>CAWUFW010009773.1:0-600000 GCA_963921515.1 Calotriton arnoldi
GCAGAAGGCTGACCCCTAGAGAGAAACGTTGGTCAGCCATAGAGAGGGAGGCCTTTGCTGTGGTCTGGGCTCTGAAGAAGTTGAGGCCATACTTGTTTGGTACACACTTCCTGGTTCAGACAGACCATAAGCCCCTCTTATGGCTAAAACAAATGAAGGGTGAAAACCCCAAACTGCTTAGGTGGTCCATTTCCCTACAGGGGATGGACTTTACAGTGGAACATAGGCCTGGGAGTAACCATGCGAATGCAGATGGACTCTCTAGGTATTTCCACTTAGAACATGAAGACTTAACTGGGCAAGGTTAGTTTAATGTCCCTACGTTTGGGGGGGTTGTGTAGGAGAGTAGGATCTGCTTCACATGGGTACCCCCACTTTTGCTGATGCTTCACTGTTTTTCGACATTAGTCTGGCTGGGGCCCTGCTAATCAGAACCCCAGCCTAGCTGCTTCCTCTCTAAAATGGTTTCCATGTGCCTTAGGCACATCTCTGATTGGGATCTGGAGTGCCCTTATAAGTCCCTAGTATATGGTATACTATGTACCAAGGGCATAGGTACCTCAGAGGCCTGCCAGGGGCTGCAGCATGTATTATGCCACCCCTGGAAGGCCATCCAAACTGACACCACCAGTCTGCTACTGCAGCCAGGGTAAGGTGGTGCAAGCACCCCTTACTGTGATATAGGTTACCTATATCACGAAATACATACACACATATAAACCTATAAGTCACTCCTAAGGCAGGCCTTATCAATCCTAAAGGCAGAGTGCATGGTTCCTATGTGAGAGGGTGCCCCTGCATGAGCAGGGCCCCTCTGCAGCGTTCGGAGACCATCTCTGATGCTGTTTGTAGTGCAGCCTGACCATATACTCTAAGCGCATTATATCCTCGCGGTAAAATGCTAACTTTGGAATGGCTGCACCTAAACATGTCGTGTTTGGTGTCAAACATCTTGGAATACTACCCCCCGCCAATCCTGGCGGCGGGGTAGCATTCCACCCTTCTAGAGGGAAAGACATGTTAACTCTGACGAGTCCGGTAACTTCTTTCCAGAGCCCTGGCATCACAAAATGGATGCTGCTGCCACAGACACGAGTCTGGCCTCCTGCTGCTGGACGAAACTCCGGCAGGGGAGGCCTGGACAATAGGTTTCCTGTCCCAGGGAGGTGTGACCACCTCCCCAGACAGGATAATGTGTATTGGGGCTGGGCGGGAGCACTTTCGGGTGCTTTGAAGTCCTGCACTGGGTGCACATTTGGTGTCCCTAGTGCATACCCCAGTTCAAACCGGATCAGGGCTTGCAGCCCCTGCTTTGGCACGAACTGGACAAAGGGAAAGGGTGTAGCCACCCCTCTGCCCTGACCCACCCATAGGTGGGGCCACAGAGTAGTCCAACCCCTATTTATAGAATAAAGGTAGGAACCCAGTCCTTAGGACTTTAGATTATACCTGGACGAAACTCTGAAACTGAATCCTGGACCTTCGACGCTCTACGACAAGATTAGAGGACTGAAGAATCTCCCTTGGGGTCAAGGAGTGACTCCCTGCTTGGCAGGCACCAAAGAAGCATCTGTCCGGTTCGCATTACTGAAGCTCCCGTCGGACGCCGAAGTCATCGCATCACCAGAGGTGGATTCTCAGACTTCCCAGAGGCTACTCCTGAGTCCCCAGCAAAGCTGAGGCCCGTGGCTATCGTGGGTGACTTGAGACCGTGACCCCTGGACACCGAGCACATTTGCAAGTGCACCATCTTCTGGGTCTCCCAAGAAGTCGTGCTTTGGGCTCCGAGTAGCCCTAGCCTCCAGCACCACCTGCACCGAAGATCACTGGCCCCCACTCCACGAGTGTCCAGCAAGCCAGCTCCACGTGCGGCGTCACGAGGCTCCTTCGCGGTCGCTAGCCCGTTGGCTAGTAGCCCTTAACGAAGGCCAATCTTTTCCTTACTTGGCATCCTGGTTGCTCCAGGCCTGCCCTCACTTACCCTCGCTGGGTGAGTTCCACAGACCTTGCTGGTCTGCACCATCGATGATCTACATCTTACTCGAGACTTGCCGTTGCCAAGGCTTGTTGGGTCCAATCCGGTCGCCGACACCTCAGCACTCGACAGACATCGAGCACCAGCCCGAATCCTGCTCCTGGTCGCCGACAACGCCTCCTGGACCTCGTGGCTGAAGAGTCAAGACGACCGTCAACGCACCTGAAGCACTCGACATCGGTGGGCATCTGTCCATCGCCTTCCTGGTCACTGGCTAGTGACCCAGACTCTGTCCCCTCTGCTTTCAGGTTCACCAGAACTCCGATCCACTCTTGGATCCACCCGGACACTTTTCTCTTGGCCGCCAGCAGCACTTTGCAGCAGATCGCCATTCGAATCGACGACGAAACCCGACCCCGAAAGGCACCTATGCACCCGGCTTCCTGGGTGAGGTAACACGAGTACTCCGGTGCTCCCGTGGGTAGAGACTCTTCAAAGTCCTAGATCTCAAAGGGTTTTGTCCTAGTCCTCTTCTAAGTGTCCCTTTCCTCTATTTTCCCGATCCCGACTTTCTCCATAGAAGTTAACGGCGTATCGCGGTTGTGTATTTGCACTGCACGCGTCTCCCGTGGGTCCCCTGTGTCACTACCTTGGGTGGTTCCTTGTGGTCCAAGCACTTCTAGAGGCTCTAGGCCTAGTGTCTAGTTCAGTCGTGGTTCGCATACCACTTTATTGGTATATGGTTTGGTACGCCCCTAGGGCCCAAACGTGTATTTGTGCTATTATTGTGATTTAAGATCTTATAACCTATGTACTTCGAACTCTAGCCTCATAAAGAGACTAGAGGGGTGTGTTTAGTAATAAATACATATATTTTGAATATATACCTGGTGTGGTGCTCTTTCATTTGGTCACTCAAGAGATTATAGACTGGTAAAACAAGCTGCTTTACATTCCTTCAAGACTTAGCCTGAAGGCTGCTCTCCATAGCTACCACTAGGATAGCTTTCAATAAGGTTGTCTTTAACCTACCTACCATAAGAGTCGATTTGGACTGGTGCAAGGTGCCCACTATAATTAGTGGACAGCATATGCCAGGCCAACTTCTCACAAACTTGCTGACAATGTGAGATGGCCATACATTAGGGGAACAAATCCTGTTCTCTGGCAGCATCATATTTTCAGGTAGCCATCTGTGCATTGATGCTAGTGACATAGAGGTGATCCAAGATGAGTTTGTGAACTACTTTAAAGTATTTCCTCAAATGTTTAAGAGACAGTCCCATGCCGTGGAGCACATTGTGAAATGTTACCAAGACATGGGTCTGGGTTGTACTGTGACCATCTTTCTTGAGAGATGAGAACGTAAAGCAACATGCAGATTTTGAAGTCTTAACTAACCTGTGCCTACTTCAATGTGTACGGTCAAGTCATGTGCCGGATTCAAAGGAAACACCTCAATAAACTGTCAGGCACACGCCACCCACAAAGCCACTACTTTAGCCACAATCAGCGTTGCGCAACTAGACACGTGGATGCCTCCAACCCTCCCCGGGAAACATTACAACTATTCCCCAAATCTATGCATTTTACTCCCAAGGCCTCACTCACACATTTAAATTTTTGTTCGGATACTCTTCATTTCGGTACTATACCATAAAAGAGATACACAATAAAATTAGAATAAAAACCAAACATTAAAAACAGCATCAACATGTTAAAAGGTAATAAAACATAGCACCACTACTTTAAGGTTCAAGTATGAATACACACGTGGCCATTACAAAATCGCATAGAGGGCAATAGGTACTCAGATTATAACATTTGTTAAAAAGTGTAAGAATAATAAAGTGACCAATTAATTAAAAGTTACCAGTTTTCTGTTTCTTATTAGCCAAGCATGGAACAAATATCTGGACACTGCAAAAACCAGATAAAAAGTTGTCAGCTTAGAGGATCATAAATGCTTCCTTATACCTACTAACACCCTGCTTTCGGCAAATTGGGATCAGCCATTTTGCGTGCAGTTCTTTGTACAATGGGTAAAAAAAGAGCAGGTGTGGTATGTCCTCCTTCTTATAGCCACACATGCTACTCTCCTGGTCTACGTTATTCAAAGGACTTGACCATTTGACATAAGACATTTAAGGTTTCCATGTCGAAACTGGATGTATAGTTTTTATGCTAGATTAGGTTCAATATCATCAAGAAAATGTTCATAATAATAATTGTCTTTTATCATTAAAAACAAGGTAAAGTGCCTTGTGTCCGCGTTAAAAGGAGATTATGCTTATAGATGTGGAATTGTTATTTTTTAGCTCCTTCACAGTGATATGAGTGCAACAGCCTGTAGGATCACTCCAGAGATTATCCAGACCCATCCCCATTAAGGAGTCTTTTACAAATTTAAGACTAGACAGGTTAGCAAAGTTTGGATATCTAAGAATTTCCACCAGCCCATTTTGATAGGGCAAGAGTTTGGGTGTAGCCCAAATACGTCTCCAGAAAACTAATGGATGGAGTAATTGGCCTGAGTCTCTAATCAAGCCTCAGTGGTACTAAAGGAGTACTGACCGGTAGTCATAAGATTTGCCCAATAAATCTATTTTCTACCATTTCCAGGGGTTTGATGTTTTTATGGCCCTGTAGCTCTGCACCTTAGAGTGCAACCGCCAATTCCTGATACGAATATAGTTGGGCTACAGGTGCTACAAATTTACAAAACAACCCTTCATACAACTTCAGCAAGCCCCGCTTTGCTGCTCAAGTTTTAATCTTCTTTTTGCAACATGTGATGATCAATCTAGTTTCTCGCCTAGATTAATCCGTAGATACTCAAAGAGGCGGACCTGTTCTAGGGGGGCACCATCTAGAGTAGGATTGGGGCACGAAGAGGAGCACGGATTAAAAACCATAAATTTTGATTTGTTAATATTAGTTTCCAATCCCCTCATCCTGCAAAATCTACTAAAACCATTGAGTATTTTCTGTAGCCACATGGGAGTCTTTGACAGCAAAAAGAGTATCGTCTGCGAACATGAGGGCCGGAACCCTCCTGCCAGCTAGACGTGGGGCATCATTTTCACAACTATTAAAAAAAAAAACCTACCAAATCATTTAAAAACAAAGTAAAAAGGGTGGAGGTCAATACACAACCCTGCCTTACGCCGCGCTTCACTGCGATAGGATCGGCGACTTCACCAAACAAGCCACATCTAATTTGCGCATAGTTGTCCTGATGCAGTCTCTCAATTATACTGCACAAGTATGTCGGGATGCCCAGTTCTGCGAGGCGTTTCCACAGCAGTGATCTTGGATCAATATTAAATGCAGCTCTTAGATTGACAAAGACTGCATACAACCTCCCCTTCTCAAAGTTAACAGTCTTCTAGTAAATCATCTGCAGTCCGAACACCTGATCCACAGTAGAAGTGTTGGGTCAAAATACGGCTTGAAGAGGGCGAAGAATATCATTCTCTTCAAGCCAGTGCTGGAGTCTGCTCAGTATAACCCTGCTAAAACGCTTTTGTGCCGTATCAATTAAACTAATTGGTCTATAGTTGGCTGGGTCCTAGGGGAAGCCCTTCTTATAAATGGGGAGAATCTCGGCCTCGGCCCGGCCCACAACTTTGGTATACTAGCACCCTTTCAAAATGGCATTAAACACTACAGTGAAATATGGTGCCCACATCTCTGTTTCTGATAAAAACAGATCTCCTGGGATCTTATCGATGCCAGGAGCTTTCCGTGGAGCTACCTTTCTAATGGCATCTTCTATCTCCTTACAGATTATCAGGGAAAAACCTCTATCGTCCCTCTATATTCCAGTGCACAGGAAACTGTCTTTAGATTCGAGGGATAAGCCCGCCTCTGCTTTTTGTTGTTATAAATCAGTGAAGTGGGCTATCCATGCCTCAGCTGCTACATTGTTGTCGATTTTAGAACTTCCTTCCCTATTCCCAGTGGCAATTAAGTTCCAGAATAGTTTTTTTCTTTTTTTCCTTGTGGCAGCTAAAATAAAGTCCCAGTTCTGGCGGTCCCAATCCCTTTTTGCCAGTGCTAAAACTGATTTATATTCGGGTTGTTTTCCTGAACATCTTCCCTCTTGATGGCAATAATCAGAGCACTTTTGGCCTGAAAACATTTTTTGTTGAACCAGGATGGTACACTACTCCTTGGCTTGTTGTTTCTCTAAAAAAAAGTCCACCTTTAGACTAGAAAAGAGGGAATTATGTGCGTCTAGTTTTTGTACAGCTAATTTATCATCAAGCTACATAGCTTTACCCACCTTGAGATATATAGAACTCGAAGCCCTCTCGGACCTGGCCACTGCCTGCCAGTGAATTCTGTGTCTGCTGTAAGAAAGTCTACACCTCCCATCCAGTGGCTGGGGGATGGCTGGCTTGCTTGCTTCGGGTATTTGGGAGTTCCAAGGCCATTTTGAGTGCATTATGGTCACTATCGTGCCTGCCTGCCACAACCATATCTTTTAGGAATGGCCACATTTTGAAATCTAAAAATATATAATCAATAAGACTAGTACTTCCTATTCTATTATAAGTATCTATCAGATTTGGTTTGTCCACTACAGGCACGGATCATGCAATTCAAGGATAGCGCGTTTAATTGTAATGCCAGGGGAGACCACCTCCTGATGGAGGGAATTGTGAGAACAGAAATTGACCATATCCTATCATCCTCTGCCAGAGAATGGTAATTCGCCAAATCCAGTGGTTCGAACTGGCAATTCAAATCACCCCCCAGTATTTTTAACGTATTTGGATGGAGACCTGCTATGTGCGCAATTAACTTGTCGACGATGGTAGATTCCTGACGCTTAGCAGAGGGTCTTAAATATATATTATATATGTTTACTCGCCAACCGTTAGGAAGATTAACAATCACGCAGAGAACGTCTTCCTCCATTATTTCGGTCCCCAGCACGAGGCAACCCGCATGTACCCCCAAATCCATGTCATTAAGCGGGCCTTCCTTGCCCACAAGACCTGGCATTAACCAAATAGTTAGCAAAGTTAGGGTAGCTAATTTCATGACTTTGCCACGTTTCTTGAAAGAGGCAGATACCGAAAATATTGATATATTTGACCCAGTCAGGATACGCCAGTTTGGGGCCAAGGCCGGCGATATTCCAGTAGAGTATCCTACGTTTCCTTGGGTTCCCCCGAAGATCTGCTTGTCTCAGGTACCCCGGAGGTCCCTTGCTAATCCCACTCAGTGATTCAAATGGCTTTTGGAGTATTTATCACATTAATATCTATAGGGGTGGCATTAGACGATGTTGTGACCCTTGAGTAAAAATCAGGATCGTATTGGTCCCCTACATGAGAGACTGGATGTAGCGTCGCTCTAGTTACTCTGGAAGCTTCATTAGACTGGATGAGCATTAATGGGCCTAGACTAGTGTTATTACCATTGGAGCATACACATCTCGCTCTCCTTTGTCTAACTTTACTAGACAAATAAGCTTGTATACCACAACTAGCTTCTTTTGTAAGCCCCATTGTAAAATTTTAATTTGTAATGTAATTTATTTTCACCTTTGACATTATAAAATTAACATTTTATAAGAGCTAAACGTGTGCAAGTATTTATGTGTGTGTTGCCATGTAAAGTGTTTGTTAGTGATATGTATTTTGGAAGTGTATACCAACAGATTTATCACTACAACGTGGTAAGTTATAAAGCACTACATTTACAACGCATAGATAGTAAGGGTTGAAGTACTTAGAGATAGGTGGTAAATAGGAGTTGTAAGGGGTTGAATTTTAGGTTCAGCGATGGGTAGTAATAAGGTTTTTTTTTTTTTAGGGCTCAGGGATGAGTTGGTGTAAGGGATGTTAAGGGTTCAGGGACGGATAGCATTATGGTGCAGCAAGAAGTTTTAGGGTGCACAAGAGGGTAGCATAAATGGGTATCAAGGGATTCTTAAATTTCAGGGAAAAATAGCACTAGGAGTTTTTTATGGTTCAAGGAAGGATAGTGTCAAGGTTTAGTAAGGGATCTTTAGGATTTGGGGATGCAGAAGCATTTAGAGGCAGTAAGGATTTTTTTTGTTTAGGGAAGTGTAGTGTTGAGGAGTAGAAACAATATTTTAGGGTTTTGGGACGTGTAGTGTCGAAGGGGAAGGGGGAGAGGGTGAGACTGAGACTGACTGACTCTCCGTGTGTGTCCAATACGATCCTGGCACACCACAGATTGCTACTGCCGCCAAACAGGTACGGACCTCCTGCTGCGGTCTTGATCACATGATATATATATATATATATATATATATATATATATATCCAACCACTCCGTCACTCCTCGACATTCATACCATGGACGGAGACAGACCACGATGTCGTGCTGCAGTATTTTATTGCTGTTACTCGGTCTGACGCGTTTCGGCTCGGAAGAGCCTTGATCACATGACATATATATATATACACACAAAAAAACCACAAAGGTTACAGGGAATTATAGTTGGGCTCAGATTTCATATGCACAAAACCATCGAAACTCAGCAGTTATAGTTACCTGAGCCAACTATAACTTACACCCCCGCAATGCACTGCTTATGACCTCACATATTGCATCACTCATGACATCACTCATGACCTCATCCAGTGAGAGTGTTTTGTAAAGGTTTCTGAGACTAAAAGATATATACTAAGCCACTGCATAAGTTAAATTACTATTCTTTTTGTACTACTGAGTGATACTGTTTCTAACATATGTCATCTGAGTGGCTGTGTGACTGTATCAGTGTGTGAGTGGGTGTCTAAAAGGCTGTATGAGTGTGAGAGTGGCTGTATGGGTCTTCAAGTAGGGTATGTGAGTTGGCTGTATGGGTCTGCAAGTGGGTTTGTGAGTAGTGTTCTGGGTGTGCGAGTGGCTGTTTGAGTGGTTGTATGGGTGTGTGAATAGGTGTTTGAGATTGTATGGGTGTGTGAGTGGTTGTATGGGTGTGTGAATAGGTGTGCGAGTGGTTGTCTGGGTGTGTGAGTAGGTGTCTGAGTAGTTGTGTGGTTATGCGGGAGGTTGTAAGGGTGTGTGAGTGGGTCTGTGGATGATGTCATCAGTGATGTCACTGACCATCTCATGAGTGATGTAATATGTGAGGTCATAAGCGGTGCAGGGGCCTAAGTTATAGTTAGCTCAGGTAACTAGAACTGCTGTATTTCTATGGTTTTGTGTGTGTGAAATCTGAGCCTAACTTTAACGTCCCTGGAAACTTTGTATTTGTCGGTGAATTTCTACGTTAAAAATAAATAAATTCCTAACTGTAACCTGCAGCCTTTAAGAGTGGCTGTATAGGTTGGTGAGTGGGTTTGTGAGTTGCTGTATAGGTTAGTGAGTGGGTTTGTGAGTGGCTGTATAGGTTGGTGAGTGGCTGTATAGGTCTGTCAGTGGGTAAGTGAGTGGCTATATGGGTTTATAAGTGGTTTTCTGGGTGTGTGAGTGGCTGTTTCAGTGGTTATATGGGTGTGCGAGTAGGTATCTGAGTAGATGGTTGAATGGTTGTGTGGGTGTGTGAGTGGCTGTTTCAGTGGTTGTATGAGTGGTTGTGTTTGGGAGTAGGTGGGTGTATGCTTGTGTGGGTGTGTGAGCGGTTCTGTGGATGATGTCATCAGTGATGTTATTTGAGATGTCATCACTGATGTCACTGACCATGTCATTAGTGATCTAATATGTGGGGTCATAAGCAGTGCATTGCGGGGGCGCAAGTTATAGGTAGCTCAGTAACTATGTATTAGAAATCTGAGCCTAACTATAATATCACTGTAACCTTCGGCTTTTTCAGTGAATTTATACTTTTTTAAATGTTATTTCCCAACTATAACGTCCCTGTAACCTTTGGGCTTGTTAATGAATGTCGAAGGTTTTTTAAAATTGTATTTCCTACCTTTCATAGTACCTGTATAGGTCAGTGAGTGGGTGTGCGCTTGCCTGTTTCAGTGTATGAGTGGGTGTATGAGCAGATTTGAGGGTGTGTAAGTGCCTGTATGGGTCTTGAGTGGGTGCGTGAGTAGCTGTGTGGGTGTATGAGTGGGTTTGTGAGTGGCCATATAGGTCTGTGAGAGGGAGTGTGATTGGCTGTATGGGTGTGTGAATGGCTGTATGGAACTGTAAGTGGCTTTGTGAGTAATTCTGTGGGTGTATTAGTGGCTGTATGGGCCTGTGAGTGTCTGATTGGCTGTATGGGTCTGTGGGTGGTTTTGTGGGTGTGTGGGTGACTGTGGGTGTGTGATCTTATATCTTCCTCGTCTATCTTCCTAGGTATTAAAACTGGTGGTCGCAGATTCACAGTGCTTGCACAAAAGGCATGAAAATTCTCTTCTAATATCCATTCAGACTTATAACGTCATTGAATCTTTCAGACAAGTGCTGAAAACATGGTTGTTTAAGAAAGCCTTTGAATCTAAGTAGTAAAAGAATGCACTTTAAGAACACCATTCCCCTGAAAACCAAGCGCCACAATAACTTTTGGTGAACAAGAAATTTATAAGTCTCAGACCAAAATTGGTGAATTTTAGTGGTTTTGTTCGATTAAAAACTATGTTTTAACAAAGGTTTTCACATAAATAGAACATCCCTTTAACCTTCGTTTTTTCTTCAGTGAGTTTAAGGAATTTTCTAATGTAATGTAAGCTAATATAACAACTCCTAACTATAAAATCACTTTAACTTTGTTTTGTTCAGTGAATTTCTGTGTTTTTTTAAATGTAAAGTAAGATGTCCATTGCCATGTGTGGCGCAGGCGCCCAATCCCCAAACCGCACATGGCTGACTATTTCATATAACTATATAAATATGCCATTTTAAGTAAGACTGACTTGATCAAAAGCTCAAAATATAAAAAGGGGTGGGTCTATGGTCTTTATCAAGGGGTCAAGATATCAACATATATAAAACAGACCTATTGACTTTGTCAAAATGTCACTAATAGCTACAATCACATGCATATTCCATAAATTCACACATTGTAATGTTTAATAACTACGACTGCATTATTTAAATAAAAAAAATAAAAAAATGTCTGAGTCTTTTGTAGCACCAACCACAAGGGCTCCCTGCTATCCAGCTGAACAATCTACAGCTCTATCTCGGAGTGCTTTAAAAATAAGGTAACCTCTGCTGGGGTCATGGATTTTCTTAATGTTGCTACGAGGCTTCTACACTCCCTGCAGCCCTCCACAACACAAATAAAATGGCTGGTGGTACCCCTGCTGCCCCACGAGGAAGAAATAAATATAATTTCAAAAAGAGCATTATAGGGGCGCTCCTTACACCCTTCTCATTTATTATTCTTTTTTTCATATATATTTCTTTAAGGGTGCTCCAGTGCCTAGCCAGGACACCAACAACTTTTTCTTTTTTAAGTTAGAGGCTGCGGAGGGAGCCCCAAGGTCCCTGTATCCACCTGCCAGCTCCCCAGCCAGGCTTAAGAGAATAAAACAGTTATGCCTCCAGATTTGGTTTCCCAGGTACTGCTCACATTGTGGTCTACAGGGCCAATGATGTGTGATTCATATCTTCCATGGAACACATAAAAATCAAGGTCGACCCTTGGAGGAAGCCAGCGAGCATATCCCAGAACCCACTAAAACCCAGGAGGAAGGTATCAGTCTTGTAGTAGCAGATGTTGTACATTTTCAACAGTTCTATCACATTTTCATGTTTCCATTAAGAGGGAATGTGTAACACTGCATCTGAAATATATAGATTTTACCATTACATGGCCCACTGGATTTTGAGTGGATGCTCTGGTCCATTGGTTCAATGATTGTTGCTTATTATTTTGCCTCATATTGACTATTTCTTTAGATAAGCGCATGTTAGACATTTCCGCTTTCCGAAGTGTTGCATTTTATCTTACACATGCATAAGAAGGATTATGTTACTTACCTTGTAAGCATCTGTTCGTGGCCTGTAGTGCTATAGAATCACATACTCTGCATACTCCTGCCATCTAGTGTTGGGTTCGGTGTTGTGCAAGTCGTTTTTCTTTGAAGAACACTTTCAAGTCACAAGACCAAGTGACTCCTCCTCTTGGTGATACTGCACATGGGCATCAACTCCTTTGTTAGATTGTTTTCCCGCAGGCGGGTGAGAAAGGAGTGTAAGAAGAGTGTAAGAATAAGGATGTTTATTTTAAATGTAAACGTATCACACAAGTATGTTATGTAACTACAACGGCCACAGACGTCCAGAGAGGAGGGAGGGCGTATGTAAATTTACAGCACTACATGCCACGAACAGATGCTTACAGGGTAAGTAACATAATCCGTTCAATGGCATGTGTGGCTGTGGATACACATGCTTTGCATAGACTGTAAAGCAGTCCCTACTTAGAAGCGGTGGCTAGCCTGTGGGAGTTGAGGTCGTTTGAAAAAGAGCACATAGCACGGTCTGACCTACATGGTTGGCGTGCTAAAACATCCACACAGTAGGGCTTGGTGAATGTGTGTGGGGTAGACCATGTAGTTGCCTTACAAATGTCAGCTATGGGAATATTTACTAAAAAAAAAAAAGCCCATAGTAGCTTCTTTTTTACGAGTGCAATGTGCTCTAGGAGTAGCAGGTAAAGGTATTTTGGCTTTAATGTAGCAAGTTTGAATACATTTGACTATCCAGTTATCTATGCCTGATTTGGATAGAGGGTTGCCTTTATGAGGTGGAGAAAAGGCTACAAAGAGTTGCTTTGTTTTCCTGAAAGTTTTAATTCTTCCTATGTAGAACATGAGTGCTCCTATTACATCTAGGGTATGAAGATCTCTTTCTGCTACAGAATCAGCATTAAGGAAGAAAACTGGGAGTTCAATGGACTGATTGAGGTGAAACTGAGAGACTACTTTAGGTAAGAATTTAGAATTAGTACAAAGAACCAGCTTTTCTTTATGTATTTGGGAGAATGATTCTTCTAAGGTTAAAGCCTGGAGCTCATTAACATGCCTGAGTGAGGTAATAGCAAATAAGAATGCCACTTTCCATGAAAGGAATTTAAGAGGACATGAGTGAAGAGGCTCAAAAGGGGGGACCCATTAGTCTGCTTAGAACAACGTTAAGGTTCCAGGAGGATGCTCGAGGAACTCGAGGAGGAAGGACTCCTTTCAGACCTTCCATAAATGCCTTAATGACTGGGATTTTGAACAGTGAAAGATGCTCTCTATTTTGGAGATATGCAGCGATTGTGGCTAGGTGAAGGAGGACTTGTGGGTGGAGTTTCCACTCGTGGGTCTGTTGCTGCATCCTGCTGAGCAGGTTTGCAAAATCATTGTCTGCTCCTAGCATATATTCTTCTAAGAGTTGTATGTGGTGGTGAAGAGCCCAGTTGCACATAGTCTGAGACAGTTGCGAAGACTGTCTCCCCCTCCCCCCCCTCTGTTTCTGTAGATAACTCATGACTGTCATTGTCCGTCCAGACTAGGACAACCTTGTGAGATAGTTGAGGAGGGAAAGCTTTTAGTGCTAGAAAGATTGCCTTACGCTCCAGGTAGTTGATGTTCAGGGATTGATGTTTGGCATTCCACAGACCTTGTACTGTGAGGTCTTGTAGATGGGCACCCCAACCTGTTCTGATGCGTCTAGGGTGAGAGTGAGGTGAGGAACAGGGTCCAGAATAGGCCGCCCCTTTAGCAGGTTATTGGTGTTCCAGCATTGCAGAGAACAGTGATTGTGGCGGTCTATCAACACTAGATCTTCGAGGAGACCCTGTGATTGAGACCACTGGCAAGCTAGACATAGCTGCAGGGGACGCATGTGCAACCTTGCGTGAAACTGTGGCAATGCAAGAGGCCATCATTCCTAGCAGAAGCATCACCGTCCACCTGTGACAGTTTTGTTTGGTTGGAACTGTAGTAGAGTTGCCTGAAAGTTCTGAACTCGAGCGGGATTGGGGTAAGCTAGTCCTAACTCTGTGTTGAGAATTGGTCCTAAGTAAGGTTGAATCTGGAGAGGTTGGAGGTGAGACTTGGGGAAATGTATTGTAAACCCTAGTCTGTGAAACAGATCCAGCATTAACTGAGTGTACTGTTGACACTATAGGTGGGCACTGGGCTTTGATGAGCCAATCGTACAGGTATGGGAATACATGAACATTTTGCCTTCGTAGATGTGCTGCAACTACTGCCAAATATTTTGTGAAGACTTAAGGTGCTGGTTTCCTTATTGTTGATTTAGGTGCTCCCAGATACAGGGAGTTGCTGTAGTCCAAACGGGAAAGGACCAAGGCTTGGACCATGATTCTCCTTACCCCCATGGGAAGGCGAGGTAGAACTTTCCGAAGCAGTCTAAGAATTCCATAGCAGGCTCCTGCCAATTTCACTGCTTGGTGGTCTGCCCCCGACAGGTGTGGAGTGGTCTGCCCCTGACAGGTGTGGAGTGGTTGGGAGAAGGATTAGGTAGTCCCTGCTTTGCAGTGGGTGTTGCTCTGCGGGCAGAGATACCCCCTGCCCCTTCCCTGAATTGTTTCCGCCTCTGAAGGAACCTCTAAATAAGGTCCTACTGTAGGCAGTCTGGCCTTGCTTTTGTTGGGAGGTGGAGGCTTCTGTGGTTTTAGATTTATTTGCACCCCTGTAGCCTGTGCGATGAAAGGACCCTCTAGAGAAGTCATCTGTAATGCTCCCATAGCCTTAGCTGTGTCAGTATCCTTTTTCATTTTTATCAAGGGCAGTGTCTACTTGTGGGCCAAAGAGGTGTTCTATGTCAAAAGCCATATTTAGTACTGCCTGCTGGACCAAATCCCCTACACCTAAGCCATGAGTTTTGTACGAGTAGCATGCTGGTGTTGACGCACAAGTTACTACTTGTGTAACGATATATCTGTAAGAGACATTAGTTAGTGATAGATTCCTTACCTTAGAATATCCCCAGGCGTCAGACTGGATCCGGAACGTTTTTCGTCAGCAGTACCCCTGCGCATCGGTAGGTGGCGTCGTGCGGCTCCGCGTTCGTCGCTGGCGTCGTAAGCGCCGAGATGACGTCACGGAGGCTTCTTAGGCACCACCCATGCGCGCTGACGTCAGTTCTGTACACGACTTTCCGCGCCAGGAACGCAGAGCCATGCAAGAAACTGACCACTGGTGCCATGAAACTAGGGCCCTGAAAGGGATGACCTTAACCCTAGAATCAGTTCGCAGAACGGGGAGGATGGGAGGGGCGGTAAGGAATCTATCACTAACTAATGTCTCTTACAGATATATCGTTACACAAGTAGTAACTTGTGCATCTGAAAGAGACACGTTAGTGATAGATTCCTTACCTTAGAATAGATACCTCAGCAATACCAACCCCAGTGGTGGGTCTACGAATAGATTACACCAGAAAGTCACGGAGAACAGAACGGCCAAAGAAGCCGTCTCTCCGGACTTGACTGTCAAGGAAGTAATGCTTGGTAAATGTGTGCAGCGAGGCCCACGTGGCTGCCTGACAAATATCCTGCAAGGGAACGCCGCGTCCCAAGGCAGTAGTGGCTGCTGTTGCCCTGGTAGAATGGGCACGCAGCCCCACAGGAGGCTCTTTTTTAGCCAAGGAGTAACACGCTTTGATGCACAAAACGACCCACCGAGAGATGGTGCGTTTGTGCACGGCCCGACCTTTTTTGGCGCTCACGTAGCCAACAAAGAGCTGGTCATCCACCCGGAACTGTTGTGTGCACTTCAGATAGAACGAGAGCGCACGTTTTGGGTCCAGACGATAGAGCCGCTCTTCCTCTTTTGAAGGATGCGGAGGCGGAAAGAAGGTGGGCAAAGTGATGGTCTGCCCGATGTGGAAGGGCGTGACAACCTTTGGCAAGAAAGAAGGACGGGTCCTTAAAACCAACTTGTCCGGATGAACAGAAAGGAAAGGAGGTTTAGAAGAAAGAGCCTGGAGCTCACTCACTCTTCTGGCAGAGGTGATAGCTACAAGGAAAGCCGTCTTAAGAGTAAGAAGACGTAAAGGACAGTTATGAAGGGGCTCAAAAGGAGCGCACATCAGATAGGTCAAGACAAGATTTAAGTCCCATTGAGGCATTATGAAAGGCACGGGAGGAAACGTGTGTGTAATGCCTTTCAGGAAACGGTTAACAACCGGGGACTGAAAGAGAGAAGGCTGATCTGGAAGCCGGAGAAAGGCGGAGATGGCCGAAAGATAACCTTTGAGAGTGCCCAGAGCAGAGCCCTGCTGGGCCAAGGATAGTAGGAACAGAAGGACCTCAGAAAGAGGGGCAGAAAGCGGATCCACAGACTTCGCTGTGCACCATGCCCCAAACTTGTTCCACCTGCAGGCGTATACCGTCTTAGTGGAGGGACGCCTGCCTGCCAGAATGACATCACAGACTTCGGGAGGAAGATCGAAAGCTGTTAACTGTCGCCGCTCAATCTCCACGCATGGAGGTGGAGGCTGGACAGGTTCGGGTGGAGGACCGTCCCCTGCTGCTGCAACAGAAGGTCCTCCCGAAGAGGCAGTCGGATCGGGGGATCGATCGCCATGTTGAGTAGCTCGGGATACCAGTATCTTCGTGCCCAATCCGGAGCCACAAGGATGACTTGGGCCCGGTCGCGCCGAATCTTCTTCAGCACTCTGGGCAGAAGTGGTATAGGCGGAAAGGCGTACAACAGACCGCAGCTCCACTTGCGACGAAAAGCGTCGCCGAGCGAGTGCCGCCTTGAAAATTCCAACTTGCAGAACTGATGACATTGCACGTTCTCTTCGGTGGCAAATAGATCTAACCAAGGCTCTCCCCTCTGCAGAAAGAGACCTTGCGCCACGTCCGAGTTCAGACGCCATTCGTGATCCATCAAGCACCGGCGGCTGAGTTCGTCCGCCCTGGCGTTCAGAGAACCTGCCAGGTGTTGAACCACCAAGGTAATGCCTTGATGTTCCAGCCATGTCCAGAGGCGCAGAGCCTCCTGACATAGGGTCCACGACCCCACCCCGCCCTGTTTGTTGCAATACCACATGGCGGTGGTGTTGTCCGTGAACACCTACACTACACTGCCCCGGACAGAGGAAAGGAATGCCTTCAGTGCAAGTCGGATCGCCCGAAGCTCCAAAAGATTGATATAGAGCCGGGACTCCGTCGGAGACCAGAGGCCTCTGATCTCCGCCTCTCCCAAGTGGCCACCCCAGCCCTGGAGGGACGCATCCGTCACCACTGTGTGCTCCGGTTGGGGGGAGGGAGAGGGATCTGCCATTGACCCAATCGCGATTCGTGAGCCACCACCGCAATTGATGTGCAGTGCCCTCCGAGATCTGGACATGATCGGACAGGTTGCCCTGATGCTGTGCCCACTGGAACTTCAGGTCCCACTGCAGAGCTCGCATATGCCATCTGGCATGTTGCACCAGCAGAATGCAGGAGGCCATCAGGCCCAGGAGCTGGAGGGTCATCCAGACCGAAACCCAGGATAGAGGCTGAAAGATCGGAATCATAGCCTGAATATCCCGGACTCGCTGCTCGGGAGGATAAACCCGAAACCGCGTCGAATCCAGAACCGCTCCGATGAAGGGGAGCTTTTGAGAGGGACTCAGGTGCGACTTCGGCACTTTGATGGAGAACCCCAGCAATTGCAGGAGGTCGGCCGTAGTCTGAAGGTGGGTGACGACGGCCTGGGGCAAGCCCGCCTTCAACAACCAGTCGTCGAGGTAGGGGAAGACTGACACCCCTGACCGGCGCTGATGAGCTGCGACCACCGCCATCACTTTTGTGAACACCCGAGGGGCGCTGGTAAGGCCGAAAGGGAGCACGGTAAACTGAAAATGCTCCTGGCCTACCGTGAATCGCAGGTAACGCAGATGGGCTGGCAGGACGGGAATGTGAAAATATGCGTCCTGCAAGTCCAACGCTACCATCCAGTCTCCAGGGTCGAGGGCAGCCAAGACCTGAGCGAGAGTCAACATCTTGAACTTCTCCTTCCGGAGGAAGAGATTGACGTTCCGGAGGTCCAAGATGGGGCGCAAGCCCCCTTTGTCCTTCTTGGGGACCAGAAAGTAGTGGGAATAACAACCATGTCCTACTTCTGGCCCAGGAACGCGCTCGATGGCCCCCTTGGCCAAGAGGGCCATGACTTCCTGTCAGAGAAGCGCCGAGTGATCCCCCGACATGCGGTGGAACTGAGGTGGCATGGACGGGAGGCAGACTCGAAGGGGAGGGAGTAGCCCCTTCGGACGATTTGCAGCCCCCAGCTGTCCGAAGTGACAGAGCGCCAGTGGGGGAGGTGGTGTTGAATCCTGCCGCCCACCGGCGTGGGGTGCACCCCAAAGCGCGGACTAGGAAGGCTTGGAGGCGGATGCTGCGGGAACGGAGGTGGGCTGGCCCCCTGTGCCGCCACGGTGGCCACCGCGGCCGCGCTGAGACTGGTTCTGCGCAGGCCTTTGGCTGAATGGACATGTAGGGGCGCCCCTTCCGCGGCCACGAAAGGAACGAAAGGTAGACGTGGCCGGGCGTGTGGTGGAGAGACCCAAGGACTTGGCTGTAGCCCGAGAGTCCTTAAAACGCTCCAGCGCACTGTCTACCTTATCGCCAAATAGGCGCGTCCCATCAAAAGGCATGTCCATGAGGGAACTCTGGACATCCCCTGAAAACCCCTTGGACCGCAGCCAGGCATGTCGCCGCAAGGCCACCGTTGTGGAGATGGCTCTTCCCAAAGAGTCCGCGGTGTCTAACCCACACCGAATGGCAAACTTAGCGGCATCCTTTCCTTCTGCAACAGCTTGGGAAAGCACAGCCCGAACCTCTTCCGGGCACTGGGGCAGGGTTTGCGCCACCGTGTCCCACACAGCGTGAGAATAGCGGCCCAAGAGGCATGCAGTGTTGACTGACCACAGCCCCAGACTGGCAGAGGAAAACAACTTCTTGCCAAACTGTTCCAGCTTTTTCGATTCCTTATCCGGCGGAGCGGTAGGGAATGCAGTTTGGGAAGTGGAAGCCTGAATGACCAGGCTCTCCGGTGTCGGATGAGCCGTCAAAAAGGCAGGGTCACCCGGTGCCGGGCGGTGACGCCTGGCCACATTTTTATCCACAGGAACCCCTGTGGCTGGCCTAGACCAGGTACCCATCAAAACATCCGTCAAGGCCTCATTGAAGCAGAGGTTCAATAGAACTTGCCGCCGGCTGAAGCACTTCAGTAAGGAGGTTAGTCTGGAGGGTAACAGTAGGCAATTCAAGGCTAAGAGCCTCAGCTGCTCTACGGAGCACCACAGTGTATGTTGCGCCTTCCTCCATGACAGTAGGAGGAGACACAAACCCAGGCTCAGAGGAGAGGTCAAAACCACTTGCATCCTCTGAGTCTTCAGCCCACTCCTGTCCGGACTCACACTGCCGTGCAAGAGGGTCCTCCGACCCCTCCCAGTCCTCCCCTTCCACAACAGCCCGAGGCACAGGCTGCAGCGGCAAGGGAGGCACAGGGGAAAACAAATGCTCCACCGGCGCCGAGAACGGCGCCGGTCAACACCGTTCCGGCTCCAAGGCCCAATCGGGGTCCCAAGCTTGAAACGCGGGCATGGGCGGAGGTGGGACGAACGGCACCCAGGACGGCGCCGGGAAGGGAGCCGCAGGGGGCGCCGGAGCCGCCAGCGGAGGACCCTGCGGCGCCGGGGCCCGAGCCGCCGGCGGGGGACCTTGCGGCACCGGGGCCGGAGGCAACCAGGGGCCCCCAAGAGGGACCGTGGGGCCCGAAGGCGCACCGGCGGGAGCCCTAGGCCTGAAAAGGCGGTCCATGGCAGCAAGAAACTCTTGCACCTGGGCTGGAGTCGCCGACGGACCCGGGTATGGGGGGTAGGCAGCGGGACTGGCAGGCTCCAATGGAGCCGCGGGGGAAAGACCCCGGGCCCCCTTGTCCGCGTCCGAAGACCGACGGGGGGAGGTCGGAGAGCGTACGCGCCTCTTCGACTTCTTTTTGTGACGTCGCTTACCCGAATCCGAGGGTGAAGACTTGGACCCCGAGGAGCAATGATGACGACTCTGCGGCCGGTCCCTCGAGCGACCCCTGGACCTGGAACGGCGCAGAGACAACTGTCGGGCCTCCAGCAGCTTTCGGGACCGCTCCCGCAAAGCCTTCGGAGCCATGGCCAGGCAGTCGGATCATGACCGGGAGACATTGTCGCGCTCCAGACAGTAGAGACAGACGCCATGGGGGTCGGCCACCGACATCGTACGGCGGCAGGCCCCACAGGATTTAAACCCAGGCATCCCTACGTGGCACCAGGAGTCAAGATTTAGAACGTAGAGACAAATGTCCCAAAAAACAACTAGTCAAAAAGTGACTAAGGTACGTGCTCTAACCGGATCTGCGCTTGCTGGCGCGGAAAAAGAAAGAACTGACGTCAGCGCGCATGGGTGGCGCCTAAGTAGTCTCCGTGACGTCATCTCGGCGCTTACAACGCCAGCGACGAACGCGGAGCCGCACGACGCCACCTACCGACGCGCAGGGGTACTGCTAACGAAAAACTTTCCGGATCCAGTCTGACGCCTGGGGATATTTTAAGGTAAGGAATCTATCACTAACGTGTCTCTTTCAGATACCCCTAGCAGCTGTATCCACTGCATCTAGTGCACATCGGATGAGTTAGTGGTAATGGCCTGACCTTCTGTGACAATTTGTTGTCCCCTTTTGCAGAGTTCATCAGGGAGGTATTGTAAAAGTTCCTCCATTTCATCACAATGGGCTCTGTCATAGTGTGCCAGAATAGCTTGGGAATTGGCAATACACCAATGCTTAGCTGCCTGTGCGGCAACTCTTCCCTGCTGCATCTATTCTCTTACTTTCCTTTTCAGGAAGCGGAGTATCCCCAGTAGCCTGGATCTTCGCTCTCTTCAGAGGTGTAGTAGCAACTATAGAGTCAGCTGGAGCTTGACCCTTGATAACAAGTGGGTCAGAAGGAGCCACCTTGTATTTTTTTTCCACCCATGGAGTGATAGTTTGGGCACGGACTGGCTCTTTAAAAATATCCTCAGTATGCCTCATGCCAGGAAGCATGGGTAAATACTGGGGGGCTGATTTACAAGCCTCTTGCGCTGCCGGTATGTCACTTTTTTCCATATTAAAAGTGACACACCAGCGGCGCAAGGGGCTTGTAAATAAGCCCCTGGGTTTCTTTATGTGTGGAAGAGAGTGTTTTGAACAAAACATCTTGTTATAGAGTCTTTGTGGAGCTCAACATTGTGAAATGCAGCTGCCCGAGCAATTACTCGTTGGTAAGAAGAGGCATCTTCTAGGGGAGAGGAATGAGCAGGATATAAAGCTGGATTGTTGGGTGTAAGGAAGATAGTGTCATACACATCCCATAGGTCAGGATTCCTAATGACCCTAGTATCCCCCATCATCTGTACCTGGTGAAGTGATGCATCAAGAGGATCAGGTGGTGGAGATGTGGGAGGGGGTGGTGTTGGTAAGGGAGGAGGAGGAGGAGGTAGTGGTGGTGAAGGACAAGGTGGCCTTGTCCTTCATCCTTTTCTTCTGTGGGAGAGGTGTGTCTAATGCCTCCTAGAAGGATAACCTCCTCTTTGGTGGTGGCGAAGCAAGTATCTGCCCTGTACCTTTTTGGATCTGTATTTTCCATTATCAAATGTCCATTTTATCAAGAATGGACTCCAATAGAGACATGGAAACCAATGAAGACTTTGAGGGTTTCGGATTAGAAGCTTTCGGTACTGAGGATTTAGGTGTAGACCCAAGTTTTTAGCTCGGAACCGAAGCAGATGTGGTAGGCGGCCGGCTCAAACCTGAAAGTCGGTCTGAAGATGTTGATCACGAAGACTTAGCCTTGGTATCAGTTTCCAGTGCCGGTCCCTAGGGCGGGGCACCAAAACATTTTTTCAGATCCAACCATGGACCGAAGGCAGCAGCGGTCTGGCGACCTCTAAATGAGGATGTTTGGATGCCTGCTTGGGTAATGGAGCAGGGGTCTTGGTACCCACGTCCTGCCCAGATGGAAGGGAACTCATATCTCAATGTTGATCTCCACATCGGGGCTGAAGCTTTGATCAGAGGAGAATTCCTCTTGTTCTTCCTCCGAAGCAGGCTCTTCAACGAAAACATTGGGAGTGTCATCCCTGCGGCCCGAGACATTTCCATTTGATGCACCCTTCGATCCCTTGGGGTCTTCTTTAACCAAAAGGACTTACACGTGTTGCAGTTTGCCTCATGGTGGTCCGGCAAAAGACACAAGTTGAACACAAGGTGTTGATCTGTGTGCGGGTATTTTGCGTGGCAATGCAGGCAAAATCTGAAGGGTGTGCATTCCATCAGAAGGGTATCTTTGATGGAAAGGAGTACACGTGGGAGTAGGCCAGAGACGGGCGGTGCCACCAAGAGGGATCAGTTGGATCCCGAAGCAACGAAATACAAGAGCAGCACAGAAGTGAATTGCGCGATCGAAACATGGAGCAGAGACACACATGTCCAAATCTGATGGCGGAGAGAAAACAATCTAACAAAGGAGTCGATGCCCATGCGCAGTATCACCGTGAGGAGACGTCACTCGGTCTTGTGACTCTAAAGACTTCTTTGAAGAAAAACAACTTGCACAACTCCGGACCCACCACTAGATGGCAGGAGTATGCAGAGCATGTGCATCTACAGCCACACATGCCATTGAACAATAGATTCTCAGATACCTCTTCCAGCACAAAAAGCAGAGGCATGCACTGGAAGGCTGTTCCTGAAGCAAGGCTGAACCCTGAGCTCCTTGAAACAGGCTTTCTGAACAAAAAGAGTTCTAAGAGAAAAGAGGAAGCAAATAAAAAGAAATTTAGAGAAAACGAGAGACCTGAGCTCTGCTATAAGACACTGCAGAGAGCGAGAGAAGCATATTGCAATCCGCACGGAACTGCCAAGGGTACGCATTCTAGTCCCACCAATAGGAGGCAGAATACCTACAGGATGTGTACAGGATAGACCCAGATCATATGATAAATAGATTATAGAGATAAATTAAGGAATGGAAATAAAAATAAAAAAAATACACAAATATTTGGTTCTTACAATATAATTTTTTTTCTTATATCCATTGATAGCTTTATGTGACTGAACGAAGAAAATGAAAATATATTTGTCACAAAAAGGAAGATACGTATTTGGAATTCATATTCATTCATTACCTTCCAATTTAAGGTAAAGGGAGGCATGAATGAAATACCGGATATGAAAATAAAATATTGACAAGCATTCAAAATCCAGACATTAGAAACAACAATATCGATTTAACACTTGTGCAAAGGATCACATTAAAAGTTGCCTGCTTTAAAACCACTTGGTTTTCCAACATTGTTTGCACCATAAGTTCTCGCGACCAGTTCACAGAGAGCGTTTTGATATTTTTAGGTTTGATCATAAAACAATCATCAAAGCTTGCTGATCACTGGGCCTTTTAGGTGGCTCAGGAGAAAAATTTGAATTTCTTTCCAGGAATGTTCCTGCGCTTTGCAGTGGGCTGCCAACTCCCCTCCCCACAGAACCGGCAGTGGGAAAATGGGGGCAATTGCAATGCGACAAAGAGGCGAGCCCGGGGGCTCTATTAGGTGGCCAGCGCCCGGGTAGAAGAGGAGGCGACCGTTCGTCTTCCCGTTCCTCTTGAGCCGCGCCAGCGCCTCATCCGCATAGAGTTTGCTGTTGTAGTTCCTATCATCACCACCCACGATGAACATTAGGGAACCCAAAGCTCTTTCCACAGGTAGGAGACAGTCCTGATGCTCTGTTGTACGGGGATCCACAAACACATCACAGATTTCCATTGCGCCGTAATTGGTGGTGCGGATAAATTCTGGCTTATACGGGGACCCGTTGATGCAGAGGTCCCGGTAGCGTAGTGTCATGCCATTGATGCTGTTGGTACCATTAATGCAGACCGTAGCTGCCACCTGCTTTAGGAATGTCGCCATGGCCAAGGCAATCTCCGCTCCTTTGCAAACAGCCACCACGCCGACAGTGGGACCCAAGACCTAGAAAAACAAACACATAGGGGTGATGAAGATATTGATGGCAACATACTGTGATATTGTTTTTTTATTTTGTTGCCTCAAGTGTGAGGCACTATCACCAAACAGTTTCCTGATTATGGCAATACACATTTCAAGCCGAAGCTGACTAGCCGAGACTGAATAGGACCTGGAATGTTATCCCCTTTAGGAAAAGAGGGTGGATGGTCACTTGTGTAGCACACACTTTATACTGATTTGTCTCTAGACAGTTTATAACCACTTATAAGATGTCAGCCTTGTACCTCCAAAGCACTGCGGACTTTAAGTCATTCACCAGCGTGCATCAAGCTTAGACTCGATGAGAAACTAATTCAGTCTGATATATATTAAGCGTCCGAACCATTTGTGTAGCGTTTACTGAAAATTTACAATGTTCTGCGCAATGGAGATAAGGATATTTTCTATTTAATGGAAACTGTTTTTTCAGAAGGCTAGTGGAGAACATGATGCACATATACTATTAACATGAACTCCAAAAGCATCATACATGTCTCAGTAGTGGAGTGAGGAGCAATGATATGTAAGATCTACCTAAGGGTGAACCACACAGCACTCCTGCGTCTCCTATCCCCAAGTCTCTCAGTATCCAGTGCCACCGTTAGTAGGACACCTATTTGTTTCCGAGGCTCACTATGCGACCCTAATTCACCACAGGCTTCTTGACAATTTCAGCATCTGGCTAAACACCTTGATCTTTTGGCATTTAACAATCTGACCACTAATTTCAAATTCTTAGGTTTAAAGGCAAGTGGTTATGCGCACACTCAAAGGATTCATTTTACTCTGATCTCTGTACAAATTGACTAGATGTCACAGGGATCTCCAATCCCAAACAGGGCCATACCTTCATCCATCACTGGAGACCCCTTCCTACCTTTCTCCCATCTTAGAGTCCAACAACTATGAAGAGGTTATGCAAGAAAACCTCTAGAGCGGATCTTGTTCGGCGTTGTTGAAAACCCATCTAATACAAATTACCCAGCATGTACCAGGTAATGGAACACCCGGCTGTTCTTTCTCTCCAGGGATGCATGAAAAGTGATTCAATTCAATGCAGCATTCATTACAGAAAGGATACATTTACAAACTTGGGAGAGGTTAATCATTAATTTTCTGCCTTTTTCAACTGCACAGACTCCATCTTTAACATATATCTGGTACACTAAGGTCTGTTACCAAGGAATCCCTTCTCTGCCCTACTTATCACACCTCTTGCTCCACCAGGGAAGTACAAGTGAAGCTCAAGTGTGCAATCATTCCATTCCCAAAGACACAAGAGCTGAACCACCAGCATTTTCATACTATCATTCAATCTCAGGACTCAGCTATATCAGAAAGACAGTGGAGACCTTAGTCCACGTTAGCAGTGTGCACATCAGGAAACAGACTTATTCCTCCGCCTCTTCTAATCCAACCTACATGTCCACTGAAGGACAGAAACTACCATACTGGGGGCCAGAGTCATCAAACTTTCATGCAACAGAATGCAGCAAGACACCTTGCTGCGCTGCGTGAAAGGGAGTGGGCAGGAATGCGGCATATTTATCATGTGGCACATTCTTGTCCTTTCCTTGCGCTGGCGCACAATGTACCGCCTTCTGCCAACACACGCACCCTTGCACCCTGGTGCACGGGTGCCTGCGTGCCAGGCAGGAATGTTTTTGTGCAGGAAGGGGTACAATCCTGCTCAAAAACAATCTTCAGAGGGTGTTTCCTCTTTCTGCGTGTGCAGCAGAGTGCAGCACACGTAGAAAGAGGAAAAAACAGACAAAGATATTTCTCCTTGTTACGTCTCCCCTGGTAAGCAGTAGCATTTACCAGATCTATCACTAATGACAAATCTCAGAACGTGCCAAAAATCCATAGGCGGACGTGTGGGACATCTGTGCTCCACCCATGGAACGTCTCCCTGAGGGACAGTAACACAAGGCAGCGACTTGCATTACTCCAGGTTTACCAAGCACTGCAAGACCACACAAGGCAGCCTTGCGTAGCTCGGTAAATCTGACTTCAGTGTTGTGTTGCCCTTGCGTTACCTTGCGAGAAGCAAGTGCCACGCAACACTATGATAATTCTGGTGCTTGATGAATAGGGGTCATCTTGCCAGACTGCAGGGGTCTGTCACTTCTCGACCTCTCTCGGTTCCTTCAATCATGGAGCTTGTTAAATCTGTGTGCATAAAGTACAAATTGTACACCCATTAAGTGGTCTTGGTTATGCCTAGTCTGCTGCACGCTGCAGGTACAACTTTCCTCATTACGGTCTCATGATTTGTAAAGCTGTTTTTCTAAAATCCACTGCTTTGCACTAACAAAAAATAGAACTTCAATGAACATGGAGACTCCAGGCCTCCGACGCCATTTTGTTTTTGGCGCTTCAATGCACCATGTGGATTAGCTCTTACGGTCATGTCTCAGTTCAATAAAGTTTAAATGCAGGGAGCAGGGACAGCAACCTCCACAAGCTGTTCCAAGTGAAAATGTGCATTAAATCAAGGTTGCACCTAGCTGTCTTAGGAGAATCGCACATGATGTAACGAGATTTGTTCCGGCACAGATGGTGTTCGTGAAAAGCTCCACACTGTAGAATTCTGAGGGATTTTCTAAATGTATTAATTTGCAACAGTTTCACTCTAAATTCTGATTGAAATCCTGTGTTCAAAACCCTACAAAGGTGTGTTCTTTTTGCAAGTGTAGAGAGATCCTTTTCCTCACTGACCCTTGGAGGCGAACCCACGCTGGATCTTCCCCATTTTATAACTTGAAATTCATGGACCTGAACCTTATTAAGTTCTTTGATTGATTTCAGTACTTTACCTGTGCTTTGTGATTTTTTGATGAATCCATCTTGACTATTCCAAATGGTTTCTGTATGACAAAGTTCTTAAAATAAAACTTTTAAGGTTTAAGACTTTTCTGTCATAATCATGCCGGACCAAATGGGTTCTAAGTGTTGAATCTAAATGGTTACCTAGTAAGTCTTTAGTGGAGACACTGGTTCAGCGGGGAGCACCAAGATCCGTAAGGAATTAACACTGCTCCCGTCCATCAGTCGCGCCGAGAGTAAGAGCTGTAGTGCTGCTTAATCAAAATTTCATGCAGAATGCGAAAACTCTCTCCGGTCACTGATTATGTTCCAAAATTATGTGGAACCACTGACACAAGCTGCTTACAAGGGTTGCCTCGAGTTGTATGCCAATGACAAGTTCCTTCTAAAAATGTAAGTGGGGACTAGGAAGATCAGCTTCAGTGTGGGAGCAACAGTCTTGTGTCAAGTCACAGATGGGCAAGAACAAACTTTGCTTCTGCACTCCAAAACGGAGATCCGGATACTGAGCCACCCCTACCCTGCGGTCCTACATTTCATATAGTCTTACTATAATCCTCCAACGACTGCTGCCAAATGCACCAAATCTTGTCTTATGTATTGTGATATTCAATATCAATCGGAATTTCCTACCCCAAGTCAGCATATCAACCAAGAGAGAGCACCAGTACATCACAGTCGCTTATTGTGTTACGAGGTGGCTCCGGTCCTTGCAGTGGTATGCTGCACTTGCACTCTCATTGCCTACCAGTGATTCCTGGAAACTCACTGAGACAACTACAAAGGACCAAAAACCCCGCTGGCACCAACGATAGGCAATACCACCTTAGATACGAAAGCCCTGCGGTGTATTTCAATGTCAGAAACACAAGGGATGAAAGGTCTGGCCACTGTATGAATATCTTCCTATTGTATCAGCCATCAAGGGGCCTGTGCTAGGCAGACAACCTACCTGTGGTTCACCTATCCACTCTTTAACAACAATTCATCTTAATGATAAGTTCATGGTCAAATGAACCACCTGTTACTAGAAGGTTAATTACATTGGCAAAAGACTTTGTCCCTTTCTATCTCAGCGTGGATGGCACTGTGCTAATCCTACACTAAAAAACTTTGCTAGAAAAACTGACATTTGAGGTGAGCAAATTCAGAGTGTTGCTGGTGTTGTAGGGTGCTCTATATAGGAGCTGCTCTCCACCTAAACTTGGGAACTACCTAGAGGTCCCTGAGAGAGACGATATATATATATATATCTATATATATCTATATAGATATATGATCCCTCCCTGTAGCCAGCATCATCCGCTCTAAAGACATTAATGTCCTTTTTAATGCCAACACAGCTCATTCCTTCTTTCAGGGACTAGACACCCAGTATTGTGCCTGACAAAAATTGCCCACTGGATGAAGACCAACCATCTGAAGCTGAACACGGACAAGACTAAAATCTTGATCTTAGAGAACAGCACTTCCCATGGTACTCAACCTGGTGGCCAACAGAGCTAGAACTGACACCCACCTCAATCTCCCATGCCAAGAACCTCGAATCGTCATCAAAATCAACATGACTGCACAAGCCAATGCCATCACCGCCTCATGCTTCCATACCCTGAAGATGCTGAGGAAGATTTGCAAATGACTCCCAATCAGCACCTGGAAAACATCACTCACCCCCTCATCACAATCAAGTTGGACCACAGGAACACCCTCTATGTTGAGGTCAACAAAACACTCACCCGAAGGTCAACAACCATTCAGAACTCAGCAGCCAGAATCACTCTCAACCTCCCATGCTGCACTCACATCACGCCACGCTTAATTGAGCTCCACTGCTCCACATACACAAACTAGCACAATTCAAACTCCTCACACAATCTGTAGCTACACATAAGAGCCTCCTCCTCACTTCCTGAATTCTGCAAGGAGCTGAAGACCTGGCTGTTCGAGGATTCTTACGAGGCCATAGGTTTAGCTAAAATTACACCTGCTCAGCACCAGGATACCCTCCCGGGTGATAGAGCTCTCTACAAATCTGTACAACATACCAAACAACACAAGGAAGACCATCAGCCAAGCCTCATCTCCAGCAGACTGGACTATAGAACCGCCTTCTATGCAGATATCACCAACCAACTCACAACAAAACTACAGACCTTCCAGAAAATAGTAGCCAGACTGGTCCTCAATCTCCTACGCCGGTCCCAAGGAACACCACACCTGAGGGACCTTCACAGGCTCCCAATACATAAGCATGCACAGTTCAAGCTTCTCACTCACACAAACAAGCGCTACACAACAAAGGTCCAGCCTACCTGAACAGTTATGTGCAACCCTCCAGACACCTTCGACCAGCCGCACTTACACCAGAACATGTCCCATGCATACACAAAAGCACAGCAGCAGATCATATCTTCTCTTACATCACTCCTAAAGCAGAAAACAACATCCCATCTCACATTAGAGCCTCCTATCCTCTTCTTGAATTCAGCAAAAATCTGAATACCTGGCCCTTCCAGTAAGTCTCCTCGAAGGAAGCTTCACACACCTGCAAAGCTCCCGGATACCCTCATGGGTGATAGTGCGCTATAAAAATACACAACATAACAAAAGAATCCATTTCATAGAATGGGGAGCTGGACGGTCGGTGAGGAATCTGCAGTTAGAAAGAGTATAAAACAGAAAGATTATTATAGACGGTAAGTAACTTGGTCTTCTGATGGATACTTCTAGCCGCGTCTTCCTCACTTTATGAAAAGATACTAAAGCAGTACCTACCAAGAGGTAGGTCTGTGAACTGGCTCAGACCAAAAAGTCCTGCAGGACCAAGCAGGCAAAGTGCCCTTCCATTTGGAGCTGGCTGTACACACAGTAGTGGTTTGTGAATTTATAAAGTGACACCCACGTAGCAGCCCAGCAAAGGTCCACGACAGGCACTCCACATGCCAATGCAGTGATAGCAGCCTCGGCTTTGGTGGAATGGACTAACAAGCTTTCTTGGGGCTGCTTCTTAGCCGGTAAGTAGCAGATTTCAATCCAGAGAACAATTAAGTGAGATATTATACTCTTGTGCACTGCTCTGCCCTTTTCGCTCTAGCAAATCCAACAAAGAGCTGATCATCCACACAGTCTTCCCTGTGATCATTATAAAACCCGAGAGCTCTTTTGGAATCCAGCTGATGAAGTCTCTCCTCCTCCTTAGAGGGGTGAGGTGGAATGAAGAAAGCTGAAAGGATGTTTTGTCCGACATAAAAAGGAATACCCACTTTAGAAAGAAAGGCTGCTCGGGTCCTTAACACTAGCTTGCCTGGAAAAATTGTCGTATATGGTGGGTTGACAGAGAGGTTGTAGCTAAATCTCATGCCACACCAATGTTATAGAGGTACTGAAAACTGTCTTGACAGTGACCAGCCGCAATGGACTGCTGTGCAGCAGATCAAAGGGAGAACACAGTGGGAATGTAGGAACTATGTTCAGGTACAACTGAGGCATGATGTAAGGTGTGGACAGAAAGAGATGCAGTAAAGCTTTAAAAAAAAAAAAAAGCATCACAAGAGGTGATTTAAATAGAGGGCTGGTCCAGCAACTGCAAAAAAGCCAATAAGCAAGCAAATAACCTTTAAATGTGCCCAAAGCAAGTCCTTGCCTGGCTGCCAGAATTACATCATCGACTTTGGGTGAGAGGTTGAATTAAGTCAACTGCCTCCACTCAATCTCCAAGCATGAAAATGAAGATTGCATAGGCACGGTTTTAGGACCCTGCCCGGCTGCTTCGACAGAAAATCCTCCTGAAGCTGATCAGAGGACCAATGCTCATGCCCAAGAGTACCGGGTACCACACACACCTTGCTCAAATCTGATGCCAATGGTTTACCTTGGGACCAGTCGTTCCTAATCTTCTTCAAAACTCTGGGCAGGAGAGATGGTGGCAGAAAGGCGTACAAGAGTCCTGAGCTCCACTCTAGGAGTAATGCATCTCTCACAGAGTCTTGTGAACTCCAATGTGAAAACATGCTGAAATTGTGCATTCTCATCTGTGGCAAAAAGACTGAGCCAAGATTCTCACCATTTGCGAAAGTGAACCTGCGCCACCTCTGGGTGTAGTTGCTATTCATGATCCACTAGGCGCCGGCGACTCAGTTTGTCTGGCCTGCCACTAGGAAAATCCCCTGGTGAACCAGACACTTTGAGAGACATAGTGCCTCCTGACACAGGATCATATGTCAGTGGTGCTGTCCGTGCGCACTTGTGTCAGCCTCACTTTTATGGTTTGCTGAAAGGCATTCATTGCCAAGTGAATGGACCACAACTTCAAGATTGATGTGGAGCCGTCCTCTGCCAGAGAACAGGTGCCTCCGATCTCCACTTATACCATATGACCACCCGAAACCAGAAGCGATGCATTGGTCACCACTGTAAGCTCTGGTTGGGGAAGAGAGACTGGTCTGCCACTGGCCCACTCGCGATCCAACAACCACCACTGACTGTCTATTGTATGTCTCCTGCAAAAACTGGATATAGTCAGAGAGATCCCCGATGCTGTGCGCACTGGGATTTCAAATCCCACTGCACAACCCGCATATGCCACCTGGCATTCGTCTCAAGCAGGATGCAGGAGGTCAGGAGCTCCGGCAGCCTCAGAGTCGTTCTCACTGAGATCCAGGACAGAAGATGAAATATCAGGATCAAAGCCCAAATGTCCTGGATTCTCCGCTCCAGGGGTAAGGAATGAACCAGCGGAGAATGGCTGTCTTTGAGCAGATTACACTGGTGCATAATAGATCTTACAATCTGTAACATGTAGGTGCATAAGAAACCTCACTTTGCATTGCTAAGGCTTCCAAAGAGTAATAGACAGTAACATTCTACTCCCACAGACTTAGTAGTCAATCTTCAACTAAGCCTGTTTAGCACTTAGCTCGGCCGGTCCCCTTACCATCCTTCAGACTAGATACTCACATTCATTGGGAACTTGTATTGGCCGTAAATCTCACTTCTGATGAGAGATTACCTACAACCCTAGCAAACATTTTATTCAGGTTCCGTAACTAAGTGAGACAATAAGTCCAAAACTGACGCCCTTGAAATCTACCTCATGGCTAGGGCTGGGTGGACTGGTTCTTTCTGGGTTTTTTTAGTTTATCTTTGGGCTTTTAATTGGTAGGACCATATTTTCCATGGGGGAACCAGTTAAAAAAAAATCTGATCTTGCCTCATCAGAGAAAAATAAATCTTATGTTCAGACTGTCAGCGCCTCCATGGACTACAAAAGTCCAGGATGATTGGATGCCACCATCCATTCAGCATACTCCTAACACATGAAAACTTTTAACCATGTGCAAACTGTCTACACAATGTGTGGGATGCTAATTTTGCAGCAGTCTCAGGACTGCTTCCAAATGACTGTATGCAGATTATCCCTTCTTTCTCTGTGGTAGGTGGATGCGGAGTCTAAAGAATTTGTAAAAATGTGCACCTTGAATTGCATGTACACACTGTGGACAAACATGTTTGACCATCCAGCCCTACTACAAAATGTCCACACATTCAGCCTGCTTATGAGATTTGTAAGGAAGACTCTTCCAAAAATTGTGTATTTACCATTCGCATCTGTGGCAGAAGCTCCTATTGTGAATAGTGACTGGTTTCACTGCTGCCCTGCACAGGAGGCTTCTTCTCCCCCCAGTCACACTGCACGACTCCCAGCTCCAGGCTGCCTCTAGCCTTTACTCAAGCCAGAGGGTTTAGATGAGAGACAGTCATCTTGTGCAGGCAGGCACAGTTCACGTCTTTCAAACTTGACCGAGTTCCTGTTGGGGTGTCTCTGGCTTGCATCTCCAGGGTAGACAGTCCCTCTCTGGTTTTTCTGAGACTGCCTAAACCAGTAGACCGAAGACCCCATCATGTCCATGTCAGCTCCCTGCCCAGTCCTTAGTGTTGACTCCAAAATCCTCCGGAGAGCCCTATTTCCAGTTAGAAGTTCACAGTGAATGTAAGGTAGAATGTTCGCCAACTTTCCAGTTCCAAAAACAAATCTCCATCAAGTCCCGTGCAGGACCAGTTACAACTGGTCTACGTCAAAAGAGGAGTCCTAGGATGCTCTTTGATGGTTGTCTGGTTCAGCCAACCTGGAGTTAAGTCTAAACACTGAATCATCTGTAGAATAAATCACACAAGCTTTGGTCTGGGTTGGTCACACTACCACCCACAGTACAAGCAGATTCCATCTGCTCCCAAGTCCTGCATCACGCAAACCTGTGTGGGTCTGTCAATCAATCAGGTTTCTTATAAAGCCTGACTACTCACCCGTGAGGGTTTCAATGCACTGATTTGGAGGGGTTGTGGATCTGCGGTTCAGTCAAAGAGCCAGTTCTTGAGGTCCTTCCTGAATTGCGGCAGCAATGGGATGTTGATTGCCTGGTGCAGAGGCAGGGAGTTCCAGGTCTTCGCAGCGAGGTAGGAGAAGGTTTTTCTTTGAGCCGTGGTCCTTTGTATCCATGGGATGGTGGCCAGAGCCAGTTGGGCAGAGCAGAGATGTCTGGTGGGAGTCTAGGAGTGGCGGTGGTTGAGGTATGCAGGTCCGGCGTTGTGGAGGGCTTTGTAGGCGTGTGTGAGAAGCTTGAAGGTAATTCTTTTGTTGATAGGTAGCCAGTGAAGGTCTCTCAGGTGGCCGGTGATGTGGCTGCGGCGTGGTATGTTCAGGATGAGTCTGGCTGAGGCATTCTGAATGTTCAGCAGTTTCTTTTGGAGTTTCTGGGTGGTGTCTGCCTGTCTTCTCTGACTTTGAGCTGTGTTCCAGTCTATTGATAGGTAGCCAGTGAAGGTCTCTCAGATGGCCGGTGATGCGGCTGCGGCGTGGTATGTTCAGGATGAGTCTGGCTGAGGCGTTCTGAATGTTCAGCAGTTTCTTTTGGAGTTTCTGGGTGGTGTCTGCCTGTCTTCTCTGACTTTGAGCTGTGTTCCAGTCTATTCTCAGTAGCTTTTCAGCCCCACGCAAACCTTCACCTTTCCCTCTGCCCTCCCTCACTTCAGAGGGCCTGTGTGCGCAGCTAAACCCACATAACCTGCCAAGAAATACTGGACACAAAAAAGTGGTATACTGTAGGGATAAATTCATCCAAAAACACTCATGCCACAATGAAATATTTAATTTCCACTGAGAATATGGCTTAATCAATCATGGATTCCTTTGTCAATTTATTACATAAGCTTATCTGTATATCTGTCTGCATTCCATAATGTTAAATATTGACTGATCTCTGGGAAGAAAATGAATACAAAACAAATTACTACTTACATAAACAAGACACGAACATTACACATATTACAAGTGCCTGAAAAAAACGGGAAAGCTCATTGTCCATCTGTTCCTCATTGCTTCCTTAGCATTAAAGGCAGGGGATGGTTATATATTTAGTCCAACTTTCAATCACCCAGGAGGTAATCAAGGAAGTCCAGGGGCAGCTGCTCCCTTGTTTTCTCCTTATGACTGCTCGGATCAAAACAAAATATATCAGTTGGACTCCTCCAAACCCAAGGTTGACTCGTTTCGGGCCGTAATCATTAAAAGCCTCATCGGGACTAGGAAGACAAGAGAACCTGACCCTAAAATTAAATCAATCAAAAGTTCACATCTCTAGTAGTGCAAATATATACAAAGAGAACATATACCTATTTGTGCAAATTTACATACTACATATTTTAACAGAACCTAATAGTGCCATAAGAGGCGACTAAACTAGAACTAGGTAGAATATCAAACACCTGGAAAAACTGTGTGTAGTGTCACTTTCTCCTTTCAGATAATCTCAAATTTGCATGCATCTACCTCTCCTGGTCATGTTTCCCCTCTATGGGCGGGGGGGGGAGGGGGGAGTGTTTGGACAGCATTGCAGCCTCCATGTAATTGGTAAGCCCATTACCATGAGTGCTTCTTCCTTATTCCTGCCCTCCCTTCTGTTGGGCTGCAGGCCTGAGTATGTATACCCTGGAGGAATTGTGAGTATGGTCTCCTTTTATGGGTCCTAATGGAGAGGAGGGCGGCTGTGGGTTGAGAGGAGCCTACGAAATGTATACATGAAGTTATTTACAATAGAAGTAACTGCCAGGGAACTCCTCATAAGCAAAGGCCAGGGACGAGGAAGAAAAACAAGTTTGAAGCATTGTTAATTGGAGAGTAAACTTCATGGAGCGGAATCCTCTAACAGGACTAGGGTGTAAAGTTATTGAACTTCTAAATGGTGGACCTAAAGTCGGTATTACCCTATGCTTGACAAGGAGGAGTCAGAGAGGACATACCTTCGGGTGCTTCAAGAGGAGGTCTGCAGCTTCTTCAAAGTACTCCAGATCCACTTCTGTCAGTGTACCTGGCAGGTCATCGTAGGCAAAATAGGCCAAAGCGAGTGTGGCAAAGCGCCGGCTGGCAAGAAGACCGCTGCGGAACTCCGTGAGACCCCCGATTCCTCCAAACATGTCAATGACTCCAGGAAATGGTCCATCTCCTGTGGCATAAAAGACAGCAAAACTGTGACAACTCAGGAGATAACAGGAATAGACAATACACAGTGAACAGTGAATTTAGAAAACTGAATAGGTTGGTAGACATTTTTATATACGGCTTATACCATGCAACTTTGACATCTTTATATACGGTTTATACCACGCAGCTTTGTCTTATGTAGCAGTTACAAAGGTATTTAACCAGAACCAGGGTACAATTGTAGATGATTTGGGAGTTCGAGCAAGCGTTCCAGGATAGGGTATTATGGACATGCATAAGTTGGGTCTTCGGTCCAGGGCCTGCAAAGCCGCACATTTTCTGGATGAGCTGTTAAGATAAAATCCCGATAGACCCATTCACACACATTCAAGTGCCGAAAGCTTGGAAATTAATGTATTTCTTTAGCTAAAGTAAGGGATCTATGTATTGTCATCTATTGATAACTGCTATTTACACAAACACATGATCTAACAGAGTCTGCCAGTTGGTGTTCTCCTCACGTGGATTCTTGGACATGCCTCTTCCGGGTGCAGTTGCTTTGCTGGCACAGCACAGAGAAAAGGTTACGTCGACCTGGTAGAAGAGTTTCCTAAGCACAAGTGCAGAGGTTCAAAGAAACCATTCTTGTCAAATACTGTTAATGCCCATGACCTCGCTGCTATTCTTACACATCACAATGTTTTAGGTTACTTATACCATCTCTAGTTGTCAGAGGTATGCACCCTGTTTGAGTAGGGACCACAATCCTAGTCAGGGTAAATCACAACTTAACCTAAATGTGCCTGTGCTCACTCCCAGGTAGCTTGGCACAGAACAGGCAGGCGTAACTTAGAAGGCAATGTGTAAAGTAAAGTAGGTGTGCCATAACTCATACAGTAACACAGTGAAAACACAACAAAAAGATTCCACAGCATTTTAGAACAAGCATTTGCAATGCAATAGGTCTCGGATTTACGTGAGTTTAAGCTATTGGCATTGTAAACGGCAATGCCTTTTGTTTATGTTTTAAAATCAAAAACAATAATAACAGGCATTGTCATTTACAATGTTAATAGCTCAAACTCACGTAAATGCGAGACCTTTGCATTGCAAATGCTTGTTTCCCTTTCTGTTTCCCTATTTAGTCCCCTCCGCAAATTCCTGTCCAGGCGAAGGAACCAGCTGGAACAAGCCCCCGTGAAAAGCATCCAGCAGTGTGGAGCAGCGTGGGACAGCTGTGCAGGAGGGAGGGGGCACACTGCTTGATCGCACAGGGCGGGCCGCCTAAGAAGGGATACTAGGCAGCAATCTGCAGGATTTGAAAGTGGTGTTTGCTCCTTTTAGCCTTTCGTAGAAGGGGGAAGTGCTGGTTGGCGCACGCCTCCACTCTCCCACCTGAAGCAGACACCTGACAAGTGTGACTGCGTGTAAAGTGCCTTAGGGGCACTGGCAGAAAGCACTAGAGAGTCAGTTTGGGCTCAGAGAGGCTGTTAAAGTTCACCAGAAACGTGTCTGTTTTATTTTTTCCAACAAGAATGTGATAACTTCAGGATTATGCTGTTGAGAGTTACCAGCGGGCGGCCTGGGTGAGCACAGACTTCTCGACTCACCCTGTCTTGGAGGGCGTCACCTATTGTGGGCTCATGTTCACCCCCAGACATAGAGAACCATCATCCTTCTTGAAACCGCCCCCCTACAAAAAGTACTCCTGTTCCTTGATTTTAATGGGACCGTCCTCTAGAACTGCTCATTCCCACCCTCCTCGGAGGCTTCAGAAGGTTGAGAGGTAAACAGGTGCCGCATAATGCAAGGTACTCACCCTGTTTTGGAAGGCGTCACCCATTGTTGGCTCATCTTCACCCCCAGACACAGAGCACTATCATCCTTTTGAAACTGCCCCCACCCTATACAAAGTATTCCTGTTTATTGATTTGAATGGGACCGTACTCCAGAAGCGCTGTTTCCCAACCTCCTCGAGGCTTCAGAAGGTTGAGAGGTAAACTTGCCCGCATAATGCTTGGTACTCACCCACAAATGTGCGGTGTGAGGGAAACGGGATGGTGTGAGACATTGGAAGGAAGAGTAGCTGGGATGGGCGCATGGACTGCGGGTATGCCGTGGCAAGGAGACGCTGGCATAGGGAGTCTGTAGGGATTGGAGACTTGGACACTGGGGCGCCAAGATGTAGATTCTGGGACAGGGAGATACAGGCACTGGGGCAGTGAGATACAGGCACAGGGAGATACAGGCACTGGGGCAGGGAGATACAGGGACAGGCAGATACAGGCACTGGTGCAGGGAGATACAGGGACAGGGAGATATAGGGACAGAGAGATAAAGGCACTGGGGCAGGGATACAATGGCAATAGGACAGAGATACACGGGCACTAGGAAAGGGAAACACAGACACAGAGAGGGATACAAGGACACGGGGACTGAGAGGCACAGGGACAGGGGGATGCAGGCACTGGAACAGGGAGATACAGGCAGTGGGCCAGGGAGATACAGGCAGTGGGCCAGGGAGATAGAGGCACTGGGGCAGGAATGAATGGGCAATAAAACAGAGATACATAGACATTGGGAAAGGGAAACACAGACACAGAGAGAGGGATACAAGGACACAGACTGCGAGAACATGGGAAGAGTGATACAGGCACTGGGGCATGGAGATACAGACACTGGTGCAGGGATACATGGGCAATAGAACAGAGATACACGGACAGTAAGAGAGGGATACAAGGACACAGGGACAGAGAGAACATGGGTAGAGTGATACAGACACTGGGGCAGGGATATATGAGCAATAGAACAGAGATACACGGACAGTGAGAGAGGGATACAAGGACACAGGGACAGAGAGAACATGGGTAGAGTGATACAGACACTGGGGCAGGGATATATGAGCAATAGAACAGAGATGCACAGCCACCGAGAAAAAAACCAGAGACACTGTGAGAGGGATACATGGGCAGAGAGACACTGAGACAGAGGCATACGGACACTGGAACAGAGACACCGGGACGGGGGATCCAGACACCGGGATATGGATATATGGGCCATAGAACAGAGATACACGGACACTGGGGAAGGGAAACCTAGACACAGAGAGGGATACAAGGACACGGGGACTAAGAGAACATGGGCAGGGAAACCACAGGAACTGCGGTACTCACAATATGAGGCGCTGACAAACACAGATAGATACTGCGGTATTTCGAATAAGACGTACTCACATGGCACCAACACTGCGGACACTCACCGTTGCCCCCGCACAGGAATTAACTCTTCCACGGGCGAGGAGGAGCGCTGGGTCAGGCAGTTACTGGAGCCTGGGAAAAGGGGTGTGAAAAAAGCACAACCCGGGCAGTAGGAGGTACGGGGTCGCAGCACCCGCGCTTTACTTTAACATGGTTAAAGGTAAAGCGCGGGTGCCGCGATTGTTGTTTTCTTATAAAACTTGTTGGCTTGAATGGACGGCGCGGGAGAGCGCCGTGAGCTCCTGCCTGCCCTCGGTAAAGCAGGATGCGCGTATTTGCATTACAGCCGCTATGCTTCTGCTTCCGGGTAACGGAGCCAGAGACTGGACAGGTCAGGCAAAAAAGAGTGCAAATCCACTTAGCCAATCAGGAGAAGACAAGCATTTACAAATGCAATAGGACTCGTATTTACGCGAGCCCTATTGCATTGTAAACAAAACTGCAGTCGTGCAAAAAGGCAGGAACGGGAATGGGTGGGGGGGTTGTGGTGGGCAGAGAAGTGACGGACTGCAGGAGGGAACGGGGGGGAGTCAGGGGAACAGAACTGTTTGGAAAGTAAAGGGGCTGATAGCCATGGAGGGACAAAAATGACGTAATGGCCGTCAGGAGGCGGGACTAACTTGCCGAACACCAATCAGAATGCTGTATTTACGATATCGGCCAATTAAAAAGATAGCTGGAAAGTGGGCGGAGCTTCCCCCACTATACTGTATACAGCATCTCTCGACGAGACAGCACATGCGCTGCCTAGTCCGAGACCTAAAAAATGAAGCATGACTTTATAAATAAGACAAGACCAAAATAACAAAAGTCCAATGTATAGAAGTTGAGATTTTAATTTTAAAGAAATAAATAAATACAGTAAAACACTTAGAAGCAAGTAGTGCTAAAAAGGTTACTTTAGGTCACGCTGGACCTGGGCAAGGTCAATGTTCATGCAGACCGTGATGGAGCGCCAGCTGGCTACAGAACCCACGCAGGCCCCGGTGAACAAAGTACCTTTCCTGGTTACAAACAGTGAGATGCATCAATGTTGAGACCCGCAGGACCGGGATGGGTCAATCTTCTCCACGCAGTGTAGGGGATGTGTCAGTTCCAAACACGAGTGCCAGAGTCGAGAGGCATTGAGTGAGTCACAGAATTCTGCCACATAGCCGAGGAGATGCGTTGATTTCACCAAGCTGCAGCAGTGGTGATACGCTGTCCGATGCGTCGACCTCTGGAGGAAAAGTGCTGGTTCTGAGGTGATGCACCTATTTTACTCCTGAAACTGGGTCGATGTACCGGTTCTGCAACACACAGACAGGAATTGCATCAAAATCCGTGTTGCAAGTATCAGGGCCACTTATAGTGAGGCAGGGGTAGAGACTTTGATATCCTGGAGTCTAAAGCAACAGGAGGCAAGCCAACAAGCCCTGGGGACAGCTTGGTAGAAGGCACAGTCCAGCTCTCCTTCAGCAGAGTCAGAGAGCAGCAGGGCAACAAACAGAAAAGCAGGCCTTCCAGATCAGCAGTCCAGTTGAGTCCCTTGAGCAGCATAGCAGTTTTTGTAACAGAAGTTCAGTTGTAGGTCCAGAAGTGTCTGATTTTGTGGGGTCAGAGACCCAGTATATATACCCAAATGTGCCTTCGAAGTGGGGGAGATTTCATAGAGTGGCTCTGAAGTTCACCAGGATCTCTTTAAACCCAGTCCTATCTGCCAGGCTATCTGTGGGGGGTAATCAGTCCTTTGTGTGTGGTCAGGCCACTGCCTACTATAGTGTGTTAGCCCCTTCTTCTCTTCCGGCCCAGGAAGGGTCATCAGAAGGCAGATGTATGTAGATGGGTACTCAGCCACACCTGGTCTTCCTGTGTTTGTGGCTGTCTGGAAGGAATGCACAAAGTGTAACTGTCACCCAGCCCAGATGTGTACTGGAGCAGATAAATGCCCACTTTCTAGTGGCATTTCTAAAATAGTAATGTTAAATCCAGCTTTGCCACTAAAGAGGATTTATCATTATCATTCCAAAGATATGAAACATGATGCAGCTACTCCTTTCTAATCAGGAATTACAGCTTAAAGGTTTTTTAGGGAATTCCCAATGTTATCCTATGACCGGACTAGTTCTCACAGCAGTAAAAAACAAATGTAGCTGTTTGTCACGAACAGGACATGTAAAACATGAAAGTACATGTCCTACCTTTTAGTTACACAGCACCCTGCCCTTAGGGCTATCCAGGGCCTACCTTAGGGGTGACGTATGTGTAATAAAAGGGGGGTTTAAGGCTTGGGAAGGGATTTTAAATGCCAAGGTGAAGTGGCAGTAAACTTCACACACAGGCCCTGCAGTGTCTGGCCTGAGCCATGGTTAGAGGGCTACTTAGGTGGGTGGCACAAGCAGTGCTGCAGGCCTGATAGTAGCATTTAATTTACAGGCCCGGGCTCATGTAGTGCACTTTACTTGGGACTCCAAAGTAAATTAAATATGCCAATTGGGTATGAACCAATGTTACTATGTTTTTGGGAAAGAGCACATGCACTTCATCACTGGATAGCAGTGGTAAAGTGTGCAGAGTCCTAAATCCAGCAAAACGAGTACAGAAAAATGGAGGGAGGCAAGCAAAAAGTTTGGGGGGAGCTGGGGAGATCACCTGTAGGTTGTCGGGTCTAACAAGTTGCATTCTCAATTGCATGTTTGATTTTCTTAAACCTCTTATTGCATTCAGGGGACCATCTGAACACAGCGTTCTTTATCTTAAGTGTCTCAATGGGGCACTGATTGTGGTAAAAGCACAAATATACCTGGAACAGTTACTGGCCATGCCAAGAAAGGATTGCAGCATGGTTACATCTTGTGGTGGAATAGTGGACGATAAGGCTTGTACTTTAGCCGGATCTGCAGCTTGCTGTCTGGCTTGGTTGAAGATGTATCATTCATAGTTGATGTTCGGCATTGGATTGAACTTCCTAATGGCACCTTATTCTGACGGTACGATATTTCATCAGCTTATGGTATTTTCTTTATTGCTTCTTTCACTCCATCACCTGCAAGCTTCTTTAAGTATTTGATTATATTTTTGGCATCTGGTTCTTCTAGGGCATCAATGAAATCGTTCACTTGGATTATTGTGGATGCTACTTGCTACTTTAAACGCACTGGTCCATGGCCAGAACTAGACTCAGTGTTGAATGTCTCGTTCTTTGTTCTTGCCAGTGAGTGCAATTATGTTCTTTTCGCCTAGACTGCTTTCCTTGGTGCTTTCTGTGCTTCTCTGTACCTGATTGTCACTGCCTTCGGCGCTATCGACCTGTATGTAGGCTGGCTCTGTGTTATGTTTTGGCGCAGTACCTTGTCTTTCGGCCTTACCAGCAGGTTCCGGGCTGACTATTAGAGAACTTTCCATAGGGCTTTCGCCTTCTTCGAAAATCTTGCAATGGCAGGAGCGGCGCTTTGACTCCACATACGCCAACTGTCGCCTGCTTCACTTCGACTGAGTTGCACCTGGCACACACCTCAGCAACCTCTCAGGGAGAGCACTCTTGTTACTTCGGGTTACAGATCCACTAACTCGTCGCCAGTTGTAGCGTCCTCCCAAGCTCTGTAGCATGCAAATGACCATGCCACACACAGAGCTCTGTAGCGCACAACTATATTCTTCAGAGTGCAACCGTTAACTGTACGCACTGCGTCATGAACTTTATTAACCACACCCAGTCACATCCGAATGATTATGTAATTCTCATATGGAGTCCATTAGGGACCAGAAGGGTCCTGCTATCATATCCACAAGACACTACACCTTCAAGCTGTGTGTAGATCACGTTTTCTTTCATTTTCTTAGCCTCCTTCAAGTGCCTGTCTCTCACTCCCCCTTCCTTTTGCATCAGCCTCCCCTAGTGACTCTCACTTTCAGTTTAGCAACTGAATATGTGATTGAGGTGAAGGGGAATGTGTAAATGTGTGTTCACAGGCCAGTCAGTGCTCTGAGGCATTCAGGCAGGACGTGACCTGTGGGCACAAAAGGCCCCCGCTATGATGACTAGTGGAGGGGGCAGATGGGGAAGAAGTCGAGGAGGACATTTAGGAGGGGCACCAAATTTAGTTTCGCCCAGGGCGCTGCCTGAAGAAAGGCCGGTCCTTGTGGGCCCATTCGAGTACATATTCCATTGGCCCTTATACCCATTACATGAGCATCAAATCCAGGCAAGCATTCCCACGGCTGCATGTACAAGCAGGCACCACAACCATGGGAGCGACTATGTGAGTGAGCGATGCAAGATGTAAGATCATGACATCCGTGCGACTCATGGCATTCTTTTTTTTATAAATCTTTTTATTTTGCAGATGACAAATGCAACCAGATATCAAAACCATAATTTTAGTCTCATACATCAAAGCCACCATCAACAGAATCCCAGCCTCCCCGGAGTACCCTGTTGGGGTTAACAGATAATATTTGGTAACATAACATGTTCTCGGCTAGTGAAGGTCCCTGTTCTCAACAGTGTCCACATCTCCGATTGGCAGTGGTGTGGGGTCATGTACAGTGTCCCAGAGATCTGGTCCATAGTATCGTCACCATGGATCCCAGACCTTGTGGAATTTCTGGGGCATTCCCTGCTCAGGTATGTAGTATGTTCGGCAGCCATGTGGAGGTCCATCCCCTTTGTCCATTTCTGTGATTCATAGCATTCCTGCATGTGCCCATGTGACAAGGCCTTGATGCCCTGCAAACAGTGGGAACTGCCATGCCACTGTGACAAGGAACGAAAGGCAAAGGAGGAAACGAACAGAGGAAATGTTACAAAGCAACGGAAACCATTGCCATGATAAAACATTTAGATAGAAGAGAAATTACTTGTGTCGTGCTAAGGGGGCAGCATGAACAAAACAGTGCAATGTAGAGAGCATGATCAGAGACTGCGGCAAAAAAATAAAAAAAGATCTTGGTGGCTGAAGTTTGGCTCAAATTAAGTACTGAGTGCCGTGCCTATTTTAAACCGGTGGCTGCAGGTGGGGCCCACCGGCACTCATTTTTGGGGCACTTTATTTTTTCTCATCAGGCTTTGACTCAGAGCAAGAGAAAGAAAAACACAAAAGGTAGAAAAAAGGGAGGAGAGGGAGAAATATGGAAAATGAGTGCCAAAGGAGGGATGAAAAAGAACCCGCCAAAGTGAGAGAAAGAAACAGGGATGGTCTCATGATGAACAAAAGTGGCATGAGGTGGAATCAAGGCTTCGCAGCCTTACTATTAATCTCACCGACGTTCGATAGCATCGGGTGTGGTCATCTGAGCTAAACCTTGGGTCCCTGCACTTATTGTTTTACAAATTAACCACTAACTGTGCCTTGTAGCTATTGATCAACACTGATGCTTTATTCACTCTTTCATTTCCCGGGGGTGTGCAGGGTGGTGGGGAGAGGAGGTGGATATGAATATATTTTCTTCTAACCTGTCGGCTAACGAAACTCAAAGGAGAGAATGCCTATTTATTCTGTAAGCAAATTTACATTCACACACCATTGCAACAACTTTTTTCTAAATATTATCTTGTTGTCATGTCTACAGGCTAGTAGAAAATCCCTTAATTTTTTCCTGAACCAGATCTTGAATGTAGATATAAATAGGAATCGAGGATTCTTATCAGGAGCGGGGAATTCCTATAGCCCGACGCCCAGGACATATTGTTTGGGGTCAAGGACAAGTTTTCCTATATATTTTGCCATTGGGACAAGTAGTCCCAGCCCCCTGCAGCCCAGACCCTTTGGATGCCAGATTGCAGTACTCTACATTATGGATCAGGGAAGGGGATTTTCTGCAGTTAAGGTAATCTTTGTCTCCATAGGTTAATGCTGTTCGAACTTGTATTTATGGTTTAACACAAAGTCTTTAGTTTTATGGTGTGCGCTATAAGGAAATTTTATAAGTTCAGACTGCACTACTGACAGTGGTTCCAGTATAAAAAGTGTACACACGTTTTCAACATTTGACAGTATGAAGCTGAGTTAATGTATAATGCTTCCAGGATGTTCTCTGATTAGATGCAAATAAATGCAAAACCTTGAAAGTAAGATTGGAGAATCTTTGCTTTCAAAATAAAAATTTCATTAAATAAAAATGCAACTGGGAATAAAACGTTTTTCTAAACTACTGTGAAATTTTAGGTACCATTTCTTTGAAGCATTATAGTAAAAAGGCGTTGATGCATGCTAGTATTTCCCCAAAAAATTCATAATGGAAAATCAGTGTAACCAGTTGCAACATTATAGGAAATATGAAAATAAGTCAGCATTGGCAAAGCCAATGGGCATGACATTGGTGGTCAGCCTTTTGGCTTTGTCAATGCATGGCTTGTTTTGACATGATTTTTTAAAAACTTTATTGTTGTGGGAATTGCCAGGCCCTCATCATTATAACAATCATTGGCAAAAACAAAAATATTTTTGGTCTCAAACACCACACATTGCCACAGTTTGTACTGAACAAAACTACTTTGCTGCCGATATGCTCCTTGTGAAAGACGAGAATGCTGTCACTCACAGAGAAACCAACCGGTAGATAGAAAGAGAGAGATCATTTTAATAAAACTAAAAAGTCTTGGTTAACACCAGATCTAAATAGGGGCCCAATTGTTAAAGAACGTCACAAACACGCACCCATGGTATATGTTCTTGCATTATTGCAGATTTACGGCTTTCATGAATTTACAGAAGTAGATCAGGAAATTGTACTCCCAGAAAGTATTTGTGAACTGCATTTTAGCATAAGCAAATAATATATGCATGTGTAGATTTGCTCATGAGAAAATCTGTTGAGTGGTAATGAGTTCACATTTCCTCCAACCACTTTTTTTCCCCATCCCTGGAAGAAGTTTTACTTCTGCCCTTGTCAGGAGTATATTTCCAACCTTTCTCTGTATGGGAAAGTATTAGGGACGAACTGATGAAAACCCATAAAACATGCAAGTTAGTAGGTTTGCTACAGACTCAAAAGGGAATTCCAACTATGGCTTCCCACTACCTTCAGCCCCAGTATGGAGATCTGCAGAAGGATGGCAAAATAAAGGAATTGCTAGTGTTAAAACCCTGCCATGGTACGAGCTCTGGAATAATCAGAGAGGCTATTATCAGAACTCCTATATCCTGAGATTACTGCTATAATTTATAATAAAAAATAAATAAAACATACCTTTCTCGGGTCCCGCGTCTTCTGCTCGGTCTGCTCCTGCTTTCCTGCCTCTGCAGGAACAGGAAGTAGGCAGCCTCCCTCCCCTCCCCTAAGCCAATCACAGCACTGCAATGGCAGCGTGCTGATTGGTTGGGACGCCGACCCCACAGGCGTCTATGGGGAGGCCATTTCTCCATGTAGGCTGCATGCAGCGTACGCAGAGAAAAGGGCTGAAGTACGCATGACTGGTTTGGTCGTCCCCAGAGGGCCGACCAAACAGTCAGGGCCCGCAACATTGGGCTAGCCACTCCTCCCCTGCCCTCGAGCAGAACCACCACCCGCCCCCAACCAAACCCTTCTGCTTTCTTGCAGTGCAAGAAGCATAAAATGGTATTTAGAATACCATTTTATGCTTCTGCTTCTCACACTGCAAGAAAGCAGTGGGGCGACGCTCCTCCGCCCACATAGAGGAGCTGCCCCTGCCCTCCGCTTACTCTCATACATGACCACTCTGATCCATGCAGATCAGAATGGGTTTATCCCATCCCGGAATACATCGCACAACCTACGGAGGTTGTACTCTGTTATATCATCCAGATGTAAGGCTTTATCCACAGGCAGCTCTCCTTTCAATAGATCTGGAAAAGGCCTTTGATACAGTACTATGGGATTATCTGATTGGAACTATGAGAGGTATGGCACTTGGAGAGGGCTGGTTGAAATGAGTAACAATGCTATATGAAAGACCTACAGCGCGTGTTAAGACCGGGAAAATAGTATCAACACAATACGGGGTCTTCCACAGTACGAGGCAGGGATGCCCACTGTCGCCTCTCCTGTTCGCCTTGGCGATCGAGCCACTGGCGGCATTGTTTAGACAGGGAGCAGAGGGGACAGGTGTAACTGTGGGGGTCAAACTCATTATCTCCCTGTATGCAGATGACGTCTTGATATACCTTAGCGATGCAGTGGCAGGATCTGTAACAGCACTAGACATGCTGGGACGATTCGAACGCTTATCCGGACTAAAAGCCAATAGGACTAAGACTTATTTATTCCCCACAACAGCAGACCTGCCCCGACCCCCGGGACACCCTGTAGGTCTTAACTGGGCCCGCTCGACCTTTAGATACCTGGGGATTCATGTTTCCCACTCCCTAGATGATCTACGCGAGGGGAATATCAGTAGGTCTCGAAGATTGCTTCGGTCGTGTGTCCCCTTCTGATGCTCCCTTAGGCTACCAATTATGGCTCGGATATCCCCATCTAAAATGGTCATGCTGCTGCACCCGTTATATTGTTTTATTAATCTTCCAACCACCATACCTGCCATGTTGTTTAGATAATAAGACACGCTACTACGGGACCTTATTTGGGAGAAAGATAGAAGGAGGGTATCCTTAAAAATACTGCAAGGTCCTGTGACCGAAGGCGGCTTGGGGGTGCCGAACTTTGAACTCTATTTTCTGGCCTCCCAGATACAGTGGTTGGCGCAATGGCTGGAGGGAGTGGGACCAGAGGGAACGGATAGGATGAGCTCCGGAGCCCACGCAGATTTGCTCCTGGCCAAGATGCTTGATACAACAGTGGTCACCCCCAACAATCTCTATTACAGCACTACAATGCTGGAAACGCTGTATGTTTAAAGTGGCAAGAGCACCCTTGTAAACTCCGGTCCTGCCCCTGATTGGCCTGCCACAAGGTAATCCCAAGACAATGTTCACTCTTGACCAAATGAAAGCCTGGACTGAGGTGGGACTAGACATGATGGGTGATTGATACCAGCAAGCTACTCTGGCCCCCTTTGAGTAACTATTTGAGAATTTTGGCCTACAGCCTGGGTAGTTCTTGCTCTATTATTATTATTAATTTTATAAGGCGCACAGCTACCCGGAGGTTTCCCAGCGCCATTGGACACGCTAAAAAGAGAGAGACAGCTATTGGTTAAATAACCACGTTTTTAGGCCTTTGCGTAAGTTGTTGTAGGTAGTTTCATGCCGAAGTGGCGAAGGGAGTGAATTCCATAATGAAGGGGCCAGATAAGAAAAGGACGGACCGCCCAAATGAGACCGTTTGGGTTGAACTTTTAGGGGGTTGTGGGGCGGGGCGAGAAGAACTCAAAACACATGCAGTTTTGCACTCTATCCTTACTCTTGGGAATGCAAAACACCAAGTAAAATGGTTGTACGCCTCGTTGTCGGAGATGTCTCCAACCCCCTATCAAAACTCTGTGAACGTTGGGAGTCCATTCTAGATAGGGAATTATCAGACCCAGAATGGGGTAAGGTTCTTTACTCTCCCCAAAAATAATCTTGCAATACTAGACTAAAATATACGCAGTTCAGTTATATTCATATGACTTATTATGACCCCACACAGGCTTAGACATTCACGCATTTCGCCGCCGTAGGCGATTCTGAGATGTAACCACGTGGATACGGACTTCGTCCATATGACTTGGAGCGGTCCTTTGCTGCAAGGGTTTTGGGCGGGGTGCTGGATCTGGTGGGGGCAGCGGTGGGGCGCATGTTGGAACCCACGATTGAGGCCTGCTTGCTGGGGCTCTTCCCCGGCCACCTAAATGCAAGGTGGGAAATAGATTTTTAGACCTTGGTCCTAGCTAGAAGGAAGGTTGCAATGGCCAGGAAGACCGTAACTGGACCCATGGTTGAGGCATGTAAACGGGATGTGACACACTGGGCTGGTGCAGAGGGCAGGGTCCTGGTCAGGGAAGAACTGAAAGGGCCGAGGCTGCGTCCTATAGCAGGGCACTGGAGGGAGGTCCTAGAGGCGTGGGAAAATCCAGCAATTAATGGCAACGATAGCGTAGGAAGAGGTGACAGTGCCCAATCTGATGGAGAATGTAGCCAATCGACTGAGAACCCTGATAGTGCAGTGATCACCTATTTAGACCTCAGTCGGTGACTATGGCATTCTTCCTAACATGTGAGCGACTAACCTATAGATCGAAAGACCCGCTAGGTGGAACCTATGTTTCAGTCTGCCCACAGCACGGGATAGCTGTTGTATTAACTGACAACTGGGCAGCCAGTAGTGGGGGCCAGCAGATGTCCCCCCCCTCCCCTTTCTTTACGTGGGCAACAGCACATCCCTCGGCCCACCTATACACGCTCATACGATACTATTAGCTAGATTGGACCCACTTTTCACAGTTTATTAGTTAACAAATGCATTTGATTGTATTGTTTTACAAAATGTGCGTAGTTTTCCCTTACAGGCTCTCCTCCCTTCACCCCTTTTTTTTTGTTGTATATGGTAGTATACTAAACTTGAAGTTCTACACTTCAGTTCCACCCAGAGAATACTGCCTAATTGCTATATAGACGTGCAAAGTGATGTACACAAGCGCCCCTAGATTTATGCTGTTATGATTACTAGCTATCGAAGTTGGGTACTACTGACAAGCTGATGGGACACTTGGGCTTATATGTGATACTGTTATGCTGGATGTTACAATGCGATATGTGTAATCTATACGTCAAATTTCTAATTGCGGATAAATTAAAAGCAAATAAAAATATGTTTGAAGAGAAGAAAAAAAAAAAAAAAAGACGCGCCAAGGGCTAGGACAAGGAACAGAGTAGACCCGATACGGACTTTGGTGCTCCCGTCACTAATGTAACAAAAGATCTCCTCCAATAATCAAAGTCGAACATTATATAAATGACAGACAAAAGGTTGTCGTTTGAAAATGTTATATAGGATTAATAGGTAATATACATAAAATAAGCCATCAGTTACGTTAGCAGTAAAGCCTACAAATCATAAGCATAAAGAACTCAATACAGTTCGACATGAAATCTAACGGTCACCTTCTAAAGGTGGGGAGTAAGGGGATGTATTGGGATACAAAGAAAATGTCTCCATTTACAGGATTTTAGACAAAGGCTTTTATACAATTCTATACAAGTACATAGTTCCCAGGATATGCACCAATAGGAAACTAGTTAAAAGAAACATTTTACTACGGAATACAGTCAGATTCTCTCATCATTGTGTTACGTGGGATATAGTTGTTCTCACAGCTTCATTCGAACAGGTTACTTGATACATTTTGATTTGCATAATCATCGCAAGTAATTCTCTATTTATTACCGTCAAAGCACCTGCTGTGTTACTAGCAAGCCGATCTACCAAAGTGGACAGCTTTCTAATTTTCACATAGTTTAGTGCCACTCCTATGGAAGTTATAAGTGCTCCAAAAAGTTCGCTAAGGATCTGCTTGAAACTACGCTTACTTCGCCGAAAGCATTTATCAAGAGGGAAATCTAGCTCATGTGAGTGATAGATCCTAGGGAAAACCAGTGGCGGTGCGTCCATTGGGGCGCTGGGGCGTTGCCCCACTAATGCTGGCACGGCCCCATTCAACGCTATCAATTAATTACATATCATAATTCTTCGCTCTACAGCGTCAGAACTTGTTCTGACGCTAGTTCCAATCAGGACGCTGTCACGCTGAAGGGGGTGGGGCTGCGCAGCACTGAGGGTTTGACTAGACTGACAGCGGGTGAGCGCACTAGTGCACATGTTCGACCAGCCGGAACATGCGCAGTAGCCTTCCCCTTAGGAGAGCGAGGGTTGCTTGTTGCCGCAGCCCCCGGTCTCCTAATGGGCGGGGAGAATCTCTGCTCAAGCCAATCCTGGCGCTGCTGGAGCAGCGTCAGTGTTGGCTGAGAGGGGTTGTGACGCAGCTGTTCCAGTTCCGAAGTTGAGGCAGAACGCAGAAGGCGCCAAAACGGCACGGACCCGGGTCCGGTAAGTTTTTTATTTTAATTTTAAATCAACTCCTCCGGCTCCCCACCCGCGAGTATTGCGAGTCGCCACTGGCTGCTCTTCATTCTCTCCCTTCTTCATGGCCCTCCTTAGAGTTCTCATGCTCCTGTGTTCACTCTCACCTCCACGCACCTCTTTTACTCAACTATTTCTTTCCCTCACCCCCGACAGCCGTGAGCCTGGCAGTTGAGACTTCCATTGCGTTCCCCACTGCTCTGTGGCTCAGAAAATCAAATCGCATTGGCTTGTTAGGAAAGAAGTTTTTCTGATGAATACTTCTACCCGTACGTTCCTCCCCTATAGAACAATCCCAGGCATCAGACTGAATCGGGGAACTTCAAAGCTCTCATGTCGCTGCTTGTGGGGGCACTGGCTCTTTATTTACGCCAGAAGTGGCATCTGGTGAAGTCCTCAAAGACATACAGCGCCCACAACGTCTCCAGTTTGCATTTTTTAGTGCCTTCCACACAGATCTGGAGCTCTTTCTCTGAGATTTTTCCTCTCACAAAAAAATCAAACAGTGCAGTACAATGTGGAACCAGGTGGAAGAGAGACAAGACGAAGAACAGCTTCAGGGGTAAGTCAACCTGTCACTTTTCCACTCTCACAGGACATTCGTCCTCAGAGCCAAAGTTATTGCACCCCCAGACACCCTTCAGTTCACCTCACCTGCTTGCTCTCATTCACCCCTCCCCCACCCCGCTGATTCTCATTCCTGTCATCGAACTGCTCTATAAACAGTTTTTTGTTTTTTAGCAATATTTTTATCAAGCACTCGGACCTGTTGGCTCACTAGCAATAAAAGCGGGCAGTAAATATGCAAGTGTGGTGGGGCATTGAAAACCTCTAAAAACCGCGTGCATGCAACTGTGCTGTGCATGATGTCTAGAACCGGCGTTGCTGACTAAACTCATCACCTGACTGCAAAAACTTAAGCGCAGAGTTTAAAAAATAAATTATATATATATAACAGCAAACAACAGAAAACCGCTCCAAGTTGCATCTGTTTCTTGGTGCCAATTAGTAAGTGACGTAGGTGTGGAAATATGTCCCTCGGAGCTGATTTTGTTGTGTCTCCGGGCACTTTTCGTCAGCCAGCAGGCAATCGTTGTGTTTTACCTTCAGCATTTTTGTGCACTTAGAGGGAGGGTTGTTTTCAGGGAAATATTACACGGAGTGATTTTGTGCAAATTCAGTTGCATTGTTGTGTTTTACCTTCAGCATTTTTGTGCACTTAGAGGGAGGGTTGTTTTAGGGAAATATTACACGGAGTGATTTTGTGCAAATTCAGTTGCATTGTTGTGTTTTACCTTCAGCATTTTTGTGCACTTAGAGGGAGGGTTGTTTTAGGGAAATATTACACAGAGTGATTTTGTGCAAATTCAGTTGCATTGCAGCAAGGTGAATTTTAAGTGTTTGACAAAATGTTTAAGGATGTGTTACTGTGCAGCGTGGATTGAGCGTTTGTACAGCGTGGACTGTGCGGAAAGGCTGATGTGGAATGGGTACTGGGCGGTGCGGAACATGAACCTGCGCTGTGCAAAAAGTGGCATTCAATAGTGCAGCATGAAGGGATGTGCGGAGCTAAACATGGTATAGTCCAGTCCAGAGGGTTGGACTTAAAAGCACAGACTAGACTGTTGGACAGTGCAGGGCAGAGCATAGGGCTGGTCAGCACACGAGAGAGACCAGACTCCTTTAAAAAAAACTTGATTTTGGGTGATTACACCATGTGCTATGTGCAGATGTGAAGAATGCAGCATGGAATTGAAAATAGCCCTGGGTGGAATGTAGGGTAAGCATGGTTGGAAAATGGGACAGAACAGCGTGAACATGAATGCTCAATGCAGAATACGAGTCTACGCAGGTCAGAGAGAGAGCGGAGGGAACTGTGCCTTGCAGGGCACGGCACTGCACAAAGAAACAAGTGGGACTTCACTATGCAGCACATTGCATTGCACATTGTAGTACAGAAAGATGGGCTGCACAGAGCATGGGACCGCAGCACAGAATAATGGACTAGGTTGTGTACAAGGTGTGACTGAGTAGTACGACATATGGGTCTGGGAGGGCAAAATGTTACACTTGTGCATAATGTAAATTCTATGCAACCTAGAGTGTGTGTCTGGCTGGTCTATACTCCTCCTGTTTTTCACCCACTCCCAACACGTGTCTATTATGGCTTTTTTCCTGCTAAGCTGTTCTGTAACTCTGGGTCCATCTCTGCCTCTTATTTGGATATTTTCTGCAGTCTTCATCTTCGACTTGTGCAGTCCATAACACAGTGCTCTGGGTTTAAGCCTTGTTCAGTGTCAATTGCAGTTTGGAGCAGTTGACAGAACTCCTGCTTGTCTTATCTAAGGAGTTAGCAATCGGCGCATGCCTGCACTCCGTTATACCCTTGTGTTCTTGCAGTACAAGGCTGTTGACCAGTGAGGAAGGGCATTCTGGGAACAGTGAAAAGAGGATGCTGAAGAGGAAAGAGAGGGGTTTGAAGATGTGCAGATGGACAAGATATGCAAAGAAAAAGAGGATACATATCTAACATAAAGCACACATAATTGAAGGCCAAAACTCCTTCCACAGGCCTCAATGCTATTTAATTCACAGACTCACTATTTCAGAATTTAAACATTCAATGTTAATTATTTATAAGAAATCATTTTTGTTACTCATTTATCTTAAACAGCTAACACCCAGTGACAAAGCCAATCATACTGACAGGCTTTAGGCGTATGTCAGTTGCTGTGCCATTTATCTGGATAAAATTACATCTCAGAGAGAAACCAAAATACCGGTCTGATGGCACACTATGGGAATCACAGAAATGTATTTGGCATGTTCCTTTATAGGGAGCACCCACTTTTTTTCATCTCACTTAAAGACCTGTCTGCACATATTTCTATATGACTGGTTACAGCCAGCAGCTGTGGGTGCTTCTCGAAGTCTGGTTAGAACATATTTTTCCAAAGTTAATGCTGCATGCAGTGCAAGACACTGGGCAAGCATACATTTTAAAGGGCTAAAGTTGTCATGCAGAACAATTTACATATTACAGTAACTGTTGAACAAATTAATGCAAGAAGATACGGGACAGTTTTTAATGTTTAATATTTCAAGACTATACGTTCCCACTGCTTAATGAGCCTTGCTTTATCGCTGCATTCATTTGCTTTAAAATGCACCATTTGCCAATCTTTTTAATTTCTTTCTCAGGAGAGGGACTCTCCCTAGACTCCAGATTTGTCCATTGAACTTGTTCACATCGCTAACTAGTGTTTTCTATTGGAAAGGGTAGAGCCAAAGCAGTCTTGCTTAGTACCCTAGCCCTCTTCAGAAGTGAGACTTGCTTGGCAACCCAGAAATTCTCTGAAATAAAGTATGACTTTTCTTTTTATGAATGCCTAGAAGACCTGAATTTTTAGTCCATTTATCACAGAAATAGTGCTGAAAATCGCACCAAAAAGATGCCAATTTTTTAAAATTTCTTCACGGGGAGAACCCCCCGAACCCCCCTTATTGCCGTCTGGCTCGCTCGCTCGCATACGCTTATTTGTTCTGCATCCGCCTCACCAGTTTCAAATTCCACCAGCCGCCACTGGGGAAAACTAAGTTTGCATGCCAACTACCTACCCAATTTCATGGCAGCTGGAAATAAGCTGACTTACCAAACACATAATAGATGCCTTTATACTTACTAAGTCTGAAAAGGTTTTTCCCTTTGCTAAGTAATTGTGCTCACAATCACTCCATCCCAATTTCTCAACTGTCCGATTTCCCGGTGGTTGCTGTATCATACACTAAAGATCCTTTCTTAGCGACATCAATGCTCAATCTTGGGGGTGGTTCCTTTAAAGTCGCGTTATCCCTTCCAATAACATGTTCTGCATCGGTCTTTCCTTCCCCATTCTCTTCATTTGATCTCAAAGGGGAAAACAAATGGCTGCCATTTTTTGGGGGGGTTGAACCTTCAAGATGTGTATTTTCTCCTTGGGGGCACGACTGCACCCCCAGGGAGAAGAGAATTACAACCCCAGAGGAAAGCAAATGGTGTCGATTTTGCAAATAAAAACTGCCAAGATGGGTCTTCCTTTCATCCTCTGAGCTAGGTCAATGCCTTTGCTGACATTTCAAGACACCTTTGTTGATGCGTCCTCCATTTATTTATTATCTGTCAAATTGCCCATAGAGGGGAGTTGGTTTACATTGTACCTCTTACAAATCCTGTAAATATACTGAATATGAAACCTTTAATGTGAAGAATACAGAAATGATTCAGACTTTTCCTTAACTCTTGTGCCAAGTCTCCTCATGACTCCCTTACAAAGAGTATTAAAATAGCATGCTAAGGCACTTCTGCCCTGCTATAAAAACAAGCATTTGCAATGCAATAGGTCTTGCAGTTACCAGAGTTTAAGCTATTGGAATTGTAAATGACAATGCCTTTTATTTATGTTTTTAAAACGAAAACAAAAATAAAAGGCATTGTTATTTACAATGTCAATAGCTCAAACTCGCATAAATGCGAGACCTATTGCATTGCAAATGCTCGTTTACAAGAAGCCAGGCAGATTACAGAAGTACTCCGGGATACAGCCACCTGAACTGAAGCGCTGCAGAGAAGGACGATACCTGATGGAAAGGGCACACAATCAGAAGCTTGGAGGCATCACACATGCAGAGTGCATTCCGGGTGGGGGAGGGCTGATAATATGGAAAATGTGCACTTGTAGCAGAACACTTTGCGCGGATTTGAGAGGTGAAAGTCCCCTGCTCTGGGAGGGAAAATAGACACCGAGAAAGGGGGAAAGTTTACCTTAACATTTGGAAGCATTGGATATATATCCTAAACCAGATTTTTGAAAGGATAGGTTAAACAGTATGCTGAAACTGGACACTGAAAAGGGTGCATACTTCTAACATAAGGATGCTACGGAACGGTTGCATTTTTATAGCGCTCTATACTACACACATTTTATAGCGCTTCTTGACGATGTGCCAAAGGCTTCCAGGAGGTCTAGTAAGGGGCTAATCTGTTTGTTGCCTATGGGTAATAAAGTATATAGATTTCAGAGTGGCCTATGCGGTAACTGCATTATTTCTTCCCTGGAACGGAGGGGGGGGCACCTGAATGTGTGTTGGGCTGGTCTCCGGTGTGACCAGAGGCTATCAGTCTAGCTGATTCAATCCTCCCGGGTGCTTCCCTCGCACACAAAGGCGCATGTTTTAGAAGAAACAAAAGCAATGTGTCGACAATTGGATTCGTGCGCAAGAAGCCAAAAAACACCTCATAAAGCGCTAGAGAGTAATATCAACAGTTGAAAGCGTTACACAAATCACTATATAAAGTGCTTGGCTCCACGCGAATATCTGATAGCGTTATACGACTGCCAATAATATAGAAGCTGTTATACACAAAAACATAGTGGGTGGTTGACTAGCAACTCGAGTGCTATGCACTGATCGCTGCTACAAATATGTTTCCGAAATTACCCACACACTCTCATATATCATATGCAGGTGACTTGAAAACGTTTGGGCTTGGAAAGAGATCCGAATAACTAAACAAAACACTGCACACTAAAACAAACTCCAACATTTTTTTTAAAAAGCTGTGTGTGAACAAAGGGGACGTCTTGTGCCTCCCACGGCTCAGATATTAAAATGCAATACGGAAAGATCGTTAGGGCATGCAAATGAGCTCCGTGTCGTGGGGGGAGAGGCCGCGGCACCAGGATAAAGGATGTTTGTGTGACAGCCAGGGAACAAAAAAGAAAACAACACCTTTACATCAGCGTGGTCCTTTGACTGCACTGCCAGCAGCCGGAGGAGGCGTGCGGGGAAGTGCGAAAGAGGGGGGCTGCGCAGTGTGCAGACTGGGGGGTCAAGCAACCCAAGAGAGATACTAACCAGTGCACTGCTCCAACCTTGGCATTCCACTGACCCCGTCCCCCAAAAGCCTGCAGTGAGACTCGAGAAGCCGGTGGCATTACCGCCTCGCGTGCTTGTGAGGCGCTTCAAGGCTCCCCTTTCATTTGTTTCACAGACAATCGTCACAGTTCACGCGCCAGTCCTGAGATTTCACTGACAAGAGCTCAGAAAGCACACATTATAGACTTGAAAGAGCCGTAGTGGGCCTTGGGTGCCCCAGTAACAAACAACTTAACACAATGTACCTGTGTGGATCCCAAACAGCAGCGTGACAACTCATAGGTTTCAAAAAGTTTGGAGAAATGAATCTGTAACGCTCCTTTCCATAATAAGAGGGCACGTGGAGTGGCTGTATCCACTTCCAAGAGGCACCGCCGAGAGTGCAGTCGCAGCACATCCCCAGACAACGCCTACAGTCGCCGCATATTCAACCTATTAAAGCAACCTTACTCGGAACGAACTTCTTCATGCAATCACAAAGTAATAAGTGTGCGCATTCATCCAAAGAGCCAATCAGTGCATGCAGCCGTACCACCCACAAATCAGTGGCGGTGCGTCCATTGGGGCGCTGGGGCGTTGCCCCACTAATGCTGGCACGGCCCCATTCAACGCTATAATTAATTACATATCATAATTCTTCGTTCTACAGCGTCAGAACTTGTTCTGACGCTAGTTCCAATCAGGACGCTGTCACGCTGAAGGGGTGGGGCTGCGGCAGCACTGAGGGTTTGACTAGACTGACAGCGGGTGAGCGCACTAGTGCACATGTTCGACCAGCCGGAACATGCGCAGTAGCTTTCCCCTTAGGAGAGCGAGGTTGCTTGTTGCCGCAGCCCCCGGTCTCCTAATGGGCGGGGAGAATCCCTGCTCGAGCCAATCCTGGCGCTGCTGGAGCAGCGTCAGTGTTGGCTGAGAGGGGTTGTGACGCAGCTGTTCCAGTTCCGAGTTGAGGCAGAACGCAGAAGGCGCCAAAACGGCACGGACCCGGGTCCGGTAAGTTTTTTATTTTAATTTTAAATCAACTCCTCCGGCCCCCACCCGCGAGTATTGCGAGTCGCCACTGGCTGCTCTTCATTCTCTCCCTTCTTCATGGCCCTCCTTAGAGTTCTCATGCTCCTGTGTTCACTCTCACCTCCACGCACCTCTTTTACTCAACTATTTCTTTCCCCTCACCCCCGACAGCCGTGAGCCTGGCAGTTGAGACTTCCATTGCGTTCCCCACTGCTCTGTGGCTCAGAAAATCAAATCGCATTGGCTTGTTAGGAAAGAAGTTTTTCTGATGAATACTTCTACCCGTACGTTCCTCCCCTATAGAACAATCCCAGGCATCAGACTGAATCGGGGAACTTCAAAGCTCTCATGTCGCTGCTTGTGGGGGGCACTGGCTCTTTATTTACGCCAGAAGTGGCATCTGGTGAAGTCCTCAAAGACATACAGCGCCCACAACGTCTCCAGTTTGCATTTTTTAGTGCCTTCCACACAGATCTGAGCTCTTTCTCTGAGATTTTTCCTCTCTCACAAAAAATCAAACAGTGCAGTACAATGTGGAACCAGGTGGAAGAGAGACAAGACGAAGAACAGCTTCAGGGGTAAGTCAACCTGTCACTTTTCCACTCTCACAGGACATTCGTCCTCAGAGCCAAAGTTATTGCACCCCCAGACACCCTTCAGTTCACCTCACCTGCTTGCTCTCATTCACCCCTCCCCCACCCCGCTGATTCTCATTCCCTGTCATCGAACTGCTCTATAAACAGTTTTTGTTTTTTAGCAATATTTTTATCAAGCACTCGGACCTGTTGGCTCACTAGCAATAAAAGCGGGCAGTAAATATGCAAGTGTGGTGGGGCATTGAAAAACCTCTAAAACCGCGTGCATGCAACTGTGCTGTGCATGATGTCTAGAACCGGCGTTGCTGACTAAACTCATCACCTGACTGCAAAAACTTAAGCGCAGAGTTTAAAAAAATAAATTATATATATATAACAGCAAACAACAGAAAACCGCTCCAAGTTGCATCTGTTTCTTGGTGCCAATTAGTAAGTGACGTAGGTGTGGAAATATGTCCCTCGGAGCTGATTTTGTTGTGTCTCCGGGCACTTTTCGTCAGCCAGCAGGCAATCGTTGTGTTTTACCTTCAGCATTTTTGTGCACTTAGAGGGAGGGTTGTTTTCAGGGAAATATTACACGGAGTGATTTTGTGCAAATTCAGTTGCATTGTTGTGTTTTACCTTCAGCATTTTTGTGCACTTAGAGGGAGGGTTGTTTTAGGGAAATATTACACGGAGTGATTTTGTGCAAATTCAGTTGCATTGTTGTGTTTTACCTTCAGCATTTTTGTGCACTTAGAGGGAGGGTTGTTTTAGGGAAATATTACACAGAGTGATTTTGTGCAAATTCAGTTGCATTGCAGCAAGGTGAATTTTAAGTGTTTGACAAAATGTTTAAGGATGTGTTACTGTGCAGCGTGGATTGAGCGTTTGTACAGCGTGGACTGTGCGGAAAGGCTGATGTGGAATGGGTACTGGGCGGTGCGGAACATGAACCTGCGCTGTGCAAAAAGTGGCATTCAATAGTGCAGCATGAAGGGATGTGCGGAGCTAAACATGGTATAGTCCAGTCCAGAGGGTTGGACTTAAAAGCACAGACTAGACTGTTGGACAGTGCAGGGCAGAGCATAGGGCTGGTCAGCACACGAGAGAGACCAGACTCCTTTAAAAAAAACTTGATTTTGGGTGATTACACCATGTGCTATGTGCAGATGTGAAGAATGCAGCATGGAATTGAAAATAGCCCTGGGTGGAATGTAGGGTAAGCATGGTTGGAAAATGGGACAGAACAGCGTGAACATGAATGCTCAATGCAGAATACGAGTCTACGCAGGTCAGAGAGAGAGCGGGAGGGAACTGTGCCTTGCAGGGCACGGCACTGCACAAAGAAACAAGTGGGACTTCACTATGCAGCACATTGCATTGCACATTGTAGTACAGAAAGATGGGCTGCACAGAGCATGGGACCGCAGCACAGAATAATGGACTAGGTTGTGTACAAGGTGTGACTGAGTAGTACGACATATGGGTCTGGGAGGGCAAAATGTTACACTTGTGCATAATGTAAATTCTATGCAACCTAGAGTGTGTGTCTGGCTGGTCTATACTCCTCTTGTTTTTCACCCACTCCCAACACGTGTCTATTATGGCTTTTTTCCTGCTAAGCTGTTCTGTAACTCTGGGTCCATCTCTGCCTCTTATTTGGATATTTTCTGCAGTCTTCATCTTCGACTTGTGCAGTCCATAACACAGTGCTCTGGGTTTAAGCCTTGTTCAGTGTCAATTGCAGTTTGGAGCAGTTGACAGAACTCCTGCTTGTCTTATCTAAGGAGTTAGCAATCGGCGCATGCCTGCACTCCGTTATACCCTTGTGTTCTTGCAGTACAAGGCTGTTGACCAGTGAGGAAGGGCATTCTGGGAACAGTGAAAAGAGGATGCTGAAGAGGAAAGAGAGGGGTTTGAAGATGTGCAGATGGACAAGATATGCAAAGAAAAAGAGGATACATATCTAACATAAAGCACACATAATTGAAGGCCAAAACTCCTTCCACAGGCCTCAATGCTATTTAATTCACAGACTCACTATTTCAGAATTTAAACATTCAATGTTAATTATTTATAAGAAATCATTTTTGTTACTCATTTATCTTAAACAGCTAACACCCAGTGACAAAGCCAATCATACTGACAGGCTTTAGGCGTATGTCAGTTGCTGTGCCATTTATCTGGATAAAATTACATCTCAGAGAGAAACCAAAATACCGGTCTGATGGCACACTATGGGAATCACAGAAATGTATTTGGCATGTTCCTTTATAGGGAGCACCCACTTTTTTCATCTCACTTAAAGACCTGTCTGCACATATTTCTATATGACTGGTTACAGCCAGCAGCTGTGGGTGCTTCCCGAAGTCTGGTTAGAACATATTTTTCCAAAGTTAATGCTGCATGCAGTGCAAGACACTGGGCAAGCATACATTTTAAAGGGCTAAAGTTGTCATGCAGAACAATTTACATATTACAGTAACTGTTGAACAAATTAATGCAAGAAGATACGGGACAGTTTTTAATGTTTAATATTTCAAGACTATACGTTCCCACTGCTTAATGAGCCTTGCTTTATCGCTGCATTCATTTGCTTTAAAATGCACCATTTGCCAATCTTTTTAATTTCTTTCTCAGGAGAGGGACTCTCCCTAGACTCCAGATTTGTCCATTGAACTTGTTCACATCGCTAACTAGTGTTTTCTATTGGAAAGGGTAGAGCCAAAGCAGTCTTGCTTAGTACCCTAGCCCTCTTCAGAAGTGAGACTTGCTTGGCAACCCAGAAATTCTCTGAAATAAAGTATGACTTTTCTTTTATGAATGCCTAGAAGACCTGAATTTTTAGTCCATTTATCACAGAAATAGTGCTGAAAATCGCACCAAAAAGATGCCAATTTTTAAGAACTTTGTCACGGGGGAGAACCCCCGAACCCCCCCTTATTGCCGTCTGGCTCGCTCGCTCGCATACGCTTATTTGTTCTGCATCCGCCCCACCAGTTTCAAATTCCACCAGCCGCCACTGCACAAGCTACTCACACCTTGAATGCATTCACAACCTACCACCAAGGCGTGCAGTCGCATGCAATCACCCGACACACAGGGCACCCAGCCCTCGTTCATCTTCCGTCGCCCACCTGTGCGTGCAATCACTCCACGGACAGCCTTCCCGCTCATCGCGCGCACCCACGCGCCAGACTGCGCGCACGTGCATGCAATCTCCACACTGTCGACTTGATCGTAAAATCTCAGAGCCCACCGTGGGTTACGGTCACCGACCCCGTGCAACCCATCCTCTTTAAAAAAAAAAAAACACCTGAAGCAGATCACCTTTCTTCAGAGAACAACATCGGGAAGTTTTGGGACACTCAGTTCAGCCTGAACGGGCGCCGTGTTTAATAAAGAAAACAGGGCGCGCGCCTCCTGCTGTGGGCTGAGATGGCACAGTGTGCGGCGGCAGAAAGCATCAATTAAATCTAAAAAAAGTAATCCCTAAACATAACATACCTAAAGTTGCAGCGCAATGAAACTGTAGTTGGTCGGTGCTGTTTCAGATAAAAACGGAAGTGACGAATCGGAGCAGCAACCAATAGAGATCTACTGGCTATGTATACAGCTTGAAAGCGTATACGGGTTAGGACTGACTCCATTCTGAACCCTTTAGGTGGCCCTCCCACGCTAGGAGCCACAGGAAAGATTTATGGGAGCTTATTCAGCTACTCCTTCACAAAGGTTATAAACGTTATTGTGGTAAAGGAGGATGGGCGCAAGAAGCCACGTAGCCAGAAATGTAGAAAACAGGAGGTAGGTTTATTTTAAGAGATAAGTCTTAGTTACAGGAAGATAAGATGGTAAATGTATAGCCCCACCAGGAGCAGCAGCAGTGCTGCTCAGCCCACCTAATCCAACTGACATTCATTCCCACCAGGCACTCATCCACATTTTATTACATCAGTGCTCTTTAGGGAACGTAGGCAGTCTTCTCCTGCATGTTTGCCTTAGTTTCAGAGGTAGATATGCTCATTCAATTCAAGGACTGTGTGCCTTGCAAGGCAGTCTCAGACACCTCCAACTTGCATTCTCAAACTGGAAGGAGTTTGATTTAGAACAGCGAGTGTGCTGAACGACACGGTTTCTTGAATTTCCAGTAGCTAGCAAGGGAATGCGCCAGTAAAGGTTCACTTGGCAAATATACAGGATTAGTCAGGACTTTGAAGGAGAGAGAGACATGAACAGGTAAAAAAAACTTAGGGTAGGTGTGCTTTGACAGAGATATCATAAACGTAGAGGGCAGATAGTCAAGCTAGTACAGATACACATGACATCACTTCGATTTCACCAACAGACTCAAACCCATCTGTGCCACAATCACCCCAATACTCAATTACTCCATCACTCAACTAAGCAGATGACACCAAACAATATGGAACGCAGCAGCCAGCTCAACCCTTCCCACCACGCACACTACCTGCACCTCAGACAGCTTCACTGCTCCCCATCTACAGCTCTTTTCAAATTATTGACACACACATTCAAAACCTTACACAGCACTAGCCCAGCATACCCCCAAATCACCTCAGATTTCAGAAACCTTCCCGACACCCTTGCTCAGCCGGACTCGCACTTGCACACTTTCCATGCATATGCAGTACCAGATGAGGCAGTAGTGACTAGTCCTACTTTGCTTCGAAAGGTTGCAATGACCTGCCCATACACACCAGAGCCGCCTCTAAAATAATTGCTTTCCGCATGAAGCTGAACACTTGGCTCTTCAACTAGGTGAGGCCATGGATCAGCCCTGACTGCTCCTGCATTGATGGCTGGATACCCTCCCAGGTGATGCTGCATTTTACAAACACACAAGACATTACAGAGGACTTTGCACCCAACGCTACAAGTGTAGGTGACATATGTGTCCTACTTGCCATGTGACTCCACCATCAGACCATAGTAGATGCTCAGTTTGCTGTAGGACAAGTGCTGTATGACAAGTGAAGTACAGTCACAGCACTGCACATAACAGTGGAAGGGACATATACCACCTTTCTCACTGACTATCCTGTGTGAGAAATTGGGTCACAATATTAGCCTGTGCTTAACCCTGAGTAGCTTGGCACACAAGCAATCAGGCTTAACTTACAGGCAATGTGTAAAGTATTTATGCAGTACACAAACGGTAATAAAGTGAAAACACAACACAATAAAACTACCAAACCAATTTAGAAAAATAAATTATATTTTAATAAATGATGTGACACCAAAACAATGAAAATCTACCAAGTAGAACTGGAGTTATGAACTTTTAAAGATTTAAGTAAAAATAGTGCCAAAAAGTTCCAAGTGCCAACAAGGGACTTCAGGTCGCACTGGACCAGGGCAAAGTCAAACGTTTAGGCCGACTGCAATGTAGTGCGGGCCGGCTACAAGGGTCCGATTGATCCCACTGAGCAAAAGTACCTTTTTTCTGGGTCGTGTCGACGTCAAGGAGCCTGTCGACGAGAGAGATGCTAAGTGTAGCGAGGCGATGCGTTAATGTATGCAAATCGGTAGCCATGCGCTGGTCCTGGCCACGCACCAACAAAGATGCACCGATTCCGATGCGGGGATTCACGTGGTCGCCAAGAATGACGTCGGCAGAGATGCTAAGAGTCCCAGTGTTGTGCAGAGGTGGATTAGAAGGCGGAGCGGAGGCTCTGAGCCACACAACAGCAGCAAAGAGCCAGTTGTGGTCCATACAAATACAGGCGATGCGCAGGTTCCGATCTGTGTAATAGCGACAATGTGTCGTGCCGACCAACAGTGGTGATGTTGCGCCGGTTTTGTACTTCACAACCGAGATGCATTGGCTTTGATGGAGCAGCACCTTAGGCCTCCCTTCCAAGGGTCCTGGACTGGGTTGGCACCACCTGGCAGGCAGACTCACAGGAGGCTGAGTCAAGGAGCTTGAAGCAGAATGATTGGAAGTCTTTTATGTCCCTGAGACTTCAAATCAGGAGACCAGTCAGCTGGCTCTTGGAGTCACTCTGGGTTCAAGTGATGTAGGTCTAGTCCTTCTCACCCAGGCAAGGATCGCAGCAGGCAGGTCAGCACTGCAAGAAAGCATTTCTTCCAGAACAGCAGTCCAGCAGAGTGGCAGTCCTTCAGTAGAACAGCAGTACTTCTTCCAGGAAGAGGATCGACAGGTCCAGAAGTGTAATGAGTTGGTAGGGTCAGAAGTCCAGTTCTTACACCCAGTGGTGCCTTTGAAGTAGGGGAGACGTCAAAGAAGGGTCTTTAAAGTGCACAGAGGTCCTCCCTTCCGGTCCTGGCTCCAGACTCACCACAGAGAGTTAAGCAGTCCTTTGTGTGGGGACAGGGCACAGCCTATTTAGGTGCAAGTGTGAGGCTGTATCCAGCACCTCCCTCCCATCCTCCCAGGATGGCCCATCAAATCACACGTAAGCTTCCATTGTGTATAGATGTCTAGGGGGAATACACAAAGCATAGCTGTCACCCACTCCAGACAAGTGATAAGAGACAGGCTGCTGGCACACAGGGCCAAGAGCAGGAAAATGCCAACTTTCTAAAAGTGGCATTTTCAAAATTGTAATGACAAATTAGACTTTACCAGCACCTAGAGACCCCTAGGGGTGGTTTGCCATGCTTTATATATATATGTATGATCAATTGATTGAAAAGGATTTGTAATTACAATTCCATAGGTATCAAACAGGAGAGATCCACCTCCTCTCAATTAGGAATCAGAGTTTATTAAATGTAATCAGGAATCCCAAATGTTATCCTATGAGAGGGGTAGGCCTCACAGTAGTGAAACTCTAATTTGGGAGTTTTTCACTACCAGGACATGTAAAACTAAAAGTAATGTCCTGCCTTTTATTTAAACAGCATCCTGCCCTAGGGCTACCCAGGGCCTACCTTAGGGGTGACTGACGTAATAAAAGAACAGTTTAAGGCTTGGCAAAGGGATTTAAATGCCAAGTTGACATTGTAGTATAAATTGCAAACACAGGCTCTGCAATGGCTGGCGAGAGACATGGTGAAGGCCCACTAGTAGCATTTAATTTAAAGGACCGGGGCACATGGAGTGCACTTTACTAGGGATTTACAAGTAAATTAAATATGCCAATTGGGGATAGACCAATGTTAACATGTTTAGCACAAGCACTTTAGCACTGGTTAGCAGTCCTAAGGCCAACAAAAATAAATTCAGCAAAATTGGAGGTAGGTAGGCAACAATCTTGGGGGAAGACAAACCTAAAGCTGACTGGTCTAACACCCTGTATGTCAAAAACAAACGTTCTTCATAGTTTAGTACATGCTCTTCAGGGAATTTAGCAAACACAGGGAGATAATGGATGGAGCGCTGAAACTTTTAAGACACTCACCCCAATCACAGATCTGGGTTGAATCCATCATCGTTCTTTTGCTCACTATGCCACCCCAGTTCAGACCCTGCCAAATGCAAATCAGTCTTGACCCTATTCCTCATGGGAACAGTCCAGCCCGAACTGCCAAGCCATGTCTTCCCTGGACCAGAAACAAGCATCCTGGGACTGGCTTCGGAGTAACACCCCTCATCAGCCAAGTTAGCTTGAATCCAGTGGAAAAGTGAGCAAGGGACCCACGTCTGGGCATACCCTGTCAAGTTAGGACGAACAAAGCAAACACAAGGAGATGATGGATGGAGCGCTGAAACTTTTCAGACATTCACCCCCAGTCACAGATCTGGGTTGAATCCATCACTGTTCTTTAGCTCACTTCATCACCCCAGTTCAGACCCAGCCATATGCAAATTAGTCTAGATAATTCTGTACATCAATTGTTCTTTTTGCATTTGTCACCCCGAGTGGGATGAGTATGCCCCGACATGGGTCCTGTGCTCTGCATGCTACTGGCGTCAAGCGAGCCTGGCTGATGAGGGGTGAAACCCCGAAACCGGTCCCAGGATTCCTGTTTCCTGTCCAGGGAGGACCTGGCCTGTCACTTTGGGCTGGACTGTTCCCATGAGAACAGTGTCAAGACTGATTTGCACATGGCTGGGTTTAAACTGGAATTGCATGCGGAGCAAAAAACGATGGATTTAGGCCCAGATCTCTGTACTGGGGTGAATGTTTGACATTGTTCAACATTCTGTCCATCAATTGTTCTTTTTGCTTTAGAGAATTTAGGCAGTCTTTCCCACCATGTTTGCCTTAGTTTCAAAGGTAGATATGCTCACTCAATTCGAGGACTGTTGGCCTTGCAAGTCAGTCTCGCCCACCCCCATCTTGAATCAAAAAACTGGAAACAGGTGGATTTAGCAATTACTGCGCTAAAGATGCATGAAAGGCACATCTTCCTGAGCCTCATGTGGCTGTCATGGGAGCCGTTAGTAGGTTCACTAAACAAGCATTCTGTAATGCTCAGAATGTTGCCGGAGGTAGATACTTGACAGGTAGTAACAAGCCAATAGGTCTCGCCTTTGGGACCTTATAAGTGTTTAGCCAGAGCGATTGCCAATGTTTTTAAGGTATGGTGTAGAGCAATGTAGCTGCTGTGTTCAATACTGTAAAGTTTGTGCGCTTTACATGAGCACTAGTTACGTTACACAAGGACACTTTAATGAGCCTGCGCACGTCAAAAGGATGCTGGGAATGGTTGCGTGCAGTGGTCACATACCCGCTGTCAGTTGCTGGGGCAGAGATAACCAAGCTTTCATAGCATAAGTATGTAAATGTGGGGCACTGCAGGAGACGAACATGTGGCTGGACAAGGCATAAAGCGGTTTATGTTATGAGCGTAGCTTCAGGGCGCTGTAGCAGTTTCAGTCTGAGGGCCCCGCTCCGTGCGATTCTAGGATTGTTACTGGCGCAGTTAGGTTGCCTGGTGTAGCCCCCTTTGGCTGGGAAAGCTTGATTTGTTTACTTTTTTCTAGTGGTTAATGTGTAAAATAAAGGCGTCTTCCTGGCATCCTGTCGTTGGACAGAGCTTTATCGCGTTTGTCTGAAGCCACTTTTAAAAGCTGCTAACACAGGTCATTTAATGGATGCAACAGAGTTACTTGAAATGTAACTCCGAAAAAGACAGAGATGCTAGTTCTGAGTAAAGTGAATAATTTTACTTCCAATGAATGCTGGCAATTGGTTTTCCGACTTCCCTCTCTTCCCTCTACACCCCCACCAACTGTGGTAAAAATAAATAACTAGGGGGCTAAATTTGAAAATAAGTTGTTTTTTCACTAGCAAATTCTTAGCACTACTGGCACGTGTTTTGTTCTTTTACAGACTGACAATTTTTTTTAGATCTCCTACCTCTGGAGCACGGAAGTCGACAAAGCAGCAGCATAATTTTCCTCGCTGCTCCATCGACTTCCGCGCCACTGCCTATAGGGCGAAACAGTGTAGACTAGACTAGCTACCATGTTATAAAACTAGCATGAGCCAACCACCAATGCATCATGCAAGGCGGAAATTGCGTTTGGGAAATGCATGCATCCACTCTTTAGTTTGGCTAACAGCATGACTTGAAAATGGTCCTAGTGCCTTTTGTTGGAACATACTATTATAAAGCACCAAGATACCCCAATGGGTGTACGTGCGCATCACAAATACACGTTATGTTAGGTTAAAAACATGGTAAATAACTGCAGCACTGAGCCTGTTAACGGTTTTGAAACCTTTTCTTCTTAGAACTCCCAGCATATAAAGGAAATTACAAAACCACCTCAGGTTCCATAAATGCAAAAAACATAGTTCATCAGGCTTCACATTCCCGAGTTATCCGTGATCTATTAGAGAACACCAAGAAACTCCTCTAGCACAGCAACCTTTTTCACAATTAATCACCCAAGCAACGGTGGTCCAATAAATGCACAAGTCTTAATGACTACCCTAAAAACAACCCAGTTATTCTGATTGTCTACAACATGGAGCAGTGAGTGAAACAACAAGGCAAGACAATAAACAAGCGTACACTGAACAAATACTGCATGTACAGCGCTCTATTGCTTCTCACATACCCTATAAACATGTGCACGCATACAAGAAATATAAATTTCCACTGGCATGACCAAACCAGATGTAAGACTTTCACACGCCTCAAAGAACTCGAACAACATACCACAACTACACACTCTCCAAAGAAACCTAAATGGCCACCTTTATTCCATTCAGACAGTTGCACACTAGTGGCAAGTGCCTGCTATAACATGGTAGATATCTTAACATAATATTGTAAGCAAATGTGCGCCACTGATTGTGTTTACATTTAAAGCTCGTTACAAATAAAGCAGAGCAATTGAGTTAGAGTCGCACTGCTTCGAGGAGCAAAATAGCTAGAAATAGAAAAAATATATATTTAATCACTTAACAGCAACAACCCATGGTAAGAAACATGCAAAGGGAGGAAACGTAGGTCCCAGTAGGCTAAACGGCTACGGATTTCCCGAGAAGATTATCCCACTCCTCCATAAAATTCCAAAGTCAACTGCCAGGGCCTGCAGTGTTCTCCAAATTCATACATCCCCAGTATTTAAGAAGACGCCTGCAGTGAATCTACTTTGCCTCAAGGATTACATTTTGAACGGGACCCGATATCTCCCACGTTCCATTGAGCCTTCCCAATACATCTGAAATAACTACTGACAGAGTGCGCAGTGTTAGCTCTTGAACTGTGAAAAACGTTCTTGTTAATTATTTGCATTATTCGGTACTACTCGGTATATGATAGGTATAGCAGTTGTAAAGAGTGTGATATTTGTTAGTAAGGTTTTTGATGTGGGAAAATATGGAACTTGCTATGGCTTTCTATGTGATGAAATCATTTAGTATCAGTGTTTTGCAATAATATGATTTTTCTCTCTATTTTTTCATGAGGTCGAGATTCATTTCAACTGCAAACCTCTGTTCCGAATGATTCGTCTTGGCACATCAGAAATGCTCTCTATGCAGAAGTCCCCAACCTAGGGACATAGCCCAGCTGTTAGGGAACTAATGTGCAAACGCGTTGTAACCTGTGAGAAAGCTCAGTAGGCATGAAGTACTTGAGAAATAAATATGCAACTGCGTTGTGTGTAACATACAAGACACAGGTCCACTCTGACTTAGACATTTCAGACGGTTTAATCTGGCGACTGCTGAGATTCGTGCGCCAGCTCTACAGCACGCACGTCATTAAGGAAAGATAGCTCAACGGGCTAAGGCGTCTGCTACAGAGATCATCTGTAATACATGATTCAACATCCAGTCCTTAAAGTGCCTACCGCAGTAGTACCACTGAATTTGAAAAGTGACACCGTCAGAGGCAAATAACGTCGGGGCGCATATGCTATACATAACATGTGTATTTGTAAAGCGCACGTTCAGCCGACGGACCACATCCTCTCCCCAAGTGTTCAAAATAGACAAATACTTGGCAGAGGTGCGAACATATAACGGGGATAAAAACTCATATATAGGCATAGGATAAAACGTACCCTTCCGAATTAACCACTCACCTCTGCTCCTGCAGATGCACCTTGGGCTCCCACACTCACAGTCAGTAGTATACAAACAGGCGCGGAAAAGACGTCACAGTCTAACGCCTCTCGGCACCGGGTGCCTAGCAACGGCAGCAGCACCTAGAAGCGGACGTCTACCTTGCATCTGCCCCAATGACAGCGCCAATGTGCATTGAAAGAGAAGGAGGACTGGGGAGATCAGTGGTTGTGCGTGACTTCAACTGTCATAGTTCTCCAATCTAGTAATATTTTAGTCTGCATGTTTTTGTGTAATTTCTAATAAACATAAAATATGAGACTTGTAGTATACTGTACACCTTCTAGTTTATCTCGGGTTGGTTTGTCCTCAATGTTTCTTATTGGTTGTTCCTCTCCACGTCACTTAGAATCCCGTTACACTATTTAGCTCACGTCACCGTGCACGTATCAGGTTTTCCCTCATCAGCTGTCATTCAGACCCGTTCCGTAATCAGCTGACTGCGGGCCTTTTACCACAATAAATACTTACGAATTACCTACCTTGTATGTCAAGTTATTCCACATACCTTGACACTTCAATTGGCGATGAGTTCGGGATACGATTTTTGAAGAAAAGGTCCGCTTCAGCTGAAATTCGCTTTGGGAAGAAGTTATTGAGGACTTCAAAAGCTTTTATTCAGGCAAGTTACTATGTGATTCGGTTACTTCGGGTTAATTGGTCACTAATTTTCTACATGTTCCATGTGACTCTGTTTTGTCGTAGCGTCAAGCTAGAATCAGATGTTATTCAGTTTTTTTTGTCGTGAGTCAAGTTCTACAAAAGATTACTTTCAGGCAAGTTACTACATATTCTTGTCTGCTTTCGGAGTGAATAGTTATTAACCTTCGTACGCTTCGTGCATGTTAATTTCATATATTTTAGTTTCTGTGGAGTTTTCGATTGCCGTTGGAAGTCCGAGAACAGAAATGTGCTCAGCTGCAACTGTCAATTGCCGACGTCAGTACCAGCTGTAACTGACTTTGTTATGACGCACTCTTCACTGCCTACGCAGGCACGCACGTAATTACGCTACGTGACTCCATTTTGTACTAATCAGGCTTCAAGTAAGTGCCGATAGCATTTATTACGAACAGTTTATTGATGTGCACAGCTCTTCATTTTCTTCAGAGATTCAAGGTAATTACAAACTTTTAAGTTAGCCAGATGTAAAAATACGCTCCTGCTACAAGTAATATTCAGTTTTTCCTCTTGTTGAAATTCGATTTTTTTTTGTGAAAACGTAATAGTGTTTATTTGTCGGTGTCAAGCCATTGCATTTTCCGCTAAAGTTCATGTTTATGCAGCGCTACGATTCTAAACGTTTTCAAGATTATTTTCAGAGATAAAAAAAAAAAAAAAGAGAGAGGAAAGTTTTCCTGGCACAGTTATGTCTAGTAATTCAAACATCAGCGCGCCTGCAGAGTTTTTAAATGATCCTGGGAAACCAGTTATGAAGTGGAAAAACTGGTTAAGGGCTTTCGAGAACTACTTAGTCGCTATAGATGGGAAGAAATATGAGCCAGAAAGAAAAAAAGCAATATTGTTCGGATTATTGGGTGCAGCAGGTCAAGAAATTTTTGACAATTTGCCAGAATATAAGGGGCCTGTAGATCAAGAAGCACCTCTGGATGAATACCTGGAAGCTACAAAACGTTTAGAAAAGCAATTTGGAGAAGAACCCAACATGATGATAGGCAGACATCGTTTTGCTTTACGCAAACAGTTGGAAAATGAGACTATCGAAGAGTACATTGCATGTTTGCGTGTTTTAGCAACTAAATGCGAATTTAATGACATGGTCGATGTTTACATAAGAGACCAGTTCGTTTTTTATTGTTTTGAAAAAAAAATACAGGAGAGGCTTTTGGCTTGCAGGAACCCTTCTCTCCAGGAAACAATAGACATAGCTAAGGGTATTGAGCGATCTCTCGAAAGCTCAAAGGAAATCTTTTCTGAAAGGAATTATAAAACTGATGTATTCAATGTTCAAGTGCATAGGAAAAATGTAGCCTCATATTACAAAAAAGGCAAAAGTGACAAAAATACAGAACCTAATGTTTTTATTTGTTATAGGTGTGGGTCAAGGAATCATAAGGCAGATTTCCCGGCATGTCCCGCACAGGGGAAGAAATGCACCAAATGCTTCAAGGTAGGGCATTTTGCGGGTGTTTGTAATAATTTCAAACCGCAAAGATTCCAGAGAGTTAAAGTTAGCGCGGTTGACGAGTTTGGAGAAAATATGTGTTCGAATATTGTGTTGTCTATTGATGATCTTGGAAATTCCATTAAGGGTCCACTTGGTATTGCGTACATAGGCAAAGTTGAATTGAATATTATGGCGGATTCCGGTTCGCCTATTACCATTATTTCTGACAAGAAATATGAAATGTATTGGCCTAATACGGATTTATTGGTTTCTGATGTCAATCCTAAAGCATTCGGGGAATTTGACATAAATATGTTGGGTTATTTTCAAGATGAGTTAAATATCAAGGGGAGATCTATTTCTACGAAAGTTTACGTGGCAGAGCGGGGCAGGGATATCGTAGGATGGAAAGATTTGGCACGGTTGGGGATTATCCTTAAACCTGGCGCAGAAGATCCTATTGTGTTGGACGATGCTTTTGTTTATTCTGTATCTTCTTTTGATTCAGTGTCATCTATAGACAGTGTGGAGTATATTTTAAGCAAGTATGATTCCCTTTTTGAAGACAGGATTGGATGTGTCAGAGGTTTTGAACATTCTATTAAATTAAAGAAAAATGCAGTACCGGTTAGGCACAAGGTAAGATCCATTCCTTTGTCAGTTAAAACTGACTTGCCATCACTTCTCAACAAGTTGGTAGATGAAGGTGTTATTGAACAGACTAATTCAGCAGAATGGGTTTCGGCTATAGTTTTAATTAAAAAAAAAAATGGCGAGGTCCGTCTATGCGCAGATTTGAGATCATTGAACAAGAATCTCTTGGTCGATTGTTTTCCATTACCCAAAATTCAAGAGATTCTAGCTGCCACCAAAGGTTCAAGATATTTTTCATTAATAGATCTCAAGTCTGCGTATCACCAAGTCCAACTTTCAGAAGACTCCAAAGATTACACCACGTTCATTACTCCGTTTGGTGCGTATAGATTTATGAGACTCCCTTTTGGTTTGGCTTCATCTGCAAGCGTATTCCAAAAATTAATGGAATGTATTTTGAAAGGAGTATTAGGGGTTCAGAAGTTTCAAGACGACATCCTTATTCACGCTAGTTCTGTTGAAAAGCATAATGAAATTTTAGACACTGTACTTAACAAGTTAAGCGAGAGAGGTATGACAGTTGCTAAAGACAAATGTAAGTTCCTACAAACTGAAATAGAATATTTGGGCCATGTCTTAAGTAGTAACGGTATCAAACCAAAACTCAACCTGGTTAAAGCCATAACTGATGCTCCAAAACCAACAGATAAAGATACACTGAGATCCTTTTTGGGTCTCAGCGAATACTATTCACGTTTCGTTGAAAATTACTCTGAAATAGTTGAGCCTTTGCGCGTGTTACTACGCAAAGGGGAAAAGTATGTGTGGTCAGAGGTTCATGATTCGGCATTCACAGACATCAAAGATGCCATCGTGAAAGCCCCTACTTTGAAACCTTATGATCTCGATGGTATTAATATTATCACAGTGGATGCAAACTCAGTAGGTATAGGTGCAGTGTTCACTCAGAAAGTTTCAGGTAACTTATTTACTATTGCTTTCATTTCTAGACGTTTACTTGACGCAGAGATTCATTACAGTACAATAGAGAGGGAAGCACTAGCATGTGTTTGGGCTGTCGAGAAACTCAAGATGTACTTATAGGGTAAACCATTTGAGTTGATCACCGATCACAAACCTTTGACCTTCTTAATGGATGGTTGCGGCAGGGGGAATGGCAAAGCTTCTGCAAGGCTAGTCAGGTTATTAGCAAAACTTCAAGAGTATAATTTTACTATAAAACACATCGCAGGCAAAGATAATGTAAAAGCAGATTTTCTTTCACGTCTCCCTATTAACAGTGTTGAACCTAAGACGGAAGAAGACACCGAATGTGTAGTGTCGTATGTAAGTAATTTCAACCAATCAATACAAGTCTGCAATGAGAGCGAATGGTTGAGTCTAATTGACAAAGACCAAGTACTTTTCAAGGTAAAAGAGTACATATTGAGTAAGTGGCCGCCTATCAGAAATGTATATACAGAGTTAAAAACTTATGTGCAAGTTGCTGATGAGTTGTGCATTGAAAAAGGTTTTCTTTTAAGGGGGGATTTATTAATTCCACCAACAAAAGTAAGGAAGGATCTAATTGAAGTGGCTCACAAAGCTCATTTAGGGTCAACCATGACCAAGAAACTGTTAAAACAATATTATTGGTGGCCTGGATTGGATACAGATGTCAATATATTTGTTGATAGTTGTCATATTTGTTTGAAAGCTGACAAACATTGGAAGCCAAGAGTGCAAGAAATGCAATTGGTCAGTATTCCCAAAACACCTTGGAGCAAGATTGCAATTGATTTTGCCGGTCCGTTCAATGCTTTGGAACATAACTCAAGGTTTATTATTGTTTTGTGTGATTACTATAGTAAATGGATAATGTTCAAATTTGTGTCAACCATAGACTCTAAATGTGTAATAGAATTTTTGGAGTCATGTTTTTCCTTAGAAGGCTTGCCGCACATTTTGGTGTCTGACAATGGAAAACAATTAACCTCAGAAATGATGACATCATTTTTGAGGAAGAATGGAATTTGTCAGGAGAAAACTCCCTGTTATTCCCCAAAATCTAATGGACAAGTAGAGAGAGTCAACCGTTTCATCAAAGAGGGTATTCAAATGGCACTGTCCGCAGGTTTTCCAGTAAAAGAATTTACTCAAGAGAGGGTTGATATGTACAACAATACAGTCAATAGTGTGACCGGACATTCTCCGTTTTTTCTCATGAGAGGAAGGCAAGGGAACACGGCCATCACTCCAAAGTTTGCCATACATCAGGAAAGAGGTTCTGATGTCGTGAAAATTGAAGATTCTCAACTTAGAGTGAGAGAAAGAATTCAGGAGCAGCAATTAAAGTCTAAGGAGTACCACGACAAGATTCATAGAGCTACAGTTAAAGACATCTGCATAGGTGATTGGGTCATTGTCAGGAAGCCGTTTGTCAAGCAGAAAGGAGAATCCAAATACTATGAACCAAGCGAGGTTTTGGACGTCTCTAGTGGTTCTGTTCGTTTGCTCAAGTTTGGTTGGAGAAACAAAAGTGATGTCATCAAGCTCAAATATGGACAAAGAGATATCATAATGAACGCATGTAATGAAGAGGCAGTTTCCAAACCAAATAGTGTTTGGTTCGACTTGGATTCCAATGATAATGGGTATGGTACAGTCTATGACAAATATGTCAATGTGGAATCCAGTAGAGATATTGCAACTACAAGCATGAAGTCAGAGCTTCCATCATCAGAGGGGTTACAGAATGAAAGTGTTTGTAATAATAATAGCTCATGTCCTTCAACTGTCCAAGAGGCACATATACCTGGTTTCATAGTTACAGAAAGCGCGCATAGGGCTAACAATGAGACAGTTATGACAAATGCGTTCGAGGGTGCTTGCACCAGTACTGGAAGATTTTCCCGCTTGCCTAATGCGTTTAAAGATTATGTTATGTATTAATGTTGCTGTGTTAAAGAAGGGAGATGTAGTATACTGTACACCTTCTAGTTTATCTCGGGTTGGTTTGTCCTCAATGTTTCTTATTGGTTGTTCCTCTCCACGTCACTTCGAATCCAGTGACACTATTTAGCTCACGTCACCGTGCACGTATCAGGTTTTCCCTCATCAGCTGTCATTCAGACCCGTTCCGTAATCAGCTGACTGCGGGCCTTTTACCACAATAAATATTTACGAATTACCTACCTTGTATGTCAAGTTATTCCACATACCTTGACACTTCAAGACTCTTCATCACAAAGAATAATCGTTAGCATTCTCATATGCGACGTTTACCCTTTTGTATAAGAAATGGTTGTGACAGTGCTCGCTTTGCTTTTATCCTCGGGCTCAACGTTCGCAAATTGCCGCAGTGTGTACACAACCACAAAACGAAGTGGCTGCTGCATTGGAGTACGGTTACCAAACTGGTGTGTGCGCTCTATTGGCTCTCTGCCGTCCCGCAGAGGTTGAGCCGGTTATCACTTCCGGTTCAGCGGCAACTCCGTGGCATGAAATGAAGTGGCGAGGAGAATTGTGAAAACGCCACTGTTTTGTCACGCATGCGTGCGATGTAAGGCATCGTGCGCATGCGAGACAAAGAGTGCAAATTCACCCACCAATCACACACCAAACAAGCATTTCTTAATGCAATAGGACGCGTTTTTACGCGAGACCTATTGCATTGGAAATGGGATGGTGGGGGTCCAGGAGGGCACAAACGGGAGTGGGGGGGGGCTGAGGGGGGGAGGAGGGCGAAAAGTCACAGACTGCTGGAGGGGGCGGGGGGGGGGGGGAGACAGGGGCAAAAATAGTTTTGGAGTAAAGGGGCCAATAGCCAGGGAAGGATATAAATGACAACATGGCCGTCAGGGGGAGGGACTAAGAACTCAAAAACGAATCAAAATGCAGCCTTTATGATTGAAGCCAATGAAAAACATAGACGGAAAGTGGGCGGAGCTTCCCCCCACAATACTGTATACAGCATCTCTCGACGAGACAGCGCATGCGCTGCCTAGCCGAGACCTAAAAATGTAGTCAAACTTTCTTTTCATTGGTGAAGGTTGTTGACGCACCAACCGTTAACATGTTTGGCCATATGTGTGTATAGGTCTGCATGTGATGTGCTTGTATGCAAGTTGGTTGATGACTGAATGAGAGTTGGTTTAATTAGGGATTCTGTCCTGTGGTGCATGAATGTGATGGGCCCTTGAATGGTGGCGGTATGTTATTGTGAGTGCACTGATGTGTTGGATTGGCACCGTGGTGGTATGAAAGTCATGTGTGGTGCGTGAATAGCATGTGAAGGCCGATAAAGCAGTCGGTGCCATGCCGAGGCTTTATCGCTCACCTTCAGTAGGCTTGGTTTCCATATTCGGACACTGTGATTAGTTTCTGTTCTTTGAAGCTAGCACTTCTAGAGTTACCAAAACCAATCTGTATGAGTGGTGGTGTTATTTTGAAAGTTCAATAACAACCCCTTATTTCTTTATAAAAGGAAACACGGCAGGTGTCCATGGTGGTATAACTTGTATTGATCCCACTCACTTTCCCATAATGCCCTGCAAAATTTGAAAGTTTGCGTAAATGGTCAAGATCACTCCTTTATTTACATTTTGTGATGGGTATGTCTGAGATCTGGTGCGATCCACAAATTGCATAGCCACCCAGCATATCCACAAGTCTCCACATCAAATTGGAACCCAATTTTTGTGGGTTGCCCTAGCACCCATAATCGGAAAGTGCTAAAAATGCAACAGACACAATGTGTCCATCGAAAACTACCTGGTTATTGCAACATGGGTATCTGTGGACGTTAAGGCTTTGCTATGCCACCTCCCAGAGAAACTTACCAAGCTCACACATTTGTAAAAGCTAGACAACCAGGGGAGTCCAGAGGTGCATGGGCTGAGTGGCTCTCACTAGGTAATTTTACCAAGAAATCCTTGCAAATGTCAAACTTTGGTAAGAAACATATTTTCCTCAATTTTCTGAGACAGAACGTTCTGGAATCTTCGTGGAGCCACAAATTTCCTACCACCCTGAGTTCCCACACATCTCCCGATAAGAACGGTACCCCACTTGCCTGACGGTGCCGAGAGACCCCAACACAAAAGGCCCTAAAGCGCTAAGTTGAGAGATAAGCAATAGGCGTAGCCTTGGTATTTGGGGCCGTGCCGTAGCGCCACCCATGCAAACCTAAGAACCACAGACATTTTTGAAAAGTAGTCAACATGAGGATTCCAGGGTGTTGTGCCTTGAGTGGCTCCTACAAGGTTTTCTTTACCACAATGCCCTTCAAACCTCAAACTTTGTCTGAAATCATGCATTTTTCTTAAATTTCTGTGATGGAAACTTCCAGAATCTACAAAATTTCTACTACCCTGCATTACCCCTCTTGTGTGTCTGGGCCTAGTACCCGTAGAGGAATAGATCAAACCAAAGTCAATGGGAGCCCTCCCATGGGGACTCCACGCAAGGCACACCACCTTGGGGCCCGTTTCCTGTTGCAGGCACTAGGCATACCTACACAAGTGAGGTACCATTTTTATCGAAAGACATGCAGGAACATAGAATAGTAGAACATTTGTTATTGACAACTGAATTTTACTTCATTTGTGTCTTCCAAATGTAAGCCACTGTGTAAGGAAGAAGAAACAAATTCAGAGATGTACATATAACTACTGCTCCTAAACTCCATATCTTGAGCTCATTTCAGAAATACATAGGTTACCTTGATACCCATTTTTCACTCTACATATTTTACCATCGAAATTGCTCTATAACTGGTACACAAGGGAAAACCATTGTATGGTGCAGCTCAGTAGTTGGTTCTGGGTACCTTGGGTTATTGGAGAACCTACAAACCCTATATATCCTCACAACCAGAATGGGCAAGTGGGCGTACTGGTACATTGCTTGTGTATATCGGCCATCATGACAAAAGGTTACAGATGAAAACACTGTCACAAATGACAGTTTTTTTCCTACTCATTTTCAGTAGTTCTTTATTTCAACAGTGAGTTTCTTTTGAAAAACATCAGCACCCCCTGCCGATTTCAGAATTTTGTCCACTTTTCAGAAATCTATAGTTTTTGCGGTTCACACAGGGGTTTTACAATGGTTTCCAACACAAACTGGAAGCAGATTGAAAGAACAAAAAGATAGGAGAAATGGGCTACCTCTTGGAAAAAAACTGTATTGTGGTAAAAATTTGTTTTTTTTAAATTCAGATCTGTATGTTCCTGCATATTCCTGAAAGTTGGGAAGATGGTGACTTTAGCACAGTAAACCGTTCGCTGATACAATTTTTAGGAGAAAAAATTGACTTTTATCCAGAGCAACTTTTTCATAATTGTTCCCAAAAACTCACAATTTCACTATATTATGCCTCTTTCCCCTCTGGGGGAATCCGAAAACCCTGGGTATCTTTAGAATCCCCTGAATGTTTGAAATAAAGGATACAAATTTGGCGAGGATATTATGTGGTCAAAAAGTTATGAGGCATAAGCTCAAACTACTCCAAATAGCCAAAAAAGGCTCAGCAGTATGGGAGAGAAGGCGGGGGGAGAGTAATAGGTGGGCGGAGGCCCAGCAGCCAAATGGTTAAGTGAGGTTCTTAGCTTTCCTGAGAATGTGTGTGATGTGTTTGAACTTACACATGGTGTGCATGGAGCTCTGGTCCAGGTGTCCCATGTGACGGATATCACAAGCAGAACAAGATGATCTGTTCCTGCACAATATAAGCAAATTCTAGTTAGCCCCCACCAGCTCCAGGCGCATCACCACCCACCCCAAAGCAGTTTCATCAATCTGGTTTTGGGCTTCAGAGTATATTTAATGCAGCTCCCGTTGTGGACACAAGATTGCCCATATCAGATTCAGCTGCTTGTCAACTCGGCCTGCACACCTCCCTCATGATGAGTTGACTTCCACCCAAACTGTCTGACATACACTATTTCCATTTCTCATCCTCTTTTCACTCTGCCAAGGACTGTACTGACATAGTGCCTGCACTGTCTTTCAAGCTAATTGATATGTTGAGTAATTAGTCCTAACTTGCCTTGCCATCCTTTATGAATGCGAAAGACGACAAAACAATGCTCTTTACTTTCATTGGTTGGGTTTAAGATTTTTTAAATGAGGGACCCAACTCAAGTGGCTAACCAGCTCAGGTGGCCCCACTAGTAGATAAATACTGTCCCCTCTGAGTCAGTAGGTTGTATTCATCTGGATTTCTGAAGCTGCTATGCTGCACCAACAAAGTGTGAAATCTGACAAGGAGCAGCACTCTGGAAGCTGATGATTCCACCAAAGCTGGTAACAGGAATTCAGTTCTTTTCACAAATGGGCAGCAGATCACTCCAAATATCATAGATCTGATATAATCTGAGGCAAAGAAGATCCAGAGTCACTTTTTTTTTTTTTTATAAATCTTTTTATTACAACATACATCGGTTCATATATACAATACAGAAATCACTGCCAATTAATAAATAGTTCTTTTGTACAGAAGAAAAGGATTACATATCTACATCAGAGGGGAGTGGCCCGGATCAGGAGGGAACATCTGAGTCAGCCATAACAGGTGGCATACATATTCCTCCACGAAAGTCGTTCCATGGATTCCAGATTCGGACCCACTTTTTGGGGCATCCCCTGGTGGTATACACTGTCTTCTCCCTAAACATGCACCAATCTAGGTCCCTCTCCCAGGCTTCCAGAGTCGGTGGTCTAGCAGCGCCCCATAGTTGTGCAATGTTTCTCTTGGCTATCATGAACCCCAGGCTGGCCCATTGTATCTGATGCGTGCTCAGGTCTGTGGGCTCCCATATGTTTAGAAGGCAGCGTCTCGCCTCCAGCGAGAGGCGGACGTGTAACACTTCCCACATTACCTTATGTACCCCGCGCCAGAAGGAACTAACGTGTTCACATTCCCATAGGATGTGCAGGAAGGTTCCCAGGTGTCCACACCTTCTCCTGCACTCCCCACTATCTGTTCCCCCCATCCGGATCAAGCGTGGCCCGGTGATGTATACCCGATGGAGTATCTTTAGCTGAACTAGTCTCAGGCGTGCCGGTATGGCGACCACCCTAGGGGAGGCCACCGCCTCCCGCCAGTCCTCATCATCCATCTCGATCCCGTCCCCCATCCATCGTTCCCTTAATGTCTGGAGTGGGTCTGTCGTGTTATTTATCAGCTTTTTATATATTAAGGAGATCGTCTTGTCTGGTAGGTGTCCGTCCAGGATTCTGTCCTCTAGGGGCGAGGCTTCCCGAGGGGTACCCCTTTGGGCAGATGCGATTGGATCGCATGTTGGATTTGAGCATATCTGAAATATTCAGTGTCGGCTAGGTTATATTCAGTCTGCAGTGTGGTGAAGGACTTAACTCTCCCCTCTTCCCAAACGTCTTTGACTTGTGTTATGCCGATGAGGTCCCATTTGTCGAAGCCCCTCGACCTCCATAAGTTACCCAGTAATTCAGAATCCCACAGTGGGGTTGCCAACGTCAGTTTTCGTCCCCACCCCAGGGAGTTGGTTGCTTCATGCCAGATGCGGACCGAGTGGTTTGTTGGGCCTGTTAGATGGTATCTCTGGGGCCGCGCGTATAGTGCCCTGTTGTAGTTGCCTCCGGAGAGGAGCCATTTGTCCATGCCATAGCCTGGGTCGTCGCCCCTCCCATATGTACCATGATTGATGGCAGCAAGGTGTGCTGCCCAATAGTATTTTTTAATGTCCGGGAGGCCTATGCCACCATCGTACCAGTTTAGGGTCAACTTATTTAGGGCGATGCGCGATCTGCCGTCCCAGAGCAGCTCTCTCTGAAGACCCTCTACTTCCCTGAAGAAGTGCGCCGGTACCGGGTCCAGGGCATTTTGTAATACATATAGGAATCTGGGCAGGGACATCATCTTAAACAGGGTCGCTCTGCCCAGTAGGGAGAGGGAGTGCTTTCCAATTGGCGATGTCTTTTTGAGTTTACGCAGAGGTGGAAGAAGATTGTGGGCATATCGGGCCACGGGATCCAGAGAGATGTAAACACCCAGGTATGTAAAGCCCTCAGTTGTAATTCGAAGCGGGCAGTCTCTCGGGAGGACGGGGGCTCCCCCTGAATGATGAGTAGTACGGATTTGCCCCAATTAATGGTGAATCCAGAAAATCTCCCGAATACTGCCAGGATATCTAACACTACTATTAGGGATTTCCTCGGGAGGCCAGATAGAGTAAAATGTCGTCTGCATAGAGTGAAATCCGGTCCTCCCGCTCGGGGCCCACCCCAGCCCCCGTATCCTGGGGTCCCATCGGATCCATGCAGCCAGTGGTTCCAGAGCGAGGGCAAAGAGCAGCGGCGAGAGTGGGCATCCCTGACGGGTACCACGACTGAGCGGGAACGTGGCCGACAGTTTATTGTTGACTACTACCTGTGCCAGTGGATCCTGATACAGGAGACAGAGCCCACTTTATGTATTTTGGGCCAAAGCCCAGTTTTGCCAGAACTGCCCAGAGGTAGGACCATTCGACCGTGTCAAACGCCATGGTTGCGTCCAATGACACTATCACCGCCGCCTCCCGAATGGTGGATGCTCTCCTAGCACTCCGTTAATCCTGCGAATATTTAGGGCCGTGTTTCTGTGGGGCATGAAGCCTGATTGGTCTGGGTGCACCAGGGTGCTTATTACTTTTAGCAGGCGAATCGCCAGGAGCTTTGCCAGGATTTTGGGTTCGGCGTTGAGGAGGGAGATCGGCCTATAGGAGGAGCAGTCCGTCCTGGGCCTCCCTCCTTATGTATCGTAACGATAGTGGCTATTCTCTGCTCCCGTGGCAGCACCCCACAATCTCTAGATTCCTCAAACATCGCTTTTAGGTATGGTGCAAGTTTGTCGGGCCGCATTTTATATAGTTCGATGGGGATACCATTGGGTCCCAGGGCCTTGCCTGGTTTCAATGCACGAATTGCTTGCGCGATTTCATCTGTGGTTAAGTCACTATCCATAAAGTCGCGCTCTGCTGAGGAGAGGCAGGGGAGCCTGATATCGCGAAGGAAGTCCTGTGAGTCTTCCTCTGTGTGTGGGGTCACTGTCGTATATATATTATGTAGGTGGGCGGCGAATCTGTCCACTATTTCTTGAGGTTCAGTAATGGAGACGTCTCTCTCGCCCCTAAGCTCCGGGACCAGTCTACTCGCCCATTCTTTTTGTCTAGCCATGCTATTAGCTTCCCTGCTTTATCACCCTGTTCGTAGATCCTACCTTGTCGCTCCCTACCTAGTAGTTTGGCCGTGTCTGTAACTAGGGCTTTGTATTCGTGTTGTTTCAGGCTGAGGGAATGGAGTTTCTCCGGTGTCACGCCCGATTCTAGGTCGCCTTCCAGCCTGTAGATGTCTGCCTCTATAGCGAGGACTTCTTTTTGTTTATCTTTCTTCGCCCCGGCGATCAAGGACAGAGCCTGTCCCCGAATCACAGCCTTGAACGCTTCCCACAGGGACTGGGATGAAGATACTGACCCTACATTCTCGGAGAAATAGTCGTCCATGGCCTTGTGGAGGTCTCCACGGAGTTTCGGGTTTCGAAGGTACCAGGGATTAATTGGAGCCAGTCTACCCACTGCTACTTGATTGAGTACTATGTGTACCCATATCGGAGAGTGATCCGAGATGCCCCTCGCTAAGTGTCTGATTTCGTGTATGTGCGTGACTTGCGCTGCGGGGACCAGGCAGTAATCCAAACGAGATAGGCTATGATGGGCGCCCGAGCGAAAGGTGTGCTGTATCTGGTCTGGGTGGTGTGTGCGCCAACCGTCTACCAACCCCATAGTGTCGAGAAATTCGGGCAGCCAGCGTGCAGCTGGTCCTAACTCCCTGGGGGGGTATCTGTCCAGTGTGCCTGAAACTACTGCATTAAAATCTCCTCCGAGGACCAGGAGGCCATCTGGCACCGTAAGTAGGACGGAGCCCAGGTCGGCGAAGGTGGAGCCCTGCACCCCCGGTGGCACATAGACCGACATTAATGTAATGGAGCGGCCCTCCCATGTTCCGGAGATCCCAGCATATCTACCCCTCCCATCCGTCCACACGGATTCCACCGTCAGGGGAAGTGTTTTTTTAACCATGATGCCCACCCCTCTGGAGCCCGAGGTGAATCCCGCGTGTGCGACCATTGTGTACCCTCCCCTGTGCATAGCTCTACAGAGATTCCCGACCAGGTGAGTCTCTTGTAGGAGTACGATGTCTGGACCCTGACGTTTTAGGTATTGGAGTACCACGCTGCGTTTAATCTTGTCCCCAAGTCCGTTAACATTCCAGCTCAATATTTTAACATTTTTATCCCCCATGATGCTCGTGGTTTAGGTTACTATTGGCAGATGGCTCTGTCATCTTGGTGGCATGTGATACCGATGTAAAAACAATACTACTGCATAAACATAACCCCCAACCCTCCAACCCCCCTTCCCCCAACATCCCCCCACCCCGCTGCCCTGCACTCTGGGCTCAGAACTGCCCATAAGAAACTTGCAGAGTGCCTGTCGCCCCAATAAAGAACTAATAGAAGATAATGTGAGGGCGTGACAGCCCGCTTTCCCATCCCCCCGGGACTATTATACGTTGACAAGTTCCCTACATGGGATACACCCCAAAGGATCCGAAGAATTGTCAACTAGAGGGGAGGCTTCTCCCCGGGATCCAGCCGCCGCACCGCCTGTTACCTGTCCCAGCCACACTCGATGGCCAGACCTCGCTAGAGGGGATTCCTGTTCATGACGTCATTGTCAGATGTGTGCCTGAGAGGCATCTTCTCCCCCAGCCGTTCGATCTCGCAAGGCCCGCTCCGTCTGATGTTCCAGCCAGTCCGCCGCTTCCTCGGGCTGTTCGAAGAACCAGATTTTCCCTCCGGCTTCTACTCGAAGGCGCGCTGGGAATAGCATAGAGTATTTCAGTCCCCTTTCCCTAAGTTTCTGCTTCACTATGGTGAAGGACTTTCGTTGACGCTGCACTCGTTGCGTGAAGTCCGGGAAAAAGGAAATGTTGGCGTTCTCAAAGCGGAGGCCTGTCCCCGTTCTGGCATTGTGAAGGATCACGTCTCTGTCCCGGAAGTTTAGCACTCTAGCCAGCATTGGGCGTGGGGGCTCCCGGCCTGGGACGACCCCCTGGGATTCTATGCGCCCTCTCAATGACAAAAACTTACTCAGGCCCTTAGGTTTTAGGTGTTGCAACACAAGGTCTTCCACGAAAAGGTCCGGTGTCTGTCCCTCCGCTTTTTCAGGTACTCCCAAAATGCGCAGGTTATTGCGGCGTAGGCGCCCTTCATAGTCATCAAGCTTAAGTTCTGTGGTTTTCCGGAATGCTTGCATGTCTTGCATCTCACCCTGGAGCAGGGCCACATCGTCTACCAGACTGGAAGTGGTGAGCTCAACCTGTTTAACCTTTTCGTTAAGTTTAGTGAGATCAGCCCGGATCAGGTTGACCTCGATGGCGATGGTGTCCATTTTGTGTTCCAGTGCAGCCTGGCCCGTAGTGATTGCTTTCATGACGTCTTTTAGGGACAGTTCCCGGTCCCCATCTCCGAGTTCTCCGGTAGCGCCACCGCCAGACTGTCGGCTCTGTAGCATATCTTTTGGGAGGGTATAGCGGTCCAGCTTGTTAGTTTGCACCAGTTTCGAACCCCTTGTACCTGTGACTTTGCTCTTCTCCGCTGCCATTGTGGCTCGTGGTCAACCCTCCGCTGCACCGCTTGGTTCTATGTCCGGTGTTATGATGTGCGGCCCCTGTCCGTCGTCTGCCAATCCTTAGGCGATAGTCAGCGGGGCCGCAAGGCACTGCTACCCCGTTCCCGGCTGGCCCTGCGGCTCGTGGGGTTTAGATCATTGGGGTGCGGCCAGGCATCCTCCGCTACACCGCTTTATCCCAGCGTCTGCCCCGGCCACCGTGTAGGCAAGCCTCCTCGTCGCTCATCGCCTGGCCTCCATATGGAATAGTGGAAGGCGCCTCCGCTTTACCCCCCAGCCGGATCCCTGCATGGATCGGTGTTCCGGTTTCAGACTGTTGGGGGGTTTTGGTGCGTGGGAGTCCGGGACCCACCACTCCTTGGGCCCCTCTCGGTCTACCCCTGATTTAGGGTCTCCGGACCGTCACACAGCCCCACCGGTCAGCCGCCACACGTCGGCGCCTCGGTGTCTGGAGCGGCGTCGAGTGCTTCTGGTCCGCGACCGGGAGGGCCGTCTTGCCAGCTCGATGTATTGCAGCCACCGCTCGCAGGGTAACTTTTGCGCAGGATCCACTGGGGCTACAGGCCGCGCCCCCGCCTTCTCCCGGCGGCCGGACCTTCAAATCTAGCCCCCGGCTTCACGTTGCGGATAGGCCCTCGTCTTCCGGGACCCAGAACTCCGGCCCTGGATGATTTAGGGCGGCGGGTGTTGGCCCCGGAGCCTCCGCTGGTATGCAGGCACGATCCCCACCTCGGGAAGCCGGATCTTTATTCAGGATTGACGGAGGAGGGACAGGGTTCACGGAGCCGAGCGCTCAAGCGGCCATTTCGTTCCGCGTCTTGGCCACGCCCCCTCCCAGAGTCACTTTTAATGGTTAAGTTTAGATTTTTACCTTCTAATGTTGTCAGATGAAAATATATAATGGCTCATATACTGTTATACTGTTTTAGGGCTACGTAGACATATGTTTCATCATCTGAGATGACTACGGAAAGATCATTTTCAAGGGTACTCTTTCAATGATAGTTGTATTAGGTCAGTCATAGTTATGTCAACACAATGGTAAGATTTGTATGTGGTACCTAGCCGGAGTATTTAAGCAATCTGTGAAAACTTTAGACTATGTTGTGACCAGGGCTGGAAGAAGAAGAGAATGCCCCCTAAACAGGAGCGGGAAAGGAAAAAGGCCACACTGAATGAGATCACTGGAGGAGGTCATATTGAGAAGTGAGCAAGGCAGGAAGTATGAAGACTTAGCAGCCCACGAGTTCTTGACCTGAACTGAAGAAATGTGCTTTGAGGGTGAAGGAGCTGCAGCAGACATTCTAGAATAGCAACTGTTGTAAACCTGCTTCACAGTGATCTGCATCGCTCCCTGATTCTATAAGAAATTGTATCACCAGCCAGAGAGAATAGCGGTTCTCCAATACTAGATCTTTCATAGATTCACAAGTTTGAATCATCCCCGACTTCGAGGCAGTAGTCTCTCAGTATTATATCTAAAAAATAGGAACAAAGTGAAGTTAAACTTAAGCAACCTGGAGAGGTCACTTTGTTAGCCTATCCCCATTATTAGAAAATTATCAAACTTCAGCCAATCAGAGAAAAAGCACAGTCAACACCTACCCCCTTAAGGGGCCACCATACCTCAGATTTCTTACTGCATGTCATGTGAAGGGAGGCTCCCTAAGCGCTGCTCAGTTTTTTCCTCTGAAAAGCCTATTCCTGGATATTTTGACCAGATTTTGAACTTTAACAGCAAGATGACTCTCCTCTGGGTGAACTTTACTGCCAGAAATAATGACAGAAAATCCTAATAAAAGGAATTTTCAGACCATGAGGATTATAAGGGGAGCAAGATATAATTTCTCTGCCAAAAAAACCAGGCTGCTTGTATGGCTTAAAATGTTTTAAAGCCAAGTACATTTAATCGCCTGAACAAGACACCTAAAAGAAGATTAAAAAGACCCACAAACCATGTAATCCAGTGAATATATCAAATATTCCTCTCAGGGTGAACCTTCGGAGCTGGTGAGACAAAAGCACAAGCAGTGAGGTGTCAACTCCCAGATCTCACACTTCTATACATGAACCTTCAGATGGTCACAAGAATGGTCAGACAAAAACTATGTGAGAACCTTTCACTCCATTGTTGAAGGTAAGATCTAAATCCAAGGACATCGTGGGTTGAAACATCGACAGTACCATCGAGGAAGAAAATCCATCAACAACTACGAAAACAACATTGTCGATAGCGTATAAAATGACAGCGTCAATGGGGACAACGTCGTCAGCATCGATGGCAACATCGTTGGCAACAGCGTAAACAGGACCAGTTGATGGAGAGATTTTCCACCGCACTGTGGGCGAGCTGTGCCCCTAGAAAATCTGCATCCCAACGGAACGCCCAGACGTTGGGTAGATCGGGAACGGTGTTAACCTCGAATCATGAGACAACGGGCCCCAGAAATAAGGTCAAAAACAGCATTTCAAAATACAGTCAATAAAAAACAGGACTGACCCAGAAAGAGGGTTCTATAGTGGATTTTGGAAAAAACATGAAGATTTCTAACAAAATTCAAAAGGGAACAATACAGATCTAGTAAAGTGCAGATGCTGCAATATTCTCATTTAAATGCATAAGGCATTGCCATGAACCCCTTAGTAATAGTACCAATGCAGAATAATGGGCAAAATCGGAAACAGACTAAGTCTCAAATATGCAGCAAAATTAGAAGGAAATCAGGCAGCATTCCTAGTAGAGATTAAAAAGATTTGACTCCCCACCAAATGTAAGGTTTTATATAGCCCTCTTCTCAGCACAAAAGCATTGAAACTGCAAAATCATCATGGTGTGAGCAAAGAATTACTTTCTCAACAAATCATTTTACAACATTATGAAACGTCACATAACCCTATCACAATAGCACCAACCCACTACATGAACAGTGAACCACTGTGAATGAAAGCAAGACCGCATGCAAGGGCAAGGCCCTTGGAAAGCTTACAGTAAGCTAGAGTCGCTCTTTGAGGACAGTGTCATTCAGAAATAAACACATCCACATCTTGCTGCACATAGTGACAGGCAGAAATATAAACCGAGACTAAACATGATGTAGCATCCATTTTGGACAAGATGGCTACCAGACCTACCCGTTAGCTTAAGCCAGAAAAACTCTTGTAATAGCTCCATGCCATTACAAATTCAAGAGTAGATGAATTGCTCTGCAAACTATTAATAATGCACAATTTGATTTAAATGCACAAAAACACTAACAAATTAAAAATCTTCGTCGTTGATGGAGTTACCAATGACGAGACATTGAAGAAATCCTAACGATTCATCCTGATCTCTGATAAAGGGATTTCTGTACCTCTTGTCCCTGAAAAACGCATCAAGTAAAGTATTGCCTTTTTCACCTACGTATTTATTGGACTCAGAGCCTTGTCACAAGGAAGTTCAATTTAGGGTTGCCTTCAGTCCCACACAATCAAACTTTAAATGCCAGGACATTGATGAGGAGGATGACTAGTAAAAGGAAGATTTATTCACAGAACGACGCCCTTCTAGGCCAGGCACGGGTAAGACAAGGGATATAGAAGCCCCCAAGAGCAGCACGGGTATAGTCCTTAGTAGGAATACCAGTATCAGAATGAACCCATGGTACAGGTGCCCAGATCACTGGTAAATGATGACAGATTGTTAGAAGCAAATTCCTGACCAGCCCAAATCACCAAGGGCATGCCCATGGTCGCCCTTCACCCGCTCGCAATCCAAGGACAATTCCATTAACCACAAGTCCTAGATTACCTCCACCATGAGAGGAACCTCTACTTCCGAGACCCATCATACCCACAACACATGAAGATATGTACTCTGACGAGGATGAACAGGAGGCTGATAATGAATGGAAGGATACATAGGTCCCCTATCTACCCGCCTACTCCACCTCCATTCCCAGACGTGATGAAAAATAAAAGGCCCCTGAAAATGCCCCAGCATGAAGCATGGGTCATCCAAAACCAGACTCAGTAGCCGTGTAAGCAGCTCAAAGGAAAATCGACAAACCCTTTCACTCCTTGTGCTGCACCTCGTGATAAGGAAGGAAAGAGGCAAGATAATGTGGGGAAACGGTTTTCAGACATGGTGACTACAACTGTCAGACCTTCTAATGCTCCATACTTGGCAGGTACAACCGACATGTGTGGTCTGATTTGAACTCTATCCTAAAATATCTTCCAGAGGATAAGAAAAATGAAGTGAAGGTAATCACCCAAGAGGGAGTGACAGCATCTTCCGAAATCATTGACACTGCGGTAGATATAGCCACCACTGTCTTCAGACAACTGGCAGGAGTGGCAATTCTTAGACATCAGGGTTGGCTTATAAGCAGTGTCTTATCGTCCTGAAGTTCAAGCAAAGATTCTTGGCATGACTTATGATGGTGAAGCTTTGTTTAGGAAACATGAAGATGATGCCTTACAATCCCTCAAGGTTGATACGGACACAGCTAGATTCTTAGGTGTTATACAGTAGGCTAGACCCCCATTCCTTTTGAGGCACTAGAGGAAGATGTACTTTCGCTTACAGAGGAAGATACTTGCCTTACTTTTACCAACCTTATCAACCAGTTCAGCAAGGCTATAGTCAACAATACCATCCTTTACAATTCAGGCAGCCTCCACCTTCTTCCTACTCTAGACAACTTCCTAGAAGAAAGACTGCGACAGAACAGAGATCACAAGCCTCATCTAGTCGCCAGCGATACCATTGTGACGGCAGAGATATTGTGGTGCACGCCTGAATCCCCCCTTCGACCCTCCCCCCCACCTCCCCCCAAGTCTATGGGGGACACATCTCCCACTTTTACAACAATTGGAGGTCTGTCACTACAGACCACTGGTCTTGGAATTGGTTCTCAACGGCCATTCAATAGAATTTCTCACCACACCATACCACCTTCAAATCCTCATGCCCTGTCCCAGAATAATCCATGTTTCTATTCAAAATTGTACCACATAAGAAAGAAATCAGGCAATTGAGATTGATATTAGATCTAAGACAGTTAAACAAATATTCCAGCTGTTAGACAGGGGGATTACATGACATCCCTGGACCTCCAAGATACTTATTTTCACATCCCCATTCATCCAGCCTACAGAACATATTTAAACTTTGCAGTGGCCAGTCACCATTATCAGTTCAAGGTCCTCTCATTGGGTCTGAACTCAGATCCCTGAATTTTCATTAAATCCATACTCCTGGTAACAGCCTATCTCAGAAAATGTTCCTTTAACTGGCTGGCCAAGGCCGATTTATTTCAGGGTACAAGACACTCTACAAAAGCTTGTCTTCAGCTCTTCAGATCACTAAGTTTAACTCTCAACAGGCCCAAATCCTCCTTAATGCCAAAAAGACAACTACCTTTCTGGACCCAATCCTAAACTCAAGCAGAGCTAAGGTGTTTCCGTCAAAGGACAAAGTACTAAAGATATCTACTCTTGCGAACAAACTTTTATATATACACCAGTCTGTCCTCAACAGGATTCCATCCTGCATTCCGTTGATTTCAAATTGTTAACTGCGAATGCAACCATTGTAAGAAGAACTAGACAACAAATGGTCACAAGACCCATGATTCTTTGATGACTGCCAAGATTACAAAGAAAGTAAAAGAGACAAGGAAAGGTAATGAATAAAAAGATTTAACTTTTCTCAATCCACTCCCAGCTTTCGTAATGACCTTAGGTGAGCTCACCTTCAAGACTTAGAGGTCAAAGGGAAGTGGTCATTTCAAGAATCTCCAATCCATATTAATCTTGTGCAACTAGGAGATGTAGTTTAGGCCTTCAGGTCTTCCTCCGGAGAATTTTAGGCTCCCCAGTATAAGTACTCAGGGACAACACAAACATCATGTATTACATCTACAAGCAGGGAGGAATCAGATCAAGACTGTTGTCCAGTGGGAAATGGGTAATTATTCACAACATCACTCTGAAAGCAGAACATGTTCCAGGTATCAACATCCCAGGGGGCGACATCCTGAGACAATCTCCGAAGGAATGTCCTGAATGGGAGCTGAATGGTCAGAAAGGATTATCAAAGATCTTTTCAGAACTTCCAAGTTTATGACAATTAAAAACTGTTTTAGCACAATTCGAGGAACATCCTTTCGAGCCTATTCATAAAGCAGACCTAGCATGTGTCCTGAAAGACAAGTTTTATTGTTAAGGAACCATTTTTAAAATGTTGCAACCTTTAGGCCAAATCCACACTTCATCGTTAAGGTACCTCTGGCATTTCACCTTAATGAACCAGTAGAACTTAGAACTTCTTCAAGGATCCTAAATATGTAGCAGGAAGGTCTCTTCGTACTCTGGATGTATGTCAGTGTCTCAGAATTTACATTAACAGAATTCAGGTATTTTAAAAATCTGATTAACACCTAATAGCATGCGGTCCTCTGAGAAAGAGGTACGCAGATGGTAGCACAATGGATTTCAGCAACAATAGCCTCCGTCACTTGAAAGAAGGTCGTCCCTTACAGGATCTGTAAACGCTCATTCAACAATATCCATGGCAATATCTACAGCACTATTTGCGTATGTCCCTCTGTTGCAGATTTGTATAGCTGCTAGACGGAAGAACACACATACTTTTAGTCGCCATTATTTCCTTGATTCGACAAATTACGACGCTGCAGTGGGACAAGCAGTCCTTCACCATCTTTTCCTCTGAGGTGAGCTATTCTATTTCCAACCATGTAAATGTATCGCCTGACGCCCTTATCCACTGCTAATACGGGAAGCGCCTCAAGACCCCCATGGGTGATTTGTCGTGCTCTATAAAAGACTGATTGATTGATATTGTGGTGTATGCCAGGCTAATGTTATTGTAATACTTGCATGTCTGTTCAAATTGTATCTATTGCTTACTATTCCGATTCAAACTTGTGAATCTATGAAAGATCCAATACTTGAGACAAACCAAGTTACGAACCTGTATACTTTGGTCCTTCAGTCTTGGCATTGTTGAAATGTTAATAGATTTACATGCAACACATCCTCCTCTGGTGTGGGCTCATCTCAGGCTCCATCTAAACACTCATTCCTATGTGAGAAATCTGAGGTCTGGAGGCCCATGAGGGGAGAGGTGTTGGCTGTGGTATGCACTGATTGGCTCTTTTCCAATGATGTGGATAGGCTAACAAAGTGGCCTCTCCAGGATGCTTATGTTTAACTGAGCATTGTACTGCTTTTTATTATAATACTGTGAGACTCAAGTCTCAATGATGGCGATGACCGAAGCATGTGAATCTATGAATTATGCCAATACTGGGGAATAACAGCATACAGGTAAGAAACTTGTTTTTCCTTCTTTCCCCCTGAATTTATAGGATTATGCAACTGGCTGAGGCTTGTCACCATGAACCTGGAACTATTTGGAGCATAGTTCTAGCCCATGCAGTTCTAGAGATACCAAAGTCTACAGACAAATTCCAGATGCTAGTGGGAACCAGTGGGTGCCACAGGCTCTTTGAGTACCTCTGCCATCCAAAAGTATTTATACTGACATTCACAAGATAAAGGTCTCTAATTTCTGGTGTCCTAGAGGGACCTGCTGTATGTGTTAGCAGATTTTGAATACTAGTAGCCCTGTGAGTGGCTTTGCAGACCATCTGAAGCAGTAACTTGTTTATTGTTGAGTTGTGACCAGAGACCCTTTTCTCATTGACTATCTGCGCCCAGTATATTAGTTAACTAGAAAATGGACTTTGACTCTGGACTTAGGTTGCCACCAGGCAAGAAACTTATTTTAACATCAAGGCTGACCACTGCTGATCAGTGCTAAAGTACATATGCTCTCTGTGTAAATTGTAATTATGATTGGTTAACCATAATTGAATGTTTCATTTACTTGTAAGACGCCAGTAAAGTGCACAGAGTGTGCCAGGGCCTGTAAATCAAATGCTACTAGTGGACCTGCAGCACTGGTTGTGCCAACCACATGAGCAGCCCTGTAAAATGTGTTTCAGACATGCCACTGTAGTGTCTGCACGCGCAATGTTAAACTGCCATGTCGACCTGGCAAACTTCCCTTTTCTTAAATGTAAGGCACCCCTCAGGTAGGCCCAAGGTACCCCCATGGGCAGGGTGCAGTGTATGTGAAAGGTAGGACATGTACTGATGTGTGTGAAGTGTCCTGTTGGTGAAATACTGTGTATTTCGTTTTTCACTATTGAAAGCATGTCTGTCCCACAGGTTATCATTGGAGTTTAGGCTCTCTGAACTCAGAATTTATTAACGTACCTTTTGGTAAAGGTAGTTTTTAAATTGTGTGTTTCAAAATACTACTTTTAGAAAGTGTGCATTTACTTGTTTTACCATCCTGTGTGCCTCTGACCGTTTGTGTATTCAGCGTCTGGTTTTGGTGTGACAGGAGCTGGGGTTGTGCATTCACTCTAGACAGTCACAATGAGGGCTGAGGTGTGTCCTGCCTTGCCTGGGTGACTTATCACTGGGCTGAATAGACCTGGGCTGCATTTAGAGTGGTGGGAGGAGTTTTGCTAGCACCTGAATAGGCTGTCTCCCCTTTGCACAATGCTGTCTCCCTGCTGGACCAGGGAGGACGGAATTGGTTTGGACGGAGCTCAGAGACTCTGCCACAAAGAGAACAATGACAAAATGGGGTCTAAGTATGAGACCTTAAACCCCAAGACTTTAGATTACTTCTGGAAACAAGAGGACCCTGCCAAGAAGAAGAGCTCAAGAGCTGTGTGAGGAGTGGTGCGTTTTCTGTGTGAGGGGTGGGTGGCCTATAGTTGCTGCTTCGGTCTGTGGTGGAGGAAAAGGACTGATGCTTTTTGCCTACCTATGGTATCCTGCTTGTGAAGGATCTCCAAGGGCTCGTTGTGTTTGCCTCTTGTTTTTGAAGTCTCAGGGATATCAAAGTCTTCCTTGTGCTTCTACTTTACTGGAGCTTCTTGTGCTTACTGGAAGTTCCATTGTGCTTTTACTTTTCTAAGAATTACCTGGAGCTTTATTTGCTGAAAAGCCGCCCTGTGCTTTATTCGCTGGAAAAGCTCCTGTGCACTTTCCTGAGGGGATGTTCTATTGTGCTTTCTTGCTAGCCAAGCTTCTGTGGGCATTTATCTCGCTGTTCCAACTCCGGGCTGAGCCCCTACCCGCTGTAGGCCGAGCCGGTGTCGGGAAAGATCTCCAGTTACAAGTGTGGCCGCTTGTAAGCAGAGTCAGTGCAAAGGAGATCCCCAGGCGTTGCTAAGTTACCAGCGCAGCAGCTCGGAATTCCCCGCACCGCCCGGCCACGCCCCCGGAAGCCGCAGAGGTCTTGCAGCCCCAGCCGCACCGGATCAACGTGCCTCCGTAACCCCAATCGAAGGAGGGGAGTCTCGTGGGGCAGTGGGGGGTCTCTTCTGTATCTCTCTGCCCAGTTTTGAGCACCGTTGGGGAGGAGGGGGAATGGGGGTGCGAGTTGCTCTTTTTGCCATCACGGCCGCTGAGCGGGAAGGACCCTCGGAGGTCCCGCCCAGCCTCGTCCCCCTTCCACAGCCGCCCTCACTGCGGCACACAGGCAGATGGCCCGATAGCCGGAGCACTGTGCTCAGGCCACGTTTTGAGTAAAAGGGCAGACGACCGTGGCACATACGATATCTTCCTGCAAACGTGCTGGGTTGCTTGTTGATTGGGGTACAGTTGCTCTACTCCCTCGTGGAGGATCTGAGTAACCCGTGTTATTTCTTGCTTCATAAAACCTGTGATGAGTCATGAGATTTATGATGTTCACCCAAGTGTCTATGCCCTAATGATATGATAAATGTCAGTCTAATCTTTGTGAAGACCAGATAATAAGTATTCTCAGAAACTGAATGTTATGTACAGTGATGGGGTAAGGTGTTGGGTTCATGTTTTCAAGACATGTGCAACTTATATTTATTTACTTAGTGCATTAACTGTTATGCTTATGACAATTACCTAGTTGGCAAAGTGATGTATGTGAGAGTGTAAGTGTGAGTGTGTGTGCATGTGTGAATGTGTGAGTGTGTGTGCATGTGTGTGTCAAACGCTTTACACATTGCCTCTGGGATAAGCCTGTCTGCTCTGCTAAGCTACCAAGGGGGTGAGCAGGGGTATGTAACTCCCTTACCCTGACTAGAGTGGTGGGTGGTTTGGTTTTGCTATGTTCGCCCTAAGTTGGCAGGGTATGCCCAGACGTGGGTCCCTTGCTCACTTTGCCACTGGATTCAAGATAGCCTGGCTGATGACGGCTGTAAGCCAGAAACCGGTCCCAGGATGCTTGTTTCCGGTCCAGGAAAAACATGGCTTGGCAGTTCGGGCTGGACTGTTCCCATGAGGCACAGGGTCAGACTGATTTGCATATGGCCATGTCTGAACTGGGGTGGCGGAGTGAGCTAAAGAATGATGATGGATTAAATCCAGATCAGTTGACTGGGGGTGAGTGCTTGTAATGTTCAACACTCCGTCCATCATCCCCTTTGGTTTAGAGTGGTGGGTTCTGCATGGCTTAGATGCATACCCTAGCCAACTAGAAACCCCATTTCTAACACCTGGCAAGAAACTGTGTTATTCTAACATCAAGGCGGACAGAAAAATGGGAAAATAAGCAGAAGGAACATAAATTTAATAGGTTAAGTACAACAAGAAATCACTTCAAAAGAATTTTAGAGCTGTCAAAATAATACTAAATAAATTATAATCCAAGCAGAGGCAGATCTGTCATGCTAAAAAAGAAGAATTCATACGATCTTACTGAGAACCACATTCAAATACTGGCTCTTGGCCCTTCCAGAAACTCACAACACGAAGAAATGAAGAATATTTTTCTCTGAAAAAGATAGGACCTTATCGGCACCAGCTCTTTGACAAACAAAAATCTTTGCTTTCTGTGGATTCAAATCAAGTTTACTTTATCGGTTGTGAAATTTAGGGGTGTTTAAAAAGTTTATATACCAATTTTTGCAGATTTCTGGGAACCTTGATGCTCCATTATATCAGTGCTGTGAACTAAGGAAACTGATACCAGAGAACTTGTGAAGAGTACTGAGATCTCTGGATTTTTTCAACAGGACAAAATTGTTCATAGGAGGTGGTGCTATACATAGCCTTGGGGCTGTTCATTGACCCCAGAGGGTGCTGGAACCTCCTGGTTGGTTTCATTGATCTTCATTCTGAGCTGCTGTGCACCACTCCAAACACCACCTTCTGGAAGAAGACTTTACTACCTGTCTTTGCCTGCAGAGTAAAGTGCACACATGGAGTAACTAGGTTATCCAATTGGATGCCATGGACAGGGGAGTGGATCTTAAACGTTAAGTAGGGGCAGTCAGGGACCAATTAACCTTAACTATACCTGTTCTTAGTATCTAAAAAAATGTGTGCATGGGGGTTATTTATTACTTGTAATAGAGCCGAAGGCACCCTTGACACGTCTCTGGCCATGGACCATCGGTGGGTAAGAGAGTATCCACTACAGAAACTTTCTATTAACCACTGACTGTTCAAGGTCCAGGCAAGAGAATAAGAAAGGCCTCACAAAGGGGGTCATAATTAAATGACTAATTCAACTAACCCTAAAGCAGTCATACCTTTAACTTGAATGCCTGTGACTTTCTGATAAGCTTCTTTTCAAGTTACTATTTCTGCTGCAGGCGACAACTGGAGACAAACCTAAACATTAGCCATGTGAGAAGCCGCAGACGCCCCTACACAGCGACAGCTACATCAGCACCTCCTACTCCCAGACCATGACTCTTTGACAGGACTGGATTGATTACTGCGCTCCTCTCCCTCTACTTCTGAACTGCAGACACATATTACAGAACAGCCTACAAATCCCAGAGTCTTTTGAACTACAAACATGAACCAATGAATAACCAGTATCGGAGCCAATCAGAGTCCATTTAAACTATATAACAAGGTAGTGTGGCAATTGTATCCTCTCTATGCTACTGGGCAGTCAGTTTTCTATCCTATTGTGAATGCCCACGCATGAGGTGTGAAAGAAATTGCATTAGTTGGTGATCATTTCTTCTATGCAATAATTTCTTACGCACTATCTCCAGATGAATAGCACAACACAGTGATGGAGAAACACTGGGAGAGTTGGTGATCGACTGAGCTGCACAGACGTTTTTAGTTTGAGTATACTAGGCAAAAGGCAAATTGTCAGCATACCAAGAAGGGGGCTTATAGCCCACCAGTTGCTTTCTATTGGTTGGCTTTGTCAGTCTCATGTGTTTGCATCTTATTTGGAAGTTTGTCTTGTCCATCTTGTGCGTTTCCCTCCCCTGGAGCATAGCCTATTTACTGTGTGCTTCCACTGCTCACTTTTAGGGACCTGCTTTTTTCTTTGTGCTTAAGCACTCCACAAGAGACCATTTGTTTTCCACCTCATTCTCTCCTATCTGTTTCTCTCTAGCTTCCCTTACCACTTTGTCTAGCTCTCTCATATCCATGTGCTTCACTCGCCTGCCCTCCGTGTGCTGCTTTTCCTGTTCCACCCCTTACCTGCTCCTCTATTGATTCCCTTCCTACTGCTCATCAGAACCTATGTGCCTGAATGCCACTGTTGCTTACCCCCATGCTTACTGAAAGGTGAGCTGGCCAAGAGGTGCCTTAATAAATCTTTCCATCACACATTCTCTTGTTCATTGTTGCAAGCATAGATCACACTTCACGGAGTTGTGAAAGCCCTGAAGCAGTCTGTGTTGTACTTGCACAAACTTTAGTTTACTAGGAGAAGCGTGGTATGGGGAAATGCACAAACCTTTTCTAGATCGAAGCCTAACAGACAACACGGCTGTGTGTTTGTAAAACACATTGTCTACATTCAGGGAGCTTTGACTCCTCCCATTGCTCACCATTTATTGCATTCTTAATTGCAGCAGGTACAGGGATCTTCAAGACTGAGAAATAAAGAGGGGGTAGAGGGATGGAGAGAGAAAGATATCAAAGAGGAAGAAGAGAAGCGGAGACCGAAAATGGATGGATCGGAAGAGAGAGTGTGGAGAGGAAGGGTGCAGGGCTGTTGAGAATTTTTGCTAGGGCTGCTTTTGGTTCCTCAGTCCGGCCCTGTAAACAAAAACAATTCCAAGATGGCCACCTGTGTGTCAGACACAAACAAATGCAAGGACGTACATTTTGGACGGCTTTAGCCATATAATATGCCAAATCAAACAAGCACTGGCAAACTCAGTTGGTCCGAGTCAGCTATAAAATTTAACACACTCTTAACTCCTGTCCATCCCCACTCACACACCACATATACTTTTTTTCCAGAACACATCACCATTTCCTTTACCTCTCAGCTTCAACTCACCAACAATACTTTACATGCAAATACTTCTCAGAAAACCACTACATCATCATCTCCTCTCACTACTCCTCAAAATCCAAACAAAACACACACACCAGCTCAACAAAATTTCACACACACACTACCTCATAATACTTTCCGTCACAAACTACAAACATACACCTACTCCCACCCTCCTGACTACACAAATAATGCATACCTTAAACCAACTCAACTGCTGAGCTTTCTCACTTCCCCAACACCTAACACATATACAGCAACACAGCAACTCTTTTTCAACCGCCTCTCATCCATTGGGCAATTTAAAACCTTAGAACATAACCCACATGCTGCACCAACACCTTTAACTCCTACACCTTCCACCCTAAACATACGCAAACAAAGTAAACAACATGGCACTCTTCACAGCTTCGCATCTCAATGTCAACAGCACACGACAGCTTCAACACCACGACCGCCCCGGCAACCACCGAGACCACTGCCCCCACAACCACCAACCGCCTGCTCTCCTGGACCAACATCAACGACGAGGACACCAGCGAGATCATGAACACCATCCACTCCGGTTCACCGCTAGACCCGTGCCCTCACCACATCTTCAACAAAGCCAGTACAGCCATCGCGCCCCATCTCCGGAAAATAATCAACATCTCCTTCGAGACAGCAACCTTCCCGGAAAGCTGGAAGCACGCCGAGATCACCGCCTTACTCAAGAAACCCAAGGCAGACCCCAAGGACCTCAAGAACTTCCGACCCATCTCTCTGCTCCCTGCCTCCGCGAAGGTCACCGAGAAAATCGTCAACAAACAACTGACCCGCTACCTCGAGGAGAACAACATCCTGGACCCTTCCCAGTCCGGCTTCCGCAGCAACCACAGCACCGAAACCGCCCTCATCGCCGCCACCGATGACATCAGGACCCTGCTAGACAACGGAGAAACAGCAGCCCTCATCCTCCTGGACCTATCAGCCGCCTTCGACACGGTCTGCCACCACACACTACGAACACGCCTTCACGACGCCGGGATCCAAGAGAAGGCCCTGGACTGGACCACATCCTTTCTTTCCGGCAGAACACAAAGCGTCCGCCTCGCCCCCTTCCGATCCAAGGCCACCAAGATCATCTGCGGCGCACCCCAAGGCTCCTCCCTCAGCCCAACGCTGTTCAACATCTACATGGCACCCCTCGCCCACGTCGCCCGAGAGCACAACCTCAACATCATCTCCTACGCCGACGACACCCAGCTGATCCTCTCCCTCACCAAAGACCCTCACACCGCCAAAGCCCACCTCCACGAAGGAATGAAGGCCGTCGCCGAATGGATGAGGACCAGCCGCCTGAAGCTGAACTCCGGACAAGACGGAGGTCCTCATCCTTGGTTCCAACCCTTCAGCCTGGGACGACTCCTGGTGGCCAACATCACTGGGAACAGCCCCGCCACCCACCGACCACGTACGCAACCTAGGGGTCATCCTCGACCCCACCCTCTCCATGACTAAGCAGGTCAACGCCGTTTCCTCATCCTGCTTCAACATCCTCCGAATGCTCCGCAGGATCTTCAAGTGGATCCCCACCGAAACAAGAAAAACAGTCACCCAGGCCCTCGTCACCAGCAGGCTGGACTACGGAAACGCCCTCTACGCAGGAACGACGGCTAAGCTCCTGAGACAGCTGCAACGCATCCAGAACGCCTCTGCACGTCTTATCCTCGACATCCCCCGACGCAGCCACATCACACCCCACCTGAGAGACCTGCACTGGCTCCCTGTCAACAAGAGGATAACCTTCAAGCTCCTCACCCACGCACACAAAGCACTCCACAACTCCGGACCAGCCTACCTCAACAGACGACTCAGCTTCTACACCCCCACCCGCCAGCTCCGCTCGACCAGCCTCGCCCTCGCCACAGTCCCCCGCATCCGGAAACGACCGCCGGCGGCAGATCCTTCTCCCACCTCGCCGCCAAGACCTGGAACACCCTCCCCACCAACCTCCGACAGACCCAAGACCTACTGGCCTTCAGAAGACTCCTCAAGACCTGGCTCTTCGATCAGTAGCAGCACCACCCCCCTCTTCCCCCAGCGCCTTGAGACCCTCGCGGGTATGTAGTGCGCTTTATAAGTGACATGATTGATTGATTGATTGAACAGCACAACAAGGCTACTCTAAAGAAACACAGCTTATCGGCTCGCTCTCAATCACCATCTTCACAACCTACACAAGCAGACCCATCAAAATGTCTTCTTAGCCTGCTGGACGAGGAATACGGTACAGAAAAGCTACACTATTGCTATCCTCATACAGCTAATGACAGCACTAAGGACACACCTGATACAAGTCCACAAAATACTATTCCCTCTTCTACAAAACAAAGTCACACCATCACCAAAACACATTCTCTAAACTGTCTACTAATAAATGTTCGATCGCTCTCTAAAAAAAGCATCACATCTACAACTTTCACACTGACACACAACTTGACTTACTCTTCATAACTGAATCATGGTTGGGAGATGCCATGGCTCCAGTGTTGCATGAAGCCATTCCTCTAGTCTATCAAACGATCACACAAAATCATATAGGGAAAAAAGGAGGTGGCCCAGCTGTTGTATTCAAGCAAACATTAAATATCACTAAAGCGGACAACCACTACATACAAGGTTGCGAGACCCTCTTCACCAGATGCAACCCTACACCATCCTCCTCCTGTAACTTCTGACTCCTTTATAGACCTTCACCTAACAATGCAACATTCCAAGACACACTTCTAGACACAGTTTTAAACCTGAAAAACAACACTACACTACAACCTATGCGTTCTTGGTGACGGTTAGACTTGGCATCTTTTGGCGTGTTTCCCCTGAGATTTTGCTTTCTGACCTCCCGGTTTTGACTCGGTTTTTGCTGGCTTAGTGTCTCTGTGCACTTTTCTCACTGCTGATCAGTGATAAAGTGCAAGTTCTCCTGTTGTAAACTGTGTTATGGATTGGTGTTTCCATGATTGGCATATTTGATTTACCCGTCAGTCCCTAGTAAAGTGCACTGAGCGTGCCAGGGCCTGTAAATCAAATGCTGTTAGTGGCCTGCAGCACTGGATTGTGCCACTGTCGCAAACGGCCTATAAATGTAAATCTGGCCTGCTATTGCAGAGCCTGTGTGCAGTCTGGGACTGCCATGTCGACTTGGCAAGTGTACCCACTTGCCAGGCCCTAACCTTCCCTTTTCTTACATGTGAGTCACCCCTAAGATAGGCCCAAGGTACCCTTGTGGGCAGGGTGCAGTGTGTGTGAAAGGTAGGACATGAAAATATACAGATATGCCGTTCCTAACTATTGTCAACACAAGGGAAGTGACACCGACCTGATCCAAATTTGGTTCAAGGTGGGGAGTCCAATTATTGGATTATAATGCCCTCACACACCCAAAAGGGTGTCATGCTTCATCATCTGGGCTGCTCCTCGTCGGGTCGGCGGTGCAATACCCAACGGGCTCCCTATAATAGGGGCTCTTTATCGGAGATCTTCTTCCAATAGCCGTATGGTGAAGTGGGGGTGTGGGGCCAGAATAGTGTAGATGTGTGAGATTGAATGTGTGATCTAAAATAGGGTTAGGAGTTCCGTTAAATGCAATTTATTCATATGGTCTCCTGCCCTAATTAAAAAGAATGACAATGTGACGCTCAAATGAGTATTATGTCTCAGGTAAAGGCATCATCATTATTAAAGGAAGGTCAACATGTTTCACGCTTGTTGTCAAGATCTACATGCGATTCATCAGGACCTATATAAAAGGTAGACTATCTACACATACACACGGTGCGGTGGCCAAATACTCACAGCAGCCGGTTCATTACCTATGTAAGTATACCTGTCAATCCCTGCTCCTACCCCATAAAGTGAGTATAACCAGGCGTCATCAGTACCCGGTAGGGAAACAAACAAGAGGAGTACCTCAATTGTTCTGTGTCAGTAACACATCTCCGAGCGACCTACCCACATCTACCGGGACCGGGAGGTAAACCTTCCATTTTCTACATATTAGTCACCCCTAAGGTAGGCCCAAGGTACCCCCATGGGCAGGGTGCATTGTTTGTAAAAGGTAGGACATGCCCTGGTGTGTGTGGCATGTCCTGATAGTGAATTACTGCCAATTTTATTTTTCACTATTGCAAGGCTACCTGTTCCCATTGGACAGAATGGGGAGTTTGTTTATAACATCTTATAAACATAACTGGCCCTGGGAACTAGGTAGAAAAATAAAGTTTAGTATACCTGAACTTAGAATCTAAAGGTGCATCTTTTAGTGAAGGTGATTTTTACATTCTGTGTTTGAAAATACCACTTTTAGAAAGTAGGTACTTTCTTGCTCAGCCATCCAGTAGGCCTCTGCTGGGGTTGTGGATTGACTGTCTGGGTTTTGGATGACAGGGGCTGGGGAGGAGCCGTGGCTCCAGATAGTCTAGGCGGCCTAGGAAAGGGCTGAATAGACCTCGGCTGCATTTAGAGTAGGGGGAGGAGATTTCCTTTCACCTGAATGGGCCTGGTCTGCCTCTGACAATGCCGTCTCCACCTCCTGCCAGGAAGCCACACCAGAGAGGGCAGAACTGGTTCTGGCTGGGCACAGACACTCTCTGCCTGGGAGGACAAAGGATTGTGGGCTATAAAAAGTGGGGCCCAAACCCCTGAACTTTAGAACTCTTTGGACTGCCAAGAAGAAGAGCTGGAGAAGCTGTGAGGAGGAACTACCACTTTGCTGTGTTGGCCTGCAGTGGCTGCTTCTTTCTTGGGCAGTGAAAGGACTGGACTTTCTGCAATCTATTCTTGTGAGTTTCTCCAAGGGCTTGAGGTAGAGCTTTCCCCCTATTCAAGAAGTCTCAGGAACAGCAAAGACTTCAAGTTCTTCTGCCCTCAGCACTGGGGACTGTGTGTTTTGTGCTGCAACAGAAGAAAAAGCAACCCGACGCCGTCTACGACGCCACTGCCGACTACGTGTCCTGAAGGCACCGCAGAGGGCACCGCCGCAATGCCGCACCGCAACACTGGTCTCACCGGCGCCGCCGCCACCAAGCCACTGCACACATCGCGACCTGTGGGCACCACACTCCGCATCGCCTCGCTTCGACGCCGCCTTGGTATCCCCGACGAAGCCGCTCCATGCTGAAATAGACGCCGCTGCCTGCACCGTGGTTCGAGGGCACCGCTCGTAAAGTTACAGGACGCACCGCCCTCATCCCGCACCGCAGCCTTGGCCTACCGACGCTGGCGCCATCGACTCCAGTTCGTCAGCCGACGACAGCGCTCCAGCAATGATGACGCTGCTGCTTGCACCGTGACATGCCAGCACCGTGACATGCCAGCACCGCGACGAGCACCGCATCACTTCGCAACGCGACCCTGGTCTCACTGACGACGCCATCTGATGCCGCCACCGAGCCGCTGCTCACACCGCGACCTGAGGGCATCACGCGCCGCACCGCTGCACTTCGCACCGCAGCACCTGACACCTGCTGACGCCAGCTCTCCTGACTTCAACCGCGAGGAGTTCAATCTGCAATGCATGTGACTTCAAGGGCCCGACGACTCCTGCACCGACCTCCGGAACCGACGCCTGCAGACGTCGTGCTTTCAGAAGCTCAACAAGAGGTTGCCGACACCCTGCATTTCAAAAAGGTACAGTTTTGCGGGTCTTCCAGACACCGTAGCTGGCCCGCGACGCCGCCGTCAGCCAGAACTGTTTGGATTTGTTTGTTCACGACGCCGTGATAGCCCCAGAGGGAGCTATCGACTTCAAGGAACTGTTTTTCAAGGTTATTTTGATAACTGAAGATTTCTAAGTACTGTATTGTGGATTTCTATTGTTTTTGGTCTTGTCTTAAGTATATAAAAATATTGGATATTTTTCTAAACTGGTGTGGTGTCCTTTTTTAGTGCTTACACTGTATTACTGTTGGTTATGTGCAAATGCTTTACACAGTGCCTCTAAGATGAGCCTGACTGCTGGTGCCAAGCTACCAAGGGGGTGAGCAGGGGTTATTTTAGGAGTGTAAATCCCTTATCCTGACTAGAAGGAAGGGTCCCTACTTGGACAAGGTGCAAACCATTGCCAATTAGCGACCCCCATTTCTAACAGTGACCTAAACATTTGGTTTGACAAACCCAATATGCCCCATCCGAAAACTATCATCACTGGCCTAGACACACTGAACCTATATCAGATCGTCCACAAACCCACAGACATCACTGGACATATCCTAGATGTAATTTTTGCAAATACAGAAATAGTTAACTTTCAAACGATAACTCCAGTCACATGGTCAGACCACCATTTGCTTGCTTTCCAACATAAAACACCACAAAGCAACACACCCAAAAACCACCTTCCATGCTTCCACCCATCAACCATGGAATAAACTCAATTTTGAACACTTATAAACACAACTGGGAACAATACATTTCATTCAAACACTATATGAGTGGCTACAGGAAGCTTTTGATATCTTAATACCACTAAGAACAACAAAACAGGACAATTGAAAACCGGCACCTTGAAGAAATACAGAGCTAAAAAGAGATAAATTAGCAAATTAGATAGCTGCAAAGCGCCTGGCTCAAAACAAAAACAAAATCAAGACAAACTTCATTCACAGAAATTTAACAGATTATACAAGTCAGCATTCAAAGAAGCTAAAAGAAGATTCTATTCAGACAGAATTCAAAATGCTCAATGTGCAAATCAGGAATTCTATAAAATTCTCACCAAATTTCATAAACCAAATTGCCTAGAACAAACTAATTCCATTACTCAAAAATTCACAAACTGGCAAACCATTACACAACCAAAGCAGACAAGTTGGATTCCTATTTAAAACAAAAAGAAAAGCACCAGCACAGACCCTTTTCCACAAAAACCCTCCAAAGGTAGGTTAACCCAGCCTCTGCATTCCTTCCAACAAATATCACACAATTAATTTATGGATCTGGTCAAAGCAAGCAGGCCTGCCGGTAGCCCTTCTGACCATGTTTACCACAAACCTTCAAGAAAATTCTTCTAACTACCTCTGTTGCCATAGTAGTAAGAAAAATCAGCAACAATTCCTTAACTACGGGAATATTTTCAGAAGACCTAAATCAGTAATACATACTCCCATTACTAAAGAAAACAAACCTGGACCCGCTTAAGCCCGACAACTGCAGACCAATTACAAATGGACCTTTCCTGGGCAAACTGATAGAAAGAGCAGCATTCGCCCAGAAGTCACAATTCATTGATGGTGTTCCATACTTTCAGATTTCCAAACAGGATTCCGTCCAGGAAGAGGCACAGAATCTGCCCTCATTGCCATCTGGAATGACATTAAGAACATAGTTGACCGGAACTGGGTTGCTGCACTACTTTTCTTGGACCTCTCAGCTGCCTTTGACACAGTTAACCATGACACTAATACAAATACTCTACAAAGCCAACATAAAGGGGACTGCTCTCAACTGGATCACATCCTACCTTCAAAACAGAACAATTGTCATCTGTACCCCCCCTTCTTGTCCAAACCGTACTTAACAAAAGCAGGGGTCATACAAGGCTCTATCATCTTACCCATGCTTTTCAACACCTACATGATGTCATTACCGACACTGATCAACCAATTTCAGCTCACATGCTATAACTGCAGATGACACGCAAATGCTCCTTAAACTGGAAAGCCCCAAAGACATTGGAAACTCACAAATTTTCAGTTACCTCAGAGCCGTTATTCAGTGGATGGCATGGAGCCATCTTAAATTGAATGTTTCCTAAATGGAAATAGTCACATGTGGCAACTGGAAAAATGATGACCAACACCATCTGGCCTGACGATTTGGGGACACTGCCTAAAGTATCTAAAGAAGTAAGAAACCTCAGAATTACCATGGACTCCAAGCTATCAATGAATGCCCAAGTGGACAAACTAGCAAGATCAAGCTTTATTACTACAAAAACTCTGCAACGCATCTTCCACCACCTCAGGCCCGTAGCCAGAGGTATATTTTTAGGGGGGCATGGCCCTCAGCTATGACCAAACATTAAAGCGGTGCTCTATAAATTCATTCTTTTCTGAATACTGGTTGTACTACTAAATATCAACAACCAGAATACTGTATTACAAGAATATCACAGAGTATCGAAAGGTAAGTGCATATAAGGAAGTAAAGCTTTACTTTTTACTATTCCTAACTCCACATCTACAAACCTTTAAGATATATATATTGCGTAGGTATATATATCTGGAGTAAGGTATAAAAAAATCTATACTTACCGGTTGATATTTTGAATTGGATATTCTGTACCATTGATATTCAGGTTTCGGTATTCAGAGTGCACATCAATCTACTTTCCGCAATCCCGCTCTAAATTCCATCAACAAGTTGGGATTTAAAGTAGAGGATGCTAAAGTTGTAAGGTAGGCTGGCTCGCAGCTTTGTGTATTTTCTAAACTTTTGAGGCTTTGAGTAATGCAAAGTGTATGAGCTTCTTTTCTTTAAAAAAAAGTTAGCTGGCCTCATCTCAGAGCCTTCTCTCCCACACCTCTTACCTCAGGTGGTGGATGACAGCCGCCACACTCTACGTTTTTTTTACTAGAGGATGTCCTACCTGGGACATTCTGCATCAGGAAATCATAACACCAGGAAGGTCCGAACGGACAAACCTTACCTCACGTAAAGTTAGGAAACTTTATCTCTTCATAAAATGTGGAGTTTCCTTATTCTGTACACCTTTGTAAGTGTGGTTTTAATTAAACTCATCACTAATTTGAAATAACATTACAGAGAGCTCGGAACATATCCATTATGAAGATTTTGGGAAATTATTTGTGTGTTGTAAACATTTTAGGGCTGCAACAATAGTGAAAACTAAAAAGAATTTTGATGTCAGTTTACAGGGAAGTTGGGAAGGTCCCGCAATGAATTTACTATAAGGTTGTGCCAAAGATGGATCATTCAATTACATTTGATCAAAAGCACTAGTCAAAACTGCATGGACTTGAAGCAGACTCCGACATTGGCACACACTCCTCATAGTTACGGGCAGGTCATTTGAAAGGTGTTGTACAAAAGGAGACCTTTGTTAGACATCGACCAGCAAGACAGATAGGCATGATAACGGATAGGTGACTGTGAGCCCGGGGTGGGTCTATTTGAGGCATCTGGCCTGGCTGAGGAAACTAGTTCCATTGCCAGTTAGAGGAGCAGTAGAAAGACAGGCAGCAGCAGCCACCAAGGGTCCGAGTGGTGGTTTCATGGTTTGCATTTAAAATCCTGCACTGTGATAACATCTCTCTTTAATGCTTCTTGCATGGTGCCTCCCATTTGGAAGCTACAGAGCCCTCCACTTTCGGAATTATGGACAGGCTCCACTCTTTGACATGCAGTAGTCCTCTTGCATAGAATCCTCAAGGTCGTATCCTCTACGTGGCTAACGTTGCTTGGACAAGAATGCACTTTTCTGAGAGGTGAATGTACAAAGCATGGAGTCCTGCCTTGTGTACTAGGAATTGAAAAGATTTACTTCCAGAGGTATTCTCTTTGCTACAGGTGCAGATAAAAGTTAAGCTTCATGTTATGAAACAGTTAAAAGGCTGCCTCATTTCAATCAACAGTAGAAAGCCAAATCACCCCCTTAATAAAATTCTCAGAAAGTAGGTTGTACTTTCCAGCAACTCTAAAAGTAAATGTAGACATGGCTAATAAGCATTAAAAGAGAAGGTGTCCGTACAAGGGGATGCCATTGTTGGACAATTTGCAAAATGCAGTGTCAATCAAGTAACAATGATTAGACCTTATCAGGACTTTAAAGACCACTATGGTAGGTGATTTTTCGATCGTACACTAAGATCCCTGTTAGAATTGGGGGTCTCTAGTTGGCAGAGTTAGGTACCTGTTACCAAATAGGGACCCTTGCTTCTAGTCAGGATAAGGGGATTACACTCCTGGATAACCCCTGCTCACCCCCTTGGTAGCTTGGCACGAGCAGACAGGCTTATCTCAGAGGCAGTGTGTAAAGCATTTGTGAACACATACAGTAATACAGTGACAACACTACAGATGGACACCACACAGGTTGTTTATAAAAATAAGTATACTTTATATAGACTTAACACAAGACTCAAACATTAAAAATCCACAATACTGTAATCAAAAAATAATACTTTAAGATGTTAGAAATAGCTTAAAAATAGGTTATTCACTTAAAAGCAGTCTTTAGCAACAGATAACCCCAACTGGAGTTATTACAACGTCGAGGACAAAGAAATCCCAAAGTACGGCGCCGACCGCGCGGTGCGCGCCTTCGGGCCCGGAGTCAAAACAGACCCACAAAGAACAGTACCTTGGAAAAGCGAAAACAAAGACAGCTCACGGCGTCGGGGAGATGCGGCGTCGTTGGCGCTGTGCGGCGTCGGTTCCTTGCTTCGGGGGAGGCGATGCGTCGGGTCCTCGCAGCTTGCGCAAAGCAGGGGATGAGTCTGTTCCTTACCGGAGAGGAGGTGATGTCACGATGGCGCCGAAACCACGGTTCCGTACGATGTCACGATGTCGATGGATTCTTGACCACACACGTCGAGGATCGGCTCCGCGATGATGTCGGCTTCGGAGTCGATGCGGCACAGCAGCATGCGTCGGGCCTACGTCGCAAGTCGGAGCAGCGCTCACGGCTTATGGCAGGTTACGATGTCGCTCGCTGGCGTCGATGTGGCACGGCAGCCGGCGTCGGGTCTACGTTGTAAGTCGGAGCAGCGCTCACGGCTTCGATGCAGATTACGGCGTCGCTCGCCGGCGTTGCAATTTCCTTCTGTAGCAGCTAGAACAGCAAGTTCCAGGTGCAGGCAAGCAGAAGGGGGTGAAGTCTTTGTATCCCTGAGACTTCAGACAGGAGGCAAGCTCAAATTCAAGCCCTTGGAGATTTTCTGCAAGATGATTAAAAGTTCACAAAAGGTCCTTTTCCCCTTTCCTTGGTAAATAAAGAAACCACGGCAGGCCAACACCAGAAAATAGCACTCTGGCACAGGGGCAGTCAAACTCCTTCAGATTCTCTGGTTCTTCTCCTTGGCAGAGGTCCGTCTTGATTCCCAGAAGTGATCTAAAGACTTGGGGTCTGGGCCCCAATATTTATACTCAAAAAGTATTTGTTCTCTGGAGGCAGAGAGTGTCTGTGCCTGACCAAAACCAGTTCTATGCAGCTTCCTGACAGGAGGTGTAGACAGCATTGTTTGAGAGCAGACCTGGCCCAGGTAGCTGAAAGGAAATCTCCTCCCCCTACTCTCTATTCTATGAGGGCTCAGGTCAGTGAAAGGAAGTCTCCTCCCCCCTACTCTCTATTCTATGTGGGTCCTATTCAGCCCAGCCCTGACCCATCAGACTGCTGGAGCCAAGACCCTCTCCAGTCCCCTGTCACTCACAAACCAGACAGTGAATACACAACCTCAGCAGAGGCAGGCTGGATGGTTAGGCAAGAAAATACCGACTTTCTAAAAGTGGTATTTTCAAACACAGAATGTTAAAACCAACTTCACTAAAAGATGTATTATATCATTCTGAGTTCAGGCATACTAAATTCGTTTTTCTACCATGTTCCCTGGGTCAGGTAGGATTATAAGATGTTATAATCAAACTGCCCATTCTGGCCTATGGGGACAGGTAGCCTTGCAATAGTGAAAACGAAATTGGCTGTAATTCACTATCAGGACATGCCACACACATCAGGGCCTGTCCTACCTTTTACATACAATGCACCCTGCCCATGGGCCTACCTTAGGGGTGTCTGATATGTAGAAAAGGGAAGGTTTAGGGACTGGCAAGTGGGTGCACTTACCAAGTCAACATGGCAGTACTAGACTGCACACAGGCTCTGCAATGGCAGGCCTGAGACACACTTTACAAGCTGCTTCTGTGGGTGGCCAGTGCTGCAAGCCCACCAGCAGCATTTGATTTACAGGCCCTGGGCACACATGGTGCACTGTACTAAGGTCTGACAAGTAAATCAAATAAGCCAATCATGGAGTCACTAATCCATTACATCAATTTAACATAGGGAGCACTTGCACTGTGGCACTGGATAGCAGTGGCAGTGCCCAAAGCATCTAAAACCAGCAAACATGTCAAAAACAGAGGAGGCAATCAGCAAAAAAATAGAAGGGAGATTCACGCCAATGGTACCAGGTCTAACATGTGTCCCCTCCAGCTGAAATGTGGGGAGAACTACCCATCCCCCTGGGAGTTCTCATCACTAAGGCGGAAAAATCTGGACAGACCCTCAGCATTGGCGTGTTCTGTACCAGGGCGGTGTTCCACCGTTAAGTCCATCCCCTGTAGGGAAATGGACCACCTCAACAACTTTGGGTTCTCACCCCTCATCTGCATCAGCCATCTGAGGGGCCTGTGGTCGGTCTGAACCAGGAAGTGAGTCCCAAACAAGTATGGTCTCAACTTCTTCAGCGCCCAAACCACAGCAAATGCCTCACGCTCAATTGCACTCCACCTCGGTTCCTGTGGAAGTAACCTTCTACTAATAAAGGCTACAGGTTGGTCTAGGCCCTCCTCATTCATCTGTGACAGAACAGCCCCTACACCATACTCTGAAGCGTCTGTTTGGACAATAAATTCCTTTGAGAAGTTGGGCGCCTGAAGCACGGGTGCAGTGCACATGGCAGTCATCAGGGCGTCAAAAGCTTTCTGGCAGGTGTCAGTCCAGTTCACTTTCTTGGGCTGCTTCCTGGAAGTCAGCTCAGTCAAGGGTGCAACGATGTTGCCATACCCCTTGACAAACCTCTGTAGTACCCTGTGAGTCCTAAAAAGGCTCTCACCTGTGTCTGGGTTTTGGGGGGTTCCCATGCCAGGATGGTATCAATCTTGGTTTGTAGGGGCGCCACGTGGCCGCTCCCTACCTGGTGCCCCAAGTACACCACGGAACCCTGCCCGATCTGGCACTTACTCGCCTTGATCGTGAGGCCTGCCTTCCGCAGTGCCATCAACACTTCCCAGAAGTGGCGCAGATGTTCTTCCCAACTGGCGCTGAACACTGCGATGTCGTCCAGGTAGGCGGCACTGAAGTCGTCCAGGTAGGCGGCACTGAAATCCTCCAGTCCAGCCAACACCTGGTTGACCAACCTCTGAAAGGTGGCAGGGGCATTCTTCATCCCAAAGGGCATAACCCAGAATTGGTAGTGCCCATCTGGTGTTGAGAATGCTGACCTCTCTTTGGCCCCATCAGTTAAGGCGATCTGCCAGTACCCAGACGTCAAATCAAACGTACTGAGGTACCGTGCAGCCCCTAACCGATCAATGAGCTCATCAGCTCTGGGGATGGGTTGCGCGTCAGTCCTGGTGACTGAATTGAGCCCTCGGTAGTCCAAACAGAACCGGAGTTCTGGCGTGGCACCCAGTGCGGCAGCCTTTGGGACCAAGACCACTGGGCTGGCCCAAGGACTGTTAGAGGACTCAAACACCCCTAAAGCAAACATTTTGGAGACCTCCTCCTTAATGTAAGCTCTGACCCGGTCAGTCACTCTATAAGCCTTGTGCTTCACAGGAGGACTGTCCCCAGTGTCCACATCATGGACGCACCACTCAGTGACACCAGGAACCAGGGAGAACAGATCAGAGAATTGTCCCAACAGCTGGTGACAATCATTCTGCTGCTCAGGGGTCAGTGTGGCAGAGAGGATAACACCATCCACTGACCCATCTTGCTCTGTTGCAGACAGGAGGTCAGGAAGAGGCTCAGTCTCCCCCTCCATTCCAGCATCTGTCGCTAGGAGCATGCCCACTTCGGACCTCTCTAAGTGGGGCTTCAGGCGGTTGACATGCAGGACCCGCAAGGGGTTCCTGGGAGACCGCAAGTCCACCAGATAGGTGACATCACTCTTGCGCTCCACCACCTCAAATGGTCCGGTCCAATTGTCTTGGAGAGCACAGGGCTTCACTGGGGCCATGACCCAAACCTTCTGTCCAGGTTGAAACTCGATCAGAGTGGCATTCTGATCATACCACCGTTTCATTTCTTCCTGGCTGGCATCCAGATTCGCCTGAGCGAGTTGTCTGAATCGCCTAGTCGGATTCCTGAAGGCCAGCATGTAACTGTATACATCCTGGGGAGGTTTCCTGGGAGCTTTCTCCCAGCCTTCCTTGACCAGACTTAGAGGTCCTCTTACCGGGTGACCATACAGCAGTTCAAAGGGACTGAACCCTAAGGACTTCTGTGGCACCTCACGGTAAGCAAACAAAAGGCATGGCAAGAGGACGTCCCACTTACGCCTCATAGGTTCCTCAAGACCCATTATCATGCCTTTGAGGGTCCGGTTGAATCTCTCAACCAGCCCATTACCTTGGGGGTGGTAAGGAGTGGTGTTAACACCACACTCCTGCCACAGGGACTTCATATACTTAGATATAAAGTTTGTACCACGGTCTGACACCACCTCTCTGGGGAACCCCACACGGGAGAAAATCCCCATCAGTGCACGTCCCACCACGGGGGCCGTCACTGTCCTGAGCGGGATGGCTTCCGGGTACCGGGTAGCATGGTCCACCAAGACCAGGATAAACCTGTTGCCCATGGCTGTCTTGGGGTCCAGAGGCCCCACAATGTCAATGCCCACCTGTTCAAAGGGGGTACTGACTAAAGGGAAAGGTTGGAGAGGAGCTTTGTGCTTCCTTCCACTTTTGCCACTTGCCTGGCAAGTCCTGCAATGAGTATCTGAACTATTGCGCATTTGAGGCCAATGAAAGTGGGTAACAAGCCTTTCAAAGGTCTTGTTCTGCCCCAAATGCCCTGCCAATGGCACATCTTGAGCCAGCCCCAGTAGGAAGGCTCTGAAGCACTGGGGTACCACCAGCACACGGGTTGACCCAGGCTCAGCAACCTTAGGCTCATTATACAGGAGACCATTCTCCCAGTAGATCCAATGTGATCCAGACTGATCACCTGCTGCCTGGTTTGTGGCCTGTTGCCGCAAACCCTCAAGAGAACGGCACTTCTTTTGCTCCTCGCAAAATTCCTCCCTGGAGGGTCCTCCTTCTTGCTGCCAATGGGTCAGCTCAGGCAGGTCCCCCAGTTCAGCCACTTGTTCTCCTGTAGGTTCCAGGGCATCCCCCTCAAGGTCTGCTTCCTCCTGGACCGTGGGAACTATGGGGGCCGGTTTCCCGTGCCCCCTACCTCTTCTCTTTAAGGCACGTGCCTGGGCCATATTTTCAGGCTCCAGGTCCTCTTGAACACCCTTACTGGCTGCCATAGACCGAGTGGTCACACACGCCCACTCAGGCAGACCCAACATTTCTAAATGAGACCTTCTCTCCACCTTAGCCCAAGGGGAGTTCTCTAAATCATTGCCCAACAGACAATCAACAGGCATGGCTGGCCTCACAGCTACTTGAAGAGTACCTGAGACCCCCCCCCACTCAAAGGGAACCTGAGCCACCTCACACTGGCTCTCTGAGTTGTCTGCAGCAACTACAGGGAAGAATGCATGGGGGACCACCTGCTCCTTAGACACCAGCCGATAACTGACAGCTGTCACACTAGCCCCGGTGTCTCTTAGAGCCTCCACCCTATGGCCATTGATGGTCACCCACTGCCTGTATTTTTTAGTGTTATCAGGCAGCTGGGTCCTAGGGACCATCTCACAGTCTCCTAAAGAGACAAGGGACGTCTCTGCGGGACCCCACCCACCTTGGGCACCCATCTCCTCCCCTCCCAGGGCTACACTCGCCATCTGACGGGGTGGTGCACGTGGTGGTGCATTGGAATCCTTCTGGGGGCACTGGGGATCATACCAGCGATGGCCCACTTGCCCACACTTAAAACATTTAGGGGGCCCCTTTGAACAGGTTTACCTGTCGGGCCTCTGGCTTCTTCTGAGGGGGAGGCTGGGAACCCTTCCCTTGGTTCCCTTGGGAATTACTTTGGGGCCTTTTCTGGAACTCCCTTTGTTTACACTTGTCCCCCCCACTCTTCTGCTGGGGACCCTGTCCACCTTTGGCGAAGTCTCCCACATGACCCTTGTGGACCCAGGTACTGACCCAGCGGTCCGCCTCCTCAGCAAGCTTCCTAGGGTTAGTTAGCTTGCTATCAATAAGGTGCTGGCGTAGCTCTGGAAAACAATTACCAGACAAGCGCTCCTATGCAAACAAATCATAGAGCTCCTCAAAAGTATTCACTTTGCTACCCTTCACCCAACCATCCATAGCTCTGCAAAAGAAAGATGCATACTCCACCCAAGTAGTTGCCTCCAGTTTTTTACAATTTCTGAACCTCTGTCTATAGAGTTCTGGGGTCAACCCATACCTTGTCATCAGGGCTTCCTTCATGTGGGCTTAAGACATCCTATTCTCACTGGGCAGGTCTAACAATGTATCCCTCCCATCACTCACAAAGCGACCCCACAATCCTGCTCCCCACTCTTTCTCAGGGACCTGGTGGGCCAACATTGCTATTTCATAGGCTGCAAACCACTGCCCAATATCTTCATTTTTATGAAAATCTTTGATGACATCCTTGGGTATATATACCCTGCCTTCTGAAGGCACAGATGGTGCGCTGCCACCAGAGGGACTAATTTCTAAGTTTTTAGCTTTTAACTCCAACTCCCTCAACATTCTCTCATGCTCTAATTTCATTCTCTCCCTCTCCAAGGCTAATTTGTTATTCTCAAACTCCAGCTTCTTACTCTCTAGGTCCTTTTGACCCTCCATCTTGAGCTTGGCCAACTCCATTTTGTCCACATCGGGGAGGAACGGGAGCAGTCGCCTAGGAACCACATGGGAAATTTCCCTTGAAGCAGGTTTGATAACAGGGGTTTCCCCTCCCCTCCTTCCATGGGGCTAGTAGCCTTGGTATTTAGGGCTTGAATTTAGAAGCTATCAAACTGTGGAGAGTGACATTGATCACGCCCACACAGTGGTCTACTCTTGCCACTAGCTGGTAAGAACGGAGCCCTTCATGTTCTAATTAGGTCCTGATGAAAGCCCTGGACCCAACCGGGCCAACAAGGCAGAAACATGTTGACCTTTCACATAACGGTTAGGGGACATTAATTCCCCCATATACCGTCATTTGATTTTAATATCATATAGTTACCTTTCACATTAAAAACACGATAAAGATAACTATAATGATTTTTAACCACATTCACTTATTTATGGGCCCCCACTTAGTTTAGAAGTGCATCCCTGTCGTCAGGTGTATGCCCGCCCTCTATCAAACCAAAGTTTTAGAGGGCGAGGACTGGTCAATGATGAAGCATGACACCAGGTGGTGTGTGAGACCAGTCCGTTACATTTTGTGAGATGTCTTCACTCACAATATATCCCAAACCTCATAGTGGTCACTAAGTTAGGAGCAGCTTTTTGTGGTTAACAACTCCATTTTGTACCTTCTATTTCTCTCCCTGTCCTCCAGCTCTCTTGGGGACAGGTCTTTGGAGGACACAATGCTGCCTGGCGGGGAAGACATTTTCTCCCCTGCGGGACCCAATGGCCCATCTAGCTGCCCTTCTGCCTCCTCTGCCTCCACCATAGGCTCCTCCACATCCTCAGAGGAATTCCTTGCTTCCAACCAGGCCCTCAGCGCCTTTTGGAACTCATCCTTTCTGGTGAGGCCTTGAGTAGCAACTTTAAATTTTCTGCAGAAGAATTTCAGCACTTTGACGGTGTAGGTATCCACCCTATCTTCCTCAAAATCTAGATCCATAGAGGCGTTGGATGCTGGGTTGCTCATGGCAATAAGAATTTGGCAGTTCTTTTTAGAAAAATAACAGTCCCAAGGAGACAAAAAATTCTACCAAAAATGTATGTGGTTGATTTTGGTCTGCACTCACTAGTAGTGTACACCAATTAATGTATATGAGTCACAAATGCAAGTCCAGAATCCTCACCGCTGACCACCAATGTTAGAACTGGGGGTCTCTAGTTGGCAGAGGTAGGTACCTGTGACCAAATAGGGACCCTTGATTCTAGTCAGGGAAAGGGGATTACACTCCTGGATAACCCCTGCTCACCCCCTTGGTAGCTTGGCACGAGCAGACAGGCTTATCTCTGAGGCAGTGTGTAAAGCATTTGTGAACACATACAGTAATACAGTGACAACACTACAGATGGACACCACACAGGTGGTTTATAAAAATAAGTATACTTTATATAGACTTAACACAAGACTCAAACGACAAAAATTCACAATACTGTAATCAAAAAATATTACTTTAACATGGTAGAAATAGCTTAAAAATAGGTTATTCACTTAAAAGCAGTCTTTAGCAACAGATAACCCCAACTGGAGTTATCACGACGTCGAGGACAAAGAAATCCCAAAGTACGGCGCCGACCGCGAGGTGCGCGCCGTCGGGCCCGGAGTCAAAACAGACCCACAAAGAACAGTACCTTGGAAAAGCGAAAACAAAGACAGCTCACGGCGTCGGGGAGATGCGGCGTCATTGGCGCTGTGTGGCGTCGGTTCCTTGCTTCGAGGGAGGCGTCTGTTCCTTACCGGAGAGGAGGTGACGTCACGATGACACCGAAACCACGGTTCCGTACAATGTCGATGGATTCTTGACCACCCACGTCGAGGATCGGCTCCGCAATGATGTCGGCTTCGGAGCCGATGCGGCACAGCAGCAGGCGTCGGGCCTACGTCGCAAGTCGGAGCAGCGCTCACGGCTTATGGCAGGTTACGATGTCGCTCGCTGGCGTCGATGTGGCACGGCGGCCGGCGTCGGGTCTACGTTGTAAGTCGGAGCAGCGCTCACGGCTTCGATGCAGATTACGGCGTCGCTCGCCGGCGTCGGTGTTGCAATTTCCTTCTGTAGCAGCTAGAACAGCAAGTTCCAGGTGCAGGCAAGCAGAAGGGGGTGAAGTCTTTGTATCCCTGAGACTTCAGACAGGAGGCAAGCTCAAATTCAAGCCCTTGGAGATTTTCTGCAAGATGATGAAAAGTTCACAAAAGGTCCTTTTCCCCTTTCCTTGGCAAATAAAGAAACCACTGCAGGCCAACCCCAGAAAATAGCACTCTGGCACAGGGGCAGCCAAACTCCTTCAGATTCTCTGGTTCTTCTCCTTGGCAAAGGTCCGTCTTGATTCCCAGAAGTGATCTAAAGGCTTGGGGTCCGGGCCCCAATATTTATACTCAAAAAGTATTTGTTCTCTGGAGGCAGAGAGTGTCTGTGCCTGACCAAAACCAGTTCTCTGCAGCTTCCTGGCAGGAGGTGGAGACAGCATTGTTTGAGAGCAGACCTGGCCCAGGTAGCTGAAAGGAAATCTCCTCCCCCTACTCTCTATTCTATGAGGTCTCAGGGGAGTGAAAGGAAGTCTCCTCCCCCCTACTTTCTATTCTATGTGGGTCCTATTTAGCCCAGCCCTGACCCATCAGACTGCTGGAGCCAAGACCCTCTCCAGCCCTCCTGTCACTCTCAAACCAGACATGCAATACACAACCTAGCAGAGGCAGGCTGGATGGTTAGGCAAGAAAATACCTACTTTCTAAAAGTGGTATTTTCAAACACAGAATGTTAAAACCAACTTCACTAAAAGATGTATTTTATCATTCTGAGTTCAGGCATACTAAATTAGTTTTTCTTCCATGTTCCCTGGGTCAGTTAGGATTATAAGATGTTATAATCAAACTGCCCATTCCGGCCTATGGGGACAGGCAGCCTTGCAATAGTGAAAAACGAAATTGGCTGTAATTCACTATCAGGACATGCCACACACATCAGGGCCTGTCCTACCTTTTACCTACAATGCACCCTGCCCATGGGCCTACCTTAGGGGTGTCTGATATGTAGAAAAGGTAAGGTTTAGGGACTGGCAAGTGGGTGCACTTACCAAGTCAACATGGCAGTACTAGACTGCACACAGGCTCTGCAATGGCAGGCCTGTGACACACTTTACAAGCTGCTTCTGTGGGTGGCACAACAAGTGCTGCAAGTCCACCAGCAGCATTTGATTTACAGGGCCTGGGCACACATGGTGCACTGTACAAAGGTCTGACAAGTAAATCAAATAAGCCAATCATGGAGTCACTAATCCATTACATCAATTTAACATAGGGAGCACTTGCACTGTGGCACTGGATAGGAGTGGCACAGTGCCCAAAGCATCTAAAACCAGCAAACATATCAAAATCAGAGGAGGCAATCAGCAAAAAAATGGAAGGGAGACTCACACCAATGGTACCAGGTCGAACAATTCCTTTTAAAAAACAACATGCAGCATTGTGCATTGAAATCACATTAGGCCAGGTGCATTGTCCAAAAATATAATAAGTTATAAATTCAACTTAAAATCTCCAATCACCTTTTCCCACTGTGTATCTAGCTCTCATTTTGCTTCTTTATGCTTTCTCTTACTTTCTCTATTGCCTCCCTGTAGTGAGTACACCAGACAAGGATGAAGAGGAAACAGTGGTTTATTTGGTAGAATACATTCATCTTCAAGAGGTCACAGGAGTAACTGACTTATGGAATCAGATGACACTCCGATGACCTCATTCCATTCCATCTTCAACCTTCCAACCTACACATCAACACACATCTCCCTTTTTTATACAACAAAAGTGAATTTAACATAAAACATAACATATATTTTCTTTTTTCCAAATCAATAACATTTCCCTCACCACACATCTCCCTTTTTATACTAGAATGGATACAACATAGATTTCCTCTATAATAACCAATCAAAGCTTGAACACTTAGAAGAAGAACAAAAACCAACAAAACAATATCAGGACACATTTGTTGTAAATAATAAAGAAAATATAGCATTTTCAGTATGCAATAAAATCCTGCCATTTCTTTGGCACAGCTTTAGTGTGTATGTTTTCCTTGTTGGAGTGATCGCCTCACCATCATTTGCATTCTTCTCCACTTTCCTACATATAACATAATCAGCAGGAATCAATGCTACACGAGTAATACCCAACCAATTCCCATCAGATAACTTGGTGCGGTCATTTCCAAGTGTTTCTTCCAAATGCGTAAGATCAGGAAGATACACCGCCTTCTTACTCGGGAAGCCTTGATTATGGTCATAATAGCCACTGTCCTGTCACATCTTGACTACGCCAACTCTGTGTACTTGGGCATGCCCCTCTATCTGCTCAAACGGCTTCAGATGGTCCAAAACCATGCTGCCCGACTGATTTTCCAACAACTTAAATGGCAATCAGCAACTCCCTTGCTGAAGAAACTGCACTGGCTCCCTATCGCCCAGCGCTGTGCCTTTAAAACAGGTTGCCTTATTTTTAAATCTTTGCATGGCAAGAGTCCTGTTTTCATCAACAGCCTGATTTCTAAACATACCCCCTTACGTAACCTACGTTCTGCCCACCTCTCACTCCTTATCATTCCGACATTCAAGCGGGTGCGTCAAGGAGGCCGCAGATTTGCGATTCTTGCCCCTAAACTGTGGAATTCTTTTCCGCTGGAAATACGGTCTTGCACAAACCTCCTGCAGTTTAGGAAGTCTCTCAAAACATGGCTTTTTGAACAGGCCTATGATTGATGTTCTATCGGATAGCACTTGGAGCCTCTTATAGCGCCATGAAGCCTCCTGGTGTACGTGCGCTTTATAAATTATTTTTAACATTTAACATTTAACATTTAACATAACTTCACCAAATACTTTCTCAACTCACTTACCTGAACAGCATCTTTAATTTTTGATAATCCTTTTCCCAATCATAACAGGATTCTTGACACGCACCCAGTCTCCGACTTTCAATTTACACTCCCTTTTCAATCCAGGTCAATCTTTCTTTATTCTTCTTAAGCTGGTCAAATTAGACTTATCCTCAGCACATTTCCACCTATCTTCAACACTCCCTTGCTTAGGTATTAACTAAATCATCTAATAGGGGCACAACTCTCTGGCAGCTTTCCTTCCCCTCATCAATTCAAACGGAGACTTCCCTGTCACAGAGAGGTGTAGTGCGGTAAGACCACACTAACTCTTTTATAGACTCAGCTACATTCATGTTGCTTCTAATGGTAGCTTGGATACCTTTCACTAGTACTTTGTTAAAAAGTTATTCCTTTCCATTGCTCTGAGAATGGTACAAGGGAGTTCTTAAATGTCTTATAGCAAATTTATTAAGAAAATGAAGTCATTTCTGCAGAAGTTGAACCTCATTGTCTGTTAGAATTTCTTCAGGCTAACCTTCCCTAGAAAAACTCTTTGGAAACAATCAATCACTTTGTTAGTTGTAGGTTCGGAAACTGGCTCTACTTCAACCCACCTAGATAGAATTGGGTAGAATTTGATATGGTCCCCAAAAAATCCACCCCTACATGTTGCCAAGCTTTTCCTGGACATAAAGTCACTGACTCAACATGTCTTTCTGTTAACAAGACTTTGTCACTTACTTTGCACTTTACACAATTTGTTAAAAACCTTCTATTTCACTGTCCATTCGTGGCCACCAGAACCTTTCCCTAACTTTTCTTTTGGTTGCAGTTGAACCTAGATGGATTTGATGAGCCAATTCAATTATGCGTTGATGAAAACAAGAAGGTATAATCAGCTTGTCTCCACGCACTAAGTTTCTGCTTCCTATGGATAATTCTTCTGAAATTTTCCAGAACATTTGTAAATCATACGACAGATGTTTCTCTTTTGGCCATCCAGATTTTACCAATGTAACAACTTCTCTCAAAATGCGATCTTCCCTAATGGCATCAACCCAATCATCATTCTTACCATACACACTGGCATCTCCTACATAAGCAATAAAACATTCCTCAATTTCATTCAGATTCCCACTCCAAATCTTCAGAATCCTCAATGGCAAGACTGGGAGAACAGTCTGCTCTTGAATTTTTCCCTCCAGGAATGCACTCTATTGTAAACGTATATTCCAATAATTTCACTGGCAATCTGGAAATTCTAGCTGTAGTGCGTTTAACTTTTTTTCCTTAAAGAATATTAACTAATGGACAATGATCAGTCTTTAATCAAATGGTCTTCCCCATAAATATGCTTTAAACTTCTCCACATGCCAAAAGTTATTTCTCAATGACTGAATATTTGCGTTCTGCTTGTCTCAATGTTCTAGACGCAAAACCAACAGTAAATTTACGACCTTCTTCAGTTTGCGATAAGACTGCACCAAGTCCGTACTCGCAGGCATCAACTATAACTACTGTAGTTTTGCCTTCTAAAAATGGTTGTAGATCTAGAGCATCTATGATCTTTTCCTTGATGGTTTTAAATGTTTGCTCACAAACAGCAGACCACACAAATTCAGCATTTTTTGTTTTTTTAAAAGTGTTCTAAAGCATACTGTTAAATTTGCAAAATTCTTAAAAATGTTTGCCTAAAGGTCATATGAGCCTAAAAATGAAAGTAGTTGCTCCTTGTTTTTAGGAGCTGGTGCATCTACTATGCTTTTCACAAGACAAGGTTTCGGTTTCACTCCTTGATTTAAATAAACATGACCTAAATATTCAATTTCTCTTGTTTTAAAAATACATTTGTCTTTTCGTAAAGTTGTACTCTAAATTAAGCATAATCAAAACCTTAGTCAACATTAAATCACGTTCCGATAATTCCTTTCTGGCACTTAAAGGAATGTTTCGTAACTTGCGTTTCACTGGTAAAACCTCGTTTGACTTTTATAGTGTAAACAAAATCCGTTATTTTCCCTAAGTTTTCCTGAAATACTTTTTCAAATTTTCTTTCGGACATATTCTCTACACTCGTGATAGGCTTTATATTGTACTTTTCAATGGTAACTGGATTATGTGGACCAGGCGTTATTGTCAATTTAAATTCAGCTTGATGAATTAAGCCTAAGACATTGATGCCTTTGCATGCCACATACACTTTCCCCTTGATGGACGAGTCTAATAATTTGATGGTAGCCCAAAATAAGCAATCAATTCTACCTTGCTGTCTTCAAAAGCTACTGTCAAGACATCAGGAGGTAACAAATACTGCCTGTTCCACAACTGACTATATTTATCCTGATCCACAATAGTGATCAGAGCTCCCGTATCCACTAAAAGCATCACTGAATTTCCTTCAATCCACACCTCAAGTTCTGGGGCAGGTATCTGAGGCATGGCTCTCACTTTAACAGAGAGTGGAGCTTGTGCTTTGAGTTTGTCACGTTGCTAAGCAACTCTTGAAGCGGAGTGCGGTAATACATTTTTTTTTTTTTTTTTTAAATCAAAGAGAAAAATTTGTAAAAGTTTTAAAAAAGCTGCGCTGAAGTTCCTAAGGCTGTGGGACACCACCGGGTGTCTCCTAGATCGGCAAAGCATCTCTCACCTTAAACATTCACATATGAGAGAATCATACTGCTGGTCTCTTCTGTGCTTCATTGAATGATTAATTACTCCCTGGCCCTCGTAATGGCTTCCTTTCTTTGGCGAGTTATCCCAGTTCGCCATCAGTTCCGTAGTGAGTATGCCAGACAAGGATGAAGAGGAAACAGTGGTTTATTTAGTAGAATACACCCATCTTCAAAGGGGGCATAGGAGTAACTGACCCGTGGAACCAGATGACACTCCAAACACCTCACCCCATTCCATCTTCAACCTTCCAACCTACACATCACCACACTCCCCATCTCCAAATCTCTGCCATCACTGCCTCTCTCAACCCTTTCTGTTTGCTGCTGCTGCATCTATGTTCCCATTCCTGTCTCTTCTGCTCTCTCTTGCTTTTTCTATTTACTCTCCTTTCTTTCTCTCGATCTTCTTTCCTTTTTTCAAACTTATTCCATCTTCTCTGCTATCTCCTCTGTGCTTCTCAATATTTTTATTTTCTCTGTAGCCCTCTTCTTCACAGACCAGTTATGGCAACTTAAACGTCCTCCTGACTGCATGGCTTTTAGCAGCACCCTCCACATTTTTTTTACCACTGTGCTTTTTGCTGTTCTCCAGTCCCATAAGCCTACCATCCTGGGAGCCTCCTGGAACTGGGAAAGTCCCCTACGATCATGGAATAAAGAAGTTAGTGCAATGTGGTTATCAGATACATGCAGCTTCTTGTTAGACAAGACATCAGGCTGCATATATCTGTTGGATTTTAAGTGCTTTGGGGTAGATGCCGGCCTGTTGACGTCCACCACATTACCTTCACAGTGCGGTGGACTTCAACAGGTCATCCACAGTACTGGAAAAGAAAATGTTTCTGGTAAAAACACCAGAAACACTTTCTTTTCGAAAATTAAAGTTGGGACGCATGGAAAATGCTTCCCATGAGTCTCGGTGTGATTTTAAGTTTTGCTGTATTGCGCAGCACGCTGTTGTACTGACATTACACAGCAAAGCAAAAGTGAAAACAGACCACACTAATGGAATCTGCAGGGATGCACAAATGCCCTACAACAAAGCGTCCCTACACTTCTACCGATATCAATAGTACTCCACTTGTATGACTGGCTCTCGCCCATGAAACAAAGGCCTCCCTAAACCCTTTAAGACACAAGGAAATATCAAGATTTTGCCTTGCAACTTGACCCATTCTGGCAGTGTGGATAGCTATGGTATTTAGGTTAGGGTTCAGTCACACCCAAGGAAACCTGCCAGGCCAAGACATTTCTGAAAAGAAGGCACCTAGTGTAGTCTGGGGTGGTGGGGCCTACATGGATCCCAATATAATGTATTACCTAAATTGCCCTACAAACACCAAACGGTGGCTAAATCACAGATTTTCCCCATATTTCTGTGGAGGAAAATTCCGAAATCTGTGAAGATCCATAACATTCCTACCACCCAGCATTCCCACATTTCTCCCAATAAAAACACGCTACCACGCCTGTTCACCAACTATTATGCATTACGTATATTAACTACATAGGACCTCATTACAGCAATTTATTTGCTATGACCATAAATTAGATAAAGCAGAATTGCAGAGGAGACAATTCATTTCAAAAGCAGATTCATACTACACAGGTCTTAAATCACAATACAAAAAGTTTAGTTGATGTTCTGCGGAGAGGCCTAGAGAGGTCAATTATAACACAAATGCTTTCAGCATCAGATGCCCTGAATATGGTCTCCATTTGGTTTAAAAAGATCAATACTTAGCAAGTGGACCCTGGCAGGATTATCTAGATATTACACTATTAGAGAAAGATAAATAGTCTGTTACAGCAGCCCTTTGTGACATGGCAGGCTATCATTTCAGAGTAACAATCCTGCTTGTTTGGGTATTTGTAGTCTTCTGCAGTAGATCTATATATATATATATCCACAACACAGTTTCTCCACGATTCCCTGCCCCCGGAATCAGAAAGGGAACAGACACCAGTTTTCTGCGTGCTGCTATTTTTTTCTTTATTTAAGCAAACGTGCTATTTCGCCATGACGCGTTTCAGCCCCTAGAGGCCTTGATCTTGAGAAATATATATATATATATATATATATATTTATTTATATATATATATATATATATATATATATATATATATATATATATATATATATATATATTAGGCCATTATAGGCTGGAACAAGGTCAGTCAAATGTAAGTTGTACCTGACTTATGATGACCCTACCCCCAGCACAATGGACTAATCAAAGCACCATGTCATTTTGGCATCTAGAGTTTCCTCTTGATTCAACATTGCTTCTGAATGGCTATTAGGTTTTGGTCATGACGTTGCAGGCTTAACACCATGTCTCAATGTCCTGTACAGTTGTGCAATCTTTTCACAGAGCAAATTCCTGTTTGACACGTCATATGAAAGGTGGGATGATAGTTCAGCCAATGCCTATTGAATATTTGACCTCTAGGTTTAGACTGCGACTAGTAGTGGCACCAGCTTTCACATCAGCTCTTCACTCAGAACACTGCGGCATCCCTTGGGGGTCCATCGTATCCCCTCTATTATTTAATATCTACCTAATCCCCTTACCAAACCGGATTAAATCATTCACACTCATCTGTTACAACAATACAAATGACCCCAAATCATTTTAAAAATGGATGGTCTGGAAGACCTCTACGATTTAAATCTTGAGAACTACCTTCTGGCCATAAACACATGGATGACGAATAACAATTGGAAGCTAAATACTGCAAAGACCGAAATTATGACCTGCGGACAATAGCAAAAATAGCAGCCTACTGCCATATGGCGCAAGGAACATGAGATCCCTCCAACAAGGTCAAAAGAAGTCAGAAACCTAGCCGTAACCATGTATTTGACCTATATATAATACCACAGGTTAATAACGTCAAACAGAGTTCCTTCTATACAATGAAAACACTCCCATACCTTGGATACCAACAGAAAAAACTGCAAACCATCCTCACACTGGTAATCTCCAAGCTTGACTATGCCAACACCAACAGCCTATACCTTGGGCCACCCGCAGTCATCAGGCACAAAATACAACTCATCCAAAATGCTACTGCAAGACTTCTCCTCCACCTTCACCCAAGAGAAGAAATTACTCCAGTCTTCAAATCACTCCACTGGCTACCTATAGCAAGTAAGTAGTAAGCGCTATACAAATGCTGCAATACTATGCAATAGTTATCATTTGTGCTTCACCAAGTTTTTTTGTGTTCGTATAAAAAAAAAAATCCATCACACTTTAAAATTTCAAAACAAAATGTGCTTAATTTTTGCTTTCACACCTGCTGATATATGTTGAAAAATCTGTACAGTTCATTTACAGGTATTCACATGTTTTTGTGTATGAAATTAGCGTCCTACAGTCTTTCCTTTCACACTCCCTGTACATAGGGCTACTGGAATTAAGCGGTTCCGCAGTGTTTTCAGCATAATTAATTTGCTGCATTTGCCACATAATCCATCATCTGCTGCATAATCTGAGGGTTTCAACAAAAAAATGTTTCTTGCTCAAACAGATCAAAAGTTACTAAAAACGCTGCAACACATGCGATCCTTCGCAAAGTTGACTGGTCATCCTTCAGTTACTTATAGCTGTATTTGAGTGTTCAACTGCCAGTAATAAAGTGAAACCATTGCCCATACAAAGGTAACGTGTTAAAATAATGAAGTTATACTATCACAAATTGTGCTGCATTAAACTTCAGAATTTATGTTTTTTGCCGCACGATTTAGTCAACCATGCCGCACCATTTGGGCCTCCCTGACGCACAATTCAAGTGGTCCTGCTTGTACTCTAGTGACCTAGATAACTTTGCAAAATCCTTTCACTTTGCAGTCAGAGAAAGAAAAGTAAACCGCATCTCCACTTGAAAAACTAAGCAGCAATTTTTCAGAACACGTAGCCTGGCATTTATTGAAGATAAAAAATGCATTTTTACTCCTCATTCCCCTTCTGAACTTCAGCGTGTTTCTTTCTGGTTAGACTGTGCGTTCAAACGTGAATGGAGATTCTTTGGATAAACTGAATTTAAACTGAGTTTTTCATATATATTGCGCCAGCTGTCTCTGTCATTTGGGGGGGCTAATGATTAACATAGGCTGGCACAGCCCCCAAATGCGCCCCCCCCGGCTACGGCCATGCACTACCTGGGATTTCCCCACAAGCTCCAGGCTACAATCTCTCTTGTTCTGTATAAACTCAATTACGCCAATAGCCCCTACCACGGATCATCTTTAACAACTATGAAAAGACTACAACAGATTCATAACTCGACTGCCAGACTACTCTTACATGTAAAGCCACATCTCCCCTGCCTTGAAGGCTCTGCATTGGATATCGGTTGCCAGAAGATCCACATCCAAGCTGCTTTGTATCACCCACAAAGCCATACATGGACCAGGGCTGCTCTTCATCAGGAACAAAATCACCAAATACATTAAACAAAGAACCTCCACTCTAGAGTGGCACCTCGTCTCAAAATCCCACCATACAGAGAAAAAAAACATAGGTGGCACATTCTTCTCTGTTCAAGGAGCCAAACTATGGAACTTTTTACCCCCGAACATAAGATCTACATATGCCTATCTTATCTTCAGAAGACTACTCAAGAGTTGGCTCTTCTCTACATAACCACCAAACTCAACATAAATGTACAGCATATACTCGTGTATGTAGCATTTATTTGGATTATATGTGTCTAGATTTGTCTTTGTATAAATGTGTATAATAATTATGTTTATAAATATTCGTTAGGAGTGCTTAACAAATGTACATATTACCTATGGTTATATTATTCTATGTTTAACTTGTATATAGGTCACTGCATAAATAAGTACATTTATCATAACTATTTGCCTACAATTGCTTCACTATTGAATTATTAACCCTTTCCTTGCTCATGACGGAATGGTTCCGTCATGAGCACATGCTCAGAAAATCCCTCTGCTGCAGACAGCAGAGGGATTTCCCATTTTTTTTGTTTTGCCTGGGGAGGTGGGGGAAGAGCTTCCACAACCTCCCCTGGCCTATTTTTAGTTTTCTTTGTAATGACGATCGCGCGCATGGCGCGCTATCGTCATTGCAACGTCAGTATCGTCAGTGCTCGTGGGGCTATCTCAGCCCCCCGAGCACCGAAAAAGATGGGAGAGGTATCGTTGGAAAGGGGAGAATCTCCCCTTTCCAATGGTACCCTTCCCTAGTGGATCCCTACTTGGGGATCACCCCAGGAGGGTGATCCCCAAGCAGGATCCACCCACTAACCACCAGGGAGGGAGCGGCCCCTTGGGCAAGGGCCTTTGCTCCCCCATATTCATTTGGTCGCAACAGTCTTTCTGCCCCCCCTGAGGGGCAGATGGGGGCAGTAGCCCCCAATCTGCCCCTCCGGGGGGGCAGAAAGCCCACTAGGAACCAGGGATTTTTTTTTTTTTAATTGACATTGGGGTGGGGGCTGCCCAAAAAGGGCATGGCAATGCCCCCACCCCCCCCCTAGAGAAATGTCAGTCTTTCTGCCCCCCCCTGGAGAGCAGTAGCCCCCAATCTGCCCCCAGGGAAGGCAGAAAGCCCACTAGGAACCAGGGATTTATTTATTTTTATTGACGTTGGGGTGAGGGTGGGGGCTGCCCAAAAAGGGCATGGCAATGCCCCCACCCCGCCCCAGAGAAATGTCAGTCTTTCTGCCCCCCCCCGGGGGTGGCAGAAAGCCCACTAGGAACCAGGGATTTTTTTTTTTTTTAATTGACATTGGGGTGGGGGCTGCCCAAAAAGGGCATGGCATTGCCGCCCCCCCTAGAGAAATGTCAGTCTTTCTGCCCCCCCGGGAGGGCGGAAAGCCCACTAGAGACCAGGGATTATTTTTTTTTAATTGATGTTGGGGTGGGGGCTGCCTAAAAAGGGCATGGCAATGTCCCCCCCCAGAGAAATGCAAGTCTTTCTGCCCCCCGGGGAGGCAGAAAGCCCACTAGGCACCAGGGATTTTTTTTTTTATTGATGTTGGGGTGGGGGCTGCCCAAAAAGGGCATGGCAATGCCCCCACCCCCCCCCCTAGAGAAATGTCAGTCTTTCTGCCCCCCCCTGGAGAGCAGTAGCCCCCAATCTGCCCCCAGGGGGGGCAGAAAGCCCACTAGGAACCAGGGATTTTTTTTTTTATTGACATTGGGGTGGGGGCTGCCCAAAAAGGGCATGGCAATGCCCCCCATCCCCCCTGAGAAATGTTAGTCTTTCTGCCCCCCCAGGGAGCAGACGGGGGTAGTAGCCCCAATCTGCCCCCGGGTGGGCAGAAGCCCACTAGAAACCAGAGATTGTTTTTTTTTTTTTTTTTATTGACTTTGGGGTGGGGGCTGCCCAAAAAGGGCATGCCAATGCCCCCCCAGAGAAATGTCAGTCTTTCTGCCCCCTCCTCCCCCCCCAGGGCAGAAAGCCCACTAGACACCAGGGATTTTTTTTCTTTTTTTGACTTTTTTTGTTGTTGAAAAAACAAATTTTTCTCACATTTCTGTGGTGGCAAGTTCTGGAATCTGCGTGGATCCGCAAAATTCCACCCACCCCGCATTCCCCAAAGTCTTCTGAAAAAAATGGTACCTCACTTGTGTGGGTAGGCTAGTGCCTGCGACAGGAAACGGCCCAAAACACAACGTAGACATACCACATTTTACAGTGAAAACTGACACTATTTTGCAAAGTGCCTAGCTGTAGATTTTGAACCCTAGCTCTGTGGGCACCTAGGGAAACCTAGCAAACCTATACATTTTTGATAACTAGACACCCAGGGGAATCCAGGATGGGGTGACTTGACTGGCAAACCTAAAAAATTGTAAAAAAAAAACAAAACAAAAAAAACATTTTACTCACATTTCTGTGGTGGAAAGTTCTGGAATCTGCATGGATTCACAAAATTCCACCCACCCCGCGTTCCTCAAAGTCTTTCGAGAAAAATGGTACCTTACTTGCGTGGGTGGGTCAAGTACCCGCGACAGGCAAGAGACCAAAACCTATTGAGGCGACATCAAAATTACCTATCACAAACCAACTTGGTTTTGCAAGGGGGGTCCCATGACTTTTTGGCCCGGGCCTCGGCGACCATCTTAGCAAACCTATCAAACCCACAAATTTCTGGAAACTAGACACCCGGGGGAGTCCAGCGCGGTATGGCTTGCGTGGGTCCCCCAACATTCTCCTACCCAGAATCCCCTGCAAACCTCAAATTTCGCTAAAAACCCCCCACTTTTTTCTCAAATTTCTGTGTGGGAAAGTTCTGGAATCTGCGTGGATCCACAAATTTCCTCCCACCCAGCGTTCCCTCAGGTCTCCTGATAAAAATGGTACCTCACTCGCGTGGGCAAGGGCCCAAAACGTACTGAGGCGACATCAAAATGGCCCATCACAAAACGACCTGGTTTTGCAAGGGGGGTCCTATGACTTTTTGGCCCGGGGCTCGGCGGCCACCTAGGGAAACCTACCAAACCCACACATTTCTGAAAACTAGACACCCGGGGGATTCCAGGGAGGTATGGCTTGCGTGGAACCCCCAACGTTTTCTTACCCAGAATCCCCTGCAAACCTGAAATTTTGCTGAAAAAATCACTTTCTTCACACATTTTTGTGTGGGAAAGTTGTGGCATCACCGGGCTGACACAAATTTCCTACCACCCAGTGTTCCCCCAGGTCTCCCGATAAAAATGGTGCCTCACTCGTGTGGGAGGCCCAAGTACCCGCGACAGGCAAGGGCCCAAAACGTACTGAGGCGACATCAAAATTGCCTATGACAAAATGTTTTGACCCTTTATCTCTACAACCCTGCTCAATACTAACCAAGGAAAGTGTTTAGAAAAGAGAATGGCTACCTTGCCCTGCTTAGTGGAACTGGAGGACCAATAATCCTTGCGGGAATCGCCGGGTTTATTCCTGTGGACATCCTTAGACAGCAAGTGAAGTCTGCAGAAGGCAAATGCTTGTGTGATTGTTTAAGCCTCAAACGTTGAGGCTTAGCAATTTAAGCTCTATGAGGAGTGCGTGGAAGATATAAGCTATGATCAGGCCACCCCCCTAGCCCAACTGTCAAGTTCAGCCGGTCACCATTATCCCCCTGCTCCTCGGTTGAGGGGCTGGACTAGCAGGCAGCCGCCATCCTTCAGACCCTTGACGCGCCACTGGAGGGCCGGGCAGCCTTACTATACTGTGTAACTCACTGCTCCAAAGGGCGGCGTGGAAGCCCTCGGCCCCCCCTTGACAAGGGCCGGGGCCAGGCGACCACCCACTCAGGCCCACGGGCCTCCACATCAGCAGGTCCAGCTCCCGGAGAGAGAGTCACTGCCCCAAGAGCATTGTGGGGTTAGCAGGCCCAAGCCACTCTGACCAGGCCCCTCGGTAGGGCCAGGCTCGCTGTCCTCTCACTTGAGGCCCTTCTAGTGCCCCATCCCCAGGTGCAGTCTGCTGCCTCCTGTCAGCGCGAAGGCGAAGGGTGGGAGACTAGGCACCAGTCACAGGCACCTCGAGAAAGCCCCCAGCCCAGCAGGCCCCAACAAACAAGAAGGGCCCCAGGGCCACCACCAGAGAGCACGGGGTGTCCAGGCATGTATTTTGCGAGGATCAGGGGGGGTTTCATGGCCCCAACCCAGAGAGATCCTCTTCTCCAGTGCTGCCATCATGGGGTCTGCACGTCTATGGAACCAGCCCTACTGGGGTTGCAGGAGTCAGGCGTTGCATGTCACCAAAGCCTTCCTGGCTGCCGCTGCCTGCCGCCGCGTCCACCGCTCACTGTCCGATGCGTCAATCGTGTGGGTGCCTGGGTCTCCAGCCAGGTCTCCGCTGCAGTCTGCAGGCCTCCAGCACCACCGGGCAAGGACGTCGCCAGGATATGATTGCTCTTCGGTTCAATTAAGGCTGCAGCGAAGGACAGTGTGTGCTGCGTAGGCCGCAGTCTGCTGCCTCCGTGCGGGGCCTGGTCCGCCTATGCGGCCCCCGCCAGGGCTCACGAGTCTCCTTTGCTTCCCTGACAGGATGTTGGCAGTCCCGGTCTGCTCCAGGGCATACAGTCGCAGTGGATGGGACTCAAACGGTGCTACTGAAGCGGCAAGGAAAGAGCGACAGACAGGCATGTCCGCTCAAGCCGCCATCTTGGCCACGCCCCCCACTCTGCCTTTAGGCCAACCTTCATTGATATAGTTCATGGCTTTTGTTATGATAGGGTCATTTCTCAATGCATCTGGGTGATGCTCATTACCTCACTAATCACCATGTCATCTTCCTCTTAAGTTCTCTGATCCTCCTGACCAACGTTCACTGGAAGTCTTGATGGACAGTCAACCATTACATTCTTGATGCCAGGAATATACTCCTGTAACGGTACTCCTACATTCTATACTGCCATTTGGCAATCCTAAAGGTTGCCCTACCAGCTCCCTTTGTTGTAAACATTTCTATTAAGGGTTTATGATCCACTCTGACAACAAACTTTGTGCCCCACAATTATTGTTGGAAATGGTTCACATCCCACCAAAAGGCTAGAGCCTCATGCTCCACTACAGAGTTTGATGCATCTGCACCCTTGAGACTACGACTGGCAAATGGAACAACTTCTTCTCTGCCCTTTCTTCTTTGTAGCCACACTGCTCCTAAGCCATATTGACTAGCATCCGTAATGATTATACTGAGATCCCTGGAATCAAAAGGTTTGAGGGGAATGGAATTCGCTACCTCTCTTTTCAAGTCTGTTAATGCTAACTCACACAAATCGTTCCACACAAATCTCTTATTCTTCTTTAACAATTGACACAGTGCATATGCCCTTTGTCCACATATGGAATGAAATAAAAATAAATTCCATCAACGCCATAAATGATCTCAAGTGATCTTTTCCTTGGGGAACCAGTGCCTCAACAATGGCCTTAACTAAACTGTCCTTGGGTTCAATGCCCACAGCAGATTATGACCCAAATAAGTAACCTCAAATACAACAAATTTACACTTGTCAGCTCTGTTCTGCAGTCTGTCCATCAATTGTTCTTTTTGCATTTGTCACCCTGAGTGGGACGGGTATGCCCAGACGTGGGTCCAGTGCTCTCCATGCCACTGAAGTCAAGCTATCCTGTCTGATGAGGGGTGAAACCCCGAAACCGGTCCTAGGATGCTTGTTTCCAGTCCAGGGAGGACCTGGCCTGGCAGTTCGGGCTGGACTGTACCCATTGGGCACAGGGTCAAGACTGATTTGCATATGGCTGAGTTCAAACTGGAATGGCCTGGTGAGCAAAAAAACGATGGATTTAGGCACAGATCTCTGTACTGGGGTGAATGTACGACATTGTTCTGCATTCTGTCCATCAATTCTTCTTTTTGCATTTGTCACCCTGAGTGGGACGGGTATGCCCAGACGTGGGTCCCGTGCTCTCCATGCCACTTGAGTCAAGCTATCCTGGCTGATGAGGGATGAAACCCCGAAACCGGTCCTAGGATGCTGGTTTCCAGTCCAGGGAGGACCTGGCCTGGCAGTTCGGGCTGGACTGTACCCATCGGGCACAGGGTCAAGATTGATTTGCATATAGCTGGGATTCAAACTGGGATGGCAAGGTGAGCAAAAAAACGATGGATTTAGGCCCAGATCTCTGTACTGGGGTGAATGTATGACATTGTTCTGCATTCTGTCCATCAATTGTTCTTTTTGCACAGCTCTAAGAGAGACACCTTTTTGTTCTAAAATTTTCAAAATATGAGCTAAACGCCTGTCATGGTTAAGTTTGGTATTACCAAACACCAACACATCATCTTGGAAGCATGAGATGCCCTCAGAGTCTTTAAATAATACCTCTATGAGCAGTGGAAAAACACCAGATGCAAAGCCCCTTCTGGCGTGACAAATGATGTTAAATGTCGAGAGTCTTCATGCAGAACTATTTAATAGTAAGCAGAAGTCATGTCAAGAGTCGGAAACCAGGTAGCACCCTTAATTAATGACAACATTTCTGTTATGTTGGGTAAAGTATGACGATCTACCCAGATCTTAGCATTTAGATCCCTACGGTCGACACACATCCTCAAACTCCTGTTGGGTTTCCTTGCAAGGATAATAGGTGACAACCACTCTAGGATGTCCTGGTTTTGTAATTTGTCCAATTCTTTCCTTAAATTTGCCCTGACAGCAAGAGGAACTCTTCTCACTTTATGTACCACCAGATCAGCTCCAGATTTCAGCTGAATCCTGTGTTTGAAACCCTCCAAATTCCCAAAGGTCTCCGTAAAGACCCTGGGAAACTTTACCACTCATTGAGAAAATTGCACTTCACACATACCTGAAAATTCTTTCATTAACAATACTTGGTCTCTGCTGTTGGGGTCCAGAATGATTCCCAAATTCCGCTGTTCCAACCATCCCAGCAACAATGAACCTTGCTGAGCGAGACACAATAGCAGAAGTGGAATTTCCTTTAAAAGAACGAATGGCATTAAATTCTCCCAATACCTCAAAAGGGTTTACCACCATATGCTAAAGTCCTAATGGAAGATTTCACAAGTTCCACCATACTAAAACTTTTCCAATCATCTGCCATCATGTTAACCCCCAAATTATCTATCAATATTTGATAATAAGGTCTTTTAATCGTGCTAACATCCACTTGCATAACTTCAACCCTATCCTGAAAAGGAGTTTGAATAACATCAATGTATAACATCACCCAGTCATCACTTGAATCAGTCAATTTGTACTCCCAGTCATGTTCCCACACATAACCTACTATTTTAGATTTGATCACTTCCGGTTTCATTTTAGATCTGTATACTTGGACAAAGTGCCCTTTCTTTTTACAACCTGAACATATTTTGTCACGAGAAGGACACAATACAGAATTACCCAGATGATTGGCATTACAGCATCTGTAGCATAGTAACATTTTGCTTTTCGTGTTTTTTCTCACAAGCACACACAACAGCTGCCATATTCTTGGATGGTTCACCCACAAGGGACATTTGAGGCACGAAAGATGGAGTACTCTCTATACCTGCTGCTAATTCCACAGCCTTATGTAAGGTGAGATTCGGTGTGGTTAACATAACTTAGAATTTTCTTGTTGTTGGTATGTTCAACAATTTGGTCTCTAATCATTTCTTCTTCAAACTCCTTAAACTCCCACATGGATGCTAACGATCTCAAAGCCCCTACATAAGTTTCAGTAGGTTCTACTGGAAGTTGGCGTCGCTTATGAAATTTATATCGTTCTAGAATCACGTTTTTGTGTGGTTTAAATCTTGTGCCTAATCATCTACTACATCGCCTTCCCTAATATACATTGCTGTGGTAAATGTTTTCATATTTTTCTGCCTTCAGACCCTAAACAATGACGCAATAGAGCATATTTCTTCTTCTAAGAAAAATCTTCACCATCAATAGCAGCCATACATGCTTCAAAACGCTGATTCCATAACTCCCTGTCAAAACTAGCATTCGTTATACTAGGGGTAAACGACAGTGGTGCTATTTTCTTTTTTTTTTTACAATTCTTTTTTTTTTAATTGCTGAAAAACACAGATTTAAGTGGATTTATATTACAAAACACTGTAAATAGTATTATTTTTTTCTAAAACTTGACCATGCAAATGGGAGTACATATCACAGACCTTCTCCTGCAATAGTATATCAAACTTGTAATGTCAGTACTGTAACTGAATGAGATAGTCTGGTGTGCGTGTAACCAGGCGAGTAGCATGCAGAATGCTTGGCAGTGTGCGTGTCACAGGAAAAAAAAAAACAGAAAAACAGTCAAGTGGTGCGCGTGTCACCAATTCGTAACATGCTGAGGAATAATGGATTGGGCGCTTCCAGTCAGGTCAGGCATGAAATTAGGACTCACCAGGCAGGAGCACATAGCCAATCAGGGAGGTTCCAGCAATGACGCTCAGTAAATCAGGCACAATGATGTACAGCTTCGGAAATGCTGTATCGAGTACCAGTTTGGCCCGCTGATAAAATCGTCTTTTGCGCCAAAGCCCACGGTGCCTTCTCTTTGTCAGATGCTACCCCTCCCCCCGACACCTGCGCAGCACAATAAATTTCAGCGAAAATTTACTGCAGTAGCGTCCAGTGAAGATGCCGAGAACACACGTGACCCTGCCAGTCCGCTTGTCGCCAATATAAAGTTGCCAAAATGCGTACGTTGAGATTATGTTTAGTTTTTATTCTTGAGCATCTTAGGTATGGAGTTGCAGGGAAGCAGGCTCACAAAAACTGCCTCTCCCTATTCAAGCATATACATTCGAACCACATAAACAATAATCCATTACAACGTTCCACATTCCACCAATCCAAGAAAGAAGCAGATCCCAACACACAGCAAATGTAACAAGATTTAAAGGCCTATTTACTGAAAGCAACTTCGTGGAAGAATACAGTAATGAAGGTTTGGACAATGGGAGGAATGAACACAAGTTGGACAACCTAAAGCAAATAAAGCCAGCAAATAGAAAGCCAGAAAATGCAATTTACAAACCACAAACCCACTGGTAAGTCAGATACAGGCCAGACAAGGTGTCTTGGCCAAATATTATTGGCGAATGAGGGCAGCTGAAGACAACACGCTATCTTATCACTGTTGGGAGGAGGTCGAAAAACAGGCTAGGCAGAACAATTCCACATGTAAGATTCTTAAGCAAGCGCTACTATCGCTAAACCTGGAGGAAGCTTGGCATTCACCAATGTCATACCCTGCTTTTAAACAAATTACTAACAAAGCTATTAAACAAATATCGTTGCAAACCGATAAAGCATTAGTGGCTGGCAAAAGTCACGCCTGGATGGTGATGCCAACGTACAAACAATTGAAACAACAACCTTATTTACAAGAATGCTTCAGAGATCACTATAAGAGGAAACCAAGTCTACTGAGATTGGGGTTGTTCCCGACCAAAGACCTCACCCCAAAATGGTTACGGACTTGGCCATCTCTGAATTGTCGCCTCTGTGATAAGGGTGAAGAGTCGCTATTACATCTATTATGTATCTGCCCGGCCCTACACAGTTTAAGGAAGATCCTTCTGAGGCCAATGCTAAGAGAAACACAAGTCAGGACCTGTAGAGCGGCCGTGATAAAATGCCTCAGTGGCTCTTCGATCCAACTTTCCTGCAAAACAATTACATTTCTGACATTCGCAGCTCAAGAGCTCGAAAAGATGGCTGCAGCAAAACAGGAACTGGGAAATATGGACATATTGCAGCCGGCCCCAGACCTTTCTCGCCGCTCTTTGCCGTTTTCTTTCCTCCCTCTTATTCTATGTCACTTTAAGCACTTTATTTGAGATAGGGGGGACAGACACGCTCACACAAGCACAAGTTCTAACGCGTGCTGCATTTTTGTCAAAACAGTTGTTTGTTGGCATCAATCTGCTAATGCGAGGGCCATCCTTCCCCTTTTTAAAACTGTTTTTCTGTTTTTATTTAGCATGTACACCTGCGTAATGTCGCCCAGCACACGGGGCATGTTCCACCTTTTTAAACTGTCTTTCTGTTTTTATTCATCATGTACATTTGTGTAATGCTGCCCAGCACACGGGGGTATGTTTCACTTTTATATGACGTTGTCTACCACAAGGTGGTATGTTCCACCCTTTTATGATTTTAACAAATCAAATAAAAGTATTCTTTTGTTGTTGTTGGTAAGCAACGGGCAGAATGCATTCCTAGGTCAGCTTTCTGAATGTCCCGAAGATGTCTAGCGGTAGGTTTTGACATAATAAAAGGGGTGTAAAATTTTATTGCGGCACTGCCGCAGGGAGAAACAATAAGGTGAACACTTCCAGTCGGGTTCTACGCGCACACACTCCTACAGCACTGCTAATACTGTATGGCTACATTAAGATTTCACTTAGGCCTCTCCTATTCTGCTAGGACAAAAGGACTATTGCGCAGATTGGTTCAGATATGCAGGGATGCATCAACAGCCTATTGTCACCTTCATGCTAGAGGAACATTTCGCCCAAGCATTGACTCTGCTGTGCATGAAACAGTAAAAAAGCAGTATTGGGGAGCTTCAGCTGCTCACACTTTCAGGCCCTATCGTGAGTCCCTGCTGGGTCTCCTTTGGAGACGCAACAGCAAAATGTGCCATTTTAGATGATGGTTCGACCTCCAACTCACAACGGGGATGATGTAATACAAAGACAAGCACCAATTCACATCGGCATACGCAACCCAATGAATTTGAGAGGATGAAAGAGGCCTTTTTAGCATAAATGGAGGCCCTTTGCCAGAAACCCAAATAAGTTTGATTTCTAACCCACAAGGACCAGGAAGAGCTTGATAAGGAAGATTCAAATGATTCTTATGTGTCCTGGGAGAAAAAAAGAAGGCTTTTGACGCCCAGTAACCTGGAAAGGGGAAATAGGAGGAGATGACGAGGATGATAATGAAGGGTCTGGCGTAGTGGGTGAATACGGTCTCTCTTAAATGACTTTTGGCTGATGTGTTAGTACCTTAAAACATAGTCCACCCTATATCCTTCGACTGAAAACCTTCCCTAAAGACAGCACCTACATGCAGTCCATACTGTACAAACCCTTAGACAGGGATGTGCGAAGTCGCCTAAAGATGTCCTACTCCAGTGCCGGCTGTTAAGAATCTGGGCATCGGGCTAGATAACAAGCTTTCAATGAACACCCAGATCACTATGGCAGCGGCCAACTGCTTCGGCTAGTAGATGTCTGTTTAGTCTAGTTTTGAGTACTGTAAAGGAGGGATCCAGGCACAGATTACTCAGGAGGGGTTGCAAATCCTTGAGGCATTGCTGCAGAACGATGACTTCATGGTAGGACTGCTCTTGTATTTTGGGATTTTTGAGTTTTAGAGGAGATTTTCCCCTCAGAGTTTTCTCTCCTGAGATGACAAGCTGCTGTGCTAAGTAGCCGGCCGGGGCCATAGTTGCGAGTGGGGCATTTGTAGTGCATTATAAGTAACGCAGGCGGTTTTAAGGTGCTTCGGGCCTCTGTGGGAAATCAGTTCAGTCCAGCCAGGAGAGTCTGACCCAGCCTGGTGGCGGTGCACGCTATGTAAGTGCTGTCACGTCAGTATGAGCAACAGTGTCCAAGTTGGTATCACTCAAAAGAGGTGGGTACTCAGTCGATATCCGAAACGGTGTATTGTGAGCACAATAAATGTGTTAAACTAAAGAGACATGACCCACTCAAAACAAACAGGCAATTTCATAAAGTTATTCATTGCATAAATTTAAGTAATGGTCATATAGACCAGCAAATACATTATTTAAAGCATGCAGTCCGTGTTTACAGTGAACACACAGTGCTAAGAAATGACTGTTGGTCTAAAAATGTGAGCACGGACAAGATAATCCAACATGGGCAGAATAGACCGTTGGTAATTTTCATGAGAAATAGACAATTCTGGACGAATATAGTCAAAAACTTGAAAGTGATTCATTAATGTCTTTTAGCTGCCTCTTCAGAACACATAATTGGATTGTTAGGAGCAGCCCTGATACTGACCCCATAGAGAATTACAAGGTCCACGGAAAAACCAGGGGCCTGGGAAGTTTGCTGCAAAAAACACATATCAGAAATTAAACTATTTGAGATAATGACAGAAACGAAGAAGGGATTCCCCTTTTGAGAGCAGTTACCTGAACTATCTCAGAAGTCACCTGATTCTGGACGAACAGGGAGGACCAAAGAACAACACCTACTAAGAGAATGAAAGCTCTGGCGGAAGAACACTCACCCGGAGGCAGAAAAAGGGCTCCTCGCACCCTGCCTTCCCGGATCGCTATCCGTCGCACTCCAGGTGCCACGTACCACCGCTCAATCATCTGGCTGGCCAAAGGCGTGATGGAAGGTGATGGTTCAAGCTGAAAAGAATCAAAAACTTCCAAAGTGATCTGGTAGGGACTTCCAATTACATCTCGTTTCATGAGCCGGTGGAAAGGCTTCTCGGAGCTCAAGGCCCAGAGGAGGCCCATGGGCAGTACACCTCGGTAATCCCCTCCACTGGCTGCTGCCTTCTCCAGATCCACCTCTCCAACAGCATCACCCCGATAGAACGCCCTTGAGATGTACAGGAACCCCTTCTCGTCCACCAGTGATGCCCTCAAAGTCACCAGCTGATTGGGCGCCAGACCAGAGACGAAGATTCTGACAGGTTCATCTGCAAGGGACACCTTTGGGAGCACCCTCAGATCTACCATCGTGGAGGCGATCCCTGAACTCTTTTCTAAGTTGAAGGAACCTAGCGAATCAAGCACAAAAGAAGAGACAGAATCAGTGCCATACATCTCTCTCAGGATGCAAGTCATACCTTTGAGATTAATTTCAGTAACATGAGTGCACCAAAAGCCATGCCCCATAGGTGTGTGCGTATGGTAAGCGCTGTCCATACAAAGATAAGCGCCTCTGGCGATGTGTGTTAGTAGTCCATTGAAAGGCTGCCAGGTCAAGAATACCAAATCATACTGGAGTTTTTCAAAGATGAAGATTTGGAGTGATTTTGGAAAACATGCATGTTCAATATTATTTATCGTTTCTCAATCTGAGGTATATTCCATAGTCATTCTAACATTTGCTAAAATTTAAAAAAAAAAAAAAATATATATATATATATATATATATATATATATATATATATATATATATATATATATATATTTCCACACAATCCTTCAGCCAGAAGGAAAAAGGGACGCACTCCCGTAGTTCAGTGCAACAATGATTTTATTCCTTTAGTTGTTCATTCATCGGGATAGCAAGAACGATCTACGCGTTTCGGTTTTACAAAAACCTTGTTCACGATCATCTGAACGCCTATCCCCGTCCAGTATAAATATTCAAACAAGCATTACCTCATTTCCTGTTTGGTGATTACCAACGTCCTTGTGCATTATGGGTGATGTAGTTTATAGTGAGTGAATAAACTATTTACAAAAAGTGACATTATTATAAATAATCAAGCCCGATTATACCGTGCTCAAACAATAAAAAAGACAACCATTTTTTCTTAATTAAAAAGGTGAAACAGAGTTCTTAAGTCCCATTTTCATTTCATACTTCAGAATTGTCACATCCTTGTTATATCCTTTCAGTGGGACCTCAAATTATTTCTAGTCCTTATCTCTTCTATCCCTCGCCGCTCAATACTTCCACACAATCCTTCAGCCAGAAGGAAAAAGGGGACGCACTCCCGTAGTTCAGTGCAACAATGATTTTATTCCTAAAATAAATGGTAAATGGCAACCTCTCAAGAATTCCAAGGAACCAACGTAAGGAAAATAAGGAAAAATAAAGGAAAAATAAAATACGTAAAGAATAAAATGAAACAAAAGGCAATACAGATTGAATGGAGTTCATGGGTGTATTTGCATCCACACCCCACTAGAGGGCGTGGTTCTGCCGCAGGGAGCTGCACCCGTGATGAGCGCTGCATTTCCCGGTGTAAGGGAACCGTTTTGGAGGAATATATATATATATATATATATATACAGGGATACACGTTCTTCATTCTTGCGTAGGTGCAAATTTACAAAATTCACAAAAGCTTCCTAGAATACTCCCCGAACCGTTTTGGGAATTTCTAATTAGGTGTAAGCATAATTGTATGCATGTTACAACTGTGCATGCGAAAAGGCTTTCATATAAATATAAATAAAATGCTTTTTTTCCCTGTAGATAAACCCATTCACCCATACTCCCACCAAATGTTGGCATGTTCCTTGCTCATTCCTACCCTGGATAGCTTTTTACTCCAGACGTTGACATAGGTAATTCCCCAACACTTTACAAGCTGGGAAGAAGTCTGTCCTTATGAATGACAACAAATAACGCCATGGAACACTCTCCCTCGCGCCTTGAAGGAGATTTACTCACATGAAAATCTGCATTTGCGAATGTATTGTAATATGAACATACTGTCACAAATAGATCTGTGACTCAATAACGTTAAATGCAGGCAAACCTTAACATTAATTCAAGCACAACTCAGCCACGCCCAGAAAAAACGGTAGGCTGAACTAACAGTCACAGCATTGCATTTTTTTTTTTTCAAACACAAATATATACAAGCATTGGCAATGCCAATAGGTCTGGCTTTAAAGTAATGTAGTATGGTAATGTGAAGCTTTACAAGTAAAATGGGTGTGTATTTGTATGGAAGCAAAGAACTGTAAAATAATATTGGTGGAGATTAAAAAGTCAGGTGACAGCTGCCTTTTCAAGCCAGCCCTAAAAATCCATGTAGGTTAACAACTGCCCTCCTCCCATCTGTGCTGCTGACAGAGAACAATATGTTAAATTATCGACTTATCTAAGACAGTTTACATAGCTTTACAATGCCATGTAATCGCCCCTGTAAGATCAAGCCCAGCCAGCTGGATAAACAAAATGATAACCGCTGTGTGGAGTGCAAGCACTTCTTTTGTGGAAGCACACAACGTCTGCCCCATCAAACATGTACTCCTGGCTCCCAAAGGCCAAGTAAGTGGAGCCAAAGACCCTCTCCTGGTCATTCTCACATAATTGTCTGGCGACAGCTGCGATGTCAAAGCACACCATGAATATAGACCGGATAGGGAACATTGTGAATACATGGCAATCAGGAGTTATGGAAATTCACAGTCCAATGTGCATTGAACTTGCCAAGAATGTATCAACGGTAACCATTTCCACACTAAGATTAAAAGATGACACTGTGCAGGTGGGGGGAGAGGAAGCTGCTACATACATTTTGACACAGAGAAAGCAAAACTTTGTCTTTGCAAATGTAATATAGCTCAGTAAACTAATTAAAACAGAGTAATAATCAGCGCCCATGAAGCCCAGTAAATGCCACAAAATAGCTTCCTCGTGCGTCCTAATGTCATGCATGAGGGTAATACTGTGGGCACGGGAGCTTGCAGTGATTTCAACAGAAGCGCATAACTGGCAACACATTGAATTTAAAAAAAATGGTCATGAGTGTGCCACGCACTTCACATCCTCAAAAAACTGCCCCACCAAATATGGTCTTCAACTAAGCAGTGAAATTATCTCCATAGGAGTCATTACATGTCTCAATGTGAGTCATGGAAGTGCCCTAAAGCAGTGGTTCTTAATCTGGCGTTGTTAGACCCCTGGCACTTTGCGACACCTACTTAGGGGGTCAACAACTATTTAGACAATTAAATAACATTAACAGGTTTATGAAGTATAGTTCCATAAAAAAGCAACATATAATCCCTGGAAGGACAGTATTTTCTATGTATGAAGGGTGGACTTTGTGTTTTTTTGCAATATACAGAGGAGGCTGAGTCCACAGCTTATTGTACCTCTTCACTCCCTCTTTTGTTTATGGTTACTATTTAGACAGCGCACAGCTGTGGGTGTTTTCTCGTATTCCCTAGGGGTAGCCCTCCCCTAATAATTGTTTGTATTGTATCAGATCTCTCGGCTAAGAGGTCAGCACACACACTCGATCATGGCAGAGATCACGGGCCTCACGTTCTCAGACGAGGAGGTTGTGAAGATTTTGGCCACCATTGGCCCCTTTGAGGGACTAAACAACCCAGAACCTAGCCCAGATAATAACGATTGGGGTGAATTCACAGCACTTAGGAGGACCCAAATTAAGACTGCATTACACGGTCTGATGATGACTGAATATTTAAGGGAAAATGCTGCCCCCCCCCACAAGGTTTAATAGTGAAGAACGAACCATTCATTTTTCAGCACGACAAGGCATTTAAGAAGGATTGGTCCTTGATATCCTGGCACTGTACACAGGATTGGCTTATCCTAATAATCAAAACCGCCACCCGCATTGCCCAGGAGTTGAAGACGGAGATACAAACTATTGAAGTACGCCTCAAAAGTTACCAACCTGTCAGTACTCTGAAAAAACATCTTGAGGAACTCATCCAAACCATGAATGAATTCGATGTCACCTTAAAACAAAGCAAATACAGTAAATTGAAGAAAGATACTGGACGATTCAGCCACGAGAGAGTATACCCCTACACACGAGATGATTATGTCCCATCATCAAGCCACCAGGACTTGAACACAGACGGGGACACTTCAGATACCGGCTCCAACAGCTCGGGCTCGAGCAGACATAGTGGATCCAGTTACCAAGGGAGAAGGAACATGGGGAGGAGAACATATGCCTGAAGGACACAAGGATGGAGACCCTATCAAGGACCCCCTGCATACCCCCCTTTTTCCTATGGCCCACCAATGACACAAGGTCCACTGATACCCTACAATCACTGGAACATTCCTCAACAAGACATCCAGTATTATCCACAGAACCCTTTTTTAGGGTCACGCCCTGGCCCCAGGAGAGGTCGCAATCGGAGGAGGAGTCAAGTCCATTGGGCTATGGAAGAAGAACCGCTAGGGGTATCAACCAGGAGTATGACAGGTGCCCTGAGCAACCAACCGACCACCAGCAGAAAGAACACCTAGTGGTGAATCTTACCGATTATATCTTGGCCCAGGCACAGAAAGACATCCTGGAAAAAGGATTGGGCTCCGTACCCACGGAGAGGCTAGACACATTTAAACTGTGCAAAGAAGTCAACAAGTTTGTGAGGAAATTGAAATTCAGAGCCTTCTTCAATGAAAAAGAACCACAGACCAGAGAGGAAGATGACACAGGCCTTGGGGTGAAATCCACCTTCACCCCCCCTTACACCATGTTGCCAGTCGAGTTACTGCCTTTGAGAAGACAGTCATGAAAGAGATAGGGGACATCAACCCGGATGACCACCGCATTTTCCACAATACCACGAAAGAACAAAAACAAGCTATCAAGGAGCTGGCTAACAACGACAAATTAGTCATCAAGCCCACTGATAAGGGAGGAGCCATAGTGATCCAATCCTCAGAGGCATACGATTAGGAATGTCTACGCCTTTTACAGGATCCCAGGAATTACGAGATCCTCAGCAATGACCCAACGGAGTCTATACCAGTCCAAATTACAAGCATGGTAGAAAAACCCCTCACCCATGACTGGGTCTCGAATAAAGAGGGCACATTTTTTTTTATCAACAAGTCACCTGTGATCCCCTACTTTTACACTATTCCTAAAATTCATAAGAACTTGAACCACCCACCAGGACGACCCATAGTGTCCGGTATAGGATCCATTCTAGAACCATTGTCTAAATTTGTGGATGCTTTCCTGTGGCCTCTCGTACAACAGACAGAGACCTACCTAAAGGACACTAAAGATGTCCTGGGGCTCCTTCAGGATATGAATTTTGACCCCACGAGTGAACTCCTTATGGGCTTAGATGTGGAGATCCTCTACACTAGTCTTCCCCATTGTTAGACCTGGCATCATTGGCGCGGGTCTCCCTTCCTCTTTTCCTCTTCTGACCTTTTATGTTGGCTGGATTTAGATGCTCTGGGCGCTGTGCCACTGCCAATCAGTGACACAGCGCGAATGCTCTCTGTGTAAAGATAACTGTATGAATTGGAATAATCATAATTGGCTCGTTTGGTTTACCTGTCGGTCCCTAGTATCAGTGCACTGCGTGTGCCCAGGGCTGATAGACCAAATACTGCTGGTGGGCCGGCAGCGCTGATTTGCGCTACCCACCGAAGCAGCTTTGAAAGTGTGTCTGTGTAGCATGTTCTAATAAAAGTCGACGGCGTTTCGATCTCTATAAATTAGAGACCATCATCAGGACGAATAACTGTGTGAGCAAGTAGAATTTAATGGAAACTTCAATAATTCCGGGCGATGTGTCCCGAATGCAGGCAAGCAATTTGATATAGGCAGGTATTCCGGGCGATGTGTCCCGAATGCAGGCAAGCAATTTGGTATAGGCAGGTAGCCGGGTGTCCTCCGGTAAACCCGAGCAGGCGGTAAGGCACTGCAATGGAAGGCCAGCTGGATCAGTCGCCCGGAATTATTGAAGTTTCCATTAAATTCTACTTGCTCACACAGTTATTCGTCCTGATGATGGTCTCTAATTTATAGAGATCGAAACGCCGTCGACTTTTAACAACCAAAACTCCAGCTGTACAAATTCCTTTGAGTTTTGCCTATGTTGTCAATGTGATGTAATTTTAAGTCACCAGCACTTTTTTCACCTTTTCACGCAACCTCACTTGATGTGTGAGCACCAGGACTAGATCCTAAATAAATGTGGATGATATAGCGTTTATGATGTAATAAATGTCTTGTCACCCCACAACCTTGTGTCCCTCCATACGTTGTTTTTCCCTTCCTTCTTTCTCGTAACACGAGAGCTCAGACGAAAGCTTTATCTCGATTAATAGTAGCCCTGGCTACTCGAGGACCATTTTGGCCTCACCTTGACCACTGTTCTACTAGAAACTAGGTATTTTCTGGTCTGAAGCTTTCCTGTAGGCTTTTGCTAGCGTGTGTATTGGCCGTCTGGTTTTGGAGCAGCAGGGCCAGCTGGGTCAGACCTGGCCGGAGAGAGAGAGATCGGCATTTAGAGTATGGGGAGGGGTGACTCTTTGATCCGAGCAGGGCCATGCCTGGTAAGGTGAATGATGGCTCCAGCATCCACTGGGCGTCTGATAGCAGACCCCCAGATTCCCAAAGGGCAGGATGTCGCCTCGTAAACCAAGTGCTCCCCGACCCCACCGAACTGGTTCTGACTGGATGCAGTGGTTTGTGACTGCAGAGAACAAAGACTTTCTAGGTATAAAGCGCTGCGCTGAATCCTGTTTCAAGTGGTGTTCCTTCTGGATGTCAAGACGAAACTCTGTCCGAGCGGACAGAGGAAAGGACTTTGAAACTTTCACCAAGCTTGCTGAAGAAACTACCCAAGGGCCTGAATTGAGAGCGCCTCCTGCTGAAGTCTCAGGGACATTAGACTTCACCCCATCAGCCGCCCGAATTCCTTCGCTAGGAATTCTACTTGCAGGTGAGGCCTCCGTCGAGTAATCCGGAACCTCTAGTTCTACTGTGAGGAACGCGGACTGGTAACCTTTGTGAACTCTGTGTGTGGGCCGCCGCAGCTAAGAGAGCTGCCGCCGCTGAATGCCCGCCTTAATTTGAATCTGAAGAACCTGCGCTGAAACTGTGTGGGCCGCCGCAGCTAAGAGAGAGCTGCCGCCGCTGAGTGCCCACCTCAATTTGAATCTGCAGAACCTGTGCTGAAACTGTGTGGGCCGCCGCAGTTAAGAGAGCTGCCGCCGCTGAGTGCCCGCCTTAAATTTGAACCTGCGCTGAGGCTGTGTGGGCCGCCGCAGCTAAGAGAGCTGCCGCCGCTGGATGCCCGCACTCGTGTTAATTGTGCCATATCGTGGACTGTCCTTTGAGCCGCCGCAGCTAAGAGAGAGCTGCCGCCGCTGAGTGCTCGCACCGTTGATAACTTGGCATCACCGTGATTTGTCCTGTGAGCCGCCGCAGCTCAGAGAGAGTTGCTGCCGCGGAGTGCTCGCACCCTTGCTAACTGTGCATCATCGTGATTTGACCTGTGAGCCGCCGCAGCTAAGAGAGCTGCTGCCGCGGAGTGCTCGCACCCTTGCTAATTGTGCATCATCGTGATTTGACCTGTGAGCCGCCGCAGCTAAGAGAGCTGCCGCCGCTGAGTGCTCGCACCCTTGCTAACTGTGCATCATCGTGATTTGGCCTGTGAGCCGCTGCAGCTAAGAGAGAGCTGCTGCCGCTGAGTGCCCACGTCTTTGTCAACCTTGCACCATCGTGAATCGTCCTGTGGGCCGCCGCAGCTAGGAGAGCGCTGCTGCCGCCGCGAGCCCACCACGGAGCTGCACGTCGAGAGTCATCGCCACCACCAGCCCGGGCCGCCGCGTGCTGCTGCCGCTGAGGGCCCGCCTGTCCCGGAGTGCCCAAATCGCTGGGAGTGCACTTTGCGGACACCACTGCCATCGAGAACTGTGGTCGCTGGGAGTCCGCCTGTCACCGTCTCCGCTTCTTCGAGAAGCTACGTGCTGGGTCCCCATCCAACGGCAGGTATCTGGTGCGCAACTGGTCGCGTAGACCCAGGCCTTGAACTCAGTCAGTGCCACGTTCTGGTGAACACGTATTGCCTTTTTTAAGTCCCTAATGATTTACATGCCTGATGACTGGTTAAAACGCTTCTGAGAGTCTCGTACCAAACCTTAGATAAAGATACTATTTTTTCTATACCTACTTGAGTTGTGTCATTTTGTGGTGTCGTTACTGCCTTATTGTGCATGGTCATAAATGCTTCACACACTGCCTCTGAGATAGGCCTAGCTGCTCGTGCTACGTTACCACAGGGTTGAGCAGGGGTTATCAAAAGGGGTAGCCCACTTGCCCTGACTTGGGGAGAAGGGTCCCTACAGTGGCGCCAGCCATTGCCAACTAGAGACCCCCATTTCCAACATTGGCGGTCAGCGGTGAGGATCAGAACTTGCATTTATGATCCACGTACAATAACTGGTAGACACCACTAGTGAGTACAGACCAAAGCGCAGACACGCGCGGATTTTATTTCTCTCTCCGAAATTTTTTTTTTTTAGTTGGTTGTTTAGTATTGAATTGTTGATCGCAGCCATGAGTACTGCTAACATGGGAAAGCCAACCTCCAATGCTTCGGAGGATCTCGCCTTTGAGGAGGGAAGATTAGATACCTATACTGCCAAACAGCTGAAGTCATTTTGTAAGCACTTCGCAGTCCCCGTGATAGGTCTCTCTAGGAAGGAGGAGTACCAAAAGGCGCTGAAGGCCTGGTGGGAAGCGAGAGAGTCCGCTGTGGATGAGGAAGAGAATGCTGGAGGGCAGCCTTATGACGCAGTAGAGGGGGGGGGGAGATAGAACACCCTCCAATCCAGGTACTGGTGTATCCCAAAGGAGCCTGACCCCAGAAGAGCTGGAGGACAGGGAGAGAGATAGGAGGCATAGTTTGGAGATGGCTAAATTGGAAGGTCAGAAGGACCTTGAGAGTAAGAAGTTAGACATTGTGAAAAATCGATTGTCATTTGAACTTGAGAAAATGAGAATGGAACATGAGAGAATGTTGAGGGAGATAGAGATCAGGGCGAGAGTGTCCCGGTCTCCCCCTCTGGTGGCAGCATACCGTTAGTAACTCCTGAGAATAGAGTTTATATTCCTAAGGATGTCATTAAGGATTTTCACAAGAGTGAGGATATTGGGCAATGGTTTGCCGCATATGAGATAGCAATGGTGTCCCACCGGGTCCCTGAGCAGGATTGGGGAGCGGGATTGTGTGGGCGCTTTGTGAGTGATGGTAGGGATACCCTGTTGGACCTGCCTGAGGAGAGCAGGATGGTGTATGCCCATATGAAAGCTTTGATGACCCGTTATGGTTTGACCCCAGAAATGTACAGGCAGAGGTTTAGGACCTGTAAGAAGTTAGAGGGTACCACGTGGGTTGAATATGCGTCTTTTTTCTGCAGAGCAATGGATCGCTGGGTAAAAGGTAGCAAAGTGGAAACTTTCGAGCAATTGTAGGATTTGTTTTGCGTGGGAGCATTTGTCCAGTAACTGTTTTCCAGAGCTACGCCAGCACCTGATTGATAGCAAGCTGACTAACCCTAGGAAGCTTGCTGAGGAGGCGGACCGCTGGGTGAGCACCCGGGTCTGCAAAGGTTTTGTGGGAGACTTCACCCGAGGTGGGCAGGGTCCCCAACAGAAAAGTGGGAGGGACAAGGGTAAACAGAGGGAGTTCCAGAGAGGGTCCCAAAGTAATTCCCAAGGGAACCAAGCAGTGGTGTCCCAGCCTCCCCCTGAGAAGAAGCCAGTGTCCCCGACAGGTAGGCCTGTTCATAGGGGGCCCCTTACTTGTTTCAAGTGTGGTCAAGTGGGCCACTGGTATTATGATCCCCAGTGTCCCCAGAGGGACCCCAATGCATCCCTCGTGCACCACCCCGTGCACCATCCCGCCAGATTGCCAGTGTAGCCCTGGGGGGGGGGGGAAGGAAAGGGAGGTCCAAGGTGGATGGGATCCCGTAGAGTTAACCCTTGTCTCACTAGGGGACTTCGAGAAGGTCCCTAACCCCACACTGCCGACCAACACTCAGATGTACCGGCAGTGGGTGACCATCAATGGCCATAGGGTGGAGGCTCTCCAGGGACACCGGAGCTAGTGTGACTGCTGTCAGCTCCCGGTTGGTGTCCAAAGAGCAAGTTGTCCCCCATGCATTCTGCCCCGTAGTGTCAGCAGACAACTCAGAGAGCCAGTGTGAAGTGGCTCAGGTTCCCTTCGAGTGGGGGGGGGGGGTCACAGGAACTCAAGTGGCTGCGAGGGCCGCCATGCCTGTAGACTGTCTGTTGGGCAACGATCTGGAGAACTCCCCGTGGGCTACGGTGGAGAGAAAGTCTCATTTGGAAATGTTGGGGTAGCCTCAGTGGGCGTGTGTGACCACTCGGTCCATGACAGCTCAGAAGGATGTTCAGGAGGGTCTGGAGCCTGAAAGTATGGCCCAGGCCCCTGCCTCACAGAGAAGGGGTAGGGGGCGCGGGAAACCGGCCCCCACGGTTCCGGAGGGAGCAGACCTTGAGGGGATGCCCTGGGACCTACAGGGGAACAAGTGGCCGAACTGGGGGACTCTACCGGAGCTGACCCATTGGCAGCAGGAAGGGGGCCCTCAGGGAGGAATTTTGCGAGCAGCAGAGAACCTGCCCTTCTCTTGAGGGGGTGGGGCGACAAGCCGCCGCCCAGGCAGTAGGTGACCAGACAGGGTCACATTGGATCTACTGGGAGAACGACCTCCTTTACAGCGAGCCTAAGGTTGCTGAGCCTGGGTCAGCCCGTGTGCTGGTGGTACCCCAGCGCTTCATGACCTTCCTACTGGGGTTGGCTCATGATGTGCCACTGGCCGGACATTTGGGGCAGACCAAGACCTTTGAGAGGCTGGTCACCCACTTCTATTGGCCCCAGATGCGCAGGAGCTCCGATGCTCACTGCAGAACGTGTGAGACTTGCCAGGCAAGTGGGAAGAGTGGGGGGGAGATTAAGGCCCCACTACAGCCCTTTCCCGTGGTGAGCACCCCATTCGAAAGAGTGGGCATTGATATTGTGGGGCCTCTGGATCCCAAGACAGCCATGGGCAACAGGTTCATCCTGGTCTTGGTGGACCATGCCACCCGGTACCCTGAGGCCATCCCGCTCAGGACAGTGACGGTCCCCGTGGTGGGACGGGCACTGATGGGGATTTTCTCCCGTGTGGGATTCCCCAGAGAGGTGGTGTCCGATAGGGGAACTAACTTCATCTCCAAGTACATGAAGTCTCTGTGGGAGGAGTGTGGGGTAACGTATAAGTTCACCACTCCTTATCACCCCCAGGGTAATGGGCTGGTTGAGAGATTCAACCGGACCCTTAAGGGCATGATTATGGGCCTAGGCGAGCCCATGAGGCGTAAGTGGGATGTCCTCTTACCATGCCTGTTGTTTGCTTACCATGAGGTGCCACAGAAGTCCTTAGGGTTCAGTCCCTTTGAGCTGCTCTATGGTCACCCGGTAAGAGGGCCTCTGAGCCTGGTCAAGGAAGGCTGGGGAGCAATCTCCCAGGAAACCTCCCCAGGATGTGTTTAGTTACATGCTGGCCTTCAGGAACCAGACTCGGCGTTTCAGGAAACTTGCTGAGGCAAACGTGGAAACCAGCCAGGAAGAGATGAAACGCTGGCACAATCAGAATGCCACTCTGATCGAGTTTCAGCCTGGACAGAAGGTTTGGGTCATGGCCCCGGTGGAGCCCTGTGCGCTCCAGGATAAGTGGACCGGCCCCTTTGAGGTGGTGGAGCGCAAGAGTCCTGTTACCTACGTGGTGGACTTGCAGTCTCCCATGAACCCCTTGTGGGTCCTGCATGTTAACCGCCTGAAGCCCCACTTTGAGAGGTCTGAAGTGGGCATGCTTCTGGCCACAGATGCTGGGATGGAGGAGGAGAGCGAGCCCCTTCCTGACCTCCTGTGTGCAGGGGAGCGAGATGGGTCAGTGGAGGGTGTGGTCCTCTCCACCACACTGACCCCTGAGCAGCAGGGTGATTGTCGCCACCTGGTGGGGCAATTCAGTGATCTGTTCTCCCTGGTACCTAGTGTCACTGATTGGTGTGTCCATGACGTGGACACCGGGACAGTCCTCCCATTAAGCACAAGGCTTACCGAGTGACTGACTGGGTAAGGGCCTACATTAAGGATGAGGTTACCAAAATGTTTGCCCTTGGGGTGATCGAGTCCTCTAGCAGTCCTAGGTCCAGCCCAGTGGTCCTGGTACCAAAAGCTGCAGTGCCTGGTACCACCCCCGAACTTCGGTTCTGCGTGGACTATCGGGGCCTCAATTCAGTCACGAAGACTGACGCGCACTCCATCCCCAGAGCTGATGAGCTCATAGATCGGTTAGGGGCTGCCAAATACCTCCAGCACATTTGATTTGACGTCTGGGTATTGGCAGATCGCCTTGACCGAGGAGGCAAAGGAGAGGTCAGCCTTCTCCACACCTGATGGGCACTACCAGTTCCGGGTGATGCCCTTTGGAATGAAGAATGCCTCTGCCACCTTTCAGAGGCTGGTCAACAGGGATACGTTCTAGTTTCCTGGCGCGCTTGCGCACTATACAGGGAAGTGCCTGCACTGGGAGCAAGTCTTGCCACCCACTGGCGGCCATCTTGAGCACTTAGCGGTCCAGTATTCAGTTGCACACGAGGGCTGAATACGGAAGACAATGGATACTTAAACCGGCTCTCCGCAAACAAACCTCGTTCATCGGAGCCACGGGTAGGCATTGCTTGGATGAGAGAGCAGCTTTGATGAGGGAAGTACGGCACAGCCGATCCCCTGGGCAACGAGCATTTCCCAATCATGAGGTATGGTTTTTTGCATTCCAACTTACAATATGGAACAATTTTCTTCCCACAGTGTTTGACTACAAGTGTTCCTTCCCTCCCGTGTTTAAGCTCACGGGGCCTTAGTTAGGCACCAACAATGTATGTTACCTGATCATGTTTTTTCCTCAGTAACTCACTAAATGTTTTACATACAAGAGTCACATGATGTCCCTTGTTTTCTAGTTATCACATCGATAGTATGACAAGAGCATCATATATGGAATCGATTTCCCTGAGATGACAACTCATCTAGAGTGTGTGTTTTTTGTTATTCGTCTTGTACTGTCTTGTCCGTCATGAGAATTAAGGGCAGCACAGCACCCTCGTGAATCTGACAGAGTAGTCGTGCACGAGTGAAAATATATCACTATTTGACCTTCCACGAGTTTGGTGATGTGGTTTCTTTACGGAGTATATATCGCAATATTAGAACATTGGAATGTGGAGCACTCCATTGAAGATAATGGAGTGCTCCGTGCTTCTACGGGCCGGTAAAGGCCTGCAAAGCAACATTCCAATGTTGTTTTCACAAAGGCCTCTCGGAGCCCAAGGGGATTTAAACCCCCTCGGGCTCCGAGAGGCCTTTATTTTATTTGTTAGAACATTCTGCCCTCTAGTGGCAGAATGTTCTAATAGCCTTATAGCCCTTCGTAGCTGGGCTATACCGGCTATTAAAGTCCCGCTCCCTTTTTAAAGGCCCTCGCCGACGCTGGAGCGGGCCTTTAATAGCCGGTATAGCCTGCTACGGCGGGCTATAACGCTATATTAATTACCTTTTACTCTACCCTTCCAGATTGTTCTCAGGAACGTACCAAATTAGGTATTGTATGGACCCATGCTTATAATATGCACATTAGACCTTGACATTGATCAGGCAGACCACATAGGTTTTCTCTAGAGTGGCAGAAGGGATCAACCGCTTTGGTCCTGAAGAAGAAGCCTAGGGGAAGGCTTCGAAACATGTAGACCAGGGAGGGAACAGCTCATCATAGCATACATTCTTCCTTGCCCCTTTTTACTAATACCAGCTACAGGGGGTATTAAAATTTTGTTTTCACGCAGCCAGGTATTTTTTAACTCACTACATTAGATTCTGTCCCTTCCACTCTCACACCTACCCATAGAATCACCTCACTAATAAGTGCTCCCACGTCTCCGTCGGCTGTAGCACGTCCCGTCCCGCAGCGGAACGTGAAGAACCCGATGATGAAGCATGCCACCAAGGGACCTTGTGGTGGGTGAAGGTTATTTTAACAAAACATTGTTTTTCTATACACCCTTAGGAAAACGTACTGATTTCTCACACTTTGTTTGAACAATCCCTGGAAGGACCGTATTTTCTATGTATGAAGGGTGGACTTTCTGTGTTTTTTTTGCAATATATAGAGGAGGCTGAGTCCACAGCTTATTGTACCTCTTCACTCCCTCTTTTGTTTATGGTTCCTATATACACATCTCCAGCTTCTTGCCTTGCACACCGTAGGAATGGTGCAGCGAATATTTAGAGTTGACGGACAGGGGAGCGTACACGCTATGGTGGACGGCTCGGCCATGTTGCTGTGCGCTCTGTTTACTTTTTTCACACTGCCTTTGCTCTGTGACTACATTGGAAAATGCAACATCATTAAACAGATTCAATACATTTAAAAAAAATAATAATAAAAAGTGAATAGTACCTCAATCACAGTGCGAGCAGCAAAAGAACACCAATTATAGATACCAGGTGGATTTTGATTGCGCTAACGCCAAGAGGATGTAGCCTAACGGCTAGGGCGGTCGACCTAAAATCTGGGGAACCGAGTTCGAGTCTCAGCAATGACGCTCAACATCCTGTGAACTGGGCAAACCACTTAACCTCCCCGTGCCTAACAAAAATGAACGTGTCCTCATGTAACGCAACTGGTGCTCATGTAAAGTGCTCTGATACCTGATTTCGGGTCACGTTCGAGCTATATAAAACTTCGGGGAAAAAAGAAGAAAAAAAAAAAAGCCACCCTCTGGCAATTGCGTGCCTTACAAATTTTAAATCATTAAGTAATGAATCTGTACTTGCTCCATACACCAGTAAGAAAAATGGAAATGACGCATGGCCAGCGCTGACCAATGAGAAGGCAGCAAAGAACAGAGACAATGATGCCAACATTGCAGGTTCCAAGCCCATTACTAGACACAAGAGTCTCACATGCGAGAGCGCATGCTCAACCTAATAAAGTCAGCAAACAGAAAGCAAGTAAATGTGAGTTACAAACCAAAAAGCTAATGGTAAGCAATGGGCAGAATTAATTCCAAGGGAAACTTTCTGAATGTCCCCAAGGTGTTGTTAGCAAACCAGACAGCTGCGCTATCTGGTAGGCTTCACCCTAATGACGTGGCCAGCGCTGGCGTATCCATAGGAAAAAACGAGGCAGACACGGGGCTTAGATTTCATGATTGCATGCTGGCTGTCCACGAGTGGATGGATTCTAACTGCCTTAAATTGAACGCAGGAAAAACAGAAGTCCTACTTTTCAGACCCCAATCATCTTTTTGGGTCCCATCAGCCTGGCCAGCTATCATGGGTTCCATCACTCCCCTAGTGGAAAAGGCTCACAATCTGGGAGTGAATATTGACAAAATTAACTTTACAGATCTGGTAAATAAGCTCACTTCATCCACTTTTAACACCCTCCGAATAATCGAAAAGATCTTGCCTTTTATACCTGACAAATTGCAAAAGACATTAATCAACTCTTTAATCCCATCTAAAATAGACTACTGTAACAGTCTACTTTTAACTACTCACAAGTACAATATTAATAAACTTCAGGTCCTCCAAAATGCTGCAGCTAGACTTTTGCTAAAGATTACCAAATTCTGCTCAGTGTCTCGGGATATAAAAAACCTGCACTGACTTCCCATTAAACAAAGAATCACCTTTAAGGCGCTATGTCTAGCCTATAGGGCCCTTCATGATCTCGGCCCTGATTTTCGGAATCATAGCTTTAAATGGTATTTCCCTGCCAGATATCTTCACTCTGTAAATGCTAAATTAGTGGTACTACCAAGCTTTTATCTAGTACGAGTACGGTGGGGTGGCAAGAGCATTGTGCTTGAAGCATCCAAAGCATGGAACACACTACCTCTCTGCTTAAAAACAGCACCCAGTCTCCTTGCCTTCAGAAAAGCTGTAAAGACCTGGTTGTTCAGGTCCTGGTAATTTAGCGGTCCCACAACACCCTTACCTGGAACTCAATGGTGCTTGGACGCCTGCGGGCAGTAATGCCCCGGTTACTTACCGGTAATCTTCATTACTCAGAGTATAGTCTTCCTCGCCACATGAGTTACGAAGTGAGCTTCAGCTGCACACCAGAACCCTTCAAAGCAAAAGGTTAGCTTCCCATGCCTCCCATACCTTCCCAACATGGCCGACCCATATCACCCCTGACCTCTATAAAAGGAGGGCCGGCCCAACCCTCAGCCTGAGAACTACCAAGCATAAACATGAAGCCGAGAGCAACACAGGGAGGGAGGGATAGGAACTCATGTGGCGAGGAAGCCTATACTCGGAGTAATGAAGATTACCGGTAAGTAACTGGGGCATTACCTCCTCATATGTCTTCCTCGCCACCAGAGTTACGAAGTGAGCACATACCAAAGCCAAGTAGCTTCATAGAAACTCACAAGAAACCACTGACAAGAAGGAGATGTCAAGAAGCAGGACAAATCCAAACGACACCTACGAATGGATGAAAAACATCCAAGAGACAGGCAAACCACGAGCAGGAACAACCAGCCATGGGATAGAGAGACCCCGGGGAGCCGAAAACACAGACCCGAGACCCGTAGGTCAGCCAGAAAGCAAGCCAGAAGCAATGAACGAATCTGGAAAGAGGAAAAGCCAAAAGCAACAAACAAACCAGCACAACCAAAGAAAGAAGCAGGTCGGGCCAAATACACCAAAAACTGCCCGACGGACAGCCCAAAGTGAGAGGGAAGTAAAAGCCCCAGACTCAGGAACCGATGGAAAAGAGGGCAACACTACCAGAGTGTCAACAAGATGCCACAGCAGCAAAAAGACGCAGTCCGATCCAAACACAGCAACACTGCACGATGGACCACCAACAGCGAGAGAGCAGAATCCACCCCATAACCAAGGACCGGAGGGAAAGAAGGAAACACAACCCACCAGGCCCGGCGGAAAACCGAGGGCAGAAGCCGAGGAACCAGACTCAATAAAAACAGACTGGCCGGAGCCGCAAGAACGGAGGAGAGCGCCGAAGGAACCCAGCACCCCAACCGAACTGCAGAAAAGAAGGCCACCAAAAACACCACTAACATGGCGAAAAACAGGTAGGTCACGGACCTCAGAAGCACAAAGGACCCCCCGGAAGGGAATGCCACACCACGAAAGAACCCAGGCAGGAACAAGGCAAAACCGCCCCAGGAAGCTGCAGGAAAAGACCCCGAAACAACCCAGCCACCAAGGGAACCCAACCGGCCAACAGCGAAAAGCGGAGAGCCCAAAAGGCTGCCCACGGAGCCCGAAGAGTATAAGGGACCGGACCCAAGGCCAAGCCACCAGAAAGGAACGCGAACGCCCCCAGGGGACCACCACGTACAATGAAGCATACTGCACCCGGAAGTATTTAGAACGCAGCACGAATTAGCGTCCTACCCCCGCGCAGGGGAAACACCAAACGAACAAGAAGAGGACGACACGCAGCAAATGCGCCACCGAAGCGAGCACCCAGGCCTGAACCAGCTGAACAACCGTGAGCCGATAAGAACGGGTGCGTACAGGGAGGCAAGACCACAGGCAGACACACACCAATGGCGAGAAAGGCAGAAGCGCAGGGCGAAAGGAGCCCGGGAGCTACGCCAGCACCACCAGGGAACAACCCCGAGCCAGCAGGCACAAGCACACCAGAGTCAGTGCCGAAGAGGACGCAACCCCCCATCAGAAGCGGAGGGACCCGCAAAGGCAGAACTGGGAAAGCACAGCATCTCCGGGCAACCAACACCCTCAGCAGGAGAAACCAAGGGAGAAGAACGCAGGTGAGCACCCCCAACAGAACAAATGTCCCGGCCAGGCCAAACAAGCTCAGAACTTGTGTAAGCAAAGTGAACAGAGGAAAAGCCCAAAGCCGGGAGCCCGGACGAGCAGGCAGACAGAGCCAACTCCGGGGACCCAAAATGCGCCCGAAACAAAGGACACAGCCGGCCACAGGAAGACGGACGCCACGGGAGGAAGAAAACCCTGCACAAGATAAACAACATGCAGTACCCACCCTCAGAGGGAAACAGTCGCGAGCGACAACCCCCGGACCGCAGCCAAGGACAGAACAACCATGCCAAAAAACCAAAGGAGCAAACCCAGCAACCCCACGGAGAACGAGGCAGGAGAAAAACCGCCCAGACCAGAAACAAGAAGCCACCGCAGGGCCGGGGCAAACCCCAGACAAGCCAAAGGAACGGCCAACAGAAGCCAGACGGGAAACCCGCCAGCAGGGGGACCAACTGACCCAGCACAGACCGGGAACCCAAGCAATGCCCCCCAACCCCACAGGCCGGCCAAGGCCGCAACCACCCGTGAAGGGGACACCCGAAAAGGAAACCCACAGGCCGCACCCGCAGACAGGGTGGGAAGGGGAGCTGAGTGCCCGACCCGCGAGATAGAAGAAGGGGAAGAGAACAGACACCATCAACCCCGACTGGACCGAGCCCATGGGAAAACAACCACTGGCATAGGGCCAAGAGAAGGCACACCCACGGGAACAGGCGAGGACGAGTACGGAACCAATGAAGGAACCGCAGCACTGAGACCCACCAGACGGGAAGGGCCCCCAACAGAAAGACAATGCACAGCATCGCCTGTCATCAAGGCACAAAAATACCAGAAACACTCCCCGTGGAGGACCCCTACCAAGGACGACAACCCCAACACGAAAGACCGTGGGGCCTCAAGAACCAGACGAAGGGGAACAGGCACAAGGAGGCAGGCAACCACAAACCAGAATAACTAGAAACATGAAGGGGAAAACACCAAGACCCCACCGGCAAACAGGAACCGGACGAACAGGCCCCGCCGGAGAATGACCAGAGAGAGCCAAAAGCGACCCTGTAAGCACAGGCCAAAAACGTACACCGTAGCGGAGGCATGTGCCGAACCCCAGGCCTGGCCAAGCCGCCACCACCAAAAGGCAGTAGACCAATCAACGAGCCACAGCACGTCAGACACGAGCAGGAGAGCCCAACAACCGAAAACCGGCGACAACAGGGCGGCCCGGCAGTAGGCGGGGAACCGAGACCGAGTCCACCCAGGAGGGGAGGAGAGGCAACAGACGGCCCCCAACAGAGCCCCAACGGCCATAGAAGCAGCCCAGGCCCCAGGCGGGAGCCCAACTACCCGAATGCCAACCGGAACACGAAGGATCAGAACCCACGGACAGGAAGGAGCCCAGAGAGGCCAGACCAGCCACGAGCGAGGTCACCAACCTGGAGGGTGGGGAACTCAGTAGAGAGGCCCCGGACGGTGCAGGGCATGGCCAGGTACCGAGGAAAGGCAAGTATCCGACCGAGAGAGGAAACGCCCTGTCATTCCAACGAGCAGGAGGGCAGCACGCAGTCACCGCCCCTGGAAAAAACAGACCCCGGAGGAAAACTCAATACAACTCCGCAAACATGGAGAGCCAGGACACCTCAGAGGCCTGTCCCAGCGCCAATAGCACTAGGACCACAACCCCCACCTCGACAACGAAGACTGGAGGAGGGGGGGGCAGGCATGGACGCGTGGGGGAAGAGACCCAGCCCCCCCCCAGGAGCACAGCAAAGGCCGACGTCAGCACACCCCGAAACACAGCCCGAAGGACTGTACAGAAAGGGCCTCAGCGGGGACCCGAGATCCAGCTCCAGCCACACCGGAGGAACCGTCCCCCTACCATGAGAAACTACCAGCTGGACCACCACAGGAGGCCAGGAAAAACCGCCACGGACCGGACAGCCATAGTGCGGGACTAAAAAAAGCAAAAAACGCCGCAGACAACCGCCAGGGAGTAGCAAAAAGCCTCACGGCACCCGTTGCCCAGTAACCAGCCGCGTGGGAAAAACAGACACCGGAGAGGGATCCAAGCGTGGCCGGTTGGGGGAAGAAGGACCCTGCCCCCATTGCGCTGATCAAAAGCCGCCGACACCACCGCCTGGATCACGTCTAGGACGAACTGCCAGGTCAGAGCCTCAGCCGTGACCAGGGAGCTCGAGCCCGCCCCCACCGGGGTACCCAGCTCCATGGGCTAAACGCGGAAAAACCAAACAGGAGAAAAAGAACGTCAGTCGTCAGAGCACAGACACAGAGTGAAATTATCCACAGACCCGGACCCCAGGAATAAGCAGGCGAAACCAAACAGACGCCACCCAGTAACTTGCGGGAACGGGTGCCTCTGTGAGAAATCAGCCGCACGGGAAGCCGGTCGAGCCCGGCCCTGCCCCTCGGAAGCTGGACTAGAAATGCGGCCGAAAGCTGCACCTCACCCCGTAGGCAGACCCGCAGGTGAGGCCAGAGGATCGCGGAAGAGGCATGGAAGGCACAAGCCTGTGCCGGGCACAGCACCCGCCCCGGCGACAAGCAGGTAAGCCCTGGAGCACCGAGGAGCTCGGAAACAATCCACAAGGAAAAAGGAGCCCCGCCATAGCCCGCGCCGAACGCCAGCCCTTTCTGGACCCCGGGCGGGACAGACACAGCGTCGACCGCAGCGAGGATCCCACGGGCTACGAACTGCAATCAGGAAAACGGGGGCGCGGCCGGGTTGTAGAACGGACCACCGGGCCCCCTTGCCCAACACCCATGCCAGAAACCCGAGCTAAGCCGCCCGGTCGAACCGGATCAAACCATAGGCACCTCCCTCACCGGGTGCGCCCGGGTCGCCCCCAACCTCCCAGGGCAGGAAACTGGAGACTCGGGAAAAGGCACCCAAGTCACTACGAGCGAAAACAAACCCCAGAGCAAAGGAGCAACCGACGGGAGGCCCGGGCACCAACAATGGTCATAAACACATTGGCTACACGGACGGGGGTGAGAAGGGGCCGCTAGGCAGAGCCCCAGACCACCCCGGCCGCCCCCCTGAAAACCGTTGGCTCGCTAAGGCAGAGCCTAACCGGCCCAGACAGGATGCCGGGGGAAGGAAGGGAGGGAGGGGTCCTAGATCCTACGGGCCCGCTAGAGAAGGACCACCAACCATGGACCCATGTACCTGCTACAGCGTGAACCACTTACCTGACAGCCCATCTGGACAGCCAGCGCAGAACCAAAAAAACAGGCTGAGGGTTGGGCCGGCCCTCCTCTTATAGAGGTCAGGGGTGATACGGGTCGGCCATGTTGGGAAGGGATGGAAGGCATGGGAAGCTAACTTTTGCTTTGGAGGGTTCTGGTGTGGAGCTGAAGTTCACTTCGTAACTCTGGTGGCGAGAAAGACATACGAGGAGGTAATGCGCTTTACAAATCCCGCTAACACACCTTTTAAAAAATTAAATACAATTTTACTTACACCCACGTGCTGCTGTACAGGACTAAAACACACTGACACAGCCTATAGCTCTCAACAAGACCTATTGGCTTTGACATTGCTTGTTTCAGTTTTGCATGTGTTCGAAGGAAAGGGTTTTTGAGCCCGAGACATTGCCTGCTCCCTCAGAAACCGCTATAAGATATTGCAAAAAAAAATGAATGTTGAAAATGTGAAAGACGCCGGCGGTATTCCTAAATTGTCAAAAAGGTAAGTAATCGCAGGAATGGGCTGTTGCTGAGCACTTTCACACTCGTGCTGGAGTAATTAGGACCAGTGCTCGGGCCGGGCAGAAAAAAAAACCAGATAATAGCTTGCACATTACAGATCCCAAGTTTTGGCTAAGTGCACTCGTGTTTGTGGTTTCCATAAAGCTTGGGGTTTACAAGATCAAGACCTTATGCTCTCAGCCAACGTGAACTCTGCGAGGGGGTGCTGGACTTCACAACAGATGCATTATCACTGCCCTGGATTGTGTACCTGCCACGCGCCGGGACTGCACGAGCCGATGCAGCTTCACTGTCCCGAGCAGCAGCCTCTGGACAGGCGCCGAGACTCGACCATATAGCAGCTGGAAGCCGGAAACGCAGCAAAGCGCCATGATCCTTCTTAAACCCCCTCTGCCGGTTTCTTCTAGCCAGGCTCGCGGACGGTCTCTGCCTTCAGTTGCACCTGTCCCGGAGCCGGGTGGTGGGGTGTGGCATCGCGGCCTCGGATTGGCTGACGACCTGACTGACTCCCATTGGCTGCTTCTGAAACTGACCAGCCTCCAGCACACACCGATCTCTTCCCTCATTGGCCCCGAGCTGAGCTCCCAATAAAAGTGGGAACATTAGTTTCATTCTGTATTTTCCGCTGCTCCATGGAGCTGGATACAGTGTCGTCGTCTTAGGCTCGTAAATAACCCTGGCTCCTCAGCAGTGCCTTTGATCGCCGATAAAACAAGCATTGCCAAAGCCAGTAGGTCTGGCGGTGCGTCCAGCCATTTAGCTTTGCCAACGCTTGTTTTGTCATGCGCTCCCTACACTCCCCGAGATGGAAAAGAAAATACTAGCTGAGAGCAATAGGTTTTTTTTTATATCAGAATGCACTCATTGCCACTGCAGTCCCTGGCACTAGTGGGACCTACTTTGCGGGAGTAGGGGCGCTCTTCACCCCGCAGCTGGAGCTGCTGGTGCTCGGCGGCTCTGCTTCGGCCGGTACCCCGCCCCGGCCCAGCCGCAGTGATCTATCTCCCTTGCCTCCCGGCGCTGTGATCCCCTCGCCTCGGGCTGTCGTCGCCGATGGAGGGCAGTAACTCAGTCGCCGCAATCCTCCAAGATACAATCTCCGTTTTCGTGTTTTTGCGGTGTCCGTCATGCAGAGGCGCAACTAGAGCCACATTTCGGCGGGGTCGGGGCTACTGAGAATTTCGGGGGGGGGGGGGCTAATTCTTCCATTAATAGGCACATTGGAGATGCAGGGGCTCTAAGAAGAGGTGACAAAGAACAGAGCCTCATTAACAAGTAAATGGTCTTTTAAAGACCTGTGAAGTACTCGGGTGCGGCTGTGACCTGTGATAAGACGGACGCCAGACCAGCCAGCCAGACTATAGCAGCTCAAAAACTGTCTGTGTGTGCCCGGGAAGCTGTCTCAGCTGGACTGACACACACGAGGGGGAGGGGGGGCAATCTGAAGCCATTATATGTTATTATTTGAAACCTCATACCAACCCGCTAGCCTGCATTAGTCTTGTACACATCAATCACGCTTTCGTCAGGGTGATTTGCATTGCTTTGTTATTTTTCATTTACTAAAAAGCAAAATACACTTTTTGGGGGATTCTGTTTATCTCCATAATGATGTCTAAATCGAGTTCATTCCATGTTTTGAAGCATGATTCATGCATGTACTTAACGAAGGTGCATGGTGTCCTCGTAAGGGCTTTTCATTTATTCCTAGTGGACGACAGTGAACCTGAAGTCAGATCAGGGCACACATCCCGTGGCCATGAAGTCAGAGTTTGAGTCTGGCTTACAATATAAACGAATCTAGGCATTTTTTAAACTTAAGCCAGCCCGCAGCTGGAAACCAATGTATATGAACGCCGCAGGGCACAGTCACGCTTGTGCAAGATGCAGAGATAAACCCGGCCACACATACTCGAAATCCTGAAAATGCTGTGCTTTAAATACAAACACCAATGCGATAACTGTGGGAACATCAGGAAGAGTCCTTCGTGCGGTCCGTGGTCTTTTTACACACATCGGCAAAGCATGGTGAGGTGCTCCAGCAGTCAAACAAGTCACAATCAGCATGTGTTTTATTTGTGGTCTTCCTTCACTGGAGTTGTTTGACGGTCACTCCACTAACCACTCCATTAGGAGATATGGGGAACACTTAAATGAATCTCCCGTAGGCGGTATTGTAAGTTGACTGATTCCCTTTCATTGGCTCCATCATGGGGTATCGCTCAGAGCTCAGCAGTCAGCGCCCTACAAGTTCGGATGAAAGGGAAGTCAAAGTCTGCCTTCCATAGGAGGTCACAGATATAATAATGTTAGGCTCGATGTCTTGCCTTATTCGTAACCACTTTTGTGCAAATGTAAGAATGTGCATTGTAACAGGCTAAATGTGTATTGTGATCTGTATTGTAACATCCTACATGTCCCCAATCTCCTTCACATACATTGGCCATATTGCATTTGCAGGGACATTGATTGCTCTCTAAACCATGCATCATTCGTCTCGGCTGTTGGAAGAGGAGAATCCTCAACAACATTGTCTCTTTGCTTCATTTTCAGCTCCTCATCATCTCCCCCATCTTTTTGTTGATGAACAAAGATTTTTTTTCTTAATATAATTGTAATGGTGTTTTCTTAACGGAGCTTTCTTTTTCTATGTATAGTCTTTCCCTCTTGTTTATTAGTACATGCCTGCAATTCCATGTTCTGTATTCTACACTGTTGTGCGCTTCCATAAACGTGTATATTTGAAAATGCATCTCTCATGCTCCTTTCTCATCAACGAAGTACGAATGCTGTTAACAGCCACTTGCACTCTGTACTTCCTTGATAAGAGACGCACTCCTGTGGTTTTGCTGTCACCATCAATTAACCTGTTCTTACTTTACAAGTTTCCGGATCTTCTGTTTCTAGTGCTGGTTTCCCCGCACTTTACATCTGGCGACGAGGATGGGATGATTTTCAAGTTGGGGACTGGGTCATGGTAAAAAATCAAAACAGGATAAAGAAAGGTGCCTCAAAATTCTCCTTGCCGGTACAAATTCTCAAGACTGCCAAGGGATCACTATTTTTGGACAAAAAGGGTTGGTGGAACAAGAGGGTTGTAGTTAAATTGTCTCCTGAACAGGCGTCTAAAATACTCACTTCTAAGAATATCTTTCTTCAGTTTAACTCTGATTTTTCGCATTTCCCTTTAGGGACCTCATCTGGTGAAGTGTCAAACAGTTCTCTTGACAGTTCTCCCACTAATCTACAACCTGTTGTTTCAACTTCTCAACAAGTTGTGTGTCATCAACAAAGTGATGTGAGTGGGTGTGCATCATCTGCAACTGGTGTTTGCAGATCGTATCGTAATTGTTCTTTACCCACTAGGTTTAGAGATTTTTATATGTATTAAGTTTCTTTGTCACTCTACCTCCTTTCCCCAGGACATGCGTATTTACTTCTGTTTATTATGCCGGTGGAATTCATCTGGATGCATGTTTTGTTTACTTTAATGGGAGGGAGATGATGTAATGGTGTTTTCTTAACGGAGCTTTCTTTTTCTAGGTATAGTCTTTCCCTCTTGTTTATTAGTACATGCCTGCAATTCCATGTTCTGTATTCTACACTGATGTGCGCTTCCATAAACGTGTATATTTGAAAATGCATCTCTCATGCTCCTTTCTCATCAACGAAGTACCAATGCTGTTAACAGCCACTTGCACTCTGTACTTCCTTGATAAGAGACGCACTCCTGTGGTTTTGCTGTCACCATCAATAAACCTGTTCTTACTTTACAAGTTTCCGGATCTTCTGTTTCTAGTGCTGGTTTCCCCGCACTTTACATCTGGCGACGAGGATGGGATGATTTTCAAGTTGGGGACTGGGTCATGGTAAAAAATCAAAACAGGATAAAGAAAGGTGCCTCAAAATTCTCCTTGCCGGTACAAATTCTCAAGACTGCCAAGGGATCACTATTTTTGGACAAAAAGGGTTGGTGGAACAAGAGGGTTGTAGTTAAATTGTCTCCTGAACAGGCGTCTAAAATACTCACTTCTAAGAATATCTTTCTTCAGTTTAACTCTGATTTTTCGCATTTTCCTTTAGGGACCTCATCTGGTGAAGTGTCAAACAGTTCTCTTGACAGTTCTCCCACTAATCTACAACCTGTTGTTTCAACTTCTCAACAAGTTGTGTGTCATCAACAAAGTGATGTGAGTGGGTGTGCATCATCTGCAACTGGTGTTTGCAGATCGTATCGTAATTGTTCTTTACCCACTAGGTTTAGAGATTTTTATATGTATTAAGTTTCTTTGTCACTCTACCTCCTTTCCCCAGGACATGCGTATTTACTTCTGTTCATTATGCCGGTGGAATTCATCTGGATGCATGTTTTGTTTACTTTAATGGGAGGGAGATGATGTAATGGTGTTTTCTTAACGGAGCTTTCTTTTTCTAGGTATAGTCTTTCCCTCTTGTTTATTAGTACATGCCTGCAATTCCATGTTCTGTATTCTACACTGATGTGCGCTTCCATAAACGTGTATATTTGAAAATGCATCTCTCATGCTCCTTTCTCATCAACGAAGTACGAATGCTGTTAACAGCCACTTGCACTCTGTACTTCCTTGATGAGAGACGCACTCCTGTGGTTTTGCTGTCACCATCAATAAACCTGTTCTTACTTTACAAGTTTCCGGATCTTCTGTTTCTAGTGCTGGTTTCCCCACACTTTACAATAGTTTTATATAGCACGAACTTGACCCGAATGTATCAGGTATCGGAGCACTTTACATGAGCACCATTTACGTTACACAATGACGCATTCTCCCCATGACTTTGAAAAATGAATGTGCCCATGCGTAAACTAACTAACTACAGGCTCTAATACCTTCGAGTTGAGTTTGCGCTATATAAAACTGCAAAAATACAAATCTGCCAGGCATCCTGGGCAAGGAAACCTGGGGGCATATTCACAAGGAGCTATTGCCGAATTAACGGCACTTTATCGCAGCCAAAGTCGTGATAAATTTACCTCCCCAATCACAAGCTGGTGTTAACAGCCCACAGCACCAGTTTACCCATGATAGCAGCCGCAAAAAACATCACCACAGAGGACACCCGCAAATATCGCTAATGAGATGCAGAGTAGGCGTTCCCGTGCCAAAAGGCGCGACAACATCACACCTCAACATTCACAACGATCAGCCACATCGGCGATAAAAACACAAAACCGGCGATAAGCCGCGTTAGCACCAGGAAATCTACACCTGCCCTGACCTGGTGTAAAGTCCGACCACAGCCTGCACCACAAAAGGGAGCACAGCCCAGAGCCACACATGAAGGACAACAGATGCCCACGAGCAACTGAACATGCAGCACGGACACCCAAGAGGGCCACAACACCCACCGACACCACACCCAGGCCCCGCAACACCCCCCCCCCCGGGACCACCCCCAACCCCGGACTAAGAATCTGCACACCAACACCACAAATCCCAAAACAAACATTTTGTCTGATGTCGCACAAGCAGGAAAATAAACATACATGCGTGGCCAGAAAATGGAGAATCAGTCATACAGCAATGCAATCAACAACACAAAACACCATACAAACAAAAGCAGAAACAACCCTTAGGATGAGTCCTAGCGGCTCCTCACTGGACAATCCGTAGCACACAGCCTGGAAGACCAAATCCAAGAGAAGAAGGTGTGCCATGCGCCCAACAAAGGAAAGAGAGGGAGAGAGCGAGGGAGAGAGACGGAGTGAGAGAGCACAAGCAGCGCAAGGCCGCCGGGGCACCTGGCTCCACATGCCAACATGTGTGTGTGCATCGCCATCCGTACGCCATGAGCCCAAGGCCGTGTCCCAATCTCAGCGCCAAAGCCACATCACAATCTGAAAACGCAAGTAGTAGTCAGACAAACATCAGGGATGAAAGCACCATTTCCCAATGCAGAAGGCGGGAGGACACCTGCACCTCTGACCTTGGTCCAGAACGCGCCTGGAACACCCTGATAGAGATGCAATGGCAGATGGGGACGACTCCACACCACGCATTCCGCAAATGAACCATCCGACTTATCCACAGCCCACACACAGAAGCCCCTGCCTGTGGTACTTCCCGCATGGGATGCCCCTGACACTCACGGAAACAGCAACCCATTACCCACAACGTTGCACACACATTCGAATCATTGCTCAGGCTGTGGCATATCCTCCACACAACTGCCGCAGTTCAGAAGAGTGCCGGTTCACGAGACGCACCAACGCAATGGCAGGCCATACCCGGCACATGCACAACCCCCGTCACGTGAAACAGTACCATGCACGTATGCTGCATTACACTGGGCGCACTGCCACTGGCAGTGCTGCGGATCAGTTACAGGCTCAGCTTCCCGCATTGCCCACGTCACCTGCGTCCAGCCCTGGTTCCACTGCCGAACATGCACATTCGAGTGTCCCATGGATGTCTGCCTATCCAACACAACTGTTGATGAATTGGACTATGACTTGTGTCTGCCCCCTGTTGGATCACGAACAGAGTGTAACCGAGACAGCCGTGCATGGGATGCCTTGACATACTGCGTATGTTTGGTAGTTGTGCATGGGAGATTGCACAATTTCTCGTGTGCAGTGACCAAATCGAGGCGCTCCCCTATTGGGCTGTGTTGCGGATCGGTGAGACGGCTTGGGCTGAGCACACCTGCTCGGACCACCTAATGGATTGGCTCACCCTGGTGTTCCTTGAACACGACAACGACGTACTATTGGAACACATTGCACATGAAGCTGCACGGGCATTCATGGATGAGTAACTACGTTCCTGCAGCCACATCCGATTGCCACCCACAGCACATGGCCCAACAACTTGTTGCATCGTGGGGATTGCTCACATATCCCACCACAACAGAGGACACGTCTGCCTTCGGTCGGGCTCTGGATGCATGTGCGTGGAACAACGCGTGTGTACACACACCTGTGCAAGGTGACGCAGGTCCATGGTCGGAGCAACACAGCGTCGTTTGGCAACGTTGCCAGATTCGGACACACTGCTGGGGAGAGCACACACATGGCAATGTAGCGCGACATGTGAACCTGTCGGACCCTCACACCTGATCACTGTCAGCAGAGCAGACAATCAGCGCACTCGGAGGCAGAGCACCATGCAGATCCCATGTGCAGTGAGTCGTGCCCCCTCACACGGGGGCAATGGGCAGACGCCAAACAACACATGACTCATCCAGCAAGGCAAGGTGGGCTGTGAGCGTTGCCATCCGTGATGAATGTTGTCCATTTTAGCCCCGACATTTTCTGAACCTCTACATCTACCCATGCTGCGTGTAAGTGTCTTAAGCATGTCCCTGCCTGTTGTGGCCGTTGCCTCGTCCGTACTGACACGCACATGCCAATAAAGTCTATGCCACTCCACTGGTGTCTAACTGTGAGGTTTGTTGTTTAGATTGTCCACTCATGTGCCACAATGAGCATCGTCCCAACAAAGGGAGGAACTGACTGACGCATGTGCAATGGGGGTGTGTCCCTTTGGCAAGCTCCACCTCTGTGATCCAGACATTGTTTCTGGATAGGTGCTGGACGACAAGTGCACTTACATGACTTCAGCTATGTGTGTATGGTGTCCAACCTCTGACCATGTGGAGCAATGTCATATATCACAACAGAATGTGTCCACACAGATGTGTGTAAGTAGGTATGCGACGTGAAGTTCTGTTGTCACACGTGGTGTAGGACACCACTCCTGGCCTGCTACCGTTTTGGTCACTCCTACACACAGCCCTATTCAACACATCGACGTGTGCCTACGTTGGGGGTTGTGAGATTGTTGTTGATGTGCAATGGGGACACAGCTAGTACTCACCTTCACAGTCATCCAATTGGCCATGTGTCTCAGGGATAGACATGCGCATAGATGTCAGTTACCAGGGTGTACCTTCATGTGCAATCATTGTCCCTACATCCAGCCATACTTCCATACGTGAGTGAACATAGTGATGACACATCTGTGTGATTTAGAATGTTTTAGTCACATTCAGGTGATTGACGGAGCTGGAGCTGTACATTGCCATCCAAGCCCACATCACATGGAAGCCCAGTGGTGGGCCAACCAGAGTCCTTTGGGGATTGCACAGTGATTAGGAAGAGGGAGAGTGCAGTCCGCAGCTGGATTGCTGTGTAATTGGCCAGCGGTGAAGAAATGGCAGTCCGTGTCGGGGTCCGGGTGAATGTCGCAGAGTGTTCCGGAGGTCAGTAGGAGGTATTTCCCAGGGCATGATGCATAGGTCATAACCAAGCAGGGACAGGCCATATGGCAGTGATGGATGCTAGTGCCTCCTTCCTCACACAGTAGTTCCCATCCCCTTCTCACTCCCCTGATACGGGTTCTGTGTCCGGTGTGTCCGGTGTGTGTGGCGGGGTGATGGCTGCATCGGTGTGTGCCACTGACACATCAGACTGCGTAGGTGATGGGGCAGCATCACAGTGTGCCACGGACACATCAGGGGTCGGAGCTGTGTGTGTCGATGTTCCCACTGCAGTCATCTGGGAATGGCTCAGTGGCAGCAATGGCAAGATGAAGTACTGCAGGGCATTGAAGTTCCCAGCCACTACTCGCTGGTGTCCAGCCGTGGCAGACATACTTCCAGCCTGCATCTGCTCCATGGTCTCCATTGACCTCCGCATCTGTGCCAACTCTGTGCTGTCATGGCTGGGGCCTGTCTGACCAGACAGTTCTTGTATTCGATTCATGGCACCAGCGAGGTCAGCCAAGGTCTGTGGTGGAGCATGGTGCGTACAGGGGGTGTCCGATAGGGACTCTACGTGGTCCCTGATGGGACTCAGACACCCACGTATGGCATTGAGTTTGGCTGCCACGAGCTCGAAACCCACTTGCAGCTGATGAGCCAACTCCACCTGGCAACCCAACACACGCCGTTGGAATTCCATGTATTGGTCGGGGGGGTCCTGGGAGACAGCTGTGGTGGTGTGTGGTTCCTGCTGTGTGGTCTGTGCAGGTGGTGGGGTCACCTCGAGGCAGCTGGCCTGGCCTGCTCCTGGGGGTGGGGTGCAGAGGCTGTCCATTATCCGTTGGAGGGTGTCTTGAGATATGTGCAGGTTGTCCTCTTCATCATCAATGATGGGAAGTGTGGTGTGCTCTGCAGGAGGTGTTGTTTGTCCCTCTGCAATGTAAAGGGGAGATGCAGGTTAACAGAGTTTCACATGTATGTTGATGATTTGCAGATGTCTACATTCAGACTGCATGCCAATGTACATTGTGACTGTTTTGGGGGAGCTGGCTATTTGACGGCAGTCAGTGTGTTTTTCAACTACATGACGGATGTGTGGTAGTACCCGTACATTATCATCACACAGTGTCAGGCAATGCCAGATGTGAGTGGACAGTTACTACGCACGAGCGGAACCTGTTGTGAGCTCTGTCCTATGGTGCTGGTGTTGCACTTTGTACCACATTGCCGTCATTGCTGATGTTCTGTGATTGCTATGTGTGTGTGCTGCATTGTGGGGGAGTTGCCCCTGCAGCTCTGATTTCGTGTAGCCTTTTCCCTTTGAGGCGGGGTGCCTTTGAATTGTGTGCTTTTCGGGGCCTGATTTGCTTTTGACCTGGGTCATATGTGCTCTCGGACAGATTTTGTGGCCTGGTGCATTGTTCGTCTGCTGCGTGTATTGTACGGCATGGGTTGTGGGTGCATGTGGACATGTCGGAGTGTGACCTGCTCCTTTACGGATGTGATCCAGACTTGGCTACCTCCATGTCGCTTCGTGGGCCATGTTATTATTTTGGGGCAGCTGCCATGCTATCGGACATGCAGTGTTACTTGCATGGTCAGTGTGGGTCACAGAGCCGCTGCTTTGCTGGATTCAGCACATGTGCATGGGTCGGTTATGATATTGGTGATAGGGGGGGCCCCTCTGTGCACATTGTGGATGGGGGCCTACTGGCGTTTCTATGTGTGCTAGCAGTGTGCCAAGGCAATCAGGGACATGTTCCACGGTCATTGTGGGTGTGCTGTGTGCTACACGTAATTGTGCATGTGTGCCATTGTCCCCATCTCCCCCGTCCCCCCGTCCCTAGTCGTTACTCACCCTGTTGCTGTTGGGTCAGGTCGTATCGTGCTGTGTCCAGGCCCCCAATGCTGCCACCGTCTCCTCACTGCTGACTGTGGCCACCATTTGCTCCAGCTCATCCAGCTCCTCCTGTGTCGCAGGACTCCCACCTCCAGTCGCCGTTGCTGCCTCACTGTTGGCGGCGAGCTTATGTTTGGTCTGCCTTTTCAGATCATGCCAGCGCCTCTTGACCTCCTCCAGTGACGTCCTCGACACTCCGACTGCATTGACGTTGGTAACGATGGCCTGCCATATTTCGGTTTGGGTTGCCAGTGCCGCAGTGGAGGTGCCGAACAGTTGTTGATGGTGTTCGGTCACCTCCGTGACGATGATCCGGTCTTCCTGAGGACTGAACCCCGTCTTCCTCTTCCTCTTGTCCTTGCCCTTCCCCGAACGCGGGGTTCCTGGCTGGTCCTCCGTGGGCCTTGTGGTGTTCGGCTTGTCCTCTGCACTCGGTCCGGGTGCATCCATGTTGCTCATGCAGTTTGAATTGTTTTTGGGCTTTTTTTTTCTTTCTTTTATGGTGCTTTTCCCGCCGGACGCGTGGTATTTGCAGGCCTGTGGCTGGTGTTCGCTGATTTCTGTACCGCGATTGGCCTCATCGCATGTTTTTTTGCGTTTCGCATTTTTTCGGCGTGGCGTTGATTTTCACGATGACATTTGACGCGTTATCTGATGACTATCGCATGCTACCGCCTTGTTGTGAATTCCACGTTGACACAGGGTTATTTTCCCGCGCTAGGCTGCGATGTTGAAAGTAGTGTTACGCTACTCTTGCGGTAGTTATCACACGTTCTTGTGAATATACCCCCTAGTGAGATCAATGCAGATTTCACTGAGAGCAGGGGTACACTCTTAAAGTAACAGCTGTGAAGTTTACCGGGGCACCGGAGAAGCCCTTCAATCCAGTTTTATCCTTAACGTTTTTGTACTTGTAGTTTGCTTCTTGTATAAAGTCTTTCACACTGCAATCAGGAAAATAATGGTTTTCACGAGACTGACGCTGCTGAACCGCCCCATCTAAGAGATTTGGGAATTTAAGGCATCAATATTGCCTGAATCCCGTATCTCCTTGTTTGTATCATTTCATTACCATCTGCTCTCCCTGTTTCCAACAAAGGTACTCAACAATAACTAGTCTTGCAGATGGGATGGTCTCAGCACTTGCACGCAGTCAATCTGAAATATTGTTATTGGGTATCCATTCTTTTGAAGTGCAGCGGGAAACGTATACCCTTCCTTGGTCTAAACAGGATCGATCCGTTGCAACAATTTAACGAAGTGTGGTTATTGATTAGGCATGTTGAATGAATCCATGTGCCACAATGAGTTAGAGAATTCTGTTTCTGCAGTAGATGATACCAGTCACTTTATGCATTGCAGTTTTTACGTTTTTCTATAAGCGCTTGTTCTTGAAGTGCTGTCATTGTCATTGCTAACCTCTCACGTGGCCCTCTCTCTGAAGTTGGTGTTTGTCATAAATTTGAATGTTTTCATTATTGTTTACCTATGGTACTCGCCTCTTTTCCTATGCCACTTTTAGTTTAGTACCTTTGTTTTGTGGTAGTTAAAAACTTACCAGTGCTTAATGTTACCTTTGAGGATCAAGTCACGTCCACAGGTGTTCACAAGTGCTTGACGTAGTGGCAACGCAACCACAGCAAAAAGCCATTCATCTATCCCTATAAACAGATAATTTGTTGCTGTAGCAGAATGTTAGAAATGGGATCTCTAGTTGGCAAGGGCTTGCACCTTTGTCCAAGTAGGGACCCTTCTTCCTAGTCAGGGTAAGGGAGTTACACTCGTAAAATAACCCCTGCTCACCCCCGTGGTAGATTAGCATCGAGCAGTCAGGCTTATTCTAGAGGCAGTGTGTAAAGCATTTGCACATAACCAACAGTAATACAGTGTAAGCACTACAAACGGACACCACACCAGTTTAGAAAAATAACCAATATTTTTATATACTCAAGACAAGACCAATTACGACAAAAATCCACAATACTATACTTTAAAAATGAATGCTTGATAAGGTAACTTCTTCTTTGCAGGAATAACACAAAAGCAAAGTTCAGTGCGAGTCGGTAGCCCCGTCCGGGTCTACCGCGATGCTGAATTACACAGAGTCCAACAGTTCCAGCCGACCGCGTCGCTCACGAGGCCAGCAGAGTCGTGAACAGACTCGGTCACAGTACCTTTCTCGTTGTGGCTGGTACTGGAGTGTACGAGCCGGTCGGCGTTCGTCGCGGTTGCGGTGCAAGACGGAGCGATGCAAGGTGCGGTGTCCTCGATGCGGTGCAGGCAGCGGCTCGATGACGTCGTGCAGACGGAGTCGGTGAGTCCAAGGCGTGCGGTGCAGGGTGAGACGATGCTACGATGCGGTGCTGACAGGTTGCGATGCAGGCGACCAAGCCGGAGTGCGGGAGCTGGCGTCGGACAGCGGTGCGAGTCGGAGCGGTGCGTCGCAAGCGTGCGGCGGTGCCCCAAATGCGATGCGGTCCCGACTGTTGAGCCAGTTGCAGCGACCGCGTCGGTCGAGTCCGGCTGGTTCAGTGAAGCGATGCGATGCGAACTGCGGTGCCCACAGGTCACGGTGCAAGCAGCGGCTCGGTGTTGGCGTCGTCGGACGTCGCCTACGGTGAGACCAGGGTTGCGATGCGAAGCGGGGCGTGCGGTCTGCGGTGCAAACAGGTCACCGGTCAGGGATGGATTCGGTTGACGGAGTCGGTTGCAGTTCCCTTCCTCTGTGGCAACTGAAACAGCGTTCCAGAAGCGGTACCCAGAGGCTTGTGAAGTCTTTGTAGTCCCTGAGACTTCTTAACAGGAGGCCAGCTCGGTTCCAGGCCCTTGGAGATACTCAGCACAAGTTTGTAGAAAGTTCAGTCTAGTCCTTTCACTGCCCAAGGCAGAAGCAGCAGCTGCAGGCCAACCCAACAAAGCAACAACACAGCAAAGGGGCAGTACTCCTCCTGGCAGCTCTTCCAGCTCTTCGTCTTGGCAGGTTCCTTGATTCCAGCGAGATCTAAATTCATGGGGTCAGGGCCCCAATATTTATATCCCAAATTCCTTTGTTCTCTGAAGGCAGAGAGGCCTTTGCCTAGTCCAAACCAGTTCTGGAGCACTTTGTTGACAAGTCTCCGTCCCTTCTTTCAGAAGAGTAGGCCAGGGACATCAGGCGCACCACAGGAGGTGGAGCCAGCATTGTGGAGGAAGGCACTGTCCTATTCCAGGGCCCAGGTGCAACTCCTCCCACCCATCTACATGTAGATCTTGCTATTCAGCCCTGTGCTGACTCACCCTGTCTCCTGGCATCCCCCAGCCCCTGTCACTCACACTCCAGACAAGGAATACACAACCTCGCAGAGGCAGGCTTGGATGGTTAGACAAGAAAATACCCACTTTCTAAAAGTGGTATTTTCAAACACAGAATGTTAAAACCAACTTCACTAAAAGATGCATTTTATCATTCTGAGTCCAGGCATACTAAACTCGAATTTCTACCATGTTCCCGGGGTCAGTTAGGATTATAAGCTGTAATAATCAAAACTGCCCGTTCTGGCCTATGGGGAACAGGTAGCCTTGCAATAGTGAAAAGCGAACTAGGCTGTAATTCACTATCAGGACATGCCACACACACCAGGGCATGTCCTACCTTTCGCATACTAACGCACCCTGCCCACAGGGGTACCTTGGGCCTACCTTAGGGGTGACTAACATGTAGAAAGGGAAGGTTTAGGGACTTGCAAGTGTGCGCACTTGCCAAGTCGACTATGGCAGCCCAGGCTGCGCACAGGCTCTGCGTTGGCAGGCCCGAGTTACACTTTACGGGCTGTTTGCGTGGGTGGCACAATCCAGTGCTGCAGCCCACCAACAGCATTTGGTCTATAGGCCCTGGCACTCGCAGTGCACTTTACAAGGGACTGACACATAAACCAAATAGGCCAATCATGGAAACACCAATCCATAACACATTTTATACAGGAGCACTTGCACTTTCCCACTGGACCGCAGTGAGGAAAGTGCGCAGAATCATTACACCAGCAAAAACAGAGTCACAACCGGGAGGTCAGAAAGCAAAAGTCAGGAAACACGCCAAAGATGCCAAGTCTAACACATGTCCCCTCCAGCTGAAAGTAGGAGAACTACCCAACCCCATTGGAGTTCTCTTCACTAAAGCGGAAGAACCTGGACAGACCATCTGCGTTGGCGTGTTCTGTACCAGGACGGTGCTCCACCGTAAAGTCCATTCCCTGTAGGGAGATGGACCACCTCAGCAGTTTTGGATTCTCACCCCTCATTTGCATCAACCATCTGAGGGCCTGTGGTCTGTCTGAACCCGGAAGTGAGTCCCAAACAGGTATGGTCTCAACTTCTTCAGCGCCCAGACCACAGCAAAAGCTTCCCTTTCTATGGCACTCCACCTCTGTTCCCTGGGAAGTAGTCTCCTGCTAAGGAAGACTACAGGCTGATCCAGGCCCTCTTCGTTCAGTTGTGAGAGCACCGCTCCACACCATGCTCTGAAGCGTCAGTCTGCACGACGAATTCCTTGGAGAAGTCAGGTGCCTTGAGCACGGGCGCCGTGCACATGGCTGCCTTCAGGGCATCAAAAGCTTTCTGGCAGGACTCAGTCAGGATCACTTTCCTGGGCTGCTTCTTAGAAGTCAGCTCTGTTAAGGGGGCAACGATGGTGCCATAGCCCTTAACAAATCTCCTATAGTAGCCGGTGAGACCTAAGAAGGCTCTCACCTCTGTCTGGGTCTTGGGGGCTCCCAAGCCAGAATGAGTGTCAATCTTGGGTTGTAGGGCGCCACCTGGCCGCTTCCTACCTGGTGTCCCAAGTACACCACAGAACCCTGCCCGATCTGGCACTTACTGGCCTTGATCGTGAGGCCTGCACCTTGCAGAGCCCTCAACACTTTCTCAAGGTGCTGTAAATGTTCTTCCCAGCTGGAACTGAACACAGCAATGTCATCCAGGTAGGCGGCACTGAAATCCTCCAGCCCAGCCAACACCTGATTGACCAACCTCTGAAAGGTGGCAGGGGCATTCTTCAACCCAAAGGGCATCACCCGGAATTGGTAATGACCTTCTGGGGTTGAGAATGCTGATCTCTCCTTGGCCCCATCGGTTAAGGCAATCTGCCAGTACCCAGACGTCAAATCAAACGTGCTGAGGAACCGGGCAGCTCCCAACCGATCAATGAGCTCATCAGCTCTGGGGATGGGGTGCGCGTCAGTCCTGGTGACGGCATTGAGCCCACGGTAGTCCACACAAAACCGGAGTTCTGGAGTGGCACCGGGCGCAGCAGCCTTTGGGACCAAGACCACTGGGCTGGCCCAAGGACTGTGGGAGGGCTCAATCACCCCTAACGCCAACATCTTAGAGACCTCCTCCTTGATGCTGGCTCTGACCCGGTCAGTCAACCTGTAAATCTTGTGCTTCACAGGAGGGCTGTCACCAGTGTCCACGTCATGGGTACACCAGTGAGTAACACCGGGAGTCAGAGAGAACAGTGGGGCGAACTGTCCCAACAACTGGTGACAGTCCCCTGCTGCTCCTGAGTCAGAGTATGGGAGAGGATCACACCTTCTACTGACCCATCATGCTCCTTGGTAGACAGGAGGTCAGGGAGAGGCTCACTCTCCTCTTCCACCCCATCATCTGTCGCCAAGAGCATACTCACTTCGGACCTCTCGAAGTGGGGCTTGAGGCGGTTCACGTGAAGGACCCTCAAAGGGTTCCTTGGAGCTTGCAAATCCACCAGGTAGGTGACGTCACTTTTGCGCTCCACTGCCTCATATGGCCCAGTCCACTTGTCCTGCAAGGCACAAGGTGCCACTGGGGCCATGACCCACTTTTTGCCCAGGTTGAAATTCGACCAGAGTGGCATTCTGGTCATACCATCTCTTCATTTCTTCCTGGCTTGCTTCTAGGTTCGCCTGAGCGAGTTTCCTGAAGCGGGCAGTTTGGTTTCTAAAGGCCAGCATGTAGCTAAACACATCCTGGGGAGTTTTCCTGAGAGCTGCCTCCCAGCCTTCCTTTACCAAACTCAGAGGTCCTCTGACAGGAGTGGCCATACAGGAGCTCAAAGGGGCTGTACCCAAGAGACTTCTGAGGCACCTCCCTGTATGCAAAAGTAGGCATGGCAAGAGGACGTCCCACTTACGCCTCATGGGTTCTGTTAGACCCTTGATCATGCCTTTCAAGGTCTGGTTGAATCTCTCCACCAGACCGTTTCCTTGTGGGTGGTAAGGAGTGGTGAACTTGTAGGTTACACCACACTCCTTCCCACGGGGATGTCATATACTTGGATATGAAATTGGTCCCCTGTCAGAAACCACCTCTCTGGGGAATCCCACACGGGAAAAGATCCCCATCAACGCCCGGCCCACCACTGGCGCCGTCGTTGTCCTGAGAGGATTGCCTCCGGGTACCGGGTGGCATGGTCCACCAAGACCAGGATGTACCTGTTGCCCATGGCTGCCTTGGGATCCAGTGGCCCCACAATATCCATCCCTACCCTTTCAAAGGGTGTTCCAACAACAGGAAAAGGTTGGAGAGGAGCTTTGACCTTCCTCCCACTCTTACCACTTGCCTGGCAAGTTTGGCAAGACCTACAGTGTGCATCTGACTGCCTTCGCATTTGGGGCCAAAAGAAGTGGGTGACAAGCCTGTCAAATGTCTTGTCCTGCCCCAAATGTCCTGCCAAAGGCACGTCATGAGCCAGACCCAGTAGGAAGGTCCTGAAGCGCTGGTACCACCAGCACACGGGCTGACCCAGGCTCAGCAACCTTAGAGCTCACTGTATAGGAGACCACTCTCCCAGTAGATCAGATGTGACCCGGACTGATTACCAGCTGCCTGGTCTGCAGCCTGCCGCTGCAGACCCTCCAGAGTAGGGCACTCGTTCTGCTCCCTGCAGAACTCCTCCTGAGTGGGACCCCCTTCTTGCTGCCAATGGGTCAGCTCAGAGATGTCTCCCAGTTCGGCTACCTGCTCCCCTGTAGGCACCGGGCGTCCCCCTCGAGGTGTGCCTCCTCCCGGTCCGTGGGAACTCGGGGGCCGGTTTCCGCGCCCCCTGCCCTTTCTCTTGGCAGGGACTTGGGCCACTGTTCCAGGCTCCAAGTCCTCTTGATCACCCTTTCTGGCTGCCATTGACCGAGTAGACACGCATGCCCACTCTGGCAACCCAAGCATCTCCAAGTGAGACCTGAGCTCAACCTCCTTCCATAAGGACTGCTCCAGGTCGTTACCTAGTAGACAATCTACAGGCATGGTAGGGCTCACAACCACCCTCAAGGGACCTGAGACCCCCCATTCAAAGGGAACCTGCGCCACCATACACTGGCGCTCAGAGTTGTCTACAGCAACTACTTGGTGGAATGCCCCTGGGACTACCTGCTTCTCAGAGACCAGGTGACACCGGACTGAGGTCACACTGGCTCCAGTATCTCTGAGAGCCTCTACCCTGTTCCCATTAATGGTCACCCAGGTGCTATATTTCTTCGTGTTAGGGGCACCTGGTTTCCTGGGACCATCTCACTGTCCCCTAGTGAGACAAGGGTCATTTCTGCCTGATCCCCACCCTCCTGTGGGCACCCCTCCTCCCCAAGCGCTACACTAGCCAATACTTTGGACTGTCCACCGGTGGGTGGCTGTGTCCCCTTTGGGCACTTGGGGTCCCCCTTAAAGTGACCTACCTGGTCACATGCATAACACTTGCGGGGGCCGGTCTCAACAGGCTTCCCTGTAGAGACCCCTTTCTTCTTATCACCGGGGGGCTGGGAACCTTTACCCTGGGTACTAGTTTGGGGCCCTTTAGAGAACTCCTGTGCTTTACCCTTGTCCCCCCACCTTTCTGCTGGGGACCCTGCCCACCTTTGGCTGAGTCTCCCCAAGCGCTTTCTTGTGGACCCTGGTACTCACCCAGCGGTCCGCTTCCATAGCAAGCTTCCTGGGGTCAGTTAGCTTACTATCCACTAGGTGCTGGTGCAGATCTGCAAAACATAGACTAGACAAAGCGCTCCCATGCAATCAAGTTGTAGAGCCCCTGAAAATCTGTTACACTACTACCCTTCACCCAACCATCCAGCGACCTGCAGAACACATCCACACATTCCAACCAAGTGTTGGCATCAGACTTCTAACTGGACCTGAACTGATCCCTGTACTTTTCAGGAGTAAGACCATACTTAGTGAGAAGGGCATCCTTCATGTCAGCATAGGTGAGGTGATACCCTTACCCAAAGCTATCAGAGCATCCCTTGCTTCTTCAGGGAAAAGTGGCCACAATCCTGCTCCCCAATTCTCCTCAGGGACCCCATTCATGTGTATGGCTGCCTCATAACCCTGAAACCACCTTTGTATGTCATCCCCTTCTTGAACTCCTTGCCTACATTCTTGGGAATGTGCACAATCCTGTCTGCCTTCCTGGACTAGTTGCTGCCACCATCTGAGCCTGACTTACTCCTAAGTTCTAGCTCCTTCAGTTCTCTCTCATGCTCTAAGAGCATCTTCTTCTCCTCCATGGCCAATCTCCTCTCCTCCCTCTTCTCCTCCCGCTCACCCTCCAGCCTGAGCTTCTGCAGCTCAAACTGTCTTGCCTCCCGCCTGTCCTCCAGCTCCTCTGGGGACAGACTGCTGCTGCCTGACCTGGCGGGTTCCCCTCACCCAAAAGCACATCCACCCTGGAAATAGGCTCCTCCACCTCCTCACTGAGATTACCAGGCTGCCCACTGGCATGTCTGGCTGCTACCCAGGCCCTCAGCGCCTTCTGTAGCTCCTCCTTCCTTGTGAGGCCTTTAATTTGGACTTTCAGGTTTTTACAAATCGCTTGTAGCTCCTTTACGGCGTAGGATTCCAACCTATCCTCCTCAAAGATAACTTCCAGAGATGCAACGGATGATGCAGTTGATTCAGGAATGACAAAAGTAGTGAGTTGAAAACTGGCAAGATCAAAAATAGGCCAAAAGAAAAGAACCAGTATGTGGTACGTAATGGTCTGCGATATGGTAGTAGTGCACACCAATCACTGTAAGTCAAGTGCAAACACAAGTCCTATCCTCACCGCTGACAACCAATGTTAGAAATGGGATCTCTAGTTGGCAAGGGCTTGCACCTTTGTCCAAGTAGGGACCCTTCTTCCTAGTCAGGGTAAGGGAGTTACACTCCTAAAATAACCCCTGCTCACCCCTGGGTAGCTTAGCACGAGCAGTCAGGCTTATTCTAGAGGCAGTGTGTAAAGCATTTGCACATAACCAACAGTAATACAGTGTAAGCACTACAAACGGACACCACACCAGTTTAGAAAAATAACCAATATTTTTATATACTCAAGACTAGACCAATTACGACAAAAATCCACAATACTATACTTTAAAAATGAATGCTTGATAAGGTAACTTCTTCTTTGCAGGAATAACACAAAAGCTCGTACGAGTCGGTAGCCCCGTCCGGGTCTACCGCAATGCTGAATTACACAGAGTCCAACAGTTCCAGCCGACCGCGTCGCTACGGGCCAGCAGAGTCGTGAACAGACTCGGTCACAGTACCTCTCTCGTGGTGGCTGGTACGGAGTGTACGAGCCGGTCGGCGTTCGTCGCGGTTGCGGTGCAAGACGGAGCGATGCAAGGTGCGGTGTCCCTCGATGCGGTGCAGGCAGCGGCTCGATGAGCGTCGTGCAGACGGAGTCGGTGAGTCCAAGGCGTGCGGTGCAGGGGCGAGACGTTGTACGATCGCGGTGCTGACAGGTTGCGATGCAGGCGACCAAGCAGGAGTGCGGGAGCTGGCGTCGGACAGCGGTGCGAGTCGGAGCGGTGCGTCGCAAGCGTGCAGCGGTGCCCCAAATGCGATGCGGTCACGACTGTTGAGCCAGTTGCAGCGACCGCGTCGGTCGGGTCCGGCTGGTTCCAGTGAAGCAATGCGATGCGAACTGCGGTGCCCACAGGTCACGGTGCAAGCAGCGGCTCGGTGTTGACGGCGTCGGACGTCGCCTACGGTGAGACCAGGGTTGCGATGCGAGCGGGCGATGCGGTCTGCGGTGCAAACAGGTCACCGGTCAGGGATGGATTCGGTTGACGGAGTCGGTTGCAGTTCCCTTCCTCTGTGGCAACTGAAACAGTGTTCCAGAAGCGGTACCCAGAGGCTTGTGAAGTCTTTGTAGTCCCTGAGACTTCTTAACAGGAGGCCAGCTCGGTTCCAGGCCCTTGGAGATACTCAGCACAAGTTTGTAGAAAGTTCAGTCTAGTCCTTTCACTGCCCAAGGCAGAAGCAGCAGCTGCAGGCCAACCCAACAAAGCAACAACACAGCAAAGGGGCAGTACTCCTCCTGGCAGCTCTTCCAGCTCTTCGTCTTGGCAGGTTCCTTTATTCCAGCGAGATCTAAATTCATGGGGTCAGGGCCCCAATATTTATATCCCAAATTCCTTTGTTCTCTGAAGGCAGAGAGGCCTTTGCCTAGTCCAAACCAGTTCTGGAGCACTTTGTTGACAAGTCTCCGTCCCTTCTTTCAGAGAGTAGGCCAGGGACATCAGACGCACCACAGGAGGTGGAGCCAGCATTGTGGAGGGAAGGCACTGTCCTATTCAGGGCCCAGGTGCGACTCCTCCCACCCATCTACATGTAGATCTTGCTATTCAGCCCTGTGCTGACTCACCCTGTCTCCTGGCATCCCCCAGCCCCTGTCACTCACACTCCAGACAAGGAATACACAACCTCGCAGAGGCAGGCTTGGATGGTTAGACAAGAAAATACCCACTTTCTAAAAGTGGTATTTTCAAACACAGAATGTTAAAACCAACTTCACTAAAAGATGCATTTTATCATTCTGAGTCCAGGCATACTAAACTCGAATTTCTACCATGTTCCCGGGGTCAGTTAGGATTATAAGCTGTAATAATCAAAACTGCCCGTTCTGGCCTATGGGGAACAGGTAGCCTTGCAATAGTGAAAAACGAACTAGGCTGTAATTCACTATCAGGACATGCCACACACACCAGGGCATGTCCTACCTTTCGCATACAACGCACCCTGCCCACAGGGGTACCTTGGGCCTACCTTAGGGGTGACTAACATGTAGAAAAGGGAAGGTTTAGGGACTTGCAAGTGTGCGCACTTGCCAGAGTCGACATGGCAGCCCCAGGCTGCGCACAGGCTCTGCGTTGGCAGGCCCGAGTTACACTTTACGGGCTGTTTGCGTGGGTGGCACAATCCAGTGCTGCAGCCCACCAACAGCATTTGGTCTATAGGCCCTGGCACTCGCAGTGCACTTTACAAGGGACTGACACATAAACCAAATAGGCCAATCATGGAAACACCAATCCATAACACATTTTATACAGGAGCACTTGCACTTTCCCACTGGACCGCAGTGAGGAAAGTGCGCAGAATCATGACACCAGCAAAAACAGAGTCACAACCGGGAGGTCAGAAAGCAAAAAGTCAGGGGAAACACGCCAAAAGATGCCAAGTCTAACACAGAACTATTGTCATTTCAGCAATAACAGAACACCACATACAGGGCCTTTCAACCGGTGTAATTGTTTGGATTCATTTGCAATGCAATAGGTCTCGCATTTAAAACGTTCACCTTTTGGTAACGTAAATGACAATGTCTTTTATTATTGCAGGTTTTTTTCAACACATAAATAAAAAGCATTGTCATTTACAATGCCAATAGCTCAAAATCTCGCAATTGCGAGACCTATTGCATTGCAAATGCTTGTTTCTTTTTTGTCTCAGGTTGAGCCTGTGCTTTCCGTGCACCTAATTGTCATCACTGGCACTTATGACAGTCTGCCACATGGTGGCGCTGTGTGTCTAATTCAGAAATGAGCACAACAAATGTAGTATATTAATTCAATATACATCAAAAGGGACTTACACCTGCCGCCAAGCTATTCTTATTGTGTTGGGCACCTGAAATAGTCAGAATTGTTACACTTGTAGGAGTCTGATTGTCAGTAGTTGTGTTGATATTGTCATTGTCAACGCTGGCATTACAATGGGTGGTGCAAGATGCAGTGGCCCCCTGACAAGAGCCTTGGCACAATTTTTTTTTTTTTTTTACAAATTAAGCACTGGACAGGTGAAGTCGGTTCACATGGTCAGCGCTGTGATGGGCGCGGATAGCCATATTTTTAAAGGGGCAAACGTTATTGTTTGTGTGCTATAGAGTTTTATTAATAAAGCTGTAGATCTGTGCTAATTCAGTAGCCATTTCAATGAAAAAATGTGGTGCCTGTAAATGGCAGTGTGCTACCGCACAATGCTTCAGTAAAATATTGAGAACATTGTGCTCCAAAATGCACCACAAGCTACATACTAAAGCCCTATGTGGAAAGGATAGTCCTCACACGTGTGTGATGAAAAGAAGTTGTTTTATTTCCTTCAAGTTAAATTCAGTGAAGAGAAACGTCCCATCCAACTCTGAGACCACCAGACCACCTTCTACTTCCTCCTTTCACAGGATGCACACACTAGATCCTTCACCAGCTCTCCATGACAACATATAGAATCCTAAGGTAATCTAACCTCTTAAACCTATACTAACAGCTACACCACACATCTCCCCCATCATAACAAAACAAAAATCAAACATTGGAGACTTAAAAAACTGTAAATAAGATTATTGTACATTACCCATAATCTTTCATGAAACTAGGTTTCCATGTTACCCTCTGACTTTTCCAACCCTTTTTCTCTACGTTGGTTTCTTTCTTTTCTCCACCCTACCAAACAATCCTCTCATCACCCCAACAACGTTGAAACACCATTATCCTGCTCATATTCCAAGTTCAATTATCCTCCAATTTTACTGCATTTTGAAATAATTTGAAGTGGACTTGAAAACTTAACTTTACTGCCTACGTTGGGTTTCCTTACTCTCACAAGATTACCCACTGTTACTGAGGTTGAAAGCACTCAGGGCCAGATGTATCAACATTGTATTTTGCGAGTCCTTAATAGCGAATTTTACCGATTCGCTATTATGGACTTGCAAAATGCAATGTATGTAGGATTCGCAAATAAAATTGCGATTCCAACACATTCCTTATTTGCGACTCGCAAATTGCGAGTCGCAAATAAGGAATGGCTTCCCATTCATTTCTATGGGCCTAGAGGCCCATAGGAATAAGTGGGAATTGCATGCGCAATTTGCGAGTACCCAATAGGTACCATGCAAGTTGCGCATGCAATTTCAGAGTGCAAGGGGGCCAAAAGGACACCCTGTTGCACCCTGAAATATGCATGTGTGAACATGTGGCGCAAATACATGCCCTAAGGGCATGTATGTGCGCCACATGGCACTTAGATAAATGCAAAAAGTGAATTTTTCTAGGAATTTTAAATTACCACCAACTACAAGTTGGTGGTAATTTGCGATTCCTTAATGCTAAATCGCAATTTGCAATAGCTACGAGAATTGCATTTAGGGAATCGCAAATTGCGATTCCCTAACTGCATTCGCAATTTAGGTAATCTCAAATAATTGCGATTACCCATATTGCGAATTCAAAAATGCTAATACATTGCAAAACGCATTTTTGCGTTCGCAAACGGGCCAATTCTGCGAATTGGCCCGTTTGCGAATGCAAAAAGCGTTAATACATCTGGCCCTCAGTGTTTTAAATCAAACCATTCTTTCCTTCTTTCCACCCTCTCTTTTTGCTTCTTTTCCCACTCATCCTTTTCCATTCTGACACCTACTTCTTTATTATTCATTCAGGACGGACACATCAGGGAATTCGGCCTTCTACCTCTGAACATCCAAAAAGGCATCTTCCCTATGACTGAATGCGGGGTCAATCGATACACCACCCTTTCCTGAATAGCTTTATTCCAATCCTTTCCTTGACTTTTAGCTATTTGAATAGACTCCTTTAACACCCTGTTAAAGCTTTCTACAATACCATTAGATTCAGGATGATAAAGTGAACATTTCCTACGTTCTAGTCCCTTCCGTCCTAGAAATTCTCCCATTTCATTAGAGTCCGGTTGCATCCAGTAATCTGTAAGAATGCAATCCTGGTATTCTTTCCCTGACTATTAAATCCATTAAGAAATTAACTATATTACTTGTTTCTATTCCATGTGAACTAAATATTTCTGGCCATCTTGAATAAATATCAATTAACACTATGGCATACTGACCAGCTCCACTTTGTACCAGCCCTGATAAGTCCAGTGCAACTTCCTGCCATGCTTTCTCCGGATTTCTAACCACTAAAGGTGGTACCCTTGGTTTGCATATTTTATCACTTGACATGCATTCTGAGCATTCACAAATCTTTCTCTCTACTTGAATGTCAAGACCGGGCCACCAAAAATGCAATCTAATCCTTTCTTTGGTCTTGCATATGCCTTGATGACCTACATGTGCCAGCTGAATCAACATTACTCTGACACATATGGGAGGTATGAGTCTTGTACCTCTCCACAACAGAGCCTGTCCCAGGTCTATATTCCACTGTATAGTCCATCCCCTGTAGGGAAATGGACCACCTCAAAAGTTTGGGGTTTTCACCCATCATCTGTTTTAGCCATAAAAGGGGCTTATGGTCTGTCTGAACAATGAAGTGAGTGCCAAACAAGTATAGCCTCAGCTTCTTCCGGGCCCAGACCACAGCAAAGGCTTCCCTCTCTATAGTTGAACAACGTTTATCTCTGGGTGTCAACCTTCTGCTGATAAAAGCTACTCGTTGATCCTGACCCTCTGCATTAAGTTGTGACAACACAGCCCCTACCCCCAACTCAGATGCATCTGTTTGGACAATAAATTGCTTGGAGTAGTCAGGACTTTGCAGAATGGGAGCAGTGCACATGGCCTGCCTGAGATCATCAAATGCCTGCTGACAGCTAGCTGTCCACTGAACCTTCTTGGGCATTCTCTTTGATGTGAGATCATTCAAGGGAGTCACTATAGACCCATATCCTTTAACAAATCTCCTGTAATACCCAGACAGGCCCAAGAAAGCTCTGACAGGAGTCTGGGTAGTTGGAGCAACCCAGTCCATGATGGTCTGGATTTTGCTCTGTAATGGTTGAACCTGGCCTCCACCCACAAGGTGGCCTTGGTACACAACCTTGATCTGCTCTATCTGGCACTTGGTAGCCTTGATAGTGAGGCCTGCTTTCTGCAGAGCCTCCAAAACATTCTTCAGGTGGACCAATTGATCCTCCCAGGTGGAGCTAAAGACAGCTATATCATCTAGATATACTGCCTTCCAGGCCTGTCAGGACTTTGTTCACCAACCTTTGGAATGTGGCAGGTGCATTCTTCAAACGAAAGGGCATTACAATAAATTGATAATGCCTACTAGGGGTTGAAAATGCTGTTTTTGATTTGGCATCCTCAGCTAGTCTGATTTGCCAATATCCAGCAGTTAGGTCAAATGTACTTAGATACTTGGCTGAGGCCAAAGTATCAATACGCTCATCTGCCCTAGGAACAGGGTGAGCATCAGTCCTAGTGACTGCATTGAGTCCCCTGTAATCCACACAAAACATCATCTCTCTCTTACCACCCTGGGTGTGAGGTTTAGGTACCAGGACTACTGGGCTAGCCCAAGGGCTATCTGACGGCTCAATCACTCCCAATTCCAGCATCTTTTGGACCTCTGTCCTGATGCAATCTCTGACATGGTCAGGCTGCCTGTAGATTTTATTCTTAACAGGTAGACTCTCACCTGTGTATACTTCATGGGTACACCAGGTAGTTTGACTGGGTGTCAGAGAAAACAAATGTCTGTATTGTTTGAGGACTTTCCTACAATCAGTTTGCTGTAGACCAGTGAGGCTGCCTGCCAAGGCTACACCATCAACTGACCCATCATCAGGGTTTTGTGAGAGGAGATCAGGGAGAGGGTCACTCTCCTCCTCCTGTCCCTCATCAATTGCCATGAGAAAGCCAATGTCAGCCCTGTCAATATATGGCTTGAGCCTGTTTACATGGAGCACCCTGTGGGGGCTCCTGGGAGTACCAAGGTCCACCAAGTAGGTGACATCTCCCTTTTGCTCAAGTATGGTATGGGATCCACTCCATTTATCTTGGAGAGCTGTTGGGGCCACAGGCTCCAACACCCACACCGTCTGCCCTGGCTGATAAACAGCCAGTACAGCCTTTTGGTCATGCCTAGTTTTTTGCAACTCTTGACTTGCCTCAAGGTTTTTGCTGGCCTTCTTCATGTACTCAGCCATCCTGGAGCGGAGATCAAGTACATAGTCCACTATGTCTTGTTTGCGAGGTTTGAGAGGGTAACTCCCATCCCTCCTTCACCAAACACAAGGGACCCCTAACTGGATGCCCAAATAAAAGTTCAAAAGGGCTGTAGCCAACCCCCTTTTGTGGGACCTCTCTGTAGGAAAAGAGAAGGCAGGGCAACAGGATATCCCATTTTCACCTAAGCTTTTCTGGGAGGCCCATGATCATGCCCATGAGGGTTTTGTTGAACCTTTCAACTAAACCATTGCATTGTGGGTGATAGGGTGTGGTGAACTTGTAGTACACTCCACCCACATTGCAGTAATGTAACTTGACATGAGGTTGGTACCTCTGTCAGTTAAGACCTCCTTAGGGAAACCCACTCTGGAAAAAAATCCCAGGAGGGCCTTGGTTCTAAGGGGTATAGCCTTTGGATACCCAGTGGCATGGTCCGCCACCACTAGAATGTAACTGTGCCCAGATGCAGTTGGAGGATTCATGGGACCAATTATGTCAATCACAACCCTCTCAAAGGGATCCCCCACCACAGGTAGTGGTATGAGGGGGGCCTTTGTGGTACCACCTGACTTACCACTGGCTTCACAGGTGGTACAGGAGCGACAAAACTCCTTTGTGTCCTCTGACATATGAGGCCAGTGAAAGTGAGGGACAAGCCTGTCCCAAGTCTTACTTTGGCCTAGGTGTCCTGCTAAGGGAATGTCATGTGCTAGGGTGAGTAGGAAGCCCTAAACTTCAAAGGTATGACCAACCTCCTGGTGGCACCAGGCTTGGGGTATCTACCCTCTGACTATAGGAGTCCCTCATCCCAATAGATCTTGTGAGATCCACTGATACTCCCAGAAGCCTCAGCAGCAGTTTGCTGTCTGAGGGGTTTAAGAGAGAGGCAGGTTTGCTGCTCCAAACTCAAGTATGCCCTGGAAGGGTCCCCTGTCACCAAGAACTCAATCTGAGCAGGTTCCAGTTAATCTGAGATAGTTCCTTCACAGGGACTGAGATCATCTCCCTCAAGGGATTGATCTTCACACTGAGTCTGGGGGTAAGGTCTCTTGGAAGGCCCTTGATCCATTATTCCAGGATCCAAGGCCTGTTCAGTGTTAGCCAGCTTGGCCTGTGACCTGGTCACAGCAAACACATCTGCAGTGATGCCCAGCATTGCTGCATGAGTCCTAAATTCTACATCATCCCAGGCTGATGCCTCCAAATCATTGCCCAACAAGCAATCTACTGGTAGGTCTGAGCTAACCACAACCTTCTTAGGGCCAGTTACCCCTTCCGAGCTGAAATTAACAACTGCCAAGGAATGATCAGCCCTGACATTGTTTGCATTGGTCACTTGGTACATTTCACCAAGTATGCTTTGTCCAGGAGACACCAGTTTCTCTGTCACCATTGTGACACTGGCCCCTGTGTCCCTGTATGCCATATCTTCTACTCCATTTATTAAAGGCTGTTGCCTGTAGTTCCCAGGTTACTGGGACTAACTAGTAGGATGGCAGACTAACACAGCCTGAGCTGGAGTCCTGACTAGGCCAGAACCCATCTCAGAACCCAAGGTTAACCCTACCAATTCCTTGTTCCCTGTACCACCACTTGTAACTGTACTAGGGGGAGCAGTTGCCTTAGGGGCAGTGGTGGTTGGAGTAGTATCCTTGGCCTTTGGACAATTGGCATCTTTTGTCCGATGGGTCTTTTCCTTACATAAGTAACACCAAGGTTTTTTGCCTTTACCTTTGTTGGATTGTGACTCCCACCCAGAGGCAGGTTTTTGGGGCCCTGATGAAGACTTGTCATCTTTACCCATGTCCCCACCGTTATCTGAAGTTTTAGCACCTTGCTTTTTCTGGTCACCACCATGGTTCTGGGTTTTCTGCTTCACCCTGGTTCTGACCCACCTATCTGCCTTCTTTCCCAAATCTTGGGGAGAAGTCAGATCAAAGTCAACCAGGTACTGATGCAACAACTGATTTTGGCAATTATTAAGGATCTGCTCCCTCATAATCAAATTGTACAATCCCTTGAAATCATTCACTTTGCTGCCAAGCAACCAGCCTTCCAGAGCTTTAATGGCACTATCCACAAAGTCTACCCAGTCCTGATTCTGTGCCTTCTGTGTGTCTCTGAACTTAATCCTGTACTGTTCAGTGGTTAAGCCAAACCCATCAGTGAGAGCACTCTTCAGGACTGAATAGTTGTCAGCATCCTCTTCTCTAACAGTGAGGAGCTTATCTCTACCTTTGTCAGCAAAGGAGAGCCACAAGATAGCTGCCCACTGCTCTTGAGGGATCCTCTGAACTTTACAGGCCCTCTCTAAAGCAGTTATCCATCTATGGATGTCATCCCCAACATGGTAGGGAGGGACAATCTTGCTCAGGTTCCTATTGTCAAAAGAATGTCCCTTAACTCTAGGGACACTGCTGCTGCCACCAAGGGACTCTAGTCCCAATCTTTTTCTAGCTTTCTGGACTTCTAGGGACTCTTTGTCCAGGGCCAATTGCTGTTGCCTGAGCCTAAGCTTAGCTTTCTCAAGTTCCAGAAATTGGTACTCCCTGTCATAAGAGTGGTCCCTCTTGCTAGATACAGAGGTCCCTACAGACTGTCCTGAGTGATAAGACTCTGCAGAGGGAGACCTAGATCTCCTTGGTAAACTCTGCACTCTTCCAGGGGAGGGGTGAAGAGGGGGCCTACTTGACCTTCTCCACCATCTCCCTGAAGATCTGAGTTATGCAGGTGGGACCCATCTTGGTTCTCCTGGCCAGGGTTTGAGTCTAGGTCATAAAAGGTGTCATCTCCTGACCTGTACTCATTCCCTGTCCCGCCCACTCTCTCCTGTTCATCTGACCCAGGGGTCTTCCTAAGGTCATCAAGAAGTAATGTCTCTATTAGACGGTGAATGTTGGCACTTCTCCCTGTCTTCAGCTTTCTAGAGGCACACAGGGCTTTTCAATTCTTGGAATGAAAGCTCACTGTACCTAGAGGGCAGAGAGCCACTGGCATCTCCTTTAGAAGACATACTAAGTTTGGTGAGGTGTTGCACCTACCTAACCTAGTGGGAACTAAACTCTCTGAGGTTGGAGAAAGGGTGTGCTAAACCCTTGACTTACCCAACCCTAAGTTCAGTAGAACTTACTTCTTCTAAGCTAGTGTTATATGTACCTAGTACTTAGTGGTTTTCAGTTAATCAATACAAAGATTTATCTGGTAGAACAATGCAGGCTTGAATCCCAACCGCTGCACACCAATGTGAGAAGTTGGCCTGGTATATGCTGTCCACTAATTAAAGTGGGCACCCTGTACCAGTCCAAACAACCCTTATGGTGATTTAAGAGGTCAAAGATAACCTAGAAAGCTATCCAAGTGGTAGCTGTGGAGAGGAGGCTTCAGGCTTAGTCTTGAAGGAATGTTAAGCAGCTTGTTTTACCAGGATGTCACCTTATTGTATTGGTTAAATGAAAGGAGAACCACACAGTAGATATAAAAATATGTATTTATTATTATAACACACTCTAAATACCTCACAGTATCTGCTACACACAGATAAATACAAAGCACACAATACTGTAGCACAGAAAATATTGTAATTAGCACTAATACACAGTGGGCTCCAGGGGAGACCAAACCATATACTAAAATAGTGGTATAAGAACCACGACTCGAGTCAAGACAGTGTCTAGAGGATGTAGAATTGCTGGGACCCCAAAGAACCACCCAAGGTGAGTAAGTAGGAACCCCACGGAGGATGGGTGCAGTGTGAGAACACGACCGCATGCTACGTACAATTCAATGGGAGAGTCACGGTTGCAGTTTTAAAGTTTAAGGACCCTTCCCAGTTGGTTACGAAGAAGCCCCTTGGATCATAGGAGGTTGAAGAGCCACCCCACCCGTGGATACCATAGTACCAGAGTTACCCATCCCAGGGAAGCCGGGTGCATAGGGCTGAAGTGGTGTCAGAAACCGCAGTCGATTTCAATGGAGGACTTCAAGGAAATGCCACTGCGGGAAAGAAGAAAAGTGTGTGATGGAATCCAAGGGTGGATTCTTGATGAAGAGTACCTGAAAGCAGAGGGGACAGAGTCTGGGTCAACAGGAATGACCAGGGACTCGGTAGACGAATGCCCACTGATGTCGGGTGCGTTGAGGGGGTTCTTGACTCTGCAGCCACTGGGACCAGGAGATGTCGAGGATGACCAGGAGCTGGATATGAGCTGTCCCATGAAGGATGTCGAGTGCTGAGGGGTCGATGTCTGGCAGGAGCACCAACAAGCCTTGGCAGCGGCAACCCATGAAGATGGTCAACAAAGGTTACGGTTCGGACCAGCAAGGTCTAGGAGACTCACCAAACACAGGGGAGTCAGGGCAAGACTGGAGCAACCAGGGGAGCCCAAGAAAAGCAAAAATGACCCTTGTTGGAGATGGCCCTTTTTGGGAGTTTCTCCAAGGGCTTGAGGTAGCGCTTGCCCTCTGTTCAAGAAGTCTCAGGAACAGCAAAGACTTCAAGTTCTTCTGCCCTCAGCACTGGGGACTGTGTGTTTTGTGCTGCAACAGAAGAAAAAGCAACCCGACGCCGCCTACGATGCCGCTGCCAACTCTGTGTACTGAAGGCAACGCAGAGGGCACCGCCGCAACGCTGCACCGCAACCCTGGTCTCACCGCCGCCACCAACGAGCTGCTGCTTGCACCGTGACCTGTGGGCACCGCACTCCGCACCGCCTCGCTTCACAACGCCGCCTTGGTATCCCCGGCGACGCCGCTCCACGCCGAAATTGACACTGCTGCTTGCACCGTGGTTCGAGGGCACCGCTCGTAAAGTTACACGATGCACCGCCCTCATCCTGCACCACAGCCTTAGCCTACAGACTCGACTCCAGTTTGTTAGCCAACGACAGTGCTTCAGCAACGACGACGCCGCTGCTTGCACCGTGACCTGCCAGCACCGCCACGAGCACCGCATCACTTCGCACCGCGACCCTGGTCTCACCGACACCGACGATGCCATGTGACGCTGCCACCGAGCCGCTGCTCACACCTGAGGGCATCGCCCGCTGCACCGCTGCACTTTGCACCACAGCACCCGATGCCTGCCGACGCCAGCGCTCTTGACTTCAACTGCAAAGAGTTCGATCTGCAACGTGTGTGACTTCGAGGGCCCGACGACTCCTGCACTGACCTCCGGAACCGACGCCTGTGGACGCCGTGCTTTCGGAAGCCCAACGAGAGGTCGCCGACGCCCTGCATTTCTAAAGGTACTGTTTTGCGGGTCTTCCCGACACCGTAGCTGGCCTGCGACGCCGCAGCCAGCCAGAACTGTTTGGATTTGTTTGTTCACGATGCCGTGATAGCCCCGGATGGAGCTATCGACATCAAGGAACTTTATTTCAAGTTTATTTTGATAACTGAAGATTTCTAAAGTACTGTATTGTGGATTTTTATCGTTTTTGGTCATGTCTTAAGCATATGAAAATATTGGATATTTTTCTAAACTGGTGTGGTATCCTTTTGTAGTGCTTACACTGTATTACTGTTGGTTATGTGCAAATGCTTTACACACTGCCTCTAAGATAAGCCTGACTGCTCGTGCCAAGCTACCAAGGGGGTGAGCAAGGGTTATTTTAGGAGTGTAACTCCCTTATCCTGACTAGGAAGAAGGGTCCCTATTTGAATAAAGGTACCTACCTCCGCCAACTAGAGACCCCCATTTCTAACAACCCTCAAGAGGACCCACAGGCCGGAGACACAGGAGTTGCGAGGGGACCTCGAGCAGAATTACAAAGCAACAGCCCACGGAGAAGACTCAGTGTGAGGAGGTCGAAGTTCTTTGGTGAAAATGGTGCCAGAGGTTGGGGCTACTCGGAGCCCAGTGCACTTGTTTTGGGAACGCCAACAAGCATATGCACTTGCAAAAGTACGCGATGCACAGGGGTACGGGTATTGCAGCCCACACGAGGGATTCTGACCTCAAACTTGGTGAGAGGGCAGCTGGCACCTCGAGAGACTTGGAAACCCACCGCCTGTGTTGCTGGAGCCTTCGGAGTCCGCAGGAGCTCAGGATCAGCAGACCGGTCAGTTGCGTTACGGTGCCTGCGGTTGCAGGGGAGTGACTCCTTCACTCCAAGGGAGATGTCTTGGGCTGTCCTAGATGCTCCAGAGCTCCTGCACGGAGCCTGTATGGTGCACGGGCACAGATGATGCTTTGGACGGAGTGGGAGACGAAGTCGGGCCCAAGCGAAGTTCAGAGTGTCCAGACGGTCGAAGTTCAGTGATTTCTTGTTCAGAATCTTGTCCACATTGAATCTAAGGTCCTACATCCAGGTAAGCCCTTCTGTACCCACGGGAGAAGGTTGGACAGATTCAGGGGACCTTCCCAGGGGAGGGTCTGGACAGTGGGGAGGTTACTCCCATGTCCTTTGTCCAGTTTCGCACCAGAGCAGGAGCCAATGGCTCCCAGGACTGGTTTGAACTGGACTATGCACAGGGACACCAAATGTGCCCCTCATGCAGACTTTCGGTCGCTGGCAAGCGCACCAACCCAGGCCTAATACACTAAATCCTGTCTGGGAGGTGGTCACACCTCCCTGTGACAGGATGCCTATTGTTCTGCCTTCCCCTGCTCGAGCTTGGCTCAGCAGCAGGAGGGCAGAAATGTGTCTCTGGTCGGTAGCAACCATTTTGGGCTGCCCGGGACTAGAAGGCTGGTACCGGGAACACCAGGGACCTCACAAAGCTCGTTTCTGAGGGGTATGATTCCACAATGTTTGACACCAAACATGATAGGGTTACTTTCGGCCGTTTTAAAGTTGGTCATCACGCTGTCGCATAAGCCACTGTATATGTTGTAAATGGCTGTGGCACTAACAACCCGGGAGAATGGACTCCGTAGGCTGCAGGGGTGTCCTGCTCATGCAGTGGCACCCTCTCACTTGGAACCAAGCACCCTGCCTTCAGGATTGTCAAGGCCTGCTATAGGGGTGACTTATAGGTTTTAAGTGTAGTGACCCTTAGATATAGTAAACCTATATCTTCAGTAAGTGGCGCATGCACCAACTTACACATGCTCAATGGCAGGCCTAAAGATCCATTTTGCATGGCCTCTTATGGGTGGCATAATACATGCTTCAGCACATGGGAGGCCTCTGGGGTACCTATGCCCTGGGTATATGTGTACCATATACTAGGGTCTGACAAGGGTACCCCAGTATCCAATCTGGAGTGTACCTAAGTACATGATATAACATTTTACGGAGAAGGCAGATATACTGGGGTCCTGATTAGCAGGATCGCAGTCAGACTAGTCAAAAACAGTGTAACATTAAGAAAAAAGTGGGGGTAACCATAAGAAGCAGATCCTACTTTCCTACATCATATGATTATAGTCTGCTCAAATAGTTACTGCATTGGATTTTACAAATTTTGTGTGTAGATCTGGGCCTGAGCTGGCCTGGTTGTAGGGAGAGAGAAGTGGCGAGATCTGGTGGGATGTTCATTGTTACTATCACCCCATATCTGAGTGTCATTGTGAGATGTAAAGGAGCGGCCATAGTGTAGATATATTTGGGACCTGATGTTGTGGACTAGATTAAAGTCCTATGAGTGACCCAAAGTGTGTGACAGATCTCTTCAGTTATTCCATGCCTGTTCATTTAGTGATGAATGCACAGTGCTGGTGAAGGACAGCTGTTAGATTTGGGGGTCTCTAGTTGGCAGAGGTAGGTACCTTTGTCCAAATAGGGACCCTTGCGTCTAGTCAGGGAAAGTAGGTACACTCCCGAAATAACCCCTGCTCACCCTCTTGGTAGCTTGGCACGAGCAGACAGGCTTAGTTCAGAGGCAGTGTGTAAAGCATTTGTGAACACATACAGTAATCAAGTGACAACACTACAAACGGACACCACACAGGTTATATATTTATAAAAATAGGTATACTTTATATAGAGTTATCACAAGACCATAAACGACAAAAATAATCCACGATACTGTTAAGAAGGCTTAGTTCTGATCAAAAGGCTTAATTCAAGGTTCTGTGCGAGTCGGTAGCCTCCTCCGGCTACGGCGATGTTGAGAACAAACAGAGTCTAACAAATCCAGCTGACCGCGTCGAGACGGGCCAACACAGCGTAGACAGACTCGGTCACAGTACCTTTACTTGAAGCGGCAGGCACGGGCGTGCGAGCCGGATGGCTGTTCGTCGCGGTCGCGATGCAAAAATGGAAGCGTTGCAGGACGCGTTGTCCCTCGATGCGGTGCAGGCAGCGGCTCGTTGACGTCGTCGAGACGGAGTCGGTGAGACCAGGGCCGTGCGTTGCAGGGCGAGACGGTGCTTCGATGCGGTGCTGGCAGGTTGCGGTGCGGCGACGGAGCCGGATTCAGGAGCTGGCGTCGATCCAGTCCGGACAGCGGTGCGAGTCGGGCGGTGCGTCGCAAAGCGTGCGAGCGGTGCCCAACTCCGGTGCGGTCACAGGACTCGAACTCAGCAGCAGTGACCGTGTCGGTCGGACCAGTTCGATTCGGCGTAGCGAGCGTTGCAGGACGCGTTGTCCCTCGATGCGGTGCAGGCAGCGGCTCGTTGACGGAGTCGGTGAGACCAGGGCCGTGCGTTGCAGGGCGAGACGGTGCTTCGATGCGGTGCTTACAGGACACCGAGTCGGTCGTGAGAGTCGGTCACAGCTCCCTACCTCTGCAGCCACTGAAACAGAGTTTCCAGCAGCAATTCACAAAGGGGTGAAGTCCAATGGTCCTGGGACTTCGGTCAGGGAGCAAGCTCTCTTCCAAGCCCTTGGAGATCCTTCACAAGTTGATGAAAGTCACAGCAAAGCAAAAGTTCCTTTCTCCTTTCTTTGGCAGTCAGGCAAACCACTGCAGGCCAATCCCCCAAGCAGCACTTCAGGCTTAGGGATAGTCTCTCCTCAGTTTCTTCTTGGTTCCGCTCCTCAGCAAAGGTTTCTTCTTGTTCCCAAAAGTGATCTAATCTTCCTGGGGTCTGGGTGCCCCTCTTATACCCTGATTCTCTTTGTTCTCTGGAGGCAGAGAGGCCTCTGCCTAGTCCAAAACCAGTTCTGGTCAGTCCTGGAGCACTTTGTTTTTCTGTCTCCTTCTTTCCTTTCAGAATGTGGGGCAGAGTGCTCAGCCGCCCGGCAGGAGGTGGAGCCAGTATTGTGGAAGGCAGGCACAGCCCTATTCAGACCCAGGTGCAACTCCTCCCTCCACTCTGGATGCAGATCTTTCTATTCAGCCCTGCGCTGACTCACCCTGTCTCCTGTGGCCACCCCCAGCCCCTGTCACTCAATCTCCAGACAAGGAATACACAACCTAGCAGAGGCAGGCTTGGATAGTTAGGCAAGAAAATACCCACTTTCTAAAAGTGGTATTTTCAAACACAGAATGTTAAAACCAACTTCACTAAAAGATGTATTTTATCATCCTGAGTTCAGGCATACTAAATTCGTTTTTCTACCATGTTCCCGGGGTCAGTTCTGACTATAAGGTGTAATAGTCAGTATGCCCATTCTGGCCTATGGGGAGCAGGTAGCCTTGCAATAGTGAAAAACGAAAATGGCTGTAATTCACTATTAGGACATGCCACACACACCAGGGCATGTCCTACCTTATACTGACAATGCACCCTGCCCTAGGGCCTACTTTAGGGGTGACCAACATGCAGTAAAGGGAAGGTTTAGGGACTGGTAAGTGGGTGTACTCACCAAGTCGACATGGCAGCCCTAGGCTGCACACAGGCTCTGCGATGGCAGGCCTGAGACACATTTTACAAGCCGCTTCTGTGGGTGGCACAACCAGTGCTGCAAGCCCACCAGCGGCATTGGATTTACAAGCCCTCGGCACACTGAGTGCGCTGTACTAGGGACTGACAAGTAAACCAATCATCCAATCATGGAGTCACTAATACCTGTATCGATTAACGATCGGGAGCACTTGCACTTTGGCACTGATTAGCAGTGGCAAAGGGCCCATGAGCATCTAGTCCAGCAAAAACATATCGGCAACAGTGGAGGCATTACGAAAAAATGGAAGGGAGACCCACGCCAAGGATGCCAGGTCTAACACGTGTCCCCTCCAGCTGAAATGTGGGGAGAACTATCCTACCCCTAGGGAGTTCTCATCGCTAAGGCGGAAAAATCTGGACAGACCATCAGCATTGGCGTGTTCTGTACCAGGGCGGTGTTCCACCGTAAAGTCCATCCCCTGTAGGGAAATGGACCACCTCAACAGCTTTGGATTCTCACCCCTCATCTGCATCAACCATCTGAGGGGCCTGTGGTCTGTCTGAACCCGGAAGTGAGTCCCAAACAGGTATGGTCTCAGCTTCTTCAGTGCCCAGACCACAGCAAATGCCTCACGCTCAATAGCACTCCATCTCTGTTCCCGGGGAAGTAACCTCCTACTGATGAAGGCTACAGGTTGGTCTAGGCCCTCCTCATTGATCTGTGATAGAACAGCCCCTACACCATACTCTGAAGCGTCCGTCTGAACGATGAACTCATTGGAGAAGTTGGGTGCCTGGAGCACAGGCGCCGTGCACATGGCAGTCTTCAAGGTGTCAAAAGCTTTTGACAGGCGTCAGTCCAAATCACTTTCCTGGGCTGCTTCTTGGAAGTCAGCTCTGTCAAGGGGGCAACAATGCTGCCATACCCCTTGACGAATCTCCGGTAATACCCGGTGAGTCCTAGGAAGGCTCTCACCTCTGTCTGGGTCTTGGGGGCTCCCAAGCCAGAATGGTATCAATTTTCGGTTGGAGGGGCGCCACCTGGCCGCTCCCAACCTGGTGTCCCAAGTACACCACAGAACCCTGCCCAATCTGGCACTTACTCGCCTTGATTGTGAGGCCTGCCCTCCGCAGCGCCATCAACACTTCCCAGAGGTGGCGCAGATGTTCTTCCCAACTGGCACTGAACACTGCGATGTCATCCAGGTAGGCGGCACTGAAATCCTCCAGTCCAACCAACACCTGGTTGACCAACCTCTGAAAGGTGGCAGGGGCATTCTTCATCCCAAGGGGCATCACCCGGAACTGGTAGTGCCCATCTGGTGTGGAGAATGCGGACCTCTCTTTGCCCCATCAGTCAAGGCGATCTGCCAGTACCCAGACGTTAAGTCAAACGTGCTGAGGTACCGCGCAGCCCCTAACCGATCTATGAGCTCATCAGCTCTGGGGATGGGGTGGGCGTCAGTCCTGGTGACGGAATTGAGTCCCCTGTAGTCCACACAGAACCGGAGTTCTGGTGTGGCACCAGGCGCGGCAGCCTTTGGAACCAAGACCACGGGGCTGGCCCAAGGGCTGTTAGAGGACTCAATCACCCCCAGCGCAAACATCTTGGAGACCTCCTCCTTGATGCAGGCTCTGACCCTGTCAGTCACCCTGTAAGCCTTGTGCTTCACAGGAAGACTGTCCCCAGTGTCCACCTCATGGACGCACCAATGAGTGACACTGGGAACCAGGGAGAACAGGTCAGGGAACTGTCCCAACAGTTGGCGACAGTCACCCTGCTGCTCAGGTGTCAGGGAGGTAGAGAGGTTTACTCCCTCCACTGATCCATCTTGCTCTCGGGCTGACAGGAGGTCAGGAAGAGGCTCGGTCTCCTCCTCCATTCCATCATCTGTAGCTAAGAGCATGCCCACTTGGGACCTCTCCAAGTGGGGCTTCAGGCGGTTCACATGCAGGACCCGCAAGGGGTTCCTGGGAGACTGCAAGTCCACCAAATAGGTAACTGGACTCTTGCGCTCCACCACCGTAAAAGGGCCGGTCCACCTGTCCTGGAGCGCACAGGGCTCCACAGGGGCCATGACCCACACTTTCTGACCAGGCTGAAGCTCTACCAGAGTGGCATTCTGGTCGTACCACCGCTTCATCTCCTCCTGGCTGGCTTCCAGATTTGCCTCAGCAAGCTCTCTGAAACGCCTAGTCTGGTTCCTGAAGGCCAGCATGTAACTGTATACATCCTGGGGAGGTTTCCTGGGAGATTGCTCCCAGCCTTCCTTGACCAAACTCAGAGGTCCTCGCACCGGGTGTCCATAGAGGAGCTCAAAGGGACTGAACCCTAGAGACTTCTGTGGCACCTCCCGGTATGCAAACAACAGGCATGGTAAGAGGACGTCCCATTTACGCCTCATGGGTTCTTCCAGACCCATAATCATGCCCTTGAGGGTCCGGTTGAATCTCTCAACCAGACCATTTCCTTGAGGGTGGTAAGGAGTGGTGAACTTGTAAGTTACACCGCACTCCTGCCACAGGGACTTCATGTACTTGGACACGAAGTTGGTACCTCGGTCAGACACCACCTCTTGAGGGAATCCTACTCGTGAGAAAATTCCCATCAGTGCCCGTCCCACCACGGGGGCCGTCACTGTCCTCAGAGGGATGGCTTCAGGGTACCGGGTGGCATGGTCCACCAAGACCAGGATAAACCTGTTGCCCATGGCTGTCTTGGGGTCCAGTGGCCCTACAATATCAATACCCACCCGTTCAAAGGGGGTGCTGACCACAGGGAATGGCTGGAGAGGAGCCTTGTGCTTCCTCCCACTCTTTCCACTTGCCTGGCAAGTCTGGCATGTCCTGCAGTGAGTGGCGGCACTCCTGCGCATCTGGGGCCAATAGAAATGGGTAACAAGCCTGTCAAAGGTCTTGTCCTGCCCCAGATGTCCCGCTAACGGTACATCATGAGCCAACCCCAGTAGGAAGGCCCTGAAGCGCTGGGGTACCACCAGCACACGGGCTGACCCAGGCTCAGCAACCTTAGGCTCTGAATACAGGAGACCATTCTCCCAGTAAACCCAATGTGATCCAGACTGATCACCTGCTGCCTGGTCTGTGGCCTGTTGCCTCAGACCCACGAGAGAGGGGCATGCGTTCTGCTCCTCGCAGAACTCTTCCCTGGAGGGTCCTCCTTCTTGCTGCCAATGGGTCAGCTCAGGTAGGTCCCCCAGTTCAGCTACCTGTTCCCCTGTAGGCTCCAGGGCATCCCCCTCTGGGTCTGCCTCCTCCTGACCGTGGGAACTTCGAGGGCCGGTTTCCCGCGCCCCTGCCTCCTCTCTTCGGCAGGCACCTGGGCCTCCTCTCAGGCTCCAGGTCCTCTTGAACACCTTTAGCTGCCATTGACCGGGTGGTCACACATGCCCAATCAGGCAAGCCCAACATTTCTAAATGCGCACTCCGCTCCACCTTAGCCCAAGGTGAGCTCTCCAAATCGTTCCCTAACAAACAGTCAACAGGCATGGCTGGCCTCACAGCTACTTGAAGAGTACCCGAGACCCCCCACTCAAGGGAACCTGAGCCACCTTGCAGTGACTCTCTGTGTTGTCAGCGGCAACAACCGGATAGAATGCATCAGGGATAACCTGCTCTTTAGACACCAGGTGACACTTGACAGCTGTCACACTGGCTCCTGTGTCTCTCAGAGCCTCCACCCTATGGCCATTGATGGTCACCCACTGCCTGTATTTCTTAGTGTTCTCAGGCAGCGGGGTCCTAGGGACCATCTCAGAGTCTCCTAATGAGACAAGGGAAAACACTGTGGGATCCCCCCACCTTGGGCACTCCAACTCCTCCCCCAGGGCTACACTAGCCAACTGCCGGGGGACTGCACTGGTGGGTGCTGGTTTTCCATGCAAAGGGCAACGAGGATCGTTTGCCTTGTGGCCAGGGGCGCCACACTTGTAACACACCAGTGGTCCCTGGTGAACAGGGGGCCTGTCAGGGCCACTGGCTTCTTCTCAGGGGAGGCTGGGAACCTTTCCCTTGGTTCCCTTGGGGTTTACTTTGGGGCCCTTTATGGAACTCCTTCTGTTTACCCTTGTCCCCCCACTCTTCTGCTGGGGACCCTGCCCACCCTTGGCGGAGTCTCCCACGTGACCCTTGTGGACCCGGGTACTCACCCAGCGGTCCGCCTCCTCAGCAAGCTGCCTAGGGTTAGTCAGCTTACTATCAATCAGATGCTGGCGTAGCTCAGGAAAACAATTACCGGACAAGTGCTCCCAGGCAATCAAATCAAAGAGCGCCTGAAAATCAGTCGCTTTGCTACCCTTACCCAACCATCCAAGGCTCTGCAAAAGAAGGTCACATATTCAACCCAGGTACTGCTTTCAATCTTACTACAGTTCCTGAACCTTTGCCTATAAAGCTCAGGGGTCAAACCATACCTAGTCATTAAGGCATCCTTCATGTGGCTGTACGAATTATAGACTTCAGAGGGCAAATCCAACAAGGTATCCCGCCCTTCACTAAGGAACCGTCCCACAACCCCGCTCCCCAATCCTTCTCAGGGACCCGGTGGGAAGACATGGCTACCTCATAGTCTTTGAACCACTGCCCTATATCATCATTTTTAAAAAACTCCTTCACCACATCTTTGGGAATATACACCCTAGCTTCAACAGGCACAGGCGGTCACACTGCCACCAGAGGGAGTAATCTCTAAGCTCTTGGCCTTCAATTCCAACTCCCTCAAAACTTTCTCATGTTCAAACTGCATTTTCTTTTCCTCTAGGGCCAATTTCCTAGTTTGCATTTGGAATTCTAACTGCCCATTCAGCTTGAGTTTGGTCAGCTCCATTTCGTGCATCCTACTCTCTTTCCTGTCCTCCAACTCCTCTGGAGACAGTCCTCTGGCAGAAACACTGCTACCTACTGGGGAAGGTAATCTTCTAGCCCCTAGACCCAATAGCCCCTCCAGCTGCCCTTCTGCATTCTCAGCCCCCTCCACAGGGGCACTCCTTGATTCGACCCAGGCCCTAAGCGCCTTTTGAAGGTCCTCCTTCCTGGAGAGTCCGGTCATGGATACTTTGAACTTCTTGCAGAATTGCTTGAGCTGCTTAAGGGTGTAGCATTCTAGCCTCTCTTCTTCCCAATCACACTCAACAGAGGCTACTGATGCTGGTTTCTCCATAGTGACTGAACTTGGCATTTGCAAAAATAGGAAATCCCAGAAAAAATGCTATAAAAGTATGTGGTTGCGTTTTGGTCTGCACTCACTAAGTAGTGTTCACCAATCACTGTACATGAGTCACAAATGCAAGTTCAGAATCCCACCGCTGCCACCAATGTTAGATTTGGGGGTCTCTAGTTGGCAGAGGTAGGTACCTTTGTCCAAATAGGGACCCTTGCGTCTAGTCAGGGAAAGTAGGTACACTCCCGAAATAACCCCTGCTCACCCTCTTGGTAGCTTGGCACGAGCAGACAGGCTTAGTTCAGAGGCAGTGTGTAAAGCATTTGTGAACACATACAGTAATCAAGTGACAACACTACAAACGGACACCACACAGGTTATATATTTATAAAAATAGGTATACTTTATATAGAGTTATCACAAGACCATAAACGACAAAAATAATCCACGATACTGTTAAGAAGGCTTAGTTCTGATCAAAAGGCTTAATTCAAGGTTCTGTGCGAGTCGGTAGCCTCCTCCGGCTACGGCGATGTTGAGAACAAACAGAGTCTAACAAATCCAGCTGACCGCGTCGAGACGGGCCAACACAGCGTAGACAGACTCGGTCACAGTACCTTTACTTGAAGCGGCAGGCACGGGCGTGCGAGCCGGATGGCTGTTCGTCGCGGTCGCGATGCAAAATGGAAGCGTTGCAGGACGCGTTGTCCCTCGATGCGGTGCAGGCAGCGGCTCGTTGACGTCGTCGAGACGGAGTCGGTGAGACCAGGGCCGTGCGTTGCAGGGCGAGACGGTGCTTCGATGCGGTGCTGGCAGGTTGCGGTGCGGCGACGGAGCCGGATTCAGGAGCTGGCGTCGATCAGTCCGGACAGCGGTGCGAGTCGGGCGGTGCGTCGCAAAGCGTGCGAGCGGTGCCCAACTCCGGTGCGGTCACAGGACTCGAACTCAGCAGCAGTGACCGTGTCGGTCGGACCAGTTCGATTCGGCGTAGCGAGCGTTGCAGGACGCGTTGTCCCTCGATGCGGTGCAGGCAGCGGCTCGTTGACGGAGTCGGTGAGACCAGGGCCGTGCGTTGCAGGGCGAGACGGTGCTTCGATGCGGTGCTTACAGGACACCGAGTCGGTCGTGAGAGTCGGTCACAGCTCCCTACCTCTGCAGCCACTGAAACAGAGTTTCCAGCAGCAATTCACAAAGGGGTGAAGTCCAATGGTCCTGGGACTTCGGTCAGGGGCAAGCTCTCTTCCAAGCCCTTGGAGATCCTTCACAAGTTGATGAAAGTCACAGCAAAGCAAAAGTTCCTTTCTCCTTTCTTTGGCAGTCAGGCAAACCACTGCAGGCCAATCCCCCAAGCAGCACTTCAGGCTTAGGGATAGTCTCTCCTCAGTTTCTTCTTGGTTCCGCTCCTCAGCAAAGGTTTCTTCTTGTTCCCAAAAGTGATCTAATCTTCCTGGGGTCTGGGTGCCCCTCTTATACCCTGATTCTCTTTGTTCTCTGGAGGCAGAGAGGCCTCTGCCTAGTCCAAAACCAGTTCTGGTCAGTCCTGGAGCACTTTGTTTTTCTGTCTCCTTCTTTCCTTTCAGAATGTGGGGCAGAGTGCTCAGCCGCCCGGCAGGAGGTGGAGCCAGTATTGTGGAAGGCAGGCACAGCCCTATTCAGACCCAGGTGCAACTCCTCCCTCCACTCTGGATGCAGATCTTTCTATTCAGCCCTGCGCTGACTCACCCTGTCTCCTGTGGCCACCCCCAGCCCCTGTCACTCAATCTCCAGACAAGGAATACACAACCTAGCAGAGGCAGGCTTGGATAGTTAGGCAAGAAAATACCCACTTTCTAAAAGTGGTATTTTCAAACACAGAATGTTAAAACCAACTTCACTAAAAGATGTATTTTATCATCCTGAGTTCAGGCATACTAAATTCGTTTTTCTACCATGTTCCCGGGGTCAGTTCTGACTATAAGGTGTAATAGTCAGTCTGCCCATTCTGGCCTATGGGGAGCAGGTATCCTTGCAATAGTGAAAAACGAAAATGGCTGTAATTCACTATTAGGACATGCCACACACACCAGGGCATGTCCTACCTTATACTGACATTGCACCCTGCCCTAGGGCCTACTTTAGGGGTGACCAACATGCAGTAAAGGGAAGGTTTAGGGACTGGTAAGTGGGTGTACTCACCAAGTCGACATGGCAGCCCTAGGCTGCACACAGGCTCTGCGATGGCAGGCCTGAGACACATTTTACAAGCCGCTTCTGTGGGTGGCACAACCAGTGCTGCAAGCCCACCAGCGGCATTGGATTTACAAGCCCTGGGCACACTGAGTGCGCTGGACTAGGGACTGACAAGTAAACCAATCATCCAATCATGGAGTCACTAATACCTGTATCGATTAACGATCGGGAGCACTTGCACTTTGGCACTGATTAGCAGTGGCAAAGTGCCCATGAGCATCTAGTCCAGCAAAAACATATCGGCAACAGTGGAGGCATTACGAAAAAATGGAAGGGAGACCCACGCCAAGGATGCCAGGTCTAACAACAGCCTTTGTAGCATATATGTCCTATGGCAATGTAAGAGGTGTAAGTTGCAGATGGCTATCGACCTCTGATTGTTATGGTATTAGTATTAGTGTGGGCCAGAAATGTTATGTATGAAATTATATAGCTAAATAATACCCCAGCGAACCATAGGTCAGCTCTCTTTAGCTTACTTGCTAAAGTAGTTTGCTTAGGTAGGTTGTTTCCAATCTGTGGATTGTAAATTGAAGGTTGAGTTTGAGGGTGTGAATGTCTTTCAGGGTTCTGTTGCCAGAATGTCAAGTCAAAATCTTTATTAATGTTTAGACAATTGTCTTTAAAACAATAAATACATACAACACAACATTAAAATTACCCCCACCGACCAATTTAAGGTCTTTAACACAGCCTACCCACAAAAAAAACACATAGCCCTCTATTAAACAACAGGACAATATCGCTCTTGAAACCCTGTTGTGCCCTTTCTGTGGCTCCTTCCTTAGGGTCCACATAGCATCTAGCCTAAGTCACCTTTCACATGAAATGTGAACACAGGCTGGCCTAGGGGATCTATTTGCCCCTTTGGTTCCCCTGCTTGGTCACTCGGCCTGCACATCATGTGGGATGCAGTAACGCATGACAGATTGTGAAGATTACAACTTACTACTATGGAGGACATATTTCCACGAAGCTCCATTACTACACCGCAACAGGCCCTGCATGATCGTGATACCACTGTACTAGCCAAGTTTATATGCTATCACCTGTGTGTGGCAGTGTGTGCGATGCATGTGTTCTTCCTCGCAGCACCCCCTCGAGTTTTGCTGCTCCCAGGCTCGAGCGCTATTGCCTAACTCTAGGCTATGCTTAGTGCACTTCAAATATCTTCACAGGCTTTATCGCACCCCTGAGCGGCTACATAGGCTGGACCTCCTAGAAGATCTCCACTGCATTAGATGCTCGAAGCCGAGCGCCGACTTCCTCCATCTGGCCTGGTCTTGCTCAGGAGTGGGTCATTTCTGGCCTACTGTCTTTGACATGCTATTGATGAAATCACTGGGTTGCGGCTTGAATGTACTCCCCTGGTAGACCTGTTGGGCTATGTCAAGGAGATCCCCCCAGAGCTGGGGAAAGTGTCCGCTCTTATGCTCCTGCTGGGTAAATGACGAGTGGTGATTCGCTGGGGCTTTCGCGCGGTCCCTAGACTGGCTAACGTATGCCGCGTATTGCCAGGATAGCTTAACAGCTTATTGTGACCTGATGCCAGTCACCTTTTGAATTGTATTTATGACTGCGCAATTAGGAGTCAGAGGAGACCGCTGTGTCTGGTGCTCCGGATGCAGAGTAGCTCATGCTATGGACCCCTTCTATACGTCTCCTCAGATGCAGACGGCTTGACTGCTGGCGCGCCGCCTAGTAGTGCCTCCCTCATATTAGGACAAATGGGGCAATCAGGGTGAGAGCTCCTGTCGCCCCCTCCCTCTCAGTGGCTACCCTCCAACCCCCCTTTTTCTGCCCTCCCCTGCAATACCTCAACAGTGATTTTTCTTTTTCTCTCTCTTCCTTTCTTTCTTTCATGATTCCTCCTTGAATTGTGTCTTGTCGACTTCCTGAGTATTGCAAAGTCATTGTTTATTTGCCAGAACTGACAATGTCAGCAAATCAATGTACAGCCCAGGCTTGCACAATTTGCTAGGATATTTGGTTTCTCTGTATTTCTGTGTTTGAAAATTTAAATAGACAGAATTTTTTTTTAAAGAATAGATTTTCTGTAGCTTATTCTACATACATGTACCTACGCAACAAATGTATCTTTAAGGTATGTAAAGTTAGGAATAGTAAATCTATACTCCCCTATACTCACTTACCTTTTGTTATTCTGTTGTCGATATTCTTGTACCAGGATATTCTGAGGGGTCAATATTTAGTAGTCTAACCAGTATTTGGGAAAGAATGCACCTATAGAGCACAACTATAATGTTTGGTTCTAGATGAGGGCCATGCCCCCCTAAAAATATAATTCTGCCTATGGGTCTGACCGCAATGCTGTGGGGAGTGTTTGCACCACTGGGTCTCGTTTTAACGCAAAAATGGATGTGAGGCCTTACCCCATATTCTTCTGCAGAAGGGGTTTTTCAAATTTGCTAAAATCACTGGTATCAACAACAAGATTTTTCAGAGGCCTTGTGATTTTAGTGAACAGATGCCACAGGCCAGCCCGCCACTCTGAAAAGTGTTCAAGCTCCAGTGCAGTTCACCATTTGTCACTTTTATGAGCACATGTCACAGTCGGATAAAGACATATCAAAGGGCCTGCTCAAGGTCATGATATTTAAAAACTGCTGTTGGAGAGGAATGCAAAAAATTGTAAAGGGAATGTTATTTTGGTAATTCACAGCTTTTTCAAAGTATGTCCCACTATTACATTAACAAAATCGCCCCAACCTGATGTCTGTTAAATGTAGGTGGGTCTTGAAAGTTTTCATTATTAAAAGTGGATCCTGGTTCTAAAATGTATGGGAAGCACTGCTCTATATATCAGTACATATTATATAATTTTTAGTAAAATCAAAAGGTCTTGGCTAATGCCAGGCCTAAAGAGTCAGGCCAAGGGGATGAGAGAAATACAGAAAACATGCCGCTAAACGAAGGAATAATACTTGGATGAAGTAAAATAGTAATTGGAGTGAAATAAACACAAGGGGAAGAGAATGGAAGAAGAAAACACAGGTAGAGAGGGAGAGGCAGAAAAAAGGAAAGCCAGAAAGAAAAAAACAACAACACATGGGGGAAGAAAAAAGGTTGCTGGAAAGTTAAACCACAGAAGAAAAGAAACATTGGCAAGGACAATAGGTCTCACCTTTGGGACCTATTGGCTTTTCCATTGGTTTTAGCCATGCATCAAAGAAGTTTGATTATGCATGCACACCTACAAAATGATGCAGGCGAGATGGATCGGTGGATAAAAATAAAAAGAAATAGAAGTAGTGCAAAAACGCTTTTAAGGTGAACAGGCTGGCAGCAATTTTCGGCCTGGTCCGCCGCAAAAAAAAAAAAATACATTTAGGAAAAGAACATGGAGCGGAGGGGGCAGCAGCGCAGAGTGGGGGCAGCAACGAGGAGTGGGCAGGGAGTGGAAAGAAAATATACAGAGGAGACACCAGTAGACTAGGGCATGAAATCCCAGAATCAGAGACGTGTGTAGTAATCCTCTAAGGAAACATTAACATGGCTCGCATGCAATTTGGCAAGCTGTTCGGGTAAAAACCAAACACTGTCGCAAGATCCGTGAGTTTGTATTAGGTTTCTTAAAAGGTGATCTGACGTGGTATTACAGGGATGCCGTGCGTGTTGGGCACTTAAGTTTCAGTGTGCTTGCGGTTGCCTCATTAAAAAGCGTATCTGTAGTGGGGATGCTATGAGGAGACATAATGAATAACAGATCGTGAAGCAGTCTGGAATCTGCCCAGTGAGGACTGTACGAATACTTTGGAAAACTCTAAGGGGCATATTCACAAGGAGCTATCGGCGAATTAATGTCACTTTATCGCAGCCAAAGTCGTGATAAATTTACCACCCCATTCACAAGCCGGTGTCAACAGCCCACAGCACCAGTTTACCCGCGATAGCAGCCGCAAAAAACATCGCCACAGAGGACCCCTGCAAATATCGCTAATGAGATGCAGATTAGGCGTTCCCATGCCAAAAGCCGAGACAACATCACACCTCAACATTCACAACGACCAGCCACATCGGCGATAAGAACACAAAACAGGCGATAAGGCGCGTTAGCACCAGGAAATTTACACCTGCTCTGACCTGGTGTAAAGTCGGACGGCAGCCAGCACCACAAAAGGGAGCACAGCCCAGAGCCACACATGAAGGACAACAGATGCCCACGAGCAACTGAACATGCAGCACGGACACCCAAGAGGGCCACAACACCCACCGACACCACACCCAGGCCCGCAACACCACCCCCCCCCCCCGGGACCAACCCCAACCCCGGACTAAGAAATTGCACACCAACACCACGCATCCCAAAACAAACATTTTGCCTGATGTTGCACAAGCAGGAAAATAAACATACATGCGTGGCCCGAAAATGGAGAATCAGTCATACAGCAATGCAATCACCAACACAAAACACCATACAAACAAAAGCAGAAACAAACCTTAGGATGAGTCCTAGCGGCTCCTCACCGGACAATCCGTAGCACACAGCCTGGAAGACCAAATCCAAGAGAAGAAGGTGTGCCATGTGCCCAACAAAGGAAAGAGAGGGAGAGAGCGAGGGAGGGAGACGGAGTGAGATAGCAGAAGCAGCGCAAGGCCACTCGGGCACCTGGCTCCACATGCCAACATGTGTGTGTGCATCGCCATCTGTACACCATGAGCCCAAGGCCGTGTCCCAATCTCAGCGCCAAAGCCACATCACATTCCGAAAACGCAAGTAGTAGTCAGACAAACATCAGGGATGAAAGCACCATTGTCCCAATGCAGAAGGCGGGAGGACACCTGCACCTCTGACCTTGGTCCAGAACGCGCCTGGAACACCCTGATAGAGATGCAATGGCAGACGGGGACGACTCCCACACCACGCATTCCGCTAATGAACCATCCGACTTATCCACAGCCCACACACAGAAGCCCCTGCCTGTGGTACCCCCGCATGGGATGCCCTTGACCCTCACGGAAACAGCAACCCATTACCCACAAGGTTGCACACACATACGAATCATTGCTCAGAGCTGTGGCATATCCTCCACACAACTGCCGCAGTTCAGAAGAGTGCCGGTTCACGAGACGCACCAACGCAATGGCAGGCCATACCGGGCACATGCACAACCCCCGTCACGTGGAACAGTACCGTGCACGTATGCTGCATTTACTGGGCGCACTGCCACTGGCAGTGCTGCGGATCAGTTACAGGCTCAGCTTCCGCATTGCCCACGTCACCTGCGTCCAGCCCTGGTTCCACTGCCGAACATGCACATTCGAGTGTCCCATGGATGTCTGCCTATCCAACACAACTGTTGATGAATTGGACTATGACTTGTGTCTGCGCCCCCTGTTGGATCACAAACAGGAGTGTAACCGAGACAGCTGTGCATGGGATGCCTTGACATACTGCGTATGTATTGGTAGTTGTGCATGGGAGATTGCACAATTTCTCGTGTGCAGTGACCACATCGAGGTGCTCCCCTATTGGGCTGTGTTGCAAATCGGTGAGACGGTGTGGGCTGAGCACACCTGCCCGGACCACCTAATGGATTGGCTCATCCTGGTGTTCCTTGAACACGACAACAATGTACTATTGGAACACATTGCACATGAAGCTGCACGGGCATTCATGGACGAGTAACTACGTTCCTGCAGCCACATTCGATTGCCACCCTCAGCATCGTTGGGATTGCTCACATATCCCACCACAACAGAGGACACGTCTGCCTTCGGTCGGGCTCTGGATGCATGTGCTTGGAATAACGTGTGTGTACACACACCTGTGCAAGGTGACGCAGGTCCATGGTCGGAGCAACACAGCGTCGTTTGGCAACATTGCCAATTCGGACACACTGCTGGGGGAGAGCACACACATGGCAATGTAGCACGACATGTGAACCTGTCGGACCCTCACACCTGATCACTGTCAGCAGAGCAGACAATCGGCGCACTCCGGAGGCAGAGCACCATGCAGATCCCACGTGCAGTGAGTCGTGCCCCCTCACACGGGGCAATGGGCAGACGCCAAACAACACATGACTCATCCAGCAAGGCAAGGTGGGCTGTGAGCGTTGCCATCCGTGATGAATGTTGTCCATTTCAGCCCCAACATTTTCTGAACCTTGACATGTACCCATGCTGCGTGTAAGTGTCTTAAGCATGTCCCTGCCTGTTGTGGCCATTGCCTCGTCCGTACTGACACGCACATGGCAATAAAGTCTATGCCACTCCACTGGTGTCTAACTGTGAGGTGTGTTGTTTAGATTGTCCACTCGTGTGCCACAATGAGCATCGTCCCAACACAGGGAGAAACTGACTGACGCATGTGCAATGGGGGTGTGTCCCTTTGGCAAGCTCCACCTCTGTGAGCCAGACATTGTTTTTGGATAGGTGCTGGACGACATGTTTACATGACTTCAGCTATGTGTGTATGGTGTCCAACCTCTGACCATGTGGAGCAATGTCATACATCACAACAGAATGTGTCCACACAGATGTGTGTAAGTAGGTATGCGACGTGAAGTTCTGTTGTCACACGTGGTGTAGGACACCACTCCTGGCCTGCCACCGTTTTGGTCACTCCTACACACAGCCCTATTCAACACATGGACGTGTGCCTACGTTGGAGGGTTGTGAGATTGTTGCTGATGTGCAATGGGGACACAGCTAGTACTCACCTTCACAGTCATCCAATTGGCCATGTGTCTCAGGGATAGACATGCGCATAGATGTCAGTTACCAGGGTGTACCTTCATGTGCAATCATTGTCCCTACATCCAGCCATACTTCCATACGTGAGTGAACATAGTGATGACACATCTGTGTGATTTAGAATGTTTTATGACAATCAGGGGATTGACGGAGCTGGAGCTGTACATGGCCATCCAAGCCCACATCACATGGAAGCCCAGTGGTGGGCCAACCAGAGTCCTTTGGGGATTGCACAGTGATTAGGAAGAGGGAGAGTGCAGTCCGCAGCAGGATTGCTGTGTAATTGGCCAGCGGTGAAGAAATGGCAGTCCGTGTCGGGGTCCGGGTGAATGTCGCAGAGTGTTCCGGAGGTCAGTAGGAGGTATTTCCCAGGGCATGATGCATAGGTCATAACCAGGCAGGGACAGGCCATATGGCGGTGATGGATGCTACTGCCTCCTTCCTCACACAGTAGTTCCCATCCCCTTCTGACTCCCCTGATACAGGTTCTGTGTCCGGTGTGTGTGGCGGGGTGATGGCTGCATCGCTGTGTGCCCCTGACACATCAGACTGCATAGGTGATGGGGCAGCATAACAGTGTGCCACGGACACATCAGGGGTCGGAGCTGTGTGTGTCGATGTTCCCGCTGCAGTCATCTGGGAACGGCTCAGTGACAGCAATGGCAAGATGAAGTACTGCAGGGCATTGAAGTTCCCAGCCACTACTTGCTGGTGTCCAGCCGTGGCAGACATACTTCCAGCCTGCATCTGCTCCATGGTCTCCATTGACCTCCACACCTGTGCCAACTCTGTGCTGTCATGGCTGGTGCCTGTCTGACCAGACAGTTCTTGTATTAGATTCATGGCACCAGCGAGGTCAGCCAAGGTCTTTGGCGGAGCATGGTGCGTACAGGGGGTGTCCGATAGGGACTGTACGTGGTCCCTGATGGGACTCAGACACCCACGTATGGCATCGAGTTTGGCTGCCACGAGCTCGAAACCCACCCGCAGCTAATGAGCCAACTCCACCTGGCAACCCAACACACGCCGTTGGAATTCCATGTATTGGTCGGGGGGTCCTGGGAGACAGCCGTGGTGGTGTGTGTTTCCTGCTGTGTGGTCTGTGCAGGTGGTGGGGTCACCTCGAGGCAGCTGGCCTGGCCTGCTCCTGGGGGTGGGGTGCAGAGGCTGTCCATTATCCATTGGAGGGTGTCTTGACATATGTGCAGGTTGTCCTCTTCATCAAGGCAGTGTGGTGTGCTCTGCAGGAGGTGTTGTATGTCCCTCTGCAATGTGAAGGAGAGATGCAGGTTAACAGAGTTTCACATGTATGGTGATGATTTGCAGATGTTTACATTCAGACTGCATGCTAATGTACATTGTGACTGTTTTGGTGCAGCTGGCTATTTGATGGCAGTCAGTGTGTTTTTCGACTACATGACGGATGTGTGGTAGTACCCGTACATTATCATCACACAGTGTCAGGCAATGCCAGATGTGAGTGGACAGTTACTACGCACGAGCGGAACCTGTTGTGAGCTCTGTCCTGTGGTGCTGGTGTTGCACTTTGTACCACATTGCCGTCATTGCTGATGTTCTGTGATTGCTATGTGTGTGTGCTGCATTGTGGGGGAGTTGCCCCTGCAGCTCTGATTTCGTGTGGCCTTCTCCCTTTGAGGCGGGGTGCCTTTGAATTGTGTGCTTTTCTGGGCCTGATTTGCTTTTGACTTGGGTCATATGTGCTCTCGGACTGTTTTTGTGGCCTGGTGCATTGTTCGTCTGCTGCGTGTATTGTTCGGCATGGGTTGTGGGTGCACGTGAACATGTCGGAGTGTGACCTGCTCCTTTACGGATGTGAGCCGCACTGGACTACCTCCATGTCGATTCGTGGGCCATGTCATTTTTTTTGGGCTGCTGCCATGCTATCGGACATGCAGTGTTACTTGCATAGTCAGTGTGGGTCACAGAGCCGCTGCTTTGCTGGATTCAGCACATGTGCATGGGTAGGTTGTGATATTGGTGATAGGGGGGGGGCCCTCTGTGCACATTGTGGATTGGGGCCTACTTGGCGTTTCTATATGTGCTGCAGTGTGCCAAGGCAATCAGGGACATGTTCCACAGTCATTGTGGGTGTGCTGTGTGCTAAACGTAATTGTGCATGTGTGCCATTGTGCCCATCTCCCCCCGTCCCTAGTCGTTACTCACCCTGTTGCTGTTGGGTCAGGTCGTATCGTGCTGTGTCCAGGCCCCCCAATCCTGCCACCGTCTCCTCACTGCTGACTGTGGCCACCATTTGATCCAGCTCATCCAGCTCCTCCTGTGTCGCAGGACTTCCACCTCCAGTCGCCGTTGCTGCCTCCCTGTTGGCGGCGAGCTTATGTTTGGTCTGCCTTTTCAGATAATTCCAGCACCTCTTGACCTCCTCCAGTGACCTCCTCAACACTCCGACTGCATTGACGTTGGTGACGATGGCCTGCCATATTTCGGTTTGGGTTGCCAGTGCCGCAGTGGAGGTGCCGAACAGTTGTTGATGGTGTTCGGTCACCTCCGTGACGATGATCCGGTCTTCCTGCGGACTGAACCCGGTCTTCCTCTTCCTCTTGTCCTTGCCCTTCCCCAAACGCGGTGTTCCTGGCTGGTCCTCCGTGGGGCTTGTGGTGTTCGGCTTGTCCTCTGCACTCGGTCCGGGTGCATCCATGTTGCTACACAGTTTGAATTGTTTTTGGGCTTTTTTTTTCTTTCTTTTATGGTGCTTTTTCCCGCCGGACGCGTGGGATTTGCAGGCCTGTGGCTGGTGTTCGCTGATTTCTGTACCGCGATTGGCCTCATCGCATGATTTCTCGCGTTTCGCATTTTTTCGGCGTGGCGTTGATTTTCACGCTGACATTTGACGCGTTATCTGGTGACTATCGCATGCTACCGCCTTGTTGTGAATTTCACGTTGACATGGGGTTATTTTCCCGAGATAGCCCGCGATGTTGAAAGTCGCGTTACGCTACTCTTGCGGTAGTTATCACACGTTCTTGTGAATATACCCCTAAGTGTGCCAAGCGAGGTACGAAAGCATCAGTCATCCGTACATCGGCCATCATCAGCCGATCAGAGGAAAGAAGAATGCCTCACACGCTAGCCAGAGCTATCAGCTTAGTGCGCAATGCCAAAGTACACTGCATCTCCTATATGTAAGTCTCCCCTAAAGCAAGACTTAGAGCCCTAAGGCAGGGTGCATTATAGAGCATGTGAGGGCACCTCTGCATTAGCAGATATGCCCCTGTGATGCCTAGTTTCATTGCCTGGCATTGCGGGTACTCAGGAAGCCATTTTAAAAGTATGTGCTGGGCACTGGTGTCATCACAAGCTACCCAGCTACATAATGGCTTCACTGAAAATAATGGTGTTTGGTATCAAACACGTTGTCTTGATAAATCCATACTGATGCCAGTATCGGATTTATGAAGACATGCACCTGAGGACACCTTAGAGGTGTCCCTATAACCCTACTAGTCTCTTAGGGTCTGATTGGGACTTTAGCGGTGTGGCACCAGATCCACCCTGCCACCGCACGGCCAAGCTGTGGTCAGACCGCCTCCAGATTAAGAGTTTGATTCTGTCTGGCGGGCTGGTTTTTGATGTTCCCACTGCAGAACCCTGTAAATGGGCACTGCAATGGAACAGCAAAAACAGTTCCTGCATGGCAAGTTTCGAGGCGCTAGATCCTCCAGGAACACCCCTGCACCAATACCCTGAATACTGGAGCACCTGCACCAGCCAAGGCTTGTTTGTGTCCAGGGCGGACAACTCAGCTGTGGAAAACCTTCCTGCATGATGAGGGACTTCAAGACCGATGAGATCCACGTCCAGAGTGGCCCTGCTGTCTCGTGTTTCCCTCCTCTGCAGAACCCACCGACAACCATGAGAGCCTCGATCTCCAGTGGCCAGCCAGCCAAGACCCTCTACACCTGAGCTCCACAGCCCGGGGCCTTTACTCCTGACTGCCTCCCCTTGGCCTAGGGATCCTCACGACCTGAGCCCTCCTTTGGGTTCACCCAGACTTGTCCCCAAGTCCCTCCTTGCAGCCTTTGTTTTCAGGTCCCCATTGACTTCTACGGTGTAGTGCTTTAGGCTACTATCCAGACAAGCACCTCTGCACCCGGACACCCCAGGGCAGGTAACCCGAAACTGCAGGTGGTTCTTTTGAACTTGGCCCCCTAGCACGTTAAGTCCAACAGGGCACCCTCGAATGCAAGTATATGTTTGCTGTGTATCTTTTTCCTTCCATTCGGGAACATTTCCACATTAAAGGTTCATACTTCAAAAACTGTTATTTGAGTATTTTTGCTATTTATTTGTAAAATCAATATCTCCGAAAGTGAAAAAGTTATTCTAAAGATCTTGGTGTCTAAAATTTTATAAAAATCTATGTTGTTTTTATACGTTGGTCTCAGAATTCTTATTGAGTGTGTGCATCATTTATGGACTGTGCGTGTGCAACAAATGCTTTACACTCCCCTCTGAACAGCCTACGCTGCTCAACCACACTACCACAAATGGCGCACTTGGGATTATTAAAGTAAGCCCTGTAAACCACATGAGGGTCGTCTGGACTTTTTGCATGGTGTGCCTTCACATTGCAACATCACAAAATAAAATGAAGGACGGGGTGTTAAAACTTTTCAAACACTCCAGTCATAGATGTGGGTTTAATCCATCGTTATTTTGCTCGCAATGTAACTCCAGTTTGGACCCAGCCATATTCAAATCAGTCTTGACCCTGCGCCCAATGGGAACAGTCCAGCCTGAACTGCCAGGCCAGGTCCTCCCTGTACCGGAAACAAGCATCCTGGGACCGGTTTAGGGGTATCACCCCATATCAGCCAGGCTAGCTTGAATCCAGTGGTGCAGCGAGCAAGGGACCCACGTCTGGGCATACCCTTAGCCACTTAGTGCGGACATAGCAACATCACAAAATAAAATGGACGGAGTGCTGAAACTTTTCAAACTCTCAACCCCAGTCAAAGATCTGGGTTTAATCCATCACCCTTACATTGGCAAAACTACATAACAAGCACTTGCAATGCAATAGGTCTCGCATTTGGGAGAGTTCGAGTTATTGGTGTTGTAAATGACAATGTCTTTTTCCGTTGTGTTTTGGTTTGGAGAGTAATGGATGTATGTGATGTGGAGTGGAATTATGTGGGTTGTATTGGAAGTGTTAGTTGTGGAATTGTCTGGGATGGAATTGTGTGGTGTGGAGTGTATTTGTGTAGTGGAATTATGTGGCATGGTGGATATATAGGGGTGAGAGCTGCACAGAATAGATACAAGGATGGGCTGAGGGCGCTGTGGTTAGAGTACCAGTGGACTCCATGTCACCAAAGAGCAGTGCTCCAGCTGTGGGTGGCCTTTTCTTTTACAATTCTTCGTTCTTGGGATAGAGCAACTGAAGTGGACTAGGAGATGTACCCTAAATTTGCCGAGGCTTGGGTGGGTGCTGGAATGAAAGGGTGGGGGCTGTTTATTTTGATGTCAGTTGTGCCCTGTGAAGGAGCTAGTGTGTGCTTAAATATAATGCTCTCTGCGCACCCGCACACGTACAGCTGACCTGGTTGCATGAGTTCTTTCAACCCCACAGCTGGGTCCCCAAGGCCCTCCAAAGCTGTGTCTTGATTTGCTGATGTAAGAGGGCATGGCATTCACAGTAGGTCAGCAGCGTGTTTTCTTTCTTCTGTGCCACAGCGCGGAGTGCCCGATCGCCCACGCTTTGGGATGGGCACAGGCAGAGCCCCGAGGCCAGGATGCGGCGTGTGCCCGTAGGGTTAATTCCTGTTAGCTGCACACGGTATACATATGGCCTGGTATTGCCGAGTCCCCTCCCTTGACATGATCAGTAAAACACTGTCCCCTCCCCCATGAAGCATCAGTAATCATATCCAACACCAGTTCTTTGGATTAGGGGTCATATATCCCCGGCCGTATTTATTACAAATTAATAAAAACACATTATTAATAATTCATAATCAAAACGAATTTTTGAACATATACGCAGAAAACCCAAAACACATCCAATTACATTTAGCAATACAGAGATTGATAAATTTTTAATGGCTAACCTTAACAAGGAGCTAGAAATACCTTTCTAGCTTCACTGGATAATATTCTAGAAGAAGGCCTCTGCACAGATGCATATACAATCATGGGGGATTTTAATTTCCATTTGGAGAGTCTAGATGACCCCGATACTGTGACTCTGATAGATACAATGAATAGTGCAGACTTGAAGCAACTGGTTCTTGGCCCTACACACAGGGCAGGTCACACCTTGGATGGTATTTTCTCTAATCATCCCGGCCTTCAGTTTACTGGCCTCCTGCCTCTCGTATGGTCAGATCATGCTGCCGCCCAATTCGAGCTGACTTTTAGACCTTGACCCACAAGTGGGCCTCATCAAAAAGGCCAAATAATAACTAGAGCCTGGAAGAATATTGAGGCAACTGCTTTACAGGAGCTTCTCATTTCCACGGCCAACCAGTTGCCGGTGAGTGTGGAAGAAACCGCCATGGTATATACAAATTGGCTTGAGAAGGCCTGTGATAAACTAGCCCCTAAAAAATCTTTCTGCCCTAAAAAGACTTCAACCATCTGCCCCGTGGTATACCGAAGACTTGAAAAATCACAAGCTCACCTGCAAACGGTTAGAGCGAAGTTGGAGAAGGGGCTATAAAGAATCAGATAAAAACTCTACAAAATGGGGTTGTATAAGTATAAACAACTGCTCCATCTAGCCAAACAAGAGTTCTATGTGGCACGTATAGATTTAGCGAAAAATTCGGTGAAAGAACTATTCAGAACTGTCTCTAGCCTGGTTACGCCACGCTCAGCCATAGTTGATTCAAGTCAAGAGCTGTGTGAGGAGATAGCCAATTTCTTTTTGACCAAAGTGGAAACCATTTTCTCAGCCTTCTGCGGGCTAAATGGTGCCACGTTGGATCCGGCAAGAGATAAACTTAAGCCCTTAAATATTCCCACTGAGATACTAGAAACTTTTAGGCCAGTATCTCCGGACAATTTGGAGAAACTGCTTATGGCTGCTAAATCAGGATCACCCTATGACCCTTGCCCAGTAGCAGTGGCTAAATTGGCTCCTGGTCCAATTGCGCGATCACTGGCCTTCATTTTTGAGGGAATGTTTGAATCAGGGCATTTCCCCACTTGTTGGAAACTGGCCTCCATTCTGCCCCTGTTAAAAAAACCAAGTCTGGACCCAAAGGACCCCAACAATTTCTGCCCGATCTCGCGTCTTCCACTCCCAGCCAAGCTGGTAGAAAAAGTTCTGAACACTCAACTTAGTTCGTTCCTGGCAGCAACACAAGCCCTGGACCCCTCCCAGTATGGTTTCAGAGGGGACACAGCACCGAGTCTGCCCTCATCAAGGCCACAGAGGAGATCAGAGAGGCCGTTGATGGAGGTGGGAGGGCGGCTTTGATCTTGTTGGATCTATCGGCGGCCTTTGATACGGTCCATCATGGTATCTTGATGGACCGTCTAAAAGAGTGTGGGATCCAATCCAAAGCTTGGGCTTTGCTAAATTCTTTTCTATCCGGCAGAGGACATTCCGTTGCATTAGGTGGATATCAATCTAAACCCTTTTCGCTACCCTGTGGGGTCCCACAGGGGTCCTCCCTTAGCCCCACCCTGTTTAATGTCTATGTTTCTTCTTTGGCCTCCTTTGTTAGAGAGTTTGGGTTTGGTATTACCTCCTACGCGGATGATACCCAAATTGTGGTGTCTCTACGACCAGGTCAGGAAACAGGTATAGATCAGCGTTTCCAAGTCTGTATGCAATCAGTGGGGAAATGGATGGCAGAGAGTTGTTTGAAGCTTAATTCAGGCAAAACCGAAGTCCTACTGTTTGGGAAAGACACTAATTTTTGGACTCCAAGTTGGTGGCCTGATTCGATGGGCTCTCTCCCTCTGCCTTCAAAAAGGTGAAGAATCTGGGGGTTATTATAGATGAGAGACTCACCTTTGGGGATCAGGTAAATGCAGTAACATCATCAACTGCTTATGTGCTCAGAATGGTTAGGAAAGTAATGCCCTTCCTACCTCTGGGTAGTCGCCAAACAGTGGTCACAGCTCTGGTGTTGCCGAGGCTGGATTACTGCAACAGCCTGTATTTGAATATTCAACTAAAAAGTCTGAATAAACTTCAGCTGCTGCAAAATGCAGCAGCGAGACTTTTGACTGGCACATCTAAATTTTCATCCATTTCAAAGGAAATAAGGAAGCTGCACTGGCTCCCAATAAAGAGTCGAGTGCGTTTCAAATCACTATGCATGGTCTTTAAGGCTCTGCATGGTAAAGGCCCAGACTATCTGAACAAGATGTTCCAGTGGTACATCCCGAAAAGAGCACTTCGCTCGTTAGGGGCTAAGCTGGTTTCTGTACCTCCCAGGAAGAAAGCTCTGTGGGGGGGCAGAAACTTTGCTGTATGCGCGGCGAAAGCCTGGAATGACCTTCCGTTTTGCCTAAGAAACGCTGATGATCTGTTGGATTTTAGGAAGGGTTTGAAGACCTGGCTTTTTGCTGAATGAGCTCAGTTTTTCCTTGCTCGCTGCCTCAGGATAGATATGATAGCGCCAGGACACCCTTGGGTAATCGCCGCGCTTTATAAAAGTTACTAACATAACATAACATAACAAGAGTCTAATACAAAGCCATACCTAACCTAAAACTGGAATATGTAAATTTTGTTTTCTGCGTATCCTGGAAGAGCCTACGTGCAAGGTCATGACTGTTCCCAACTAGTTACCAGGTCCCCCTTTACCGGAGTGACCTTGCACAGGAGGCCCGTGTGCCCACCAGATTCCGTGGGTGCCCCCCACGCCCTTCCATCGTACCTCCCAGGGGCTGATGTTGTGCCAGGTTGGCGCCCAATGCACATGCGCAGTGGTTGGCCCAAGCGGCCTACCGGAAGCGGGACTTCCTAACCCCGTACCCTTCAGCCTACCGGCCATAAGTGCCCCCTGGAGTGTGATGAGGGACCACCGTCCCCCCCTCCAGGCGTCCCCGTTAACAATGGGATGCCTACTAAGAGAAGTAAATATTTTCTAGCAATCATGACCTTACCGCAGACCAAGGATACTCAGAGACATAAACATGACAAAATTGATATTTCCTGTAACAGAAGCATATTAGACATTCTTTAAAACGTGACAAAACCTTTTGTTTGAGACCTGACAAGCAACACTTTTACACAAGCCTGACATAACATTTTCTAAACATTGCTGCCTCAGGGGATGGTGGGTGGGGAAGGAAGAATTCCCACGGAGGCTCCCTGTAGTCCTCCGGGAGCTGGTCAGGTGGGCGGTGTTCTCTGGCAGAGCGGCGGAGAAGGAAGAGGCTCTCCCGCCGCTCTGCTGTGGCTCTTAAAGGGGTCCTACCCCCCGAGCCGGCTAGAACTGGTCCCGGCGAGATCCGGGACCGTTCGCATTGCGTTTGCCCTGGAAGCACTTGAACTGCTTCTGGGGCAACAACCTCACAGCCAATGGGCGAGGGCGGGACCCCCGCGCATCATCAGTGCGGGACCCGCCTCCCCCACCCTCGCCAGGAAAGTACACTGGGGACCGGCACTACCGCCATATTGGCGGCGTAACCGAGATCCCGGTGTCGCTTGTGTATATGGCCTGGCATTGCTGAGTCCCCTCCCTTGACATGATCAGTAAAACACTGTCCCCTCCCCCATGAAGCATCAGTAATCATATCCAACACCAGTTCTTTGGATTAGGGGTCGTATATCCCCGGCCGTATTTATTACAAATTAATAAAAACACATTATTAATAATTCATAATCAAAACGAATTTTTGAACATATACGCAGAAAACCCAAAACACATCCAATTACATTTAGCAATACAGAGATTGATACATTTTTAATGGCTAACCTTAACAAGAGTCTAATACAAAGCCATACCTAACCTAAAACTGGAATATGTACATTTTGTTTTCTGCGTATCCTGGATGAGCCTACGTGCAAGGTCATGACTGTTCCCAACTAGTTACCAGGTCCCCCTTTACCGGAGTGACCTTGCGCAGGAGGCCCGTGTGCCCACCAGATTCCGTGGGTGCCCCCCACGCCCTTCCATCGTACCTTCCAGGGGCTGATGTTGTGCCAGGTTGGTGCCCAATGCGCATGCGCAGGGGTTGGCCCAAGTGGCCTACCGGAAGCGGGACTTCCTACCCCCGTACCCTTCAGCCTACCGGCCATAAGTGCCCCCTGGAGTGTGATGAGGGACCACTGTCCCCCCCCCAGGCGTCCCCGTTAACAATGGGATGCCTACTAAGAGAAGTCAATATTTTCTAGCAATCATGACCTTACTGCCACAGGCCAGCATAGTTGACCGACTATCTGGACCCCCCCATCCACTAACGGCCCGAGGTCATGCCCTGTGACTCGCTGCTACCAGCCAGGCTAGCATATTCTCTAAGAATATTTCATTACCCAGTTTAGAGAGGTGGACCCCGTCCTGTAAATAACAATGTTCTCCCAGCATGCACCCATGTGGAATTGTCCTGAGTTTAGGAGTCCTGAAAAGTCTATCGATCCTGTTATTGATCCTCTTTACCGAGTGATTCAAAGCCCAGACAGACTCCCCCCCCGCCAATGGAGTCTCGGGATCATGTGAGACCATACTAAGGTCGCTAGGGGACACTGCTTGGCCAACCAGCCTACTTCTGTGATTAGAGCCTCCACTACCCCCTTTCTGCCCATGTGGAACAAATCATTCCCTCCTAGATGTATTATTATTGCAGCGGGTGTCACTGGGGACCTAAGTAACAAAGGACCAATGAGCTTCTGGAACTGTCCCAGTCTCAAACCCCCTTGACCATGCATTGATACGTTCCAACCCGCCTGGCGGGCCCTGTCCGCGAAGTTGCCTGTGAAAAATTGTTGCTTCAACCTGTTGTTATATGAATGTCCTATGATCCAGACTTCCCTGCGGCCCGGCCCCCCGGCGGGTACCTGGAGCGGGCGGGGCGCATTTGACACGGTAGTGATGACAAGTTCCCCTCCTGCGGCACAGGATGTGGAAACTGCAGAAAAATGGAAACAAGGCCAACGTTAGCGATGATACTTAAAGCAGATGCAACTGCACATAGCGCTTGTAGCAGTCCGAAGACCAACGCCCTATTTTTTGGACATCTTGACCAGTCAGTCCCCGGGCCGTGGCTTCTGTGGCTGCCCCAATCCTGAAAGAATGTGTCCCAAAGTTGGAGGCATCTAAACTTGCTGCACCCAAAGCTAGAGCAAGGACCCTCCCGAACTGAAACTTTGTAAGGGGGGAACTGTCCTGGTGTATCAATAGGGGCCCACCTGCGCCCTGTGGCCTGCAGGCCATATATGACTCCAGGTTGCCCACTGGAAAACATGGGCTCCCTGGTGCTCTCTGCAGGATAACATGGTCCCCCCTCCCATTCTGGTCCGTTTTTGATCTGGGAATTGATAAGGATATTGAACCAGCCTGCCTTTGAACATGGGCAAATTGCATCCCCCCCTGCCAGTCCTTTTTGTTACGTGACACCAGCTCTCCCCCCCTGATGGTGCCGTAGAAGGTGAGGGAAAAAGCACACCTGAATAACTGGACCTCATTGCTGGAGCTACATATCTTTTCGAACGCCGCCATGATGGCTGTGAGTCCTTCAATGCTGATCGGGTGTCTAACGTCCGGCTGCGTGCCCTGCAACCGTTGCCAACCTTTCAGAGCCCTTTTGACCAAGAATGTGCCCGTGGGATCCCAATGCCCCATCATTTTTGCAAAAAATGCCACTGCGGTCATGTGGCGCTTTGCGCAAGCCACCGACCGCCCTCCGTCCCTTAGTTCCCTTAAGAATGATAAGATGGATGCTGGATTGTGCCAAGTTTTTTCCCAATCCTGTCCCAGGGACGCGCAGTATGCAGTAAATGCCCCCCTCATAGGCCCGCCTAGTCCTGGGCGCTAAGCTAGCTGCCACGAGGTCTGATAAGTTGGGGCACCAAGCTGCCACAGATGCTCCGGAAAAGGTGTGGGACGGCCCGCTGCTTCCGGATGATGAGACCTGAAAACCTGCATCTTGAAATGAGACAATGCATCAGCCGCGTGGTTGTGAATGCCCGAAACATGCCTAGCTCTAAACAACACATTTAGCTTCATACATTGCAGTACAATTTCCTTAAGCAGGCGAAGCAAAATTTTACACTTTTGCGGACTGCATGTTGATGCACTCCACCACTGCCATGTTGTCTGACCAGAAAACCACTGACTGATTACGGAACTGTTGCGGCCAGATTGTCACAGCCACCAAAATTGGAAATAGCTCCAGAAATGAAATGTTACTTTTAAAACCACTGTCGACCCACCAATTGGGCCAATGCCCTGCCGCCCAATGGGTACCTAGGATGGCTCCAAACCCCTCACTCCCTGCTGCGTCTGTCATCAGCCTAAGCTCTGGACTGGACCTGGCTGGGCTGGGCCACACTACAGCGCCATTGAAGTCACGCAGAAATGCCATCCAAATCTGCATGTCCTGCTTAACCTCGCTGGACAACCAAGTGTGGTGATGCTTGTCTTTTATCCCTGACATTGCTTGGGCAATGGAACGCGAAAAAGGGTGGGCCATAGGGATAATTCTTAAGGCAAAGTTGAGCAGGCCCACCGTTTTTTGCAACTGGTGTAAAGTAACTTTTTCTTTTTGCCAGCGAGAAACCTTTTACCTTGCTCACTGGTAAGCGTGACACACCCTCAATAGAATCAAGATCAATGCCCAAGAATTCAATTTTTGTTGCTGGCCCGACTGTCTTACCCTGCGCCAGGGGGACCCCTAGTTCCCCCATCAGTGTGCAAAATGTTTCCAATGCCCTGCTACACTCTTGTGACTGTGGTGCACCCAACAGCAAGAAGTCATCTAAGTAGTGCAATACCCAATGGTGCCCTGAGACTTGCCTAAAAACCCATTCCAAAAAGGAGCTGAATTTCTTAAAATATGAGCAAGAGACAGAGCACCCCATTGGCATGCACTTGTCCATGTAGAACTTCCCTTCCAACTGAAAACCCAGTAGGTGGAAATCCTGTGGATGCACAGGTAATAACCGAAATGCAGATTCAATGTCCGACTTTGCTAATAAGGTGCCTGGCCAAGCGACCGCAGCATAGCAATCGCCTGGTCCAATGATGCGTATCTCACGGAGCACAGGGCTCCATCAATGGCCTCATTCAAGTACTGGCCCCTGGGAGCAGATAGGTTATGGATGAGGCGGAAATCCCCTGGATCCTTTTTGGGTACCACCCCCAGTGGTGAGCAGACAAAATTATCCAAAGGCATTGAGTCAAACGGACCGGCCAATCTCCCCAAACGAGGTTCTTTCAGTACTATTCCTCTTGCCACAGATATGGTGTCCCTCACTGACTGCTGATTGCGGCAGTAAGACACCCCTGAGTAACCAGGGGCTGGGATCCGGAAACCGTCCCTAAAACCTTCCAACAAAATCTGGGCTGTGCTTGGGCAAGAATACTTATTCAACCAGGGCCATAATGTCAATAGGTGAGTGCGCCTTCCCAAACAAATGAAACTCATTCTTGTTTCTTGGCTCCCTTGTCTTCTGATTTTTTAAAACACTTAGACTGGGTGTGAGGAAAGGCCACAGAATGAGCAGGCATGCTTGAACTTATAGGAACCACTGGGTCTGGTGCATGTCTTTCTGTTGAAATCCCAACATGCTCCCTTCTTGCTGCCCCCCCCCCCTGCTTTGGGGTGTAGCTTACCAAAAGGACTGCACTTTTGGCGCATCCTTGCTTTTGTAATTCATGTATCTTAACCACAAAATCATATCCACCTGGTCCCATGTGAGAGCTGGATCAGATGCCTTTACCCTTCTAAAAGCTTTGTCATATTCCTTCCAGCACATCCCACCATACTCATCATGTGCACATGTAATTCTGTTCTGGTAGCACACCAACTCTGTGCTTAGCCCTGGAAATGTCTCTATCATTACCGCATGGAAGTTCCCAAATGCCTTTATCCAATTAATCAGTGTTTCTTCAACCTTTTTTCTAGTCGGCCAATTGGCCCAGACCCTTGGGTGGGCCCATTCCCTTAATTTCTTGGCCTCCTCCCTCTCATCCTTGTCTACCAACAAGGAAAACATGTTTACATATTCGCCCTTCCAAATCTGCTCTTTTACATCCTGCGCATTGTGCCTAGGCAGACGCTCTCTGTTGGAGCGCACATCCCCCAAACCTAAACTTGGCAGCAATTGTACTGTACCTGCCGATGTGCCCGCTTGCATCTTGGCGTCTTCAGGTCCCGCAGCTGCGGCCTTCTTTGGGGGTCCCGAGTCATTTGTGGTGCTCCCTGCCTTTTTGAGAGGCTCAACTAGTGGCGGCACCACCTGTGCTGCTTTCTCTACTCGCGCTACCAAGTTCCTTGCCTCCTCTAAGGCATTACCCTCAGCTGACAGGACCCCACTACCTGTAGACGGAATCACTGCCCCTGCTTTTGCCAGCCATGGTAGCAATGCTGCTAGGTTCGCCACTATGTCCTGCTGACCTGGCGCTACATTGGGAGCTGCTGCAACTAAAGGCTGCGCTGGGATCTCATTAGCATTTGGTGGAGTTGCCCCCCCTGTCTGGACCCCATGTACTGGGAGTGCAGGCCCCGAGATGGCTGGCACTGATGGCACTGGTGCCTCAGGACCCGGGATGGCAGGTATGATTGGCACTGGTATGGCTATTGGTACTGGGACCACTGGTACTGGGATGGCTGGCGCTACCGGCTCTGTGGCTCGTGGCAGGGTTGGTACTAGCGGTATTACTACTGGCCCCGCGGGGATCTCTGGGACAGCCCCCCCCCTTCCCCCGCTTGTGCCTAGATGTCCGGGGTACTGGAGGAAAAGCTGCCCTGGGTGCCACACTAGAGCGCCTGGGCCTGTCCTCGGTGTCCTCTTGCCCGTCTACCCTTCTTGTTAGATCTGCCACTGTTTGGTTCAGCTCGCTCATGGAGCGCATCATGTTCGCCATCCACTCTTCCATCCTGGATGGAACCTGCCCTCTTTTTGCTTTTGGTGCCATCGCTTAACTAAAAATGTCACTTGTTCACTGCAACCAACCCTCAGTGCTCACCCACACTTTGCAAAGCACTAGCACTTGTTTGCCTATGAGCCCAAGCAACACCTCCCCTATGCACCAATACACAAGCCAATGTTAGCACTGACCCAAAAACACTGCTACCCAAATTGTATAGCAAACAACCCTCAGTGTTCACCCACACTTCACCAACCACTAGTAGCAGAGTGCCAATACAACAAACATCAATGTCATGTGATCTATAAATGCCCCCTGCAAAATTGCCCCTGGGCACAACAGCTCTATTTGTATTAAAAACGATTTCCCCCCAAGAAACCCCCTTACCTTCCAATAATGGCAGGACCCCAAACCGCAGCTACAGCCGGAGCCACTCCCACATGTTCAAGAATGTGGGGCAGGTGAGGATATCCTCCAACCCGCGTGGCTCCCGGTCTGTGCTTGCCGGTCCCTGTCCTGCAAAAGGAAGGCGAAGGGTGCTGCTGCCACAGATGTCTCCAGACGCCGGCTCCAATCCTGCTTTATGAGCCTATGCGTGGAGAAAATCACAAGGGGTTAATTCCTTATGCCCCTGCCACGTGGGGCAGAGGCGTCAATGGGCGGTTAAAACCGCCGAAAATTCTCGCGTCCGCTTCCCCCTGCCGATTCAGTACCGCACTGCTACACCTGCATAACAGAAAGAAGAATTCTCATGGAGGCTCCCTGTAGTCCTCCAGGAGCTGGTCAGGCGGGCGGTGTTCTCTGGCAGAGCGGCGGAGAAGGAAGAGGCTCTCCCGCCGCTCTGCTGTGGCTCTTAAAGGGGTCCTACCCCCTGAGCCGGCTAGAACTGGTTCCGGCGAGATCCGGGACAGTTCGCATTGCGTTTGCCCCGGAAGCACTTGAACTGCTTCCGGGGCAACAACCTCACAGCCAATGGGCGAGGGCGGGGAAGGCGGGACCCCCGCGCGTCATCAGCGCGGGACCCGCCTCCCCCATCCTCGCCGGGAAAGTACACCGGGGACCGGCACTGTAGTGTAGCTCCTATTTCCCTAATAGGTTCTGCGCATTGGAATAATATATCCTATAGGTTTGACATAGGACTAAGGTCGTTATGTCCCTATCGAATATATTAAACTTAATTACTTGTGCCAGCTAGCTCAGAGGCCACTAGAAACTCCTTGACAACAAGAAGGGAGTAGTTTCTGGCAGCCGCAAAACATGACCAATATGTTTTCCTTTTAGAATCAGAACGTGTCCCAGAGTCGTGGAAACACTAGATAACTATTTCACTCAGCTCAGTCAGTGCATGCTTAGTTTTACTCAAAGTTACACAGAAATAATAGACGGGCGTTTTCAATAAAAGATTTATTGAACAGTCTTGTTTCTGGTGTAAGTATAATGTGCTGTTACGATCACAAGACAGTATGCGAGATAAATAATGTACAGGGTGAGCAGTAGAAATAAATAATACTGCGATAGCATTATCTTGTAGTACAAATGCTGTTACATAAAAAACACATGCAAAAACAACAGTTGATGGACAGAATGCAGAACAATGTCATACATTCACCCCAGTACAGAGATCTGGGCCTAAATCCATCATTTTTTTGCTCACCATGCCATTCCAGTTTGAACCCAGCCATATGCAAATCAGTCTCGACCCTGTGCCTCATGGGAACAGTCCAGCCTGAACTGCCAAGCCAGGTCCTCCCTGGACTGGAAACAAGCATCCTAGGACCGGTTTCGGGGTTTCACCCCTCTTCAGCCAGGATAGCTTGATTCCAGTGGCATGGAGAGCACGGGAACCACGTCTGGGCATACCCGTCCCACTCGGGGTGACAAATGCAAAAACAACAGTTGATGGACAGAATGCAGAACAATGTCATACATTCACCCCAGTACAGAGATCTGGGCCTAAATCCATCGTTTTTTTGCTCACCATGCCATTCCAGTTTGAAGCCAGCCATATGCAAATCAGTCTCGACCCTGTGCCTCATGGGAACAGTCCAGCCTGAACTGCCAAGCCAGGTCCTCCCTGGACTGGAAACAAGCATCCTAGGACCGGTTTCGGGGTTTCACCCCTCTTCAGCCAGGATAGCTTGATTCCAGTGGCATGGAGAGCACGGGAATCACGTCTGGGCATACCCGTGTTAACCTTCACTCACCTGAAATCCAGGGGTTCCAGTTGAGAGATGAGATGCTAGTTTTCCGATGCCCCCTAGCACCTAGGTCCTCCGAAACTGTGTATATAATACAGTCTGGATTCGTAGGTTTCTGGGGAAGGGGAAAAAGGGACAAAGTAACCAAAAGACAAAATAAAGGAACACACGCCACTCTCCGCGCCTGCCCAAGAGCTTCTGTTGCGAATCCTTTAGTGGATCCTTCCTACAAAAACAAACAATAATGAATGACGTGCAATTTACCTACTCAACATGACTTCTAAATATGCACAATACAAACATACGTTTTCTACCACTCTAGTACCTTTGCTCTTACTGTATGTCTCCCATACGATGCAAAAGATGAGTTAAGGTGCTAGCGTCCCTTTACTGTGAAAACAAGAAAACATTAGCCCAGAAAACCTCTTTTCCTAAATACACAATGAGCCTCTTAATTGTTTGGCTACTCACTTAATATCAGGTCCTTATGACACCTTAACAATAATGTCTTTCACAAAAGTAATGAATACAATGACTCCCTGTAATGATCGCAATGATTGAAAGCACAGAGATCCTTTGCCAACTCTGTTGTAATCTTTGCGTTCTTTCTTTCTTGTATTATGTAGGTGTGGACTGAAGATTATGGCAGGGAAAAGTATTCAACAAAGATAAGTTCTTCTTTTGTTTGACTTGTTCTGCATGCATGCGTGCATGCGCGCTCCGCAAGCGGAACGTTCTTACTTGTAAGTATTTCTCTTCTTCTCCTTTTTGTCTTGTTGCAGGATGAAGGAAGAAAAGACCGGGAGCAGGGAACTGATGCCGGACAGGAAATGGGGACGGAAGAGGAGTCGAGTCTTCGATGCGGTGAGGAGCAGCGGAAACAGGAAGAAAACCGGAAGTCCGAAAATGGAACCATAGAGCTGTTGCTTCGTCGGAAGACTTCAGGTGAGTGGAGTTGCTGGATAGCGATGAAACGAACACAAGCGCGAGTAAGTGGGAGCGGCAGTCTTATATAGACGAGGAAGGGTGGGGTTGCTTTTCACGTTGCAGAGTCACGTTTCAGCAGTTGCTGAAAGCAACGTGCGCGCTCAAGGACTTGCGCCTGTTCTGGTTGTTCGAGTCTGGTTAACCCTTTAACAATGTGTAACGTGATGCTCAATGAGATGCAGGCAAGCATAATCATTTTAACGACCCAAAGCCTGTGAAACACTAGAAAGAGACTCTAAGGCAAACAGAAATACCATGATGTATTGCACCAAAACATAAGGTTGATAAGACCTCAGAATAAACCTGACCTGTTGACCACAGTTTGATCAAGAGTATTTTACTGTGAGTTACCACCTGGTCAAACATTACCTTACTGATCACGGGGGGGGGGAAGCACCGGAGGGTTATTATGATGGCTGAGCCCTACAAACCCCAACAGTCGCTCCCCTCAAAGGCGTCCCTACCGGACAGGGTTTGTGTGGATTTCTGAGGTAAAAGGCTCTGATTAACCGAGGAGCGTGCACCATCGAAGCAGGTTCCCAAGAGTTTTCCTCGGCCGGGTAACCTTTCCAAGAAATCAAATAGTGTAATTTTCCTTGTAATCGTTTGGCATCTAAAATCTTTTGAACCTCATACTCTAAGTGGTCATCAATAACTATAGGAGGAGGAGGGGGTTCTTGTCTCGTAAGTGGATTGTAGGCTTTTAACAACGATACATGGAATGTAGGATGCACAGAATATTCTGGGGGTAACTGCAGTTTCACTGATACTGGGGTCAATATTTGGATGATGGCAAATGGTCCAATATATTTGGGCTGCAACTTTCTAGGGCCTGCCATCTGTAGATTCTTTGTGGAAAGCCATACCTTGTCTCCTACTTTGAAATTTGGGGCTGGTAGTCTATGTTTATCCGCTTGAGTCTTCATTTGTTCTTTATACTTAGTTAAGTGTCTTACTGCTCTTGCCTGTATGTCTAAAATGTTGTGCAATCGATCCGTAACTGCTGGTAAACAAGACTGTTCAACAGACAGAGGTAATGACTTGGGATGGAAACCTTGTAAGAAGTAAAACGGAGAACATTGTGTGGCTACATGAATGCTATTGTTATAACAGAATTCAGCTAAAGCTAGAGCTTTGTCCCAGTGACTGGTGAATTCCGCCATTAAACATCTTAAGGTTTGTAACAAAGTCTGGTTCGCTCGTTCGGTCTGGCCATCGGTTTCTGGGTGGAAAGCCGTGGACAGAGCTACTTTTACCTTTAACAATTCACAAAAATGTTTCCAGAATTTTGACACGAATTGACTCCCTCTGTCCGAAACGATCTTATTCGGCAAGCCATGCAACTTTACAATGTGTGATAGAAAAATATGACTAAACTCAATTGCAGACGGGAGTTTTGGTAAAGGAACAAAATGGGCCATCTTGGACAGATAATCCACCACCACCAAAATTACGGTGTGACCACCTGACACCGGAAGTCCAGTAATGAAGTCCACACTTATAGTGTGCCAAGGGTGAGGGGGCACAGGTAAGGGTTGAAGCAAACCAGTAGGAGAGCTGTGGGAAGATTTATTAGTGGCACAAACCGGACAGGCAGCTACAAATTCTTTAACGTCCTTCACCAAGGTAGGCCACCAAAAGTGTTTCCTGCAGTTATCTAAAGTCTTCTGAGCTCCTGGATGCCCAGCTAAAGGTGAATCATGATTCCACTGCATAACCTTCTGTTGTAAATCTGCGCTGGGGACGTATAATAAATTATCATGGTAGAACAGGCCTTGTTGAAGGGAATTTTTTGAGTTCTTTAACCACTCTTTCACTTGTTCGTTTAAATGTAGTTGTCTAATCTGCGCCATAAAATCAGGGGAAATCAAAGGTGCTACTATTTTCTCTGGTGGGATGATAGAGGGATTTTCTGTCTCTTTCTTAGACTTATTAGTATGCCCGTACCGAGACAACAGATCCGATAACACTTGTTTGGTACCTGGTCTGAAAGTGATCACAAAATCAAAAGAACTAAAGAAGTTCAGCCAGCGCATCTGACGAGGAGTGAGAGCTTTCACTGAACTAAAAATTGTAAATTTTTATGATCACTAAAAATCGTAACCGGAAATTTGGCTCCCATCAAATGATGACGCCATTCAGTAAATACCAGTTTGATTGCCAATAATTCTCTTTCCATAACAGTGTAATTCTGTTCGGCTGGAAGTAGCTTTTTTGAGTAGAAGGCCACTGGGTGCAACTGACCATCCTGTTCATCCCGTTGTGAGAGAACCCTCCCCACAGCTATCTGTAAAGCGTCAGCTTCCACAAAAAAGGGCACATCTGGATTAGGATGCCTAAGGACAGGTGCTGAGGTACATTTTTCTTTTAAGAGTTGGAAGGCCTGTGAGGCCTCTTTGGACCAGTCAAATGGGTGTCCTTTCTTTAACAGTCTTGTGATGGGGACCATTGTTTCTGCAAATTGAGGGATGAAGCGTCTGTAAAAATTAGCAAAACCCAACACCCATTGAACCTCTTTAACCGAAGCTGGCTCTGGCCAATCTAAAATAGCACTAACTTTTTTCTTGTCCATCGTGATGCCTTTTGGCGAAAGACAATAACCAAGAAATTCCACCTGCCTAGTATTAAACACGCATTTCTCAAGTTTTACAAAAAGGTGATTATCCAGTAATTTTGCTAACACGGCCTTAACCTGTTGAGTATGTTCAGTATCGTTCTTGGAGTAAATCAGAATATCGTCAATATACACGATAACACATATATCCAAAAACTCGTTCAAGACTTCATTAATAAAAACTGAAAGGCGGCGGGGCGTTGCACAAGCCAAAGGGCATGACGGTGTACTCAAACAACCCAAATTTGGTTCTGAAAGCCGTCTTCCACTCATCATGCTCCTTGACTCGCACAAGATGATATGCCCTCGCAGGTCTAACTTGGTGTAGATTGTTGAATCTCTCAGCTGGTCTAACAATACCGGTATTAGTGGTAAAGGATACTTATTCTTTATAGTGATTTTATTCAAACCTCGATAGTCAAGGCAAGCTCTCAAGCCGCCATCCCGTTTAGGGATAAAAAATAAAGGCGAGGAGGCAGGGGATGTGGAATGTCGGATAAAACCCAATTCCAGAAGTTCATCCAAATAAGATCTTAGATATTTCGTCTCTTGCTCTGATAGCGCATATACCCTGCTGTTTGGAAGAGGAGCTCCTGGTAACAAGTCTATGCGACAATCATATGGTCTGTGAGGTGGTAGTGCAGTGGCTTTGATAGGGTCAAAGACATCTGCAAACTCCTGATATTCAGATGGAATGAGATCAGAAGTGACTAATGAGTTTGCACAATGAACGATGGTTTCAAACTCCTGATGGGCCACTTGATAACATTGAGCCTTGCAAAACACCGAGTTCAGTGTTACTGTTCTGGACACCCAATTTATTATTGGATTATGTGCGATAAGCCAAGGAACTCCCAAAATTACACCAAAAGCAGGGGTATCAATAAGATCAAAACTAATGGACTCCGTATGCCCATTTTGACAGACCATGATCATAGGCTCTGTTTGATGGGTTATGTTTCCTGAAGACAGAGGCGTGCCATCTACAGCACATACCGGTTCTGGTTGTTCCTTAAGTATAGTGGGTATCTGAAGCTTCTGGGCTAGCTGATTATCTACAAAATTTCCAGTTGCTCCTGAATCCAATAGCACAGACACAGTGTGTCTCACTTGAGCATTTAAAATTAAGATAACTTGAATCATAAAATGTTTTGGTATTCGGGGTACAAACTTAAATCGAGGTTGGGAGATCTTGTTCAGATGCTGCCTCGTGCAAGTGATCTCCTTCCTTGACGAGTTACCTAGTTTTCCTGCTCTGCAGGGATCTTTGCTGCAAGGCTAACTTTCTTAGGGGTTTTTGGTTTAGAAGGGCAGTCTCTTGCAAAATGCCCTGACCGACCACAATAAAGACACAGGTTTAGTTTTCTACGTCGTTCTTTTTCTTCAGGGGTAAGTGGGCCCTTAATAGTGCCTAACTGCATGGGCTCAGAATCTGTTTGTTTAACTTCTGTTTCCCTCTTTTCAGACTTCGCCCATGTCCACCTACTTTCCACTCTGGTTTTGTCGCCCTTTCTTTCTCCTAACCTATGGTCTAGTTTTACCACCAGATCCACAAAATCGGCATAATCGTCGGGGAGGTCCACTATATGGGCTAGGGCATCCTTCAACTCGTCACGTAACCCACGATAAAATAACGATATACGTTTTTCTTCTGGCCATTGAGTTTCTGTTAAGAGTCGGTTGAAATGTGTTAAATATGTCAAAAGATCTTTACCAGATTGTTTTAAATTAAGCAGCTCATTATCGCTAGCTTGTACATAAGTATGTTTAGCAAACAATTTGGTCATAGTCTGTTTAAATAATGTCCAGTTATACAGCACAGGGTCGTTCCTATCTATATAAGGTATTGACCAATTAGCAGCAGTGCCTCCCAAGTATGAAAGCACAAATGCCACTTTGGCTGCGTCAGATGTAAAAGCCTGAGGTTTACACATGAAATGTAATTGACATTGACTAATAAAAATGTTATACTTGGCACTATCGCCCAAAAACCTTTCAGGGGCCGACAATGGCACGGCAGGCGGAACTGCGACTGTAACCTGTATGGGTGTCGCACTATCATCAGTTGTTCTAAAACTATTCGCATTTCTTGACTTGTTCCCTGTCTCAAAGGATGTGGTAAAGGGCGGAAAGGTTGTACTCGGCCAAGCTGAATCCCTCGGTTTAAATCGTATGACCTCTTGTCGCAAATCTAGATTTTCTTGTTTTAACTTTTCCATTTCCAATTGCATCTTCTGCACTAATTCAGTCAGCGTTCTATTAGTTTCAGTATCTTCAAATAAGGCTTGCGCCATGTCATGGGTACTGATATGATCACTGTTGGGATCCATCTCTCAAATAGAACTAAATGTTGTGAAGGCTTGTGTTTCTGTTAACCTTCACTCACCTGAAATCCAGGGGTTCCAGTTGAGAGATGAGATGCTAGTTTTCCGATGCCCCTAGCACCTAGGTCCTCCGAAACTGTGTATATAATACAGTCTGGATTCGTAGGTTTCTGGGGGAAGGGGAAAAAGGGACAAAGTAACCAAAAGACAAAATAAAGGAACACACGCCACTCTCCGCGCCTGCCCAAGAGCTTCTGTTGCGAATCCTTTAGTGGATCCTTCCTACAAAAACAAACAATAATGAATGACGTGCAATTTACCTACTCAACATGACTTCTAAATATGCACAATACAAACATACGTTTTCTACCACTCTAGTACCTTTGCTCTTACTGTATGTCTCCCATACGATGCAAAAGATGAGTTAAGGTGCTAGCGTCCCTTTACTGTGAAAACAAGAAAACATTAGCCCAGAAAACCTCTTTTCGTAAATACACAATGAGCCTCTTAATTGTTTGGCTACTCACTTAATATCAGGTCCTTATGACACCTTAACAATAATGTCTTTCACAAAAGTAATGAATACAATGACTCCCTTGTAATGATCGCAATGATTGAAAGCACAGAGATCCTTTGCCAACTCTGTTGTAATCTTTGCGTTCTTTCTTTCTTGTATTATGTAGGTGTGGACTGAAGATTATGGCAGGGAAAAGTATTCAACAAAGATAAGTTCTTCTTTTGTTTGACTTGTTCTGCATGCATGCGTGCGCGCGCGCTCCGCAAGCGGAACGTTCTTACTTGTAAGTATTTCTCTTCTTCTCCTTTTTGTCTTGTTGCAGGATGAAGGAAGAAAAGACCGGGAGCAGGGAACTGACGCCGGACAGGAAATGGGGACGGAAGAGGAGTCGAGTCTTCGATGCGGTGAGGAGCAGCGGAAACAGGAAGAAAACCGGAAGTCCGAAAATGGAACCATAGAGCTGTTGCTTCGTCGGAAGACTTCAGGTGAGTGGAGTTGCTGGATAGCGATGAAACGAACACAAGCGCGAGTAAGTGGGAGCGGCAGTCTTATATAGACGAGGAAGGGTGGGGTTGCTTTTCACGTTGCAGAGTCACGTTTCAGCAGTTGCTGAAAGCAACGTGCGCGCTCAAGGACTTGCGCCTGTTCTGGTTGTTCGAGTCTGGTTAACCCTTTAACAATGTGTAACGTGATGCTCAATGAGATGCAGGCAAGCATAATCATTTTAACGACCCAAAGCCTGTGAAACACTAGAAAGAGACTCTAAGGCAAACAGAAATACCATGATGTATTGCACCAAAACATAAGGTTGATAAGACCTCAGAATAAACCTGACCTGTTGACCACAGTTTGATCAAGAGTATTTTACTGTGAGTTACCACCTGGTCAAACATTACCTTACTGATCACGGGGGGGGGGGGAAGCACCGGAGGGCTATTATGATGGCTGAGCCCTACAAACCCCAACAACCCGTCCCACTCGGGGTGACAAATGCAAAAACAACAGTTGATGGACAGAATGCAGAACAATGTCATACATTCACCCCAGTACAGAGATCTGGGCCTAAATCCATGAGGCACAGGGTCAAGACTGATTTGCATATGGCTATGTCTGAACTGGGGTGGCGTGGTGAAGCAAAATAACGATGGATTAAACCCAGATCTGTGACTGGGGGTGAATGTTTGCCAATGTGCAGCATTCCGTCCATCATCTTGTGTGTTTTTGTTAACCTTCACTCTCCTGAAATCCAGGCGTTCCAGATGAGAGATGGGAAGATATTTTCCTATGCCCCCTAAGACCTAGGTCCTCCTAAGCCTTTGTCTATTAACAGCCTGGATTCTTAGGTCCTCGGGGAAGGGGAAAAAGGGACAAAAGAATCAAAACGATAAATAAAAGGACACTCTCGCCACTCTCTTCTCGTCAGTAGGGACACGTCCGACGGCTAAGTTTGTCGTGGTTCAAAGCCTATAAAACAATAAACAATGATGAGTGCCACACTATTCACTCCTAAGACTGTCCTTCACATGTATCTAACATTGACTCTATTCGTTGCTCTGTTAATACCTTAGCATTATCCTTATTATTCAGGGATGAAGTTAAAATGCTTGTCTCTTGGTCTCTTTTCTGCAATAAATATAAACACATCAATTCTCACGTCTTAACTTAACATCTTACTTAATGTAAACCTAGTCATTTGAATCACTTACAAAATCAGGTGTCTTTTGACGCCTTACAAGTGTCCCAAATAAAACATTAAATGAGCGTAATTGTTTTACGGAAAGATTGATTCACAGAGCCTTCTTTCGGTAACTCTGTTGTAACCTTAGCGTTGTCTTTTCTCTTTTGTGTGTTTTAAGTTCTGACGGGGAGATCGCGGCAAGATGGCTTAATTCAGCCAAACTGTTATTGAGATAAGTATCTCCTTTCTCTGAGTACTTTTCAATTGTCTTTATGCATGCATGCGAGCGCGCTCGGCAAGCGGAACGTTCTTACTTGGTTTGTTGATTCTTTTTCTTCTTTCTTTGTCTCTTGTTGCAGGTCGGGTGAAGAATCGGGAACAGGAAGCGAGCGCCGGAAGATTGACGGGGACGGACCAGGATCTGACTTTGCCAAGGTGGAGGGAAACAACGCAAGCCAGAAGAAGAACCGGAAGTTGGAGAGGAGCCTGGAGCGCGAAGCGTTGTCGGGAGATTCCAGGTAAGTGGAGATGCTGGTTAGCGGTAAACGAACACAAGCAAGCGTAAGCGGGTGTGGCAGTCTTTTATAGCTGCAGAAGGGTGGGGTTTCTCTGCACGTTACCAGACACGCGTCTAGCAGCGTAAGAGGAAAGCAACGTGCTCACAAGGCAGAGCGCCTGTTCCTGGATGTTTGAGTTAGTGACAGTCTCTTGGGAACCATAATAAAGCACAGGCAAATACAAATACAAATAGCAGCAAACTTCGAAAAAGTAAACAGATTACCATGGGCTTACAAGAAGGGCATCATGACCAGATATAAAACAGTGCTAAGCATAAGGATGGCGTTACCACAGAGTAAACCTGACCAGTCAAACACAGCTTGGTCAAGCTTACCTTGCTGTGTTCAACAAGGTCATACAAATCCCTGCAACTAAACACTGGAGGGCAATCATGACGGTTGCGCTCTACAAACCCCAACAGTCGCTCCCCTCAAAGGCCTCCCCACTGGTCGTGGTTTGTGTGGGTTTCTGAGGTAAAAGGCTCTAATCAACCGAGAAGCGTGCACTGCTGAAGCTGGTTCCCAAGAGTTTTCCTCTACTGGATAACCCTTCCAAGCAACCAAGTAATGTAACTTTCCTTGCAACCGTTTTGCATCTAGTATCTTTTGAACTTCATACTCCAAATGCCCATCGATAGCTACAGGAGGAGGAGGGGGGTCTTGTCTAGTGAGCGGATTATAAGGTTTTAATAATGACACATGAAAGGTAGGGTGCACTGAATACTCGGGGGGTAAGAGCAGTTTTACCGAAACGGGGGTCAGTACCTGAAGGATGCTAAAAGGCCCAATAAACTTTGGCTGCAATTTCCTAGGTCCTGCCAATAGTAGATTCCTGGTGGATAACCACACCTTGTCCCCAACCTTAAAATTAGGGGCTGGAACTCTATGTTTATCAGCTTGCACTTTCATTCGTTCCTTGTACTTGGTTAAATGTTTCACTGCTCTAGCCTGTATGTCTAATAAATCGTGTAATCGATCCGTAACGGCTGGTAAACAAGAGCGTTCTACAGACAGAGGTAGTGATTTGGGATGAAAACCTTGTAAAAAGTAGAATGGGGAACATTGAGTAGATACATGAACACTATTGTTGTAACAGAATTCCGCTAAAGCCAAAGCTTTGTCCCAGTGACTAGTGATTTCCGCCATTAGACAACGCAAGGTTTGTAATAAGGTCTGGTTCGCCCTTTCCGTCTGACCATCAGTTTCTGGATGAAAAGCTGTGGACAGAGCTACCTTTACTTTTAATAAGTCACAAAAGTGTTTCCAGAATTTGGACACGAATTGACTACCTCTGTCCGAAACAATCTTATTTGGCAAGCCATGTAATTTCACAATTTGGGATAGAAAGATGTGACTAAACTCCATTGCAGAGGGGAGTTTTGATAAGGGAACAAAATGGGCCATTTTGGACAAATAATCCACCACCACCAAAATTGTGTTGTGACCATTTGACAGTGGAAGTCCCGTGATAAAATCCACACTTATCGTGTGCCAGGGTTGTGGGGGAACAGGTAAGGGTTGGAGTAAACCAGCAGGAGCGGTGTGGGAGGATTTATTACTGGCACAAATGGGACAGGTTGCAACAAATTCTTTAACATCTTTTACTAGAGTAGGCCACCAAAACTGTTTTCGACAATTGTCCAAAGTTTTTTGAGCTCCAGGATGACCAGCAAGAGGTGACTCATGATTCCACTGCAACACCTTTAGTTGCAAATCTGAACTAGGTACATATAACAAATCTTCATGGTAAAGCAGACCCTCTTGGAGAGAATTCTTCGAGTCGTGCAACCATTCTTTCACCTGTTCTTTTAAATGTAATTGTCTAAGTTGAGTCATAAAGTCAGGGGAACCCAAGGGTGCTACAATCTTTTGTGGTGGAATAATGGAGGGATTATCTGTTTCCTTTCTAGACTCAATGGTGTGCCCATACCTAGACAACAGATCCGATAATACTTGTTTGGTACCTGGTCTGAACGTGATTACAAAATCAAAGGAGCTAAAGAAATTCAACCAACGCATCTGTCGGGGAGTGAGAGCTTTTACTGAACTGAAAAATTGCAAGTTCTTATGATCGCTAAAAATTGTCACCGGGAATTTGGCTCCCATCAAATGATGACGCCATTCAGTAAACACTAACTTGATTGCCAACAATTCTCTTTCCATGACTGTGTAATTTTGCTCTGCTGGAAGCATTTTCTTTGAATAAAAGGCCACAGGATGCAACTGACCATCCTGTTCGTCTCTTTGGGAGAGAACCCCCCCCACAGCTACCTGTGAAGCGTCAGCTTCAACAAAGAATGGCAAATCGGGATTAGGATGTCGGAGCACCGGTGCTGACGTAAATTTTTCTTTTAAGGTTTGAAAGACCTGGGAGGCCTCTTTAGACCAGTCGAATGTCTGTCCTTTCTTTAACAGTCTTGTGATGGGAACCACTGTTTCCGCAAATTGAGGGATGAAGCGTCTATAGAAATTGGCAAAACCCAAAACTCTTTGAACCTCTTTCACGGAAGAGGGTTCTGGCCAGTCCAGGATAGCACTCACCTTCCTTTTGTCCATCATAATACCAGCAGGTGAGAGACAATAACCAAGGAATTCCACCTGTCTAGTGTTAAAAACACACTTCTCAAGTTTTACAAAAAGGTGGTTGTCTTGTAATTTTGCTAATACGGCCTTAACCTGCGGTGTGTGTTCTGCTTCATTCTTAGAATAAATTAAGATGTCGTCAATATATACGATCACGCTTATGTCCAGAAATTCGTTTAGCACTTCGTTAATAAAAAACTGAAATGCCGCGGGGGCATTGCACAGGCCAAAGGGCATGACGGTGTACTCATACAATCCAAATTTAGTTCTGAATGCCGTCTTCCACTCGTCATGTTCCTTTACTCGTACAAGATGATATGCCCCTCGCAAGTCCAACTTGGTATAGATTGTTGAATCTCTCAACTGATCTAACAATACAGGTATTAACGGTAAAGGATATTTATTCTTTATGGTGATCTTATTCAATCCGCGATAATCGAGACAAGCTCTCAAGCCACCGTCTCGCTTCGGGATGAAAAATAAAGGCGACGAGACCGGGGACGTAGAATGACGTATGAAGCCTAAATCCAGAAGTTCATCCAGATAAGATCTTAGGTATTTTGTTTCTTCCTCAGAAAGCGCATACACTCTGCTGTTGGGTAGGGGCGCTCCTGGTATCAAGTCTATGCGACAATCATATGGTCTGTGAGGGGGCAGAGCAGTGGCCTTGATAGGGTCAAATACATCTGCAAATTCCTGATACTCGGGTGGAATGAGATTTGTGGTGACTAACGAATTCGCACAATGAACAATTGTTTCGAATTCCTGATGGGCTACTTGGTAGCATTGGGCCTTGCAAAATAGAGAATTTAGGGTTACTGTCCTAGTCTCCCAATTTATGAATGGGTTATGTGTGATAAGCCAAGGAACTCCTAATATAACCCCAAAAGCAGGGGTATCAATCAAATCAAAACTAATGGACTCCGTATGTCCGTTTTGACAAACCATGACCATAGGCTCTGTTTGATGGGTTATTTCTCCTGAAGACAGGGCAGTGCCATCTACAGCACAAACTGGTTCTGGTTGTTGTTTCAGTCTAACGGGCATCTGAAGCTTCTGAGCTAGTTGATTATCCACAAAATTTCCGGTTGCTCCTGAATCCAATAAGACTGACACAGTATGTCTGACTTGGGCATTGAGTATTAAAATGACTTGAATTATAAAATGTTTTGGTATTCTGGGTACAAACTTGAGTCGAGATTGGGAGATCTTAGTCTGATGCTGCCTCGTACAAGTGATCTCCTTCCTTGACGAGTTACCTAGTTTTCCTGCTCCGAAGGGTTCTTTGCTACTATGCTAACCTTTTTAGGAGCTTTTGGTTTAGTAGGACATTCTTTTGCAAAGTGACCGGACCGGCCACAATAGAGGCACAGGTTTAATTTCCTACGACGTTCTTTTTCTTCTGGAGTAAGTGGCCCCTTAATAGTACCTATCTGCATGGGTTCTGACTCGGTTTGTTTTACTTCTGTTTCTTTCTTTTCTGACTTTAGCCATGTTAACCTATGTTCAACTCTGAACTTGTCACTCTTTCTTTCATTCAGCCTGTGGTCTAGTTTAACCACCAAATCAACAAACTCGGAATATTCATCTGGAAGGTCCACTATGTGGGCTAAGGCGTCTTTAACTCATCGCGTAATCCACGATAAAACAGAGATATGCGCTTCTCTTCTGGCCATTGGGTCTCTGTTAAAAGACGATTGAAATGAGTTAAATACGTTAAAAGGTCTTTACCTGATTGTTTCAAGTTCAACAGCTCGTTGTCACTAGCTTGTACATATGTATGTTTAGCAAACAATTTAGTCATGGTTTGTTTAAACAACGGCCAATTATATAGCACCTGATCATTTCTGTCTATATAAGGGATCGACCAGTTTGCAGCAGTGCCTCCCAGGTATGAAAGTACAAAGGCCACTTTAGCCGCGTCCGACACAAAAGCCTGAGGTTTACACATAAAATGTAATTGACATTGGCTAATGAAGATACTAAACTTTGCGCTGTCACCCAAAAACCGTTCCGGGGCTGATAAAGGCACCGTAGGTGGAACTGCAACTGTGACCTGTATTGGTGTCGTGCTCTCTTCGGTGTTCCTAAAGGAACTTGTAGTTTTCGGTTTGGTTCCTGTCTCAAAGGATGAAGTGAAAGGGGGAACTGTCATATTTGACCAAGTCAAATCCCTGGGTTTATAACGTATGACTTCTTGTCGCAATTCTAAGTTTTCTTGCTTTAGCTTCTGCATTTCTAACTGCATAGACTGTAACAATCCTGCAACATTTCTATCAGTTTCGGTATCCTCAAATAAGGCTTGCGCCATGTCTCGGGCATCTATATGATCTCTGTTTGGGTCCATCTCTCAACTAGAACTTAAATGTTGTGAAGGCTTGTGTTTCTGTTAACCTTCACTCACCTGAAATCCAGGCGTTCCAGATGAGAGATGGGAAGATATTTTCCTATGCCCCCTAAGACCTAGGTCCTCCTAAGCCTTTGTCTATTAACAGCCTGGATTCTTAGGTCCTCGGGGAAGGGGAAAAAGGGACAAAAGAATCAAAACGATAAATAAAAGGACACTCTCGCCACTCTCTTCTCGTCAGTAAGGACACGTCCGACGGCTAAGTTTGTCGTGGTTCAAAGCCTATAAAACAATAAACAATGATGAGTGCCACACTATTCACTCCTAAGACTGTCCTTCACATGTATCTAACATTGACTCTATTCGTTGCTCTGTTAATACCTTAGCATTATCCTTATTATTCAGGGATGAAGTTAAAATGCTTGTCTCTTGGTCTCTTTTCTGCAATAAATATAAACACATCAATTCTCACGTCTTAACTTAACATCTTACTTAATGTAAACCTAGTCATTTGAATCACTTACAAAATCAGGTGTCTTTTGACGCCTTACAAGTGTCCCAAATAAAACATTAAATGAGCGTAATTGTTTTACGGAAAGATTGATTCACAGAGCCTTCTTTCGGTAACTCTGTTATAACCTTAGCGTTGTCTTTTCTCTTTTGTGTGTTTTAAGTTCTGACGGGAGATCGCGGCAAGATGGCTTAATTCAGCCAAACTGTTATTGAGATAAGTATCTCCTTTCTCTGAGTACTTTTCAATTGTCTTTATGCATGCATGCGAGCGCGCTCCGCAAGCGGAACGTTCTTACTTGGTTTGTTGATTCTTTTTCTTCTTTCTTTGTCTCTTGTTGCAGGTCGGGTGAAGAATCGGGAACAGGAAGCGAGCGCCGGAAGATTGACGGGGACGGACCAGGATCTGACTTTGCCAAGGTGGAGGGGAAACAACGCAAGCCAGAAGAAGAACCGGAAGTTGGAGAGGAGCCTGGAGCGCGAAGCGTTGTCGGGAGATTCCAGGTAAGTGGAGATGCTGGTTAGCGGTAAACGAACACAAGCAAGCGTAAGCGGGTGTGGCAGTCTTTTATAGCTGCAGAAGGGTGGGGTTTCTCTGCACGTTACCAGACACGCGTCTAGCAGCGTAAGAGGAAAGCAACGTGCTCACAAGGCAGAGCGCCTGTTCCTGGATGTTTGAGTTAGTGACAGTCTCTTGGGAACCATAATAAAGCACAGGCAAATACAAATACAAATAGCAGCAAACTTCGAAAAAGTAAACAGATTACCATGGGCTTACAAGAAGGGCATCATGACCAGATATAAAACAGTGCTAAGCATAAGGATGGCGTTACCACAGAGTAAACCTGACCAGTCAAACACAGCTTGGTCAAGCTTACCTTGCTGTGTTCAACAAGGTCATACAAATCCCTGCAACTAAACACTGGAGGGCAATCATGACGGTTGCGCTCTACAAACCCCAACAGTTTTGCATTTCGCCCTAAGTGGGAAGGGTATGCCCAGACGTGGGTCCCGTGCTCACTACGCCACTGGAGTCAAGCTATCCTGGCTGATGAAGGCTGATAGACTGAAACCGGTCCTAGGATGCTTGATTTCGGTCCAGGGAAGACATGGCAGTTCGGTCTGGACTGTTCCCATGAGGCACAGGGTCAAGACTGATTTGCATATGGCTATGTCTGAACTGGGGTGGCGTGGTGAAGCAAAATAACGATGGATTAAACCCAGATCTGTGACTGGGGGTGAATGTTTGCCAATGTGCAGCATTCCGTCCATCATCTTGTGTGTTTTGCATTTCGCCTCAAGTGGGAAGGGTATGCCCAGACGTGGGTCCCGTGCTCACTACGCCACTGGAGTCAAGCTATCCTGGCTGATGAAGGCTGATAGCCTGAAACCGGTCCTAGGATGCTTGATTCCGGTCCAGGGAAGACATGGCAGTTCGGTCTGGACTGTTCCCATGAGGCATAGGGTCAAGACTGATTTGCATATGGCTATGTCTGAACTGGGGTGGCGTGGTGAAGCAAAATAACGATGGATTAAACCCAGATCTGTGACTGGGGGTGAATGTTTGCCAATGTGCAGCATTCCGTCCATTAACTTGTGTGTTTTGCATTTCGCCCTAAGTGGGAAGGGTATGCCCAGACGTGGGTCCCGTGCTCACTACGCCACTGGAGTCAAGCTATCCTGGCTGATGAAGGCTGATAGCCTGAAACCGGTCCTAGGATGCTTGATTCCGGTCCAGGGAAGACATGGCAGTTCGGTCTGGACTGTTCCCATGAGGCACAGGGTCAAGACTGATTTGCATATGGCTATGTCTGAACTGGGGTGGCGTGGTGAAGCAAAATAACGATGGATTAAACCCAGATCTGTGACTGGGGGTGAATGTTTGCCAATGTGCAGCATTCCATCCATCATCTTGTGTGTTTTGCATTTCGCCCTAAGTGGGAAGGGTATGCCCAGACGTGGGTCCCGTGCTCACTACGCCACTGGAGTCAAGCTACCCTGGCTGATGAAGGCTGATAGCCTGAAACCGGTCCTAGGATGCTTGATTCCGGTCCAGGGAAGACATGGCAGTTCGGTCTCGACTGTTCCCATGAGGCACAGGGTCAAGACTGATTTGCATATGGCTATGTCTGAACTGGGGTGGCATGGTGAAGCAAAATAACGATGGATTAAACCCAGATCTGTGACTGGGGGTGAATGTTTGCCAATGTGCAGCATTCTGTCCATCATCTTGTGTGTTTTGCATTTCGCCCTAAGTGGGAAGGGTATGCCCAGATGTGGGTCCCGTGCTCACTACGCCACTGGAGTCAAGCTATCCTGGCTGATGAAGGCTGATAGCCTGAAACCGGTCCTAGGATGCTTGATTCCGGTCCAGGGAAGACATGGCAGTTCGGTCTGGACTGTTCCCATGAGGCACAGGGTCAAGACTGATTTGCATATGGCTATGTCTCAACTGGGGTGGCGTGGTGAAGCAAAATAACGATGGATTAAACCCAGATCTGTGACTGGGGGTGAATGTTTGCCAATGTGCAGCATTCCGTCCATCATCTTGTGTGTTTTGCATTTCGCCCTAAGTGGGAAGGGTATGCCCAGACGTGGGTCCCGTGCTCACTACGCCACTGGAGTCAAGCTATCCTGGCTGATGAAGGCTGATAGCCTGAAACCGGTCCTAGGATGCTTGATTCCGGTCCAGGGAAGACATGGCAGTTCGGTCTGGACTGTTCCCATGAGGCACAGGGTCAAGACTGATTTGCATATGGCTATGTCTGAACTGGGGTGGCGTGGTGAAGCAAAATAACGATGGATTAAACCCAGATCTGTGACTGGGGGTGAATGTTTGCCAATGTGCAGCATTCCGTCCATCATCTTGTGTGTTTTGCATTTCGCCCTAAGTGGGAAGGGTATGCCCAGACGTGGGTCCCGTGCTCACTACGCCACTGGAGTCAAGCTATCCTGGCTGATGAAGGCTGATAGCCTGAAACCGGTCCTAGGATGCTTGATTCCGGTCCAGGGAAGACATGGCAGTTCGGTCTGGACTGTTCCCATGAGGCACAGGGTCAAGACTGATTTGCATATGGCTATGTCTCAACTGGGGTGGCGTGGTGAAGCAAAATAACGATGGATTAAACCCAGATCTGTGACTGGGGGTGAATGTTTGCCAATGTGCAGCATTCCGTCCATCATCTTGTGTGTTTTGCATTTCGCCCTAAGTGGGAAGGGTATGCCCAGACGTGCGTCCCGTGCTCACTACGCCACTGGAGTCAAGCTATCCTGGCTGATGAAGGCTGATAGCCTGAAACCGGTCCTAGGATGCTTGATTCCGGTCCAGGGAAGACATGGCAGTTCGGTCTGGACTGTTCCCATGAGGCACAGGGTCAAGACTGATTTGCATATGGCTATGTCTGAACTGGGGTGGCGTGGTGAAGCAAAATAACGATGGATTAAACCCAGATCTGTGACTGGGGGTGAATGTTTGCCAATGTGCAGCATTCCGTCCATCATCTTGTGTGTTTTGCATTTCGCCCTAAGTGGGAAGGGTATGCCCAGACGTGGGTCCCGTGCTCACTACGCCACTGGAGTCAAGCTATCCTGGCTGATGAAGGCTGATAGCCTGAAACCGGTCCTAGGATGCTTGATTCCGGTCCAGGGAAGACATGGTAGTTCGGTCTGGACTGTTCCCATGAGGCACAGGGTCAAGACTGATTTGCATATGGCTATGTCTGAACTGGGGTGGCGTGGTGAAGCAAAATAACGATGGATTAAACCCAGATCTGTGACTGGGGGTGAATGTTTGCCAATGTGCAGCATTCCGTCCATCATCTTGTGTGTTTTACATAAATAACACAGACTAAAAATGCGAGTACTCATACGATGCGGTGCTAAGCTAGTTCTACCCCAGTGTACCTAACCTAACCTAGGTGTAGGACAAGGTATGAAGTAGGTGAAGTATTCCTTACTATGGTATACTAAGAGTATGTTAAGTCTAGTATGCCTAGTATGCCAAGAGTCCCTCTAGGTTCTTATCAGCTCCATACCTGAAGAATGAGAGAGGTTGGAATCTCTTTGCCAGACTCGAACTCCAACCCCCGCAAGGAAGTCAGATCACTGGAAGCTGGGCTCTCTGCGTGCAGGAATGGCAGCGTCTTCTCAGTGCGTCAGGCCGGGATACGGGCTCCTCTGAAGTCGAGGTCTCCTCTGGTTTACAGGGGCTAGGGAAGGTATATTTATACCTGAGAGTACCTTAGGAATGTTAGCATTGACGTGAATTGGACAACGAAAGACGTCATGAATGAACCCCTAAGGAATAATGGTTCATGCATAATATATGAGTCCTTGAAGAAATCAATAGTCCTGGACTAGGGAAACTCCCGCAGCCTAAGGGTCTGTTCTTCATGAACTCGTTGTGACGTTAGGGTGGACGGATGTCAGAGACCATGCCTGTATTTGGAGTGCACGGTTTAATGCCTAAATAAGGCCTGGGATTCTATGCCTATATAAGGGCAGGGCGAATTGTGCCTATATAAGGACAGGATATTGGAAAGCCCGTTATGGACACCCTAAGAGGAAATACAACAGCACAACCGCCATATTGGCGGCGTAACCGAGTTCCCGGTGTCACCTGTGTAGATGCTTTCCCTGGTTCACGTCACTTCCCGGCTTTAATCATTTACCAGGCAGCGGAGTTGTAAGCATGTCTTCCTTGTACAGTGTAGTAAGAGGCTCGTTGTCCGTTTCGCGCTCTTTTGTTTTTGCATTTATATAAATGTTTGAAAAACATCTGAACGTTAAGACCTTATGGCCGTAATAAAATAATACATTGGTTCTCGGTTACAGAACCCATTAACATAAAAAGAAAAACAACAACTTGGTCACAATTGGATGAAACGAACTGTTGTTCGAGCATTTCAAGTACATTTACAATAAACTGCAGAGCACATAATATATCACACGGGCCTTATAGACACTGCCAAGGCAAGGGTTTTGCACTTGTATCATTTTTCTTGATTTTTACAAACATTATGTTTTAAAAGTAACACATTTTCACTGCTTGCATGATTTTCCCAGAATTTTGTGTCCTGGGACATTTCTCCTAATCATGGAGGTCCACCGTGATAAAAAGGACGTGTATGGGCCAGGGCAGTATGGTTTTATAATTGACCAGGACCGTTATACAAAAGTGTTGTGCTTGGGCCCGGGAAGGAGTGTTACGCATAAACCCTTTAACGCAGATGTGAGTTATAACTAGGCCTGGGTGGTAAATTCCGTTCCGCTCGCGGAATTTGCAAAATTTGGGTAATTTCGTGTTCCGCGGAGAACGCAAAATTGCCAAAAATTCCGCGGCTTCGCTGAGTTTTTTGCTTGTTCGCGCTTTCAAAGTGCGTGTTCGCGAGATATTTCTCCCTGAGCACGGAAACAGCGTTCGCGAACAGGAAAAAAGCATCGCGAACGGGCGGAACAAGCAATTCCGCGTGTTCGCAGAACTTTTGCGTGCTCGCGGAGATTGTTTACCGTTTCGCGGAGCTTTGCGTAGCGCGATTCCGCAAATTCCGCCCACCCCTAGTTATAACTTGTAGTTGCATGGGTTAATTTTCCTAATCTATAATTAATGGCAAGACAAGCCTCCCAATTGCATGTGGACATGTTTTCACACCATTTTAAAATCCTTGTTATGTAAACATGAAAACCCAGACCCAAATCCTTTTACGGCCTCATTTATTCTACCCGTCTTCTTTTCCTCTGGACAAGGCTTGTAGGCACAATGTTCGCCAAATCCACGAATTAAAGCTAAGGAAACTCAGCAAAACTTCATTTTGGGCTACATCCTGAGGCAAGCGCCAGTGCTGTTCAATAAGGTGAATGCTGCGCTACCTCGAACCTTGGGGCATATTATCAAGGGCTGGCGATATAATTATCGCCGCTTTAGCGTCCGTTTTCGGGCGAAAAGCGGCGATAATTATATCGCAATATCATCAAGGACACGCTAGCGCGTGTTTCCTTGATGTAGAGCCTGTTTTTTCACAGCCTCGCCTTGCATCGCTAATGAGATGCAAAGAAGGCGTGGCTGTGAAAACAACACAAGTTAATATCGCGAAGGCAGCTTCGCGATATTAACAAGGAGGTGCAGCGATAAAAGAAATCGCGCTACCTCAGCTTTAACTCAGGAATTTAACGTCTGTTAAATTCCTGACTTAAGCATACTTTTCATGGGAGATGGATTCTTCCCACAGGGTCGTATCAGCAAGGTTATCGCCGTTTTCCATGGAACATCGCTGGAAAACCAGCGATGTTCCATGGAAAACAAGCTATCGCAGGAATAATTATCGCCATTGCGCTATGCGTTGTTAATTCAGCGCTAGCATGGCGATAATTATCTGCGGTAGCCGGCGATAACTATTCTCACGCTGTGAACGGCCAGCGATAATTATCGCTGGCCGTTGATAATATGCCCCCCAATTTTTTGACAGTCCAGGGATGGCACATTTCGTTGCAATGGCATCAGCAAAGATGAGGTCGGATTTGCGGCAGAGAATACAATCTTCAAGGTTGTCAACAGTGACAAGAACCTTATGACAAGGAGGAGATAGAAAGAGGAAGGGAGACGATGGAGATCGGAGACAAATGAGTTAGCAGAGTTAGGAAAAGGTGAAGGAGGCAGAAGGTAAGGAAGGAACAGGGGGAGTGTGGACTTGAAGAGAGAGGCACTGGAGGAAGGCAACAAAAAGAGGCAGGGAAAGGGATATGCAGATGGCGAAAAGGGAAATAAGAGAAAGACTGGGGGCATGAGGAGAGGGAGTGGAGACGATAAAACGCAGGGTGCTCATAACAATTCGAAGTTTGGAAGGGGAGCCAACAATACACTCCTGACAAATTGTGACTCTGTATTCATTCACAAACTCAACTTTAGCATTCAGTAAAAGTTTAATTTACCTGGCCTAATGTCCACAGCTGCAGACTTTGGAATTTGGGAACTAGGTTCAAGCCCTGGCCTCAGCTCAACATCCTGTGTTCTTGGTCAAATCACTTAATCTCCCATGCGAAAAAAACGAAACATGCTCGATATAATATGTGCTCACTTAAAGCGCTCTCATGCCCATTGGCCAAGTTCGAGCTACATAAAGCTACAAAAAAGTCTGTTCATTCCTCGTTAATACTGGCTCTCGTCCATGGTTGGTTAATAATATGAGTACCGAGGCGCTATATACGTTAGCAGCCCTTCAGTTTCTTCTATTCCGTACCAGGGTCGGATTGCCAACGCGGGCAATCAGGCATGGGCTGATGGGCCGGCGCTTAAGTGCCAGCAGGGGGCAGCTTTTGTTTGGGCCTCTGTCAACTGCCCACAGTGTGCGAAGAGGCCAGATGTTGTTGTGGCCTTTGGGCCATTCTCACCTAGTTGTCAGTTCTCACCTCGGTGAAGCAATGTCATTCACATTTCACTTGCCCCTCCTCCACGAGGACGTCACATTTAGGCCATAATGAGAGGGGGTGGGGGAGTGCACAAAGGCTGAAAGACCTCGTTGGAAGGCCAGGCCAGGTCAGGTGTTGTGGCGAATTTCACATCGACCTGGCCGGTTCAAATTACATTAAGTAATCTACCCAGCACATACCCAGTATATTTTATTTACTTGTAGCATTTACTTGCTGGTGATGGAGCAAGAACTCAGAATGAGACTTGCTCGTAAGCAATCCTCTCACAAGTATTAATTTATTAAATTTGTAATGTCTTTACTAATAAATACACACATGAACACTATCCAAGTGAAGCTTGCCTATGTGTTTAAGCTAATAAGTAACGCTTGTCTAATCCAAAATGGCCGCTAAAGCGCGGGAATTCCAGTGCGCATGTGTCAACCATATCACGTGGTATGACGTCTTTCTTTGCTTGGAGGGAAAACTTTGCTTCTGCGCAGTGTGTATTAAAATGGCTGCTTAATGTTCTCACGTGCTAAAGCTTGCGCAGTTGATGCAATTAAAACTGTGGTATTCTAATGCTACTAATGCGGGATAAATTTATAATTAAATGGGAATAGAGTAGAAATAGGGGTATACAGTGAAGACATTTATTTGTGATTTTAATGTTTTCTTCTTTGACTTTCTATTAGTTCGTAAAATGGGGCCTGGGTTAACGGAAAGGCAGCTAGAAGCCAATGAGAAGTACGCATGCGCCCTGGAAAACAAGGCACAGCGATGAAGTCAACTTGGATGTCATCCAAGGCCGTGACCTGGTGGCCAACTCCACTACATCCGCGATGTTCTTGCAAATGCAACATTTTATATACACAATGTATTAAACTTTGTCGTGAGACGGGTGGGAAATAAAGCAAATGTATTAATTGTGAGGGGCGGTATTTTAAAACAATGGGCTTAAAGAAATTGAACTAAATTGACATGGTGTGAGGATCAACCCCTGTCCCCGTCCAATCAGAAGTAGTGGGCCCATAATTTTGAAACATTAATGGGAGGTACATGGGCATAGAAGGGTATAATAGATATAGAATTAGTTAATTAGTTAGCATTAGGACGCACAAGCTCAGACACGAGAGATCAGGCTTTGGTGCTCGACGAGCTGATCGATTGCAGACTGAACCGCTGTCCAGAGAGGTCCTGAGGTGGGCGGCGGATTCCATTAGAAGGAAGACACGGAAGATATCGAGGAGGAGCGAAGTGTCAGAGAGGGGAACGACGCAGGCGTCGTTGATAGAGAGGTCAACTATCCTGTCCTGAACCTGGTCCGGAGGTCTTTTATCTTCATCCTTCCTGGGACCTATCTTTCCAATGCCTTGGCCAAGGGGTTTGGTTCTCACATCTTTAGGTAACTATAAATGCAACCTTTAGTTGTGCTGCTGTCTCTATCTTCTTCTTCAAAGGAACCGTCATTGATCAATAATAGATTTATTAGTATGCTTCATCCTTGATATACGATTAAGTATTATGCGGTTTTGTAATTTACTCTGCTAAACCTTTAGATAAACATTTTAAAACTTCCTGACTCAGTGATTATTTCAGGATTATAAATTGTATTGAATGTCACTCATTTTAAACTTCCCAATTATCAAAGGGTCCATTGGTAAGTCATTACTCTTCAATCAGAAAAGTAATTGGTAGCAGGGATATTGATAAAGAGTACAACTGACCCACCAGCGGAAATTGCTAGCGTAGTATGAATGAATGGGCCCAGGTGAGTATTCGGTGTATGAATGCTTGTTGCTAGTAACCCGCTGGATCACTGGCGAGATCAGTGTTTTGTCTAGTCAGGTTTAACTCATCAAAAGTTAGCAGAGAGGGTTTATATGCCTGTTGCAAACACAACGTGTTGTAGCTTGCAGATCACAGATTTGTATTTTATGTGGAAAGGTCAATGGGTTACTGCTCTTTTGTTACTTGCAGTTTATAAATTATAATCACTGCCATTGGAATTATGGGGTAAGGAGGACTAAATTATGCGGTAGTTGACTACCTTTCGGGGCACGAAAAGACATATTATGCAACTTTTTGATGGTATTGTTTCATTATTTTGTCACTGTTGGAAGCCGGAGTCCCAGTCCCGCACCACTGTCACCAAATGCGAGACCCGGGACTCCTCACTCAATGTTAGGCCAAGTAAGGACACCGTTTGAGATAGCCCTGCTCACCCCCTTAGTAGCTTGGCACGAGCAGCCAGGCCTATCTCCAAGGCACGAGTGTACAGTATGTGCAACCACACTCACAGCAACCCACTGGTGACACCACAAATGGACTCCACACGAGTTTGATGAAACGAGTATAAACTTTATACAAAAAAAAATACGATCAGACCACACGATACAAAAGCCAACATATAATAAAGGGTAATATTCGTTCCGGCTGGTTGGTAGGTTCAAATCCCAACCACCGCTTTCAAAATGCTATGCTGGTCGCAATGCTAGAATCACACACGTTGCAATGGACAAACAATAGTGCGCTGCGTAGCGATACAATCCTGTGCTGGGCAAAGGAGAAATAATACAATGCGTAACGATACACCCCGGTACCTTGCAATGGGAGAAATAATGCACTGCGTACCGCTACAATCATGTACTGCGCAATGAAGGAATAATGCAATGCGTCACACCCCAATCACGTACTTTGCAATGAAGAAATAATGCAATGCGCACCGCTACAATCATGTACTTTGCAATTAAGGAATAATGCAATGCGTAGCTACAATCATGTACTTTGCAATGAAGAAATAATGCAATGCGGGCCGCTACAATCCTGTACTTCGCAATGGAGAAATAATGCAATGCGTAACACTACAATCGTGTACTTCGTTATGCAGAAATAATGTCAGGCGTTATAAGACAGTCCGGCAGTTCGTTAGCAGCAATATTGGCAATGTGTATTGCAACAGTCAGCCTCTTCGATAACAGTTGCCCCCCACACGTATCAACGATGACATAAAGTACAGCTTCTCCCTCTGACCCCAGTAACGCCACTCCTTTGGTCAGTACGGGCCCCAATCTGAGCCGAAGCAAAGGCTCACGTTTCCAGAAGGACTGAGAGGCCGAGAGAGTGTCCCTCCGAGCCCGCACCCCGCCCAGGCAGTGATCCACGTTACCTGGGGGCGCGACCCCACTCTCCTCTCCTCCTTCAGCGAACTGGGCCTTCCGTGCAGAACTTTCTCAATGGGCCTCAGCGGCTCGGCCTGGTAGCTCAGCTCCTCCGGGGCTGCCGGTCCGGGCGGCGACTGTTAGGAAGGTCTCAGGCGGCCGCAGGGCACACGTACCCCACGCCTCTGAGATTACGTTACTCCGGGTGCACGTTCACCACAGCACCCTCCGGGTCTCCTCTGGCACGAAGCCACACACAATGCTGATGGGACTTCACGTCCACTCCGAGTGCACGTTCACCAGGCACTCCTTCCTGCGGTCTCAGTTGGCACCAAGACACGCACACCGCGCTGCAGAGACTCACTTTCTTCCGGTGCACACGATGATCAGCCGATCACCTCCACAGTCCCAGGTTGCACCAAAGCACGCACACTGCTTCACTGAGACTTACTCCAACTCCGGTGCCCCGATATCCAGGCGCTCTTCACCAACGCCTACGGCCGCACCCCGACACGCTCACCGTGTCCGAGCCTCACTTCTCCTCCGGTGCACTCGATGACCAGGCGCTCTTCACCAGCGCCTCTGGTGCACCCCGACACGCACCTTGCGCGTCCGAGACTCACTCCACTTCTGATGCACACGTTGACCAGGCGCTCCTCACCAACGCCTCCTGTGCACCACGACACGCACCCTGCGTGTCCGAGACTCAGTTCACCTCCGATGCACCCGCTGACCAGGTGCTCTTCACCAGCGCCTGCGGTGCACCATGACACGCACCCTGCGCGTCTGAGTCTCACGTCACCTCCGATGCACATGCTGACCAGGCACTCTTCACCAACGCCTGCGGTGCACCACGACACGCACCCAGTGCGTCCGAGACTCACTTCACCTTCGGTGCACACGTTGACCAGCGCTCTTCACCAACGCCTCCTGTGCACCACGACACGCCCCAGCGCGTCCGAGACTCACTTCACCTTCGGTGCACACGTTGACCAGGCGCTCTTCACCAACGCCTCCTGTGCACCACGACACGCACCCAGCGCGTCCGAGTCTCACTTCTCCTCCATGTGTCCAAGATCACAGGGCACACCTTCCGAGGGTCTCAAGCTGCCACAACACGCGCCCACCGCGTCGCTTGAAACTTCTCCGGAAACTTTTATGTTCCTGTGTTTCCAAACAGGGAGCCAGCTCACCTCGGGCCCTTGGGGTAACAAGACACAGCACAAAGCACAGACTTCTTCAAGCAGGGGGACCCAGCGCACAAAGCACAGTCCCAACAGCCTCTTTCTTGGTTAAAACAGCAAACTGCAGACCAGCCCCAGATCATGAAGCAAGGGTCGGTTCTTCCCAGCAGTCTCTTCAGTTGTTCCTTCCTTAGCAGAGGCTTCTCTTGACCACGAAATGGGTCCAAGCCTTTTCAGTCTCAATCCATTTCTATTCCAACGTTCAGGGGTCTCAGCTCTCATAGTTATACCCCTAAATGTCTTTGAAGTTCGTTGTGCTCAGGGGTCCCTGACACCTGCCTAAATAAGTTCTGGGTGTCTCCCTCCCAGTGTCACCTTTCTCCCTTTGATACTGGGGGTCTGGATCCTTAATCACTCAGCCGGAGTTGGGTCAATTGTTTTATAGCCACAACCCAGGCCTCTTCACCTCCCGGGGCTTCTCCTCCGCCTACACTCCAGATGCAGGTCAGCCTGGTGCGATCTCAACCCCTCCCTGGGTCAAGACCTCCCCCAGCTCCTCTCCCCTCTCAGATCCAGACAGTCAATCCACATTCAGCAGAGACACACAGAAATGCTTAAAGCACATACTCAGCCACTTTCTAAAAGAGTGGTTTCTGAACACACAGTGACAAAACCACTTTCATAGAAAGATGTGTTATGACACTGTGAGTTCATACATACTAAACTTCACCTCTCCATTTTAAACTTATGAGAAACTAGGCTAACAAACACAATACTCAGCCTCCCCCATTCTGTCCTATGGGCAGGATGGCCTTTCACCAGTGAAAAACGAAATGGAGTGTTTTTCACTGTCAGGACATAACACACACCTCAGTATATGTCCTGCCTTTTACCTACACTGCACCCTGCCCAGGGGCTACCCGGGACCTACCACAGGGGTGCCCACTGTGTACGCAAAAGTGAAAGTAAGGCCTGACAAGTGGTTGCACTTGTCAGGACAACATGCTAACTTAGCAAACTGCGCGCAGGCCCTACACTGCAGGCCTGAGTTCCCTTCTCCGCGCACCTTTGCATTACTAGCCCTGGCACACACAGTGCACATCACTAGGGACTTTACTAGTAAGGCAAACATACCAATCATGGCCAACCAATTACCATTACACTTTACACAGGGAACACTTGTACTTTGACACTGATCAGCAGTGGCAAAGTACCCAAAGCATCTAAATTGGCAACTCTATGTTAGAAAAAACGGTCTAGGGGGAAAGCAAAAAGTTTAGGGAACTTTAGCCAAAAAGGCCAAGTCCTACAATCACTATATCACATTGTGATACGTGGTAACGTTTCACCTCATTAGTATCCGTTTAACAATCAAATACAGCAACAACTGAAAGATGACCAATCAACATTTGAGAAGGGCCTTCCAATGTGCAGGAACACGTGTCGCCAAGTTTTTTGTAACTTTTAAACTGACAGAGCTAGAAACAATCTTTTTCCTTAAAATCTACATATTATGCAGTAGAGGAAGAATTAAGTGGCAAATGTGGCAAATCCATAATTACACAGAAAACGAAGTGGCTGCTGAATCACATAATTCCAGTGCCCCTAGTTATAATCCTTCCACTGCAGCTCAGTGCGCTATGAACCAGCATCAGGGAGCTGCATGCAGACTGCAAAGCATAGAAACTTATTTCATTTTTAATCAATCTTTCTTTATTTTGATGTTGCTAAAAAAAGGGTTGGGTAGTAATAAACTCTCATTAGTGCAGACAACCCCAACCCCTGCGTTATGTTTTAATTCTTGTCTGTTTCACCAGACCAAGCACTCTTGAATGAATGAATGAATGAGATCATTTATAAAGCGCACAGCTACTCAACCAGAGTGGCCCGGCGCTAATGGTCCCCATCTATCCTGCGTATGCCCCTAGTTGCAGAGAAAACCAGGTTTTAAGCAGTATCTTAAAACTGAAGTGTCAGTTGCGCAATAACCAGGATCTAAGCAGCTTCTTGAGAACTGCGAGGTCTGTCACAGTTCTGAGGGACAACGGAAGAAGATTCCAGGATTGGGCTCCCAGAAACCTAAAACAACTACCCCCAGACCAGGCGCAGTGTATTCCAGGGACGGAGGCAAGGCCCACTGAGGATGACCTCAAAGTTCTCGATGGTGCATATTTGGAAACTCTACCTCTGAGATACCCCGCGCCACTGCCTTGCAGGGCCTTGAAAAATAACACCAGCCTCTTAAACCTAATCCTGTTTTTTATTGGCAGCCAGTGTAGTGCCTTGAGGTGTGGGGGATATATGAGTCCTGGCCTTAAGCATAAATACCATTCTAGCAGCTGCATTTTAGGCCACCTGCAAGAGATTGAGAAGGCATCCGGTGAAGCACAGGTACAGGACATTAGCATAATCAAACCTAGAAGTGACCAATGCCTGGACCATGGTTTTTCTGTTGTCCACTGGTAGAAGGGGAAGAAATTTCCTCAGCATGTGCAGAAGGCCAAAGCAGGTGCCTACAACTGACTGGACTTGTGATCTCATCGAGAGAGTGCCATCCATCATTATGCCCAGATTTTTTACAGTATTTGGCGCCGAGAGGGGAGGTGACATATCCGCCGGCCACCAGCGTCTCCACTCTTCTGAGGGCGGGGAACCCAAAAAACATAATTTCAGATTTCTCTGGATTACATTTCAATTGATTCCTCCTTAGCCACGTAAACACCTTGGTGAGGCAAGTTCTAATCTTCTCACCCTCAAAGTCCGCTCCCTTGTCACAGGTGAAGAGAAACTGAGTATCGTCGGCATATCAAATTATTTTTGTCCCACACTCTTCCGCCAGAGGTGCCAAAGGGGACATATATAAGTTGAAAAGAGTGGGGCTCAGTACAGAGCCCTGAGGAACCCCCACTTTCAGGCTGGGGGCCGCAAAGGGATGAGTCCAAACTTCCTGGCTTCTGCTGTCAAGGAAGAAAGTAAGCCATTCTAACACAGAACCGGCTATTCCGAGTTCCTGCAGCCTCTCCAGGAGCCTGTCATGCGGGACAGTATCAAAGGCCGCCAATAGGTCTAGTAGAATTATAACGGCTTTGCCCCCCTGATCGAGCTTCTCCTTGACATGTTACGAGACCTCCAGCAGAGCGGTTTCAGTACTATAGTTCGCTCTGAAGCCAGACTGGCTGTTGTGAAGGTTATTTTTTTCAACATAACTGAATTCACATATTTCTCCAGAACCTTAGAGAAAGATGGCAGTAGCGATATGGGCCTGTAGTTTGCTAGTACTTTGGAATCAGCTAAGGGCTTCTTGAGTAGCGGCAGAATTTCAGCATGTTTCCTAATGGAAGGCATATGGCCAGCAGCTAAAGAGGAATTGAACACTTTATTGACCACAGGATTTAAGACCTTGGCCACCGAAGCCAGCAATTTAGCTGGGCAAGAGTCAGCAGGGGAGCCTGACTTAAGACCCTTGATGATATCAAGGGATACCTATCGGCAGCAACCGAGGAAACTGCAGGAAAGCAGGAATATCTCCTGAGGGGAGCTCCGCAGCAGGGGTTAATCTGCCAGGATCATCTTGGGAGAACCCCTGGTGAAGGAATCCTGATTAGTTACGATTTTCCCATGAAAGAAAGTCGCTAAATGGTGAGTCCATTCGGTGGAATGAGGGAGATCCTTAGCCACGGACGACGGGGCAGAGAAGGTTTTTTACGATTTTAAAGATCTCCTTACCTTTATTATTAGAAGACTCAGGGGCATATTAGCAAGACCCACGTTAAAATTATCGCCGTTTTAGCGGCAGGAAACTGCCGCTAAAACGGCGATAATGGGCTTGCTAATATGCGTTATGGAATTCCAATAGAAGCCCATGTTAGATGTCCTGCACATCTAACCTGGGCTTCTATTGAATTCTATAACGCATATTAGCAAGCCCATTATCGCCGCTTTAGCGGCAGTTTCCTGCCGCTAAAACGGCGATAATTTTAACATGGGTCTTGCTAATATGCCCCTGAATTTTATTCTTCAGATAGCTTTTTTAGCATTATGGACGTTAGTAAGTAGGACTTCAAGGCCATCTTATATCTGAGTTTATCATCAGGTTTATAGTATTTTCGCCATTTCCTTTCTAGATGTTTACAGGCAATTTTGATCATTTTCAAAAGATCATTAAACCAGGAGACCGAAGATCTAACTTTCTTAGTGGTGAGTATAGTCAGCCGAGCTAACTCATAGCCGCTATGACGCACCCAAGCATCCAGTTGAAGTGCATCCTTCTCTGGTTTCCAGCGCCTCCCCTAAGGATGACGTTAGAACTCTGTGAAAAGCTCTGAAACTGCTGTCCCTTTTCTTAGCAGGATTTTGACCTCCCCTCCCCGCACTAAACACCCTAAAATTGATGAGACAATGGTCTGACCATACCATAGGGTCGAGGGTGTGGCCAGCACTCTGCGTAGGATGAGAGATACATGGAATTAGGCTAAAGACTGAGAAAGACTCTTAACATATTATACCCACCAATATGGTAGTTATGCTACTTTTACACCTTGTAACCAGCATTATCTTATGTAACATTTCCTAAGAATTGATTTACACACTTGTATGATTCATTTTCTGTGTACAATATGTGAGTATTATGTAAATCCCTATGTCACCCTACACTCGGACACATAGTGCTATAAAATAAATTAAATAAGAAAATAAATGATGCCTGTCCCTTACATACAGGGGTTGAATAAATGCAACAAGCTGCTTTAAAAGTGGAGTGGTGAAAAACTTGCTCTGCATTCCTGTGAGCAAGCAAAGTGAGCATGCCCAACTTCAAGGAAAGTTCATGGGGTGTCTCCCCCTAAAAACATTTTTAAAAGGAAGTTAAATAGCGTACTTTAAAGCAGAATTTTAACATAAACATGCTCATAAACCATTGTCTCTCAAAGTGCATTTGCAAAATACTGAAGTACTTAAATGTGGGCCAAGACAATGAAAACGTTTGACTCCCATTTCATTCAAAATGTACAGCGGGTGCCCCTATATGTGAATAATTATCTCCACGTGTCAGGGCTAGAATTATTCTGGTAAAGATAATTTCCCATATGCCATGGGCACTCTGTTAATGCCAAGAATTACATACAGTATGCCAGTGGCAGAATGTTGCCATTGACTGCATCCATATATATGTGATGGGTGACCCAAAAGCCAAAATTACTAATTTTGTTGTGGTTGCCTGCTTCCCCCGCCCAATATGCCATGGTTGTGCTGACTAATGTCCAGAATTATCTTGAGTATGGTAGCACCAGCATTTTGCTATAGGTGTCCCATATGCCAAGAATGATCTCCAAATGTCAGTGCCAGCCTTTTACCACTGGCGTTCCATAGACAACAAACTACCTCTAGTGTGCCAGCACCAGCATTTTGCATGGGTGGCGCATCCCATATGCCAAGAATTGCCTCCAATATGCCAGTGACTGCATTTTGCCATAGGTTTCCCTTGTACCAAGAATTATGCCCAGTATGCCAGTATGTCAGCAACAGCATTTTGCCACGGTTGGTCCATACGCCAGGAATTACAGCTTGTGCTTGCATTTTACCTAGGTACATCACATAGCAAGAACTACCGCCTTCACTCTTCTTTATTCTCACTCACTCAGTCACTCTAGCTCACACTCACTTGCACTCACTTTAACTCACTCTCTAATTCTAACTTAGGAGCTGATTATGATGACGGTGGGACCGCCACCGACAGCCTGTCGGCGGCGGCCCCACCACCATCGGAACCATGCATTCCGCCTGCCATATTTCCATGGCTGGCGGATGGTTGGCGGTCGGAAATACCGACCGCCATTCATCCGACAGGCTCTTTGAGCCCGCCGGTGAGTCAGAGGGAAATCAAATTCCTGCAATGGTGGCGTTGCCTGCGAGGTACCGCCACAGGGATTATGATGTCCCTTTCCGCCCGCCTTTTCATGGTGGTTAACCCACCATGAAAAGGCAGGCATAAAGGGACATTGGGGGTCTGTAGTGGGCCCCCCTTTCCCTGGCCCTAATCTGTGGATTTTGGGGGGCACCACATGGTGCCTGCCACGTAGTGAAGGGATATGTAAAGTGTCCCCTTTTTGTACTGCGGCGTGTGGTGCAGCCAGCAGCACCCGTCGCAATGCAAAGCATAGGCATTGCGACCGCTGTGGTGGCATTCGCATCCTAATGCCTCTGTCGGGACCGCCGACAGCCTATTCGGTCTAGCCTGTTTAGGATATGGTGGCGGTCGGACAAAAGTCCGACCGCATCCTAATCAGCCCCCTCATCTCACTTATTCCCACTCCCTCTAACTCACTCAATCTCACTTAGTTACACTATCACTCATATACACAGCACACATACACTCTCACACAACATTTCACAGCGTTTTATTTTACTTACCTTCAGCTACCTGACCTGTTGTGCTTCAGATAATGGTATTGGATAAACTCTCAGGGCAGGTACACAGCTTCTTCCAGCCTCAGGAACTGAAGCACACAGTTGGAGTCTGCACAGTGATGCATAGGCTCCAGCTGTCAGTTTATTGCTTTTTCACCTCATCTTGTCATAAGGTAGAGTGCTGTGAATGAGGCTCTTGCCATCCCCTCTCCCTGTGATGAGATGGGAGAGGATGAGCTGACAGCATGACTGATGGGTAGCCTAGGCACTGTAGGGATTACCACAACAGCGCCCAGGGCTACCCGTACCAGTACCACCACAGCATGCCACTAATGGGGAGGTCTTGAGGCCTGACAGGATCCAGAGGCTAAGGCTAGGACTTTGCTAGTCCTGGTCAATCTCGCTGATGACTGTTGCAGGTGCCTCTATGCGCCTTTGCCAGGCATGATTTACTGCCTCAGGCCGCAGCAAGGGTGGTGTTAGACTTGGCATCTTTTGGCGTGTTTCCCCTGAGTTTTTGCTTTCTGACCTCCCGGTTTTGACTCTGTTGGTGCTGGCTTAGTGTTTCTGCGCACTTTTCTCACTGCTGATCAGTGGCAAAGTGCAAGTGCTCCTGTGGTAAAATGTGTTATGGATTGGTGTTTCCATGATTGGCCTATTTGATTTATGTGTCAGTCCCTAGTAAAGTGCACTGAGTGTGCCAGGGCCTGTAAATCAAATGCTGTTAGTGGGCTGCAGCACTGGATTGTGCCACCCATACAAACAGCCCGTAAATGTAACTCTGGCCTGCCATTGCAGAGCCTGTGTGCAGTCTGGGACTGCCATGTCGACTTGGCAAGTGCACACACTTGCCAGGCCCTAAACCTTCCCTTTCCTAAATATTAGTCACCCCTAAGGTAGGCCCAAGGTACCCCTATGGGCAGGGTGCATTGTATGTGAAAGGTAGGACATGCCCTGGTGTGTGTGGCATGTCCTGATAGTGAAATACTGCCAATTTCGTTTTTCACTATTGCAAGGCTATCTGTTCCCATAGGCCAGAATGGGGAGTTAGTTTATAACATCTTATAAACCTAACTGACCCCAGGAACAAGATAGGAAAATAAAGTTTAGTATGCCTGAACTCAGAATCTAAAGATGCATCTTTTAGTAAAGGTGATTTTTACATTCTGTTTGAAAATACCACTTTAGAAAGTAGGTATTTTCTTGCCTAACCATCCAGTGTGCCTCTGCTGGGTTTGTGGATTGACTGTCTGGGTTTTGGATGACAGGGGCTGGGGAGCAGGAGTGGCTCCGGATAGTCTAGGTGGGTCAGGAAAGGGCTGAATAGACCTGGGCTGCATTTAGAGTAGGGAGAGGAGATTTCCTTGCACCTGAATGGGCCTGGTCTGCCTCTGACAATGCCGTCTCCACCTCCTGCCAGGAAGCCACACCAGAGAAGGCAGAACTGGTTTTGGCTGGGCACAGACACTCTCTGCCTAAGAGATCAAAGGATTTTGGGATATAAATATTGGGGCCCAGACCCCTGAACTTTAGAACTCTATTGGACCAAGAAGACTGCCAAGAAGAAGAGCTGGAGAAGCTGTGAGGAGGAACTACCACTTTGCTGTCTGCTTTGCTGTGTTGGCCTGCAGTGGCTGCTTCTGTCTTGGGCAGTGAAAGGACTGGACTGAACTTTCTGCAATCTACTTTTGTGAGTTTCTCCAAGGGCTTGAGGTAGAGCTTGCCCCCTGTTCAAGAAGTCTCAGGAACAGCAAAGACCTCAAGTTCTTCTGCCCTCAGCACTGGGGACTGTGTGTTTTGTGCTGCAACAGAAGAAAAAGCAACCCGACGCCGTCTATGACGCCGCTGCCGACTCCGTGTCCTGAAGGCACCGCAGAGGGCCCCGCCGCAACGCCGCGACCCTGGTCTCACCGCCGACGCCGCCACCGAGCCGCTGCTCGCACCGTGACTTGTGGGCACCGCCTCGCTTCACGACGACGCCTTGGTATCCCCGACGACGCCGCTCCACGCCGAAATCTATGCCGCTGCTTGCACCGTGGTTCGAGGGCACCGCTCGTAAAGTTAACGATGCACCGCCCTCATCCCGCACCGCAGCCTTGGCCTACGGACGCCCGGCGCCATCGACTCCAGTTCATCAGCCGATGACAGCGTTTCAGCAACGACGACGACGCTGCTTGCACTGTGACCTGCCAGCACTGCGACGAGCACCGCATTCACTTCGCACCGTGAACCTGGTCTCACCGACGACGCCAACTGACGCCGCCACCGAGCCGCTGCTCGCACCGTGACCTGAGGGCACCGCACGCTGCACTGCTGCCCTTCGCACCGCAGCACCCGACGCCTGCCGACACCAGCGCTCCTGACTTCAACAGAGAGGAGTTCGATCCGCAACGCGTGTGACTTCGAGGGCCCCGACGACTCCTGCACCGACCTCCGGAACCGACGCCTGCGGACGCCGTGCTTTCGGAAGCTCAACGAGAGGTCGCCGACGCCCTGCATCTCTAAAAGGTACTGTTTGCGGGTCTTCCCGACACTGTAGCTGGCCCGCGACGCCGCGGTCAGCCAGTACTGTTTGAATTTGTTTGTTCACGACGCCGTGATAGCCCCGGATGGAGCTATTGACATCAAGGAACTGTTTTTCAAGCATATTTTGATAACTGAAGATTTTTAAGTACTGTATTGTGGATTTTTATCGTTTTTGGACTGGTCTTAAGTATATAAAAATATTGGATATTTTTCTAAACTGGTGTGGTGTCCTTTGTAGTGCTTACACTGTATTACTGTTGGTTATGTGCAAATGCTTTACACACTGCCTCTAAGATAAGCCTGACTGCTCGTGCTAAGCTACCAAGGGGGTGAGCAGGGGTTATTTTAGGAGTGTAACTTCCTTATCCTGACTAGGAAGAAGGGTCCCTATTTGGACAAAGGTGCAAACCCTTGCCAACTAGAGACCCCCATTTCTAACAGGTGGGCATATTTTTTATTATACGAGTGAATAATAGGTTATTATTAATTACTGGTATTATAAAAAAGGGGGCTGAAACAAGGGCCAGCTCTACTGAAAATAACAGGTTTTATTCTCTGAAACCAGTATGTAGTGAATCAAGAGGAGGAATTTCAGAGTCGCTTTTTCTCTTCCACTTGTCATTGTAGGTTCTTTTCCCAGGGATCCTGACCCAACCCCTTTTGCCCCTTCGATTTGTACTAGATTTCTGATTGAAATTTTAATCATAGTCGAGGACCTAGTTGATTGAGAGCAGGATTCTTGCAACCTTGTACAAGGCGTTTACACTGAAATAAGTATTCAGTTTTTACAGCTGCAGTGTTTCCAGTCTTCACCAATGCTGCTGACCCTTCAAGCTTAAAAATGCTTAATGTACCACAAATTTCTCCAAAAATGAGCCTGCTGATGCTAACAAACCAATGTTTTGTGAAAGGTCGCGCTCCTTAAATGTGGGCCACTTTTTGGGGCTGCCCGGGCTTATTTTTGGTCCCAATCCAACTCTGTTCTGTACCTATATGGTCGGTATAAACTAGAATGTAAGATGACTTTCGTTTCTATAAAAGCAAGCAGCATAACAAACTGTAGCACAACCAGGGCTTTGTAACCTCGTAGCTTCACTGACTGACACGCAGGGGTGTACACGGCATATACCTCCGCAGTCCCTGCAATGCTGGCAGTGGGGGAGGAAGGGTTCCTCGCTTGGAGCCCGTCTCCTACTCTGAAGGCCTTTCTATCCCTGTTAACTGCCGGCGTAAGGGGGGCTGTCACGGGGTCACCAAATTGCCAGCAAGATCAGGGTTGGGGTGGGGAGATAATTTCTCGTTATGTCACTGGACACAACTGATCCTAATTTATATTTCAAATGTACGTTTAACTGCCAATGTTGAGCTTTCCAGAGCAAGCTGCATGATGACGGGAAAGGAGGCCCGCGAGGCACCTGTGTTTGAAGCAGCATTACTGTATTAGTAATTTTATGAGCTATTTAAACCCCTTTACCCTTTACAGAGAAAACAGCATCTTTGTTACCGTTGCCCTCCCACCACAGCCCCCTGCTGCTCCTGCACGCCTGGCACAGAAGTTCCCATATGTCACATGCTCCAGTTAGAATAACATACGAAATTACTTTTTAGTTCGAGCATTCGAGACCTCTTGTATATACTTTAGTATATACTTATATGTGTATGTATTTTGTGGGCTCTGGAGATCAGCCCTAGGACTTGTCTGCTTCCGCTTAGGGACCTTTTTTTCTGTTCAATTGCCTCTATTTAACTTTCTTGATAGAAAACGACCAGCAGAGGTCAGTAAAATACCAGATTCACTTTAGCATTCTCGTCCATAGAAATTGTCTTCCACGAACACCCGTCGACAATAATATTTTTTTCAAATCTTGTATTTTCATTGATATGACCACCGAAGGCCCTGATTTTATATTAAAAACAGAGCTTTGGACTATACCATTTCCTGCTGAAAGGCAATATTTCTCTTCAATTGTTCCCATACCTGGTTTATTTTACAGCCATCTCCGTTTAATTAAGTCAACCTCCATCGTGCATTTGAAATACTTTTCTGTTCAATGTAGCTTTTTTGTGGTACAGATGACGTAGTTTAGTTTGTGATATTAACACTGTATATCGTTTATATTACTACTATTCCAAAATAATATATAATGTGCTTAAGTTCAGGGTATTTTTTAATATGTAGGGGTGGTAGGTCTTTGTGTCAAAAATCGTACAAATTTTTTAATGAATTACTCGAGTTGTAGCTTGGCGAGATACTTGAGAATTGCTGAAACTAGTATCTTATTAAGTTTAGATAGAACTGAAGTAATATATGTCTCGGACCTGTATTTTGCTTTCAGCCCTGGCACTTTATATTTTACAAATTAAGCATTGTTGGCTTTTATTTGAGACTTATATAGCTGCAGAGTATTGAAGCGTGGAACTTGCAGCTTGTTTGATTTTGCATAATCAGGCCTGGTTTGGGGGTTTTCTCTTTAGCTGAATTTACACTTATTGTGTTTGTGTCGCTATAAAGGTGAGTAATTTTTTATTTAATTGCAAATAGTTTGGAGATAATTCATTCAAGAGAAGGAGTATTTAGAGTATAGTTTTTTATTGTGTTTTTGACATGTTTTGGGGCATTTTTAAAAGTTTTTTTTTAGCCCCGGCACGTCATGTTTTACAAATTAAGCACTGGGTGTAGGGCTTTATTTGGGACTTATGTGGCTGCGGAGTGCTGGAAAGTTAAACGTAGTAGTTGCTGCTTGTTTGGTTTTTGATAGGCAAGTTTGTTTATTTAATAGCAAATAATTTGCAGACAATTTATTTAAGGGAAGGAGTATTTAGAGTGTAGTTTCACATCGTGTTTTTGAAGGGCTTTTGGGCATTTTTAAAGTTTTGCTTTTAGCTTCAGCACTTCATGTTTTACCAATAAAGAACTGGATGTAGGCCTTTATTTGGGACTCATGTGGCTGCAGAGTAGAACGTGGCAGTTGCTGCTTTGCTTTTAGCCCCGGCACTTCATGTTTTACAAATTAGGCAATGGATGTAGGCCTTTATTTGGGACTCATGTGGCTGCAGAGAGCTGCAGAGTAGAATGTGTCAGTTGTTGCTTTGCTTTTAGCCCCGGCACTTCATGTTTTACAAATTAAGCCCTGGATGTAGGCCTTTATTTGGGACCTATGTGGCTGCAGAGTGCTGGAGAGTAAAACGTGGCATTTGCTCCTTGTTTGATTGTTAATATGCAAGTCTGGTTATTTAATTGCAAATAGTTTGAAGACAATTAATTCAAGGGAATAAGTATTTTGATTCTACTATGTCATCGCGTTTTTGACGTGTTTTTGGTCATTTTTAAAGTTTTGCTTTTAGGCCCGGCACTTTATGTTTTACAAATTAAGCAGTGGGTGTAGGCTTTTATTTAGGACTTATGTGGCTCAGAGTGCTTGAGCTTGGAACTTGCTGCTTGTTTTTTCTTTAATAGGCAAGTCCGGTTTGGGGCTTTTCTCTTAATCTGCATTTACAGTTATTGTGTTTGTATCAAAGGTTGCATGCTTTTTGGGAAGCATCTAGGCAGCTAGAGCTGGAGAAAGTCTAATGTGACCAAATAGGCAGGTTTTGTGATTGTTGCTATAGAAGTGAGTAATTTTTAATTTAATTGCAAATAGTTTGAAGACAATTCATTCAAGGGAATGAGTATTTAGACTCTACTTTGACATCGCGTTTTTGACGTGCTTTTGGGCATATTTTAAAATTTTGCATTTAGCCCCGGCACTTCATGTTTTACAAATCAGGCACTGTAGGCCTCTATTTGGGAACAGTGTGACTGCAGAGTGCTGGAGAGTAAAACAAGGCAGTTAATGTTTGTTTCATTTTTCAAAAGCAAGTCTGCTTGTTTAATTGCAAATAGTTTGAAGACAATTTATTTAAGGGAGGGAGTATTTTGAGTGTAGTTTCTTATCGCGTTTTTTTACGTGTTTTTGGGCACTTTTAGAGTTTTGATTTTAGCCCTGGCACTTCAGGTTTTACAAATTAAGCACTGGGTGAAGGCCTTTATTTGGGACTTATGTGGCTGCAGAGTGCTGGAGAGTAGAACGTGGCAGTTGCTGCTAGTACTGCAGCATGGAACTTGGTGCTTGTTTGATTTTGGATAGGCAGGCCCAGTTTAGGAGTTTTCTTTTGAGCTGAATTTACATTTATTGTGTTTGTGTCGCTATAGTAGTGTTATGGCGTTCTTTACGTGTTTTTGTGCATTTTTAAAGTTTTGCTTTTAGCCCCGGCACTTCATGTTTTACAAATTAAGCACTGGGTGTAGGCCTTTATTTGGGAGTTTTATGGCTGCAGAGTGCTGGAAAGTTAAACGTTGTAGTTTCTGCTTGCTTGATTTTTGATAAACAAGTTTGTTTATTTAATAGCAAATAGTTTGCAGACAATTTATTTAAGGGAAGGAGTATTTAGAGTGTAGTTTCTCATCACGTTTTAGTCGTGCTTTTAGGCATTTTTAAAGTTTTGCTTTTAGCCCCAGCACTTCGTGTTTTACAAATTAAGCAATTGATTTAGGCCTTTATTTGGGACTTATGTGGCTGCAGAGTGCTGCAGAGTAGAATGTGGCAGTTTCCGATTTGCTTTTCGCCCGGCACTTCATGTTTTACAAATTAAGCCCTGGATGTAGGCCTTTATTTGGGACTTATGTGGCTGCAGAGTGTTGCAGAGTAGAACGTGGCAGTTGCTGCTTTGCTTTTAGCCCCGGCACTGCATGTTTTACAAATTAAGCCCTGGATGTAGGCCTTTATTTGGGACCTATGTGCCTGCAAAGTGCTGGAGAGTAAAACGTGGCATTTGCTGCTTGTTTGATTTTTAATATGCAAGTCTGGTTATTTAATTGCAAATAGTTTGAAGACAATTAATTCAAGGGAATAAGTATTTAGAGTCTACGTTGTCATCGCGTTTTTGACGTGTTTTTGGTCATTTTTAAAGTTTTGCTTTTAGCCCCGGCACTTTATGTTTTACAAATTAAGCAGTGGGTGTAGGCTTTTATTTAGGCCTTATGTGGCTGCAGAGTGCTTGAGCTTGGAACTTGCTGCTTGTTTGTTCTTTGATAGGCAAGTCCGGTTTGGTGCTTTTCTCTTAATCTGCATTTACACTTATTGTGTTTGTGTCAAAGGTTGCATGCTTTTTGGGGAGCAGGTAGGCAGAAAGAGCTGGAGTAAGTCCAATGTGACCAAAAAGGCAGGTTAGCATAGATTAGCATTATAATAATGCTCTTTATTAAAAACTACAACACTAAACTCATCAATATGGCGAGACCGATTGGCATTGCCAATGCTAGTTCTGATCGTTGTTGTTTTATGAAGGTGGGGAGAATAGTGCACGTGATTAAGGGAGGTTGGTTGGAGGCTGTTGCCTTCTCTGACCATCCTACAAGAGGGACGCTGCTAGACCAGGCTAACATTATGAAACACATATTTCCCAATTGAAAAAGGAAAAAGTATGATCTGCCTTGGTCCATGCTAACCTCGTTTGTGCCCAGGCGAGGGAAAAACTAGGCCAAGCTTTTAAAACCCGATAACTGTGCCCCGGCCTCCTGCTCTGATCCAAGAGCCGGGCATGTGTTTATTTTAATCAAAGATGGTTGATTTCATTTGATGTAACGGTAGCATGTGTTCCCACAGAAGACCACTTGATGTCACTCTTGCATTTCCGTTGGTTTAAAAAAAAAAAAAAACCCTCACTGCTTTCGTGCCTAATAAGACGCTTAGCAATGAGAAAATATCTTTGCAGGTGTTTTTATGTCAGACGTTCGGAAAGAAACATTCTAATATATATGTTTAATTCCAGTTGGTATTAGACTAACAAGTGTTGTATTCATCTAAGTACACAGGGCATAAGTTCTAAACAAGGCAGGCCACCAAAACAACAACGAGGAGCACTTAATCAATCAATCAATCAATCGGGGTTTGGTAAAGCGCGCTACTCACCGGTTAGGGTCTCAAGGCGCTGGGGGGTAGGTGCTGCTCCGTTGGGGTCACTCGAAAAGCCAGGTCTTTATGCCTTTCCTGAATTGGTGCAGTGTCAGGCTTCGCCGGAGGTGAAAGCGGAGCTCGTTCCAGGTCTTGGCAGCGAGGTAGAGAAGGACCTTCCACCCACTCTGGTCCAGTAAAGCGTGGGACAGTGGCTACGGAGAGGTCGGCTGAGTGGAGGTTTCTCTTGGGGTCATGGAAGCAGATGTGGTCGTTGAGGTATTGGGGTCCGGTGTTATTGAGGGCTTTCTAGGCGTGTGTGAGCAGCTTCAAGGTTATTCTTTTTTCGATGGGGAGCCAGTGGAGGTCGCGGAGGTGTTGGGAGATGTGGTTGTGCTGTGGGATGTTGAGGATTAGTCTGGCTGCGGCGTTCTGGACGGTCTGGAGTTTGCAGCGGATTTTCTTTTTTATTCCGGCATAGAGGGCATTACCGCAGTCTAGTCTGCTGGTGACGAGTGCGTGGGTGACCGTTTTTCTGGAGTCGGGCGGGATCCACTTGAATGTCTTGCGTAGTATGTGAAGGGCATTGAAGCATGCAGAGGAGATGGCTTTGATCTGGCGATTCATGGTGAGTGATGAGCCAAGTATGATTCTGAGGTTGTGTGCATGGTCCGTCGGAGTGGGTGGGTTTCCGAGGGTGGGGGGCCACCAGGTGTCATCCCATGCGGAGGGGGTGGAGCTGAGGATGAGGACTTCTGTTTTCTCCGAGTTGAGTTTCAGGCAGCTGTTCCTCATCTAGGTTGCGACGGCTTTCATCCCTTCTTGGAAGTTGTGCCTGGTGATGTCGGGTTCCTTGGTGAGGGGGAGGATGAGCTGGGTATCATCGGCATAGGAGACGATGTTGAGCCTGTGGTTTCTGATGATGGTTGCGAGGGGGGCCATGTAGACGTTGAAGAGGGTGGGGCTGAGGGAGGATCCTTGGGTACTCCGCATCTGGTGTCTGTCGGTTCTGAGAGGAAGGGCGGGAGTCTTATTCTCTGTGTTCTGCCCGTGAGGAATGAGCGTATCCAGCCTAGGGCCTTTCCCTGGATGCTGGCGTCGTGGAGTCTGGTGGCTAGTGTACGGTGGGAGACTGTGTCCAGGAGGATGAGGGTTGCTGTTTGGCCTTGGTTAAGGAGGGCGCGGATGTCGTCTGTGGTGGTGAGGAGGGCGGTCTGGGTGGTGTGGTTGCTGTGGGATCCGGATTGAGAGGTGTCTAGGATGTTGTTGGTTTCGATGAAATGTGCTAGCTGGATGTTGAAGGCCTTTTTGATGACCTTGGCGGCGAAAGGAAGCAGTGGGGTGGGCCTGAAGTTCTTGAGGTCCGTCGGGTCTGCGGAGGGCTTCTTTGGGAGGGGGTTGACTTCAGTGCGCTTCCAGTTGTCGGGGAATGTAGCTGTCTCGAGGGAACAGTTGATGGTTCGACATAGCTCAGGTGAGATGGCTGTGGCGGTCCTGTGGAATATGTGCGGCGGGCAGGGGTCAAAAGGTGCTCCGGAGTGAATGCTCTTCATGGTCTTTAGGGTGTCTTCTGTCTTGAGTGGGGTCCAGGTAAGAAGGGCCTGTTGGGTGGCATCGCTGGGGTTGGGGGTTTGGGCAGTGCCAAGATCTTGGTCGTCTAAGTTGTCGTAGAGCATGATGATTTTGAGGTGAAAGTAGGAGTTGAGTCTGTTGCAGAGGTCTTGGGATGGAGGGACATCAGTTGTTTCGCTGTTGGGTTTGGCAAATTCCTGTATGATGGCAAAGAGTTCCTTGGAGTTATGGGCATTGGAGAGGATTCTTTCTTGGAGGAAGTTTTTCTTTGTGGGTTTGTTGAGCTGGTGGTGTGCCGTGGTGGCTGTTTTGTAGGCGGAGCGTGCTTCTGGAGTTTTGCTGTTTCTCCACATTTTTTCCAGTCGTTGGCAGGAGCGCTAGGATTCTTGGAGTGCCGTGGTGAACCAGTTAGCTTTCTTGTTGTGGCGTCTCGTGGTGTTCTGGAGGGGGCGAGTGTGTTGGCGCAGTTGGCGATCCATTGGTGGAGGTTTCTTGCTGTGGTGTTGGCGTCCGTCGTAGTTGGGGGTGGAGTGCAGAAGGGGGCAGAGGTGAGGTGTACTTCTGAGACATTGTTCCAGATTATGCGTGGGAGTCAGTGCGGGTACTTGTGTGTGGTGGGTTTACTAAAGGAGAAGTGGATGCAGTGGTGGTCAGTCCAGAGCAGTTCCTTGGTGTGGCTGAAGAAGATGCTGTTTCCTTCTAAGAAGATGGGGCCAAGTGTGTGTTCCGCTGTATGAGTGGGGGTGGAGACAAGTTGCTTCAGCCTATGTTGGCGAGGCTCTAGGAGGGCGTGATGTTGGGGTCATTGAGATTTTCCAGGTGGAAGTTCAGGTCTCCGAGTAGTATGTAGTCTGTGGAGGCGAGGGCATCAATCAACCAATCAATCAAACATTTGTAAAGCGCGCTACTCACCCGTGAGGGTCTCAAGGCGCTAGAAGGGGGGGGGGGAAGCAGCTACTGATCGAACAGCCAGGTCTTGAGAAGTTTCCTGAAAGTCAGCAGGTCCTGGGTTTGTCGCAGGTGAGTGGGGAGGGTGTTCCATGTCTTGGCGGCGAGGTGGGAGAATGATCTGCCGCTGGTGGTCGTTCGGCGGATGAGTGGGATGGTGGCGAGGGCGAGGTCTGCGGAGCGAAGCCGGCGGTTCGGGGTGTAGAAGGTGAGTCATTCATTGAGGTATGCTGGTCCGGGGTTGTGGAGAGCTTTGTGGGCGTGGGTGAGGAGCTTGAAGGTGATCCTCTTGTTGACCGGGAGCCAGTGGAGGTCTCTCAGGTGGGTGGTGATGTGGCTGTGGCGAGGGATTCCAAGGATGAGGCGTGCGGAGGCGTTTTGTATGCGTTGAAGTCTTTTCTGGAGTTTGGCCGTGGTTCCCGCGTAGAGGGCGTTGCCGTAGTCCAGCCAGAGGGCTTGGGTGACTGTCCTTCTGGTTTTGGTGGGGATCCATCTGTAGATCTTGCGGAGCGTGCGGAGGGTGTTGAAGCAGGAGGAGGAGACCGCGTTGACTTGCTGGGTCATAGAGAGCGTTGAGTCCAGGATGAACCCCAGGTTGCGAGCGTGGTTGGTGGGTGTCGGGGCCGTTCCCAGCGTGGCCGGCCACCAGGAGTCGTTCCATGCGGAGGGGGTGGAGCCAAGTATGAGGACCTCCGTCTTGTCCGAGTTCAGTTTCAGGCGGCTGGTCTTCATCCACTCTGCGACGGCCTTCATTCCCTCGTGGAGGTTGGACTTGGTGGTGGCCGGGTCCTTGGTGAGTGAGAGGATCAGCTGGGTGTAGTCAGCGTACGAGATGATGTTGAGGTGGTGCGCCCGGACGATGTTGGCGAGAGGTGCCATGTAGATGTTGAAAAGGGTCGGGCTGAGGGATGATCCTTGGGGTACGACGCAGGTGATCGTGGCTTCGGATCGGAATGGGAAGAGGCGGACTCTCTGGGTTCTGCCGGTAAGGAAGGAGGTGATCCAGTTCAGGGTTTTGTCTCGGATCCCTGCGTCATGGAGGCGTGTGCGCAGGGTGTGGTGGCAGATGGTGTCGAAGGCGGCCGAGAGGTCCAGGAGGATGAGGGCCGCGGTTTCGCCGTTGTCCATCAGGGCCCTTATGTCGTCGGTGGCGGCGATGAGGGCGGTTTCAGTGCTGTGATTGCTTCTGAACCCAGATTGGGAGGAGTCCAGGATGTTGTTCTCCTCCAGGAAGTGGGTCAGTTGTCTGTTAGCGGTCTTCTCAATGACTTTCGCCGGGAACGGGAGCAGGGAGATGGGTCGAAAGATCTTGAAGTCCTTTGGGTCCGCCTTGGGTTTTTTGAGTAGGGCGTTGATCTCGGCGTGTTTCCAGCTCTCTGGGTAGGTGGCGGTCTCGAAGGAGCTGTTGATGATCTTCCGGAGTTGGGGTGCGATGATGGAGCTTGCTTTGTTGAAGATGTGGTGGGGGCAGGGGTCTGAAGGTGAGCCGGAGTGGATGGTGTTCATGATTTTGATGGTGTCTTCGTAGTTGACGTTGTTCCAGGAGAGCAGGAGGTCGGTGTGTTTGGTGGGCGTTGAGTCGGGGGTGTCGGCGTCTGTCATCGGTGTCTGGGTGTCGAGGCTGTCGTGGATGTCTGCGATCTTGCGGTGGAAGAAGGTGGCCAGGGAGTCGCAGAGTTCTTGCGACGGTGGGATGTCATTGGAGCTGGAGCGGGGGGTGGCGAGTTCTTTCACGATGTTGAAGAGCTCTTTGCTGTTATGTGCATTGTTGTCGATGCGCTCCTTGAAGGAGGTTCTTTTGGCGTATCGGATGAGTTGGTGGTGTTTGCGTCTGGCGTTCTTGAAGGCTGCGTGGTTGTCTGGTGTCTGGTCGTGGCGCCACTGCTTCTCGAGTCTTCGGCAGGTATGCTTGGAAGTCTGGAGGTCGGCGTTGAACCAGATGGTTCTCGTGTCGGTGCGCCTGTTTGAGGGTTTCCTGATCGGGGCGAGGGTGTTGGCGCAGTCGTCGATCCATTGTCTGAAGTTGTGGGCCGCTGCGTTAGTGTCTGAGGGCTCGGTAGGAGGGCCTCGGGCGAGGGTGGAGATAAGCTGGTCTTTGGTGACTTTGTTCCAGCTGCGATGTGGGATTCGTTGCGGTTGGTTGTGCGCGGTGTGTTTCTTGAAGGAGAAGTGGATGCAGTGGTGGTCAGTCCAGTGGAGTTCGGTGGTGTGGCTGAAGGTGATGTGGTTGCTGGCGGAGAAGATGGGGTCGAGGGTGTGTCCGGCGGAGTGGGTGGGTGATGTGACGAGCTGTTTGAGTCCGAGGTTGGCGAGGTTGTCGATCAAGGTTGTGGAGTTGCTGTTGTTTGCGTTCTCGAGGTGGAAGTTCAGGTCTCCGAGGAGGATGTAGTCTGTGGAGGCGAGGGCGTGCGTGCTGATGAGGTCGGTAATGGAGTCGCTGAACTGCCGTCGGGGTCCCGGGGGTCTGTATTCGAGGGTTCCTCTGAGGGTGGTGTTGTAGTTGACGTGGATCTGGAAGTGTAGGTGTTTGGCCATGCTGAGGGAGTCTTCGGTGTTGGTCGAGATTCTGATGGTGTTCCTGTGGACGATGGCGATTCCTCCTCCTGGTTTGTTGTTTCGGTCCCTGCGGGTGATCTTGTAGCCGTCCGGGATGGCTATGGCTATGTCGGGCGCCGAAGAGGCGTTCATCCAGGTCTCCGTCAGGAAGGCGACGTCCAGGGAGGATGAGTCGAGCAGGTCCCAGAGTTCAAAGGCGTGCTTGTGGACTGAGCGGGTGTTGAGTAGTATGCATCTGAGGTGGTTGTGGTCTGCTTTGGTGGGGTGGGCAGGACGTGCAGGTGTGTGCTGGCAGGTGTAGCTGCAGTATCGGCAGGTGAAGGGTCCATGGGTGAGCTTCGGGGTGGCCTGGAAGCAGGTGGAGGATCGTCCGGCGTTGAGTGCGTGGAGGGTGTTGGCGTCGTAGCGGTGTCGGGTGTTGTGGTGCTCGCGGGGGCCAGAGGGTCTGGCGCTGGGCGTGGTCCAGGCGCGGACGGGCGCAGACGGGCTTGCCTTAGGCGCGCCTTTGGCATGCCAGCATTAAGTAGGGGAGGGGAGGGACGCTCAGCTGGGAGGCGGGAACGGGCGTGGGGAGAGGGGAGGGGCTGGGTGTGCAGTGGCGGGAAGCGTGGCAAGGGGATGGCGCGAGAGGCCAAGATCAGGAATGGGCAGAAAATAACATGGGGTGTGATGAGGTCAGCGATGACGTTGGTAAACGGAGCGCGGGGGCAGGTGATCTGTAGACGAGTGTTTCATGGAGCATCGTTCTGGGGTTAGTCTGAATCCGGAAGTGGATGTGTTCCATTTGTGGATGATGGCAAGGCTTCTTCCTGGGCGGGTGGGGCAGTCTTTTCTCAGGATCTTGTATCTGTCGGGCATGGCGGTTATGATGTCGGGCGCAGAGCTGGCATTGGTCCAGGTCTCTGTGAGGAAGGCAACGTTGGGCGCGTGAGTGTTGAGGAGGTCCCAGACTTCTACGGCATATCTGTGCAGGGAGCGTACATTGAGGAGGATGCAGTTCAGTGGCTTGTGTGCGCTGGCATCCGGTGGGCTGCTGCTGGGCTCTGGAGGTGGGTGAAGGTGCGGCGGCAGTGATGGCAGGAGAGCTGACAGTTGTTGCTGCGTCTGGGGTTGAGAGCGCGGAGGGTGCTGGGGTTGTAATGGCGGGGGTTGGGGGACCAGTGTCTCTGGCGCTGGTCGCGGTCGGGTCGTGTACCGGCACAGATGGGTTTGCCTTTGGCGTGCTTTAAGCATGCCATCAAGTAGGGGTCGGTGGGAGGGCAATCAGCTGGGAGGGGGGAGCAACACGCTGGGGGGGAGGGGCCACAGGGCAGCAGAGGCAGGGAGTGCGGGAAGAGGGGGTGGGCAGAGGGAAAAGAGAAAGCGGCAAAGGGGGAATAGAGGCAAAGTGGAGAGAAATGGGCAAAGAGAAAAGGAAAATAACACAGAAAAGAGGCAAGGAAATAGAAAAAAAAAGAGTCAAGAGAGTACAGAGGACACAGAGCGGAATAGCAGAAGAGCAGGCTGCTCTTCCACTAGACCACCAGGGATGAGGCGCAGTCAGGAGCCTGTGGGTGGAGGAGGGCCTGGAACACCTACCTGAGAGAAGCTCGGGCTGGAGCTTAAGGGCATACCCTTAATGGTGGAGCTGCGCAGAAGGAGAGCAGTGACACTGACCAGGAGGTTGGAGGCCCTGTGCAGCTGAGAGCAGCAGGTTGGAAGAAACCAATCAGTGTAAATGCTGCCATGCCCATACAGGGGGAGGGGCCATCACACGCTGTACAGTGTGATGGCCAAACAGAATGTTCTCTGAGTGAAATCGCGGGAAACAGAGCTAAGCTCTCAAAGGAGGTACGTTTACAGAAATGCACCAATAACAAGCCAGCATTTCTAAATAGCACATAAACAACCAATGGCAATCAGTGGGTCTACCAGAGCCCATAGAAGAGGACACAAGTGCTGTCAAGGCTCAACCTAAAAAGTAGCTTCCTACATCCAGCCTTCACATTTTGCTAAGATTACTTTAAATAATGGTATTTTTGACCTTTTACGTGTAATGTTAAAAGGAAAAGTACAAATCCCAGTCTATTTTTTCCTCGGCACTGGGTGTGGTGTACGCTCTATGTAAACATTTAAAGTGAAGGAGCTTGTGCCTAAGGTTGGGCAAGACCAATTTTGTCTGATTACAACAATAATACCAGAACTCCTCAGGCAGGGGGCGGCCAAGGTCCCGTTCACAAGAGGCTCTAGTTCTCCCATCTCGTACCGGCCTCACGTCCAGGCAGGCATGGTAAAGCCTAGAGACCTGTCGCCCTCCATATGTGTTAGTTACCATGAGTGTCAAGGGGGAAGTCGTCTGGTGGCAGGGGATAGAAGGGGATTTGTGCCCGCAGCGCACTGTGCAACCGCCGCAGAACAAAGAGAACCTTGTACGTGGCGTTCGCAAATCAGATATCGTCAGCATGAGAGAGGACATGCCCATCTGGGAAAATGTACTCAAACGTGTATAAATCATGCTGCAGTTGGAGACATTGGTCCAATGTTTCTTGAGTCATTGGGAGCTATGGATTATTAGCCAGAGGAAGAGCGGATGAATATAGGAGTCCTCCCCCAGAGAACAAGCAGAGCTTATGCCATTCCCAACTGGTTGTTGAAAGTGTTTGGTTGTCTGTGGCATCCAACGCAATTCTGCCTGGGAATATGGCTTGCAGCGGTACATCTCTTCCTGATCCCATTCAGGCATGGCATAAGGGAGATGTGTCTCTGGGTGATACCAGTGAAATGCGAATTGACATTGCATGGCGAGATAGTATAGTTGACAGTCCCGTACCCTGAACCCGCCACGATCATAAGGTAGTACCAAGGTAGTAAGAGGCTTCTCAAAGTGGCAAAGAAGTTGATCAGCTGCTCTTTCTCGCGATGCAAGACAATGCCCAAATATTTAGTGGATCCGTTGCACCAAGTTAATGGATATTCCCACGATACAGACGCAGAACGAGTGGTGAGAGGGAACAGTTCTGACTTGGCTCAATTAATGTTTGGACCTGAGAACATGCCAAACCAGATGATTTCCCATACAATGGGAACTAGGTTGCCTGAAGGATGACGAATAAACACCAAAGTATCATCTGCATAAAGTGAGAGCAGCAGGGGGCCAGGCCAATAGTTGAGAGCTCCATGCATATGTTTCTCTTGCAGATGACGGACAAGTGGATCCATCTCTATAATAAACAGGAGTGGTGATAGGGGGCAAACCCTGTCTAGTTTATCTGATGATCGCATAGGGATCCGAAAGGAAAACGTTGATCCTCAGACGGGCTGCGGGGTTGGAATACAAAAGCATAATTAGCTATATGAACCCATGGGGTATTCCCAACTTCTGCAACGTAGCCTGAAGGAAGGGCCATTCTAAAGAGTTGAATGCTTTCTCTGCATCCAACAGGGCCACTGCCGCCTGGACATCTGGAGAAATCCTATTTAACACTGCAACAATGGTGCGTAAATTCAGGGCCGTTGATCTATGGGGGACAAAGCCCTTTTGCATGGACGAGATGATCTTGATCACTTAACAGTGACAACTGCGTTACAATGACCTTTGCCAGTATCTTATTGTTAAAATTAAGTAAGGATAAGGAGCGATAGGAGGGACTGAGTTGCGGGTCCTTGCCAGGCTTCAGTAATAAAATAATCACTGCCTCTTTCAACAAAGGCAGGAAGGACCCGGACTTGCTCGCTTCAGCATACATCTCAAGGAGATGCTGTGCAAGAACATATTTGTAATCCTTGTAAAAAGTTCCCATGAGGCCGTCCAGGACGAGGGAATTGGTTATTCCAAGAAATCTATTGCTTGGATGATCTCCTCACAGGAGATAGGCTCACTGAAAAAATGCCGCTGGCCATCGATCAGCCAGACTAGTGCGACTTCGGCCAGGTACTCCGCCTGCGCGGTGGTGTCACCACCTGCTCGCGATGCACAAAATTCAATGTAATATCTAAGAAACTCCTGGACAATACTGTGATTAACAGTTACTCGACGCCCATCGGCCAGTTGCAGCTCGGGGGTATAACCACTTCCACGGTTTGGACGCGAATCCTCACTAGTGTGCGACCTGGGTGTCAGTCAGTCAAGGTAATGTTTATTTAGACCATTGGTCTTTAAACAATGCAAATACATATGTGCAGTTTCCTTATATACATTTATCAAATTATATACAAATCTAATATCATAAATAATTTCATCACAATTTATGGCTAAAACAAAATCACTTAAAAAAATTACAATTTATAGAAATGGCACTTCATTGCACGTACTCAATAAAAAATGTAAAATTTCCTACAAAAATGTCACTATCTAAAATTCTTCTACCAGGGTCAAACTAAAATCCTACCCCGTTAGTAAGGCCCTACTTATTTTGATATCCTTCATTTCACACTATGGCTTCCAATTCTTAAATACCTAAGTGTATAATTCATCTTGTTTCTCCAAGCAAGACCTTTTTTACAGTGGTCATGAACCTTCCAATAGCTATCGCAATATCCAGGTTGCGCGTAACAACAAGGAGTTCTATAGCTTGGGCACAGTTCTGAATTCTATATTTAAGAAAATGGGGCGTAGGATCAATTTCCGCATGGGTAACACTTTTAAACAATCCACTTATATGTGCAGAATATCACATTTTATGCCTAGCTTACATGTACATTTCCCACTGGGTTGAATCAGTTCCGTTTTTATTCTCTCATTTATTACCCAGGGGTTAATACCAATTCTTATTCTTAATAGTTCACACTTGAGCCAATGATTTGGTAGTATATCCAAATATGGGAACAAGACTTCCTTCTGCCAAGAAGTTAGCATAAATTTACCGATTTCTTCTCTCTCAAATACTGCCAATCCTTTTCCCGCGATAATACCTTACCAAACGTTCCTAGTTCACCCTTTAAAACTTCTCCTTGTAACGTCTGCTGGCATACGCTCACCTTCATATTCCCACATACAGATTCCAGTTTTTTTCTGACTCCTTTTGCCCATTTTAAATCACTTTGCTGGACCTCATTCTTGCACCACTGTGAGACTTTCTGTTCCTCTCCCAAACTCAGGGGCATATTAACAACGGCCAGCGATAATTATCGCTGGCCGTGCTTAGCGATAATTATATTATCGCTGGCTATCTCTGACATTTATCGCCCTGGTAGCGCGTTATTAACAACGCGTTACTCCAGGGCGATAAAAATTCCAGAGATAGCGATGTTATAACCTTGCTGATACGACCCACAGGGTCGTATCAGCAGAATCCACCTCCTATGGCTAACATAGGTAAGTCGGGATTATAGCAGACGTTAGATTTTGGCGAAAACGGCCGTTTTCGCCAAAATCTAACGTCTGCTATAATCCTGTGGGCTGCCTTGTAAATATCACGATGTGCACATCGGCGATATCTACAACGTAGCCCATCTGGGGTACGCCCAGTAACGCCCACTTTGCATCTCATTAGAGATGCAAGGATGGGCGTTGGGGGAAAGGGAGATAGTGCAGGGATTCACGCGATAGCGTGACCTTGCTGATTAGGCGATAGAATTATCGCCGCTTTCCGTCCGAAAACGGACGCTAAAGCGGCGATAATTGACTATCGCCTGGTTGTTAATATGCCCCTCAGTCTTTTCCAAAATCTCATTAGTGCCACTTGGGCCAGTATATTCCACGAGGTCATACCTGACTCCATTCTTATTGCCTGAGTCACCACTTTTACCCCTGATACAAAGTAATTCTGCTCCAAATTGTAATTGTGGGGGTATCATGGCACTTAAGGCTTTCATCATAGGTCTGTGTGACATCTCTCCATAGTCACGGTTACATTTCTTCAAGCCACTCACCGATGTAAGGGCCCCAGCCTTTAGGGCCTCCATATGGTTATGCCAATTCAGGGACCTTTCAAACCAGACCCCTAGATATTTATATTCATTTACTCTTTCCGGTTTTGTGGGGCCCAGATACCAATTAAACTTATCTACTCTTTTCTTAAAACACAACACCTTGGTTTTATCCATATTTACAGTTAGGTGTTTGAACCTACAATATTCACTGAACGCATCCAGCTTTCTCTGGAGACCCACCTCTGTCTGATCTAAAATTACTAAATCATCTGCGCACAGCAAGCACGATATTTGTTTACCATTCAGTCTAGGACTCGCGCTTCTATCCCCCCCAAGGGCAGTTGGTAGATCAGCTAGAGATTGGAAAAGAGTCGTGGGGCCAACACGGACCCCTGTCTTAATCCATTATTAGTTGCTATTTTCCGTGTCAATGTCCCCTCGGTGTCCTTAATGGCCTGTGCCCAATTTTGCCTTTGCAACTCCTGTATTATAGACAGTAACCCCTCTGGAATGTCATATTTTATCAGGGTTTCCCATAGGCATCTCCAGTCTACCAGATCAAAGTCTGCCCGGAAATCTACAAAACAGCAGAACAACCTCCCTCTGTGCTCGGCTGATTTCCGTGCAATTGACCAGAGGGCAAAGCAATGGTCAATTGTGGAGTGCCCCCCTTAAAGCCACCTTGTTCTACAGGCACGATTGATCTCTGTTCCGCCCATTCCTTCAGTATTCCCAGGACTATTTTCGCAAATACTTTTTCTCCCACATCCAGGAGATTGATCAGCCTATAGTTTTTTGGGGCATTCATATCTCCTTTATGTATTGGTCTAATTATGGCACCTCTCCAGCTATCAGGAATTTGACCTGTATCTAATATGAGTAAAAACATTTGAGAAAGCACTTCAGCCCCCCACTCAGACCGTGTCTTTATTATAATTGATGGCAGGTTATTTGGGCCAGCTGCCCGAGTTAAATTTAGTTTTACTATGGTACATTTTACAATATTTACTGTAAAATATCCTTTTATATCTTTGTCCACCCTTCCCAGGGTATTATATCTCTTTTTACAGGCACTGTTCCCTTGCCATACAGGTCCCCAAATACTCTTAACATGCGGCTTCCTCCACCACACAATTCATTGCCCCTTGTACCTTGCCTGAGCCTTCCTGTATAAACTTCCAGAATTGATTCAATTGCTTCCAGCAGATCCCCCCAACATTTCTCTTTAAATTTCCTTTTCTCATTACAGGTTAACATTTTATACACTTTCCTCATTTGAACTAGATTACTATAACTTCCAAGATCATATCTAACTTTGAGGCTTCTCTTCCCTTATCACCTCTTTAGTTTCCTACATTCTTCACTAAACCAGTTCGTTCTCATTCCATGATTACCTCAATTCTTCTTAGCCCTTAATTCTTAATTCTTTGTCTTTTAATTTTACCCTAAGACATTGCACCACTTGTCTAATTGTTTCTTCATACCATTCTAATTTTTGTAACCTGGCGTTTCCCAGGCTTAATTTCTGTTGGAAATTAGCCAGTTTTATCATGCATGCTTCTGTTAATCTAGTGGTAAGACGTTTAGGGCAATCTAGTTGTAAGGGGATTACTATATCTCGTGGGCTCTTTTTGCCTTTAGTTATTTCTATTCTTTTAATATAATCAATTTGGCAGGATTGTGTGCCTACCTTAAATGTTTGCTTAGCAGGGCAGTCAGTCTCTATCCTGCCATTCAAGCAAAACAAACCCTTTGTGCCCAGATACTTTCCTAATGCCATGTCTTGTGAGGATGGCGTACTATCAGGAAAGCTAGCCATACTAATATTATATGAGCATAGTATTTCTTTAAACCAGGGATCTATCCTTCCTGGGTTAATTTTATGGTTAAAATCTACCATCAGGATAAGCATATCATTATTGTCGTTTTCACACAGACCTTCCACATCTTCCTTAAAATTTCCCATCTCTATCCTATACTCTTCAGGGCTCTCCCACTGCATATATACATTTGTAATTACCATATCTTCGTACTTGGTATCAGGGTCCAGCAGGCATACTCTACAAGCCGATAACCATTTACATTTTACAACTATGGGTATCACCTTTTTTGCAATCTAGGTCGATATTAAAGTCATAAGCCCCCCGCAGGGCGTCCCTGCTGTTTTTTCTTCACCGGCCTATCTAGTTGAACAAACCTTTCAATTATGGGGATTTCGTCGCACAGCCATGTTTCTTGCAAACATATAATCTCCAGCCTATTGGCTAACATTTTAAGGCTTTCTAGTTTTGCCATTCTTCCAAGCCCATTTATGTTCTATGTTAATATTCTTATGCTGTGCGGCGACCCAATACCCTAATCGGTTTCGCTTAGCCAACCCACTTCCTCCCGGGATGGCGAGAAGGGGCCTGCTAAACTATTTTCAAGGCTCCAATTACCCCAGTGTTTACTTATCTCTGAAGCGCCTACGGTAATTTCAATATTTGCTTTTTCCTCACACTCCGAATCTATCAACCTGACCTGTCTTACCCCAAGGCCTGTATGGTACTTCATAAAAGCTTTGCCTTGGCGTCTTTTTTCATCCAACTCAATTTCTGGGATTAATCTTATCCCTTCCTTTATTACCTATTTCTCTGCTTTTACTATAGCTGCCTTTACCAACCCTGAGTACATCAAAACCTTTGTGATTTCGTTCCCTTTGTTATTCTGTGTGAAGCCCACTTGTCTAAGATCCTTAGTTCACATTTTGTTTAAATTTGCACATTTGGAGAAGGCAAGTATGAGCTGGGACCGATTTAAGGGTCGGCTTTCTCATTTGTTTCTCGCCCCTCTCTGGTTGGTATGGTTCAGAATCCAGCCACATATTACCACTACCCTTCTTTTCTACGTCTTCAGTGCTCCTTCTTTCCTGCACCCACTTCCTGCTAGGTGTTACATTTGACTTTTTTCCTCTTTCCACTTGATCCCTGATGTTTCCATCTTCTCCAAAACCCTTTACCTGTAGTTTATCTATTCTTCTCTCCCTTTTATTTTTCCATTGGGAATTTAATCGATCATTCCTTTTCTCCACTTGGGTTTCCATTCCCTTTTCCCCAGGGGTCCCCTTCTTTTCCCATTTCTTTATGTTACTTCCAAAATTTCTACCCTTTTCCCTTCCCCTGTTTTTATTTGCGGGACGTGTTGCCTATTCTTAATGATTCCCCCCCTTTCTTTATCAACTTCGGGCATCTAGAGAGTACACACTCTGTGACTCTGCCGGCCGCGGAGTTTCCCCAGCACTTTCCATATTCTGAATTTCAATGACCGGTCTCACCATCGTCGGCATATGGTCCTGAATGGCTTATAACTCTCCCACAATATTCTGTAGTTGTTCTTTTTGGGTTTTTAATATATCATTATTCATCATAGTTACTTCTAATAACCCTTGCAATGTTTTTTTCAGCATCAACATTATGTCCAGCATAGAAGCAGAAGGTGTTGCCGAGATATTTAATCCTAACGTAATGTTTTGTGCTGACCCTTCTATATTCTCGATCCCTTGACTTTCCAACTGCCCCATCCTCTTTTCTTGTTCAGCCTTAGGTGCTATATCGTTTTCTCCCCTCTTTCCATCACTATTCACTTCCTGCTGCGATCCTTCTTTATCTTGGAGGGTAAAAAGCAGCGTTGATGAAGACAGTCTTGGTTCCATCATCATCATCAAATTCTTTATTTCGGTTGGTGAAACCATAAGAGAGACAACCACACAGTTCACAATTAGTACACACTGAGTTAAAAAGAGTTAAAAAGAGCATTCAGGGGACAAATGGGCCATAAATAAATAAAAAAAGAACACAAATTGACATGATAAACCAGCATAGAAAGGCAAGAATAATTCATTTCCCGGATAATACATAGTTAAGAACACTCTGACAAAGCGAGCCAGGGCTATAAGGCCACAGTAGTTAAAAAAGCTAAAGTTAAAGTGCTGGTGCATTAGCAATTATTGTACAAGTCAATTACCAGAATTACAGCCCATACATTGAACAACTAGGGTTAGTTACCCCTTATACCTAGATAATGCCCTTGTTCGAAATCAACAATAGACAACATTTAAAATACATAAAATATAGAAGTAAAATCAGCTATTTACAATATAAAAAATATCTCATTGGGGATTAAGACGCACTTGTCTGGTCAATACTGTCTCCAATTTTCAAACAGGGCCAGACAATGTTGATAGCGGCGCCCTCCTTCTTATCGCCCAAAAATGGCCCAAGAATTTCACGGTGGCGCAGGCGAAGAGGGGTCTAGCATCTGACTTTAGTATGCGTAAGGCGTCTTTGGAGCTTCGGGTCCCTAATTGCCTGCACACAGGAGTTAACCATTTACTCCTTGGTTTTACATAGGCTGTGCAGGCGAAAAAGACATGGCCTTTAGATTCCTGTGGACATGAGCAGGAAGGACAGCCCTTAGGTTGGGATTTATTATTCTGCCAAGAGTTAGTAAAGGCGTTAATTGGTAAGCTACCGTGCCTAAACTGTGTATACAGTTTCCTGTCAGCTGGCACCTTGATGATGTCAAAATAGCTCTCCAAGTAATGATTAGTTTTCAAATCAATGAATGCATCTGTTAGGCTGCCGTGTTGTCTTTTCTGAAGATTATTCTGGTCAACCCACGCCCAATACATAAGTTTTAAATGGCCCCTGGAATAGGGTGGTGGGTGGCCAATAGCCTGATTTGCCAAACCAATGCCGGACAAGAGAACATCTACATATTTAATCCAGCCAATTTTTTGGGTGGTATCCAGGTTTGAGACCTCGCTAAGGGCTGCAGCATAGGGTGCTAAATCGGGTGTGGTGACCAGTCTATGCCAAAACAACAGTGGACAAAGCCTCAGAAGGTCATTGATGGACTTGATACCCAGATCAAGCTTGAGAGGGAGGAGAGGAGTACTTTGAGGAAGGGATACCAAATTCCTGATGAACTTATTTTCCACAACTGCGAGGTATTTGGCAGTTACTATGCCCCACAACTCTGCCCCATAAAGAGCACTGCTCACAGCCTTACAGCTGTACAATTTGAGAGCGGAAGCCACTGGCTTGGTATATGATAGGCAATGCTCCCGCCTCAGAGCCCCGGTTAGCTGTGAGAATTTAAAAAAAGCCTTTCCTAGATGATTCTTCCAAGCCATTCCCTAAGACAGCTTGATGCCCAAAGAGTCGAATGAACTGACCCTCTCAAGCTGAACGTTGTCTAACAACAAGGTACCCTTGAAGGATTTGTGAGGGTTCAGCATCATTAGCTTGGTTTTGGTGGTGTTAATGACCAGGCCCCTCTTGTCACAAAAGGCCTTAAATTGGTTTAGTAATATCTGGAGGCCCATGTGGGTTTTGGAAATCAGTAGGGTATCGTCAGCGAATAATAGGGTGGGAATTTTGTGGTTCGCCAAAGATGGAGCATCAGCAGGTGTCAATCAATCAATCAATCGATCAATTAATCAGGCGTTTGTTAAGCGCGACTACTTACCCGTAAGGGTCTCAAGGCGCTAGGGGTAGGTGGGGGTGCAGGTTCCAGTCCATCAAGGAGGGTGTCTGTCGAAGAGCCAGGTTTTGAGGTTTCTTGCGAAGATGGGGAGCGATGTCTGTCTGAGGTGGAGCGGAAGGGCGTTAGGCTTTGGCTGCAAGGAAGGAGAAGGAGCGGCCTCTTGATCTGGTCTTTCTGGTGCGGGGGACCGCGGCGTAGGAGAGCTGGGCTGATCGTAGGGTACTTGGGGTGCGTGGAATTTGAGTCGGCTGTTCAGGTATGCTGGTCTGGTGTCGTGGAGGGCCTTGTGTGAGTGGGTGAGTATCTTGAAGGTGATTCTAGCCTCGACGGGGAGCCAGTGGAGTGTGCGCAGGTGCTGGGAGATGTGGCAGTGTTTTGGCAGGTTGAGGACCAGTCTTGCGGCAGCGTTCTGGATGTTCTGTAGCTTGCGGGTGAGGTTTTTGTTGATTCCGGCATAGAGTGCGTTGCCGTAGTCGAGTCTGCTGGTGACCAGGGCGTGAGTGACGGTCTTTCTGTGTTCGAGGGGGATCCATTTGAAGGTCTTACGAAGGAGGCAGAGGGTGTGGAAGCAGGAAGACGAGACGGAGTTGATCTGGCGGTCCATTTTGAGCTCGGAGTCCAGGATGATTCCCAGGTTGCGTGCGTGGTCCGTGTGGGTTTGCGGGTTTCCGAGGGCGGGGGGCCACCAGGGGTCGCTCCAGGCGTCGGGGTTTGGGCCCATGATGAGTACTTCTGTTTTGTTGGTGTTTAGTTGTAGGCAGCTGTTTTTCATCCATTTGGCGACGGCTTACATGCCTTCTCGAAAGTTGTGTCTGGCGGTGTTGGGTTCATTGGATAGGGAGAGGATGATCATATGTATTATTGTATCATACGCAGATGTCGTCTGCGTATGATACAATGTTGAGTCCGTAGGTTCTGACGATGAGGGCGAGTGGAGCCATGTAGACGTTGAAGAGCGTCGGGCTGAGGGAGGAGCCCTGGGGGACTCCGCAGGTGGTAGGTGTAGGGTCCGAGAGGAAAGGGGGGAGTCTGACCCGCTGCGTTCTGCCGGAGAGGAAGGAGCGGATCCAGTCGAGGGCCTTGTCTTGGATTCCTGCGTCGTGGAGTCTGCGTATTAGGGTGCGGTGAGAGACTGTGTCGAACGCCGCTGAGAGGTCGAGGAGGATGAGGGCTACTGTTTCTCCTTTGTCCAGTAGGGTGTGGATGTCGTCTGTTGCGGCGAGGAGGGCAGATTCCGTACTGTGGTTTTTTCTGAAGCCGGATTGGGAGGAGTCGAGGATGTTGTGCTCTTCGATGAATGTGGCGAGTTGGCTGTTGATGGCTTTCTCGATGACTTTCACTGGGAACAGGAGCAGGGAGATGGGTCTGTAGTTTTTGAGGTCGGTGGGGTCCGCCGAGGGTTTTTCAGGAGGGGTTGACCTCGGCGTGTTTCCAGTCGTCGGGAGCGAGGCGGTCGCCAGGGAGCGGTTGATGGTGTGGCGGAGCATGGGTGCGATGGTGTCGGCGGCTCTGTTGAAGATGTGGTGGGGGCAGGGGTCCGTGGGGGCCCCTGAGTGGATTGACTTCATTGTCTTCAGTGTGTCTTCGGTGGTGAGGGCTGTCCAGTTGTCAATCGCTGGTTTCCGTGTGTCGGGGTGGTTGGTGAGGGTTCAGTGTGTTGGTTGTCTTTGTCGAAGTTGTCGTAGATGCTCTTGTGTGGAGCACAGCAGGTCAGCTACCTGGTTGACGTACAGGGAGAAAAGCTTGGGGCTAAAACACATCCCTGACGGACCCCCAGCTGGATCATAAAAGGCTCAGTGGTCTGTCCCTGGTTCCCCCATCTCACCCGGGCTAAATTTTCTTCATGCAACCTGATTAAGATTTCAAGGATTGCCAGCAGGGCCGGACTGGCTGTGGCGGGCACCGGGCATTTCCCCGGTGGGCAGCTAGGGTGGGGGCCGGTTTTGGGCCCCTGGGGGGCCGATTTTGTTACCGGGGGTCGGCAACATCGGCCCCCTGTAACAAAATCGGCCCAAACCGGCCCTCGCAAACTGCTCGGCTGCACTCCCCTTCACCCCAGGGGGGGGCGGCTGAGCAGTTTGCCAGGGCCGGTTTCTGTTCCCAGTCCGGCCCTGATTGCCAGGGGCATTCCCATGTCCCTAAGCACCCGCCAAAGTCTTGGTTCCATGGTAGATTCATTTTGGCTTAAGATGTTTTGATGGACGAGTCCAAATCTAGTGCACATTGACTGGCATTCTCGTCCTCTAATTGTTGCACTTCTCTGGTTTTCAATGTATCTAGTAGGGATTGTTTACTCTTAAAGTGTTTGCCCACAAAATCCTTAATTGATTTGGAGACAGACACTCCCCCTTCTCTCCATGCAGATGTGGGTTTCATTTTTATTTTTCTCTTTGATGGCCTCTTTCCTTCTTCTCTAGGATTCCCATACTTTCTTCTTATAATGACCCAATATCTATTGAGGCCTCACGGTCCATCTGTAAGTGCCCATTTCACCCTTTTCGTTATTTACTTTTTCCTGGTGCCATTCCTTAGCAGCTAGTGCTATGTGTTTATGTTTAACTTGCTTAGCTCCCACCACGCTCTTCCAGCAATTTTTACAGGCTGGCTACTTTGTGCACCTCCGGGTGATCTCCCCGCCAACCTTACAGGCCACTGCTCAGTTATTCCCAATCCGTATACCACCAACAATTGATTTTTCCTGTTATACTCCATACATTTCCATAAATGTCCATTTTTACCCCAAACACTTACCTCTGCTGTGCCTTTGCGATAAATGATGAAGTGCTGTGTTGCCGCCACCACTCCTTAATTAGATGGGTTTCCTTCTTTCTTCATTTATTAATTCTGTGGGTTTCCAGCTTTATTCTCTCCCCGGGCAACCGCCGGTTTCAATCTTGGGCCCCACCGCCCTTTTACACACCATTTTATGCACTTCCCTACAGGTGCGGCGAGTGCACTACAGCACCCTGAGCCCTCGTAGCATCCCCCGGGAGGGGGATGCAGTTACACCCTTGTCCTTCTGCTGGAGAGGGTGCTCGAGTCCTAGGCACTCATCTGGGGGCCTAAAGGCCCAGAGTATCTACAGTGCCTAGGGGTTCCTCCTACATTTTGCGGCAGGTTTAGTCGTCTCTCCGATAAGATTACTGACTGGTTTGTGCCGGCATTTGTCTCCTGCTAGAATCCAGGACAGCCGGGGGTTAAGTGTTACATGTACGTTGCGTGAGCACGGCAATCCCCACCTCTCTCCGAGTCGTCGTTCAGCAGAGATTTCCTAGACCTGGGTGTCCCCCCTCCCCATATTGTCGGGCTCTCGCATATTTTCCCAGAAACGTCACTTCCCTCTTGGCCAGGCCATGAAATTCGTCAAGTAGTGCAGCACGACGGTGCAATTGGGGCCCATGTACCCATTAGGAATCTATCCAATCAATATCGTGCAAACCAGGCTAATTGGTTACGGATATCCCAGAGCACTCCAGCATGTTTGTAAAGACACACCCCGCGTACATACGCCTTGAAAGCCTCCCACAGCATCGCCTGCTGGGCAACAGAACTGGTATTAAGCACAAAATACTCGATGATGACCTCTAATCTCTAGGCGAAACACTGCATGGAAAGCACCTGGGATGCTCCAGGCCTCCCCATACAGCACCCACAGGACCATCCGTACCGGTGAGTGATCTGATAACATACGTGGGAGATGCTGTACATCCACCAACCATGGGGTAGCGGTCACAGAGAGCAGGCAATAGTCTATATGAGTCCTACCCCGTGTGGAGCAGAGTAGAATGTGTACCCAGGAGCTTTAGCATGTTTCAAGCACCACACATCTCTCAAGGCATATGTGTTGCTGATGTCCTGAAGGATCCGGAGTGAGTGGGGTTTGCAACTTGGTGCAGCAGCAGTCAAATCCAGCGTCGGTTCTCAAGCACATTAAGGTTGCCCCGAGAAGGAAAAAAGTATCTCTGGGGACCCCAGGAGGATACAAATGTGGGGAATACCAATGGGGTATATGCGTTTCCTGCAGGAAAGTTAATTTACTGCCCTGTCGTGTAAGATAGGATAATACCTGTTTTCCCTTGCGAGGGTTATTTAAGCCTCTGATGTTCCAGGACAGAAAAGGGAGTTCAGCTATGTGAGCTCGTCCCCCTCGCCTAGTTGCCATCTAAAGGTGTGTAAATATGAAAGCATACGCAAGAAGTGAGGCGTGCCCTTGCCAGATAAGCTATAGTGTACAACATAAACAAAAATAAACCCCAATACTAACTCCCACCCCCCACCCACACTAGGCAGGCCACCACCCAGTGAATCCCAGAACTAGCAACCAAAAAACAAATATCCCAACTGTGTCCAACATGGTATATACCTTGGAAGGTGAGCAACGCTGGGCAGATAGGGCCCAGCAGACACATAATACCTGCTGGAGGAAACAATATCACGGCTGCATAAGAGCAAACATGTCAACATTATATTGGGAAGCGGGCTCACAAGGTTCTGCATGGATAGGTCCAGGAGCGTTCAAGGACTGCTGGTGAAGGGATGACCAGGGAGCGCGCCAGAAATGCGATCAGTCTGGTGGAAAATGGTCACACTTGACGAATCCAGCGATTATAGCAATAGTGGCAGTGATTTGCTCAGCATTGGTACCCCCCACTGTGCCCTCCTCTGCATCCGAAGGGGGGTCATGCTGGCCTGTTGCTGTATGCCTCTCGAAGGACTGCTCGCGCTGCTTGGGGTCCCCCTTTACCATGATTGCAGATAGCGTTGAAAGTAGGCACCTGCGAGAGGGGATAGACCTGGTGCTGCAGGGTAAACAGCGCTTACCACAAATCCTTTTCAACGCATGTAATTACAACATGGTTGTTACAATTACCGCGTTGTAACAACGCATACCATTACCCCGCAAGTCGTAACACCGACTCGCTCTAAATAACCAGTCCACGCTGTCACTGAAGCGTAAAAGGCCATTTATTAGGACAGGCTGTAACCATAACTTTATTAATTAACATTTACATAACAATAAACATAACAAAACTCCCCCCCCCAACTTCATTGTCACTCACTCCATTCTTTTGCCTTGCACCCCATATCTCTTCACCTTCCATTCCATCCCCTTTCCGTTCTCCATCCATTCCTTCATTTGTCTCCTGACATCCTCCTTTGCCTCACCTGCCCTCGCACTCGTGCATCCCGCACCCCTGTCCTTCACTCTTCCCCCCCCCGAGAGGTGGGTGGGCCCGTCCAGGACTCCCCCCACCCCACCAAAGTACTGGCTTTACCCGAACAACCTGTCCTAAACTGGCATGCTCCAACCAACCCGTTATTCCCATTCCCAAAACTTCTGTAGGGTGGGCGGGTGGTCCAACTTTCCTCCTGACCCTCCCGCTGGCGCTGGGAAACAGGAAGAGGAAGCCACTGCCTCTCCCTGAAACCCTTATACCCCCCTCAATCCCCACCCCTTCCCCTCCAGCCTTGTCCTGTTCCGGCGCGAATCTGCCGGGGGCCATACTAGACTGCGTCCTGCGTCCCCCGGGGGCCGCCATCGCGCTAAATAACCAGTCCACGCTGTCACTGAAGCGTAAAAAGGCCATTTATTAGAACAGGCTGTAACCATAACTTTATTAATTAACATTTACATAACAATAAACATAACGAAACTCCCCCCCCAACTTCATTGTCACTCACTCCATTCTTTTGCCTTGCACCCCATATCTCTTCACCTTCCATTCCATCCCCTTTCCGTTCTCCATCCATTCCTCCATTTGTCTCCTGACATCCTCCTTTGCCTCACCTGCCCTCGCACTCGTGCATCCCGCACCCCGGTCCTTCACTCTTCCCCCCCCGAGGGGTGGGTGGGCCCGTCCAGGACTCCCCCCACCCCTCCAAAGTACTGCCAACCAGGGAACCCCCTTTAGGGCGGTTACCTGCCCCATTCCTTCCTGTCATGCACCTTTCGCCCTCACACTCTGCGGCACCATATGGACTCGTTCCAAAGCTTGCTGATGGTATCCCTCATTTCCATCATATAATAAGCGTTACCCATTCTCGAAAGGTGCACCCCATCATCCCTGAATAACAGCGGCTCCTCCAACCGGAGCCCAGTGTGCGTAATCACTTTAATGCCTTTTGCCTCGCAGAAAACTCTCATTGCCCTGTTCAATTTTCGACGGGCTTTTTCCACCGCCGCAGGTTTGACCGCTCCCCTCCAGTCTTTTCTTGGCACAAATTCTGTCCAAACCAGGCATGTCCCTGCCATTCTTTGCAGCATGACCTCCAAGTCCCGTTGCATCAAGTGCATGATTGCCAGGCCTGACAATCGCACCAAATCGTTCTCTCCCAGGTGTAAAACCAACAAATCCGGACATCCTTTCTGCGACACCATCTTTGTTAGCCAAGGCAATAAGGCCCCCCATCGCAATGCTCTTTTTCCTCACCAGTGTACCTCATGATGGCTGCTCCGCAGCCCCAGGTTATGGCCGTATACCTGTTGGTCCGCATATTGCACCGCCCAGTGCACGAAAGAGTGCCCAGCAATCCAGGTGACCGTCTTGGTCCCCGGTCCCTTCACACAACCTATGACAAGAAAAAAGTGTTAATTTCCGGTCTCCTTACTCCCACACCCCCTCTTCCGTCCCCCCTTTTTCAGGTATCCCTGCCCCTCATTTCCGCACATATCGCTCACAACACCTCGACCTCCACCTCCCAATCTGTCGAATCCTGTCCCATGACCATCCCAGCCGTGCCGCTGCCGCCCCAATGCGGAAAGAGTGTGTCCCATACCCCCTCGGATCCCGCCCCATCGGTCTCAATGCCATTCGCAGCACCGCCAATAACTGTGCCGCCGACACCGTGCCGCCTGACGCATGACAGAATATACCCCCCTTCAGATTACCCCTCCCATGCACGAAGGCCTCCCACTCTTTTACCGGGCAGACTCCCTGCCACCCACTCTCGCTCAACCATATCCACTTGCCCCAGCCCGCCTGGTCCGTCTTGGAGTGTCCCAACCAGATCCCCAACCGCCCTTCATCCAACCGCCCATCGCCATACTGTCTTCCCTCACGGCCGTTCGTCCCCAAGAGCTCTGATACCCTGAATGCTCCAAAAAACATCCATACCATAATCAAACGAAACAACGCTACCTCCTTCGAATCATAGCAACAACTTGGCAACATGGCCAAAACGCCCTCCAGTACTTCGAACGTTATTGCTTCCCGAGGCACCCCGTGGCCCCCCCACCTCGCTCCCGTCCCCAACCCTTCAACATCCTACTTATAATCTCATCCTTTGCCGGGTCAAACCCCCTATACAATTTGCTGTAGAAAGAAACCCCCGCAAGCTTCCCTGCTATTGTAGTTTGTGACAACCCCCTTTCAATACAATTCAAAACAAAACGAATCACTCCCTGCTCCATTTCCTGAACGGACAGTTCCCATCTCGCGCTGGTCCAGCCCATAAAGGCTCCAAACTCTGACCAAGCCAATCTGTAACTTCGCCGTGTCGTCTCAGCTGTCGACTTCTCCACTAGGCTGCATACTCTCATTCCCCCCAGGCCCAGATGCCGTCCGGCAGCTGCGTCTTGTGGACCTCTGCTCCAGGCGCCATCCGCCGGAAAAGGCTCCACTGCGAACGAGACAACGCATCCGCTATGTCATTACTCGCTCCTGGCACATGTCTTGCCCGAAAAATCACATTCAACCTCAGACACTGTAGCATAAAGGTCCTCAACAGCCGCAACACCCTCAAGTCCCGCGCCCTCTGCTTATTGACCAGCTCGACCACCGTCATGTTATCCACATGGAACAACACTGACCGGTTCCTGAACTCCGTGCCCCACACCGCCAGCGCCACCAACAATGGAAAGAACTCCAGAAACGCTATGCTCCTCCCCTGCCTCCGCCAGTGAGCTGGCCATTCCTCCGCGCACCACCTTCCGTCCCAGAAAACACCAAAGCCTGCCGCCCCCGCTGCGTCTGAAAAAATTTGCACTTGCCAAATTGTTCTGTCCTCCACGAAGTCCAGTGAAACCCCATTGAAATCAGTCAAGAATGTCTGCCATACTCTCAGGTCTGCTCGCACCCCCATTGAAATCCGTACTCTGTGGTGTGGAGCACCGCCCCAGACATGGCCATGCCTAGGCGCCTGCAAAAAGTCCTTCCGGCTCTCACCACCCGGCAAGCAAATTTCAGCAGCCCCAACAGTCGTTGTACCGTCCTCAAGTCAATCTTCTTTTCCCCCAGTACCCACAATAGGCACGCCTGTATGTCCCCCACCTTCTCAGCCGGCAACCGAGCTGTCAACTGGACCAAATCCAACTCTATGCCCAGGAATGTCAGCTGACAGCTGGGCCCAGCTGTCTTCTCTGGCGCCAATGGGACCCCAAAGTGCCGTACCATGTCCTGAAAATGAGCCAGCGCCTGTCCGCAGTCCCACGACTTGCCCTGCCCGATGAAAAGGAAATCGTCAAGGTAATGTGACACTCCTTGATGGCCACTGATCTTCTGAAATGTCCATTGCAGGAATGTACTGAACATTTCAAATAAGGCGCATGAAATCGCACAACCCATGGGGAGGACTTTGTCCACAAAAATGGCCTCCCCAAACTGCATCCCTAGCAACGAGAAGTCCGCCGGATGTATGGGCAGCAAACGGAAAGCCGACTTTACATCACATTTTGCCATTTCCGCTCCCTGCCCACACCTCTGTACCAAGCGGACCGCGTCATCTACCGAGGCATACAGCACCTTCGAGTCCTCCTCCGCAATGAAGTCATTCACTGACCTCCCTTCCGGCCACGACAGGTGATGTATCATCCTGTACTCGCCTGTCTCCTTTTTGGGAACCACACCTAGCGGTGAGATGATCAGATCTTCTACCGGCCAGTCGACAAACGGGCCCGCTATCCTGCCTTCTTCCACCTCCTTCTTCAATTTTGCTGCTACCACCCCTGGCAATTCCTTGGCCGATTTCAAATTATCTGCCCATCTCCGTTCCCTAGGCCCCTGGTATCCCACCCGAAACCCCTCAGTAAACCCCCAGTGCAGCTTCAACGCTGCCTCCCTGTCGGGGTAAATCGAGAGCCACGGGCCCATGGCCTCAATTCTAACTGGGGTAGGCGCCCTTTGGTCCAGCCTGCCCACGCCCTTTCGTGGCTCTCCACTGCTCCGAGGGCGTAGCCAATGTGAAGCATTGTGTGAGCGCATGCCTGCCCCCGCACTTGGAGCACTCGTGCTTAAATCTGCACGGGTATCTCGAGCAGTATCCCTTGTTGTAGTTCCAACAAGCTCCTGTGGTACTGCCTCCTGGTTTCGGGTGCCCCCCCGCGTTGCTTGCATTGCCTTGTCCGCTACCCACCCCAACCTGAGCGGGACGCGTCGGAAATGTCCGGTACGTCACTGGTAACCCGCTTGCCGTGTGCGTGGATGCGGATGACTGCGTGGATGACATCCACTGCATCCACAATTCCTGGTCCACCTCCCCCCATGGCTTGTCCGGGTTTACACTAATCCTGGCCCGAAACTCGCGCTTTCCTAATGATATCCATATATTTCAGTAACGCTATGGCCCTGTCCTGATGCTTTTCGCAATAAATGCTAGCATATATCAAAAATGCCGATGTCCAATTTTCCATGTTCACCGGTACTCTGGGCCTCTTTGTAAGCTCCCACTCCTCCTCCTTTGAACCCTCCTTAGCCTGAATCTCCCTTTGGAGGAGCTTAAAGACATCAACATATTCGTGTCTCCAAATTCTGCCCCTTGTTTTTTCCGATAAATGGGATCCGAAGGGCATCGCAAACCCCATGTACGGCAGTTTCTTGTGATGTTTGTCCTCCCCTTTCTCGTCTTTTCCGTCCAAGCCCTCCATTTTGTCTGTCTGCACACTGGCCACCGTCACCTTTTTGGCCCCCGCATCTCCTTTCCCTTTTGCTGGCTCCTTCTCTCCGTGAGCCAGCCCCTTCAGGTCCCGCACTGACCCTTCCCCCACACCCACTGACCGGCAGGTTTTCTTCCTACCCCCTTTTGGTCCGCCGTCCCAAGCGGCCCACCACGTGCCCTCACCTGACAAGGTGGTCTGCGCCTCCCCTTCTTTTCCTTTGGTCCCGCTCTTCTTCTGGTTATCCATCTTCGCTTTGGCCCGTGCCGCCACCGGTGCCTGCAACATATCAACACATTTCGTTGCCTTCTCCCCCCCGGCATGCTGGCCAACCGTTCCTCTTCCTCTCTTAACTCTCCTTCTTCCAGCTCATCGCTTTCATCCTCATAATCTAACACCAACTCCGCGTCCGTTTCCTCGGGCATCCATAACACCTCTTGCACTGCTCTCTTCACTCCTTTCCCACTCCTGGGACACGCACCACCACATTCCTCCGCCCTCGCCGCCGTTGCCCGCTCCCTCGTTGGAGGGAAGGCTGCCGCGGACCCTCCTGCTGCTTCCGGCCGGTGCCTCGGGGCCGTCTTGCGCCCCGCCGGACCCCCTTTTTTGCCAGCTGCCGCCGGCTGGTCTTCCCCCCCCCCAGGCTGCTCCAACCTGAGAGGGTCCCAGCGCCACCGGGCCTCGTAGCCGACTTGGCCGTCCCTACCCCCGTCTGGGGGGCACTGCTCTCCTCCACCCACACCCACTTGCCCCCTTTTGGGGCGCCAGCTTCCAGCCTCTCTGCCCACGCTTCTTCCTCCGACGTGGGGGTGGGGGGCCCCTCCGCCCCATTCACCCCCCCGCCTCCCTGGCTGCACACATCTCCGCCCACCTGACCTCCGACTCCTGTATAATGCGCCTCTGGTCCTTTATTTTGTCTTCTAGGGACATGCTATCCCATCGGCGCCCCCACTCTGAGGGGGGTGCCCCTTGGGGTCTCTCTCTGCCCCTCCCCCTCCCATGCCCTTCCGCTTCGGGGCTGGCCCCGCCCACCCCCTGTCCCGCTCGCACCCTCCCCGTAAGGGGCCCTCCCACCCACTTCCAGCAGACCCCCCCGGGATAAATCCAGCGGGGCCTCCTCCTCTATGTCCCCCTCTATGTCTATTATCAGTCCCAGTTCCTGCGAGAACAGCTCCTGCGACCCAGGCCTCCCCCCCAGGGCATCCTCCCCCCTCTCGACCCAGCTGTCCCTCCTGCCAGGCCCTCCATCCCACCCAGCAGGCTCAAACTGCCCACACTCTGTTGCTGCCTTAATGGGGCCCCCAGCGCCGTATAACCGTGCCATTTGCAGGCCCCCAGGCCTCCCAACCTGCTCTGGCCTCTCCTCCCCCCCCTGTTCTTTCCTCCTCCAGACGCGCAGGCAGGCTCTTCTGCCTGCCCCCGCGCTTGCCTGCCTCCGTTTTTCCCGGCCCCCGCCCAGCTGCACTCGCACGCGGTGGTGGCTCTTCCTGACACGCCACCACCGCCACTGCCACACCCACTGACGCGGACCGGGGGGTCCGCGTCATTCCTACCCATGCCTCATCGAGGACCCCTGGGCGCAGTAGGTCCGTTCTACCCGCCCGCCCGAGGACGCGTAATGCCTCCCGGACCGCCTCAGCCGCCGCCATTCCTACTCCCGCCCAACACGCCCTTCTCGCCGGCCGGCGAAAGTAATTGCCCGCGCCCTCCCTACCTAACCTACCCTGCCTGCACTAATCCCTACTGCTACCTCTCCCGCTCCGCTCGCTAACCTCTCCGCTCACCTCCAACTTTCCTCCTGACCCTCCCGCTGGCAAACAGGAAGAGGAAGAGGAAGCCACTTCCTCTCCCTGAAACCCTTATACCCCCCTCAATCCCCACCCCTTCCCCTCCAGCCGTGTCCTGTTCCGGCGCGAATCCCCCGGGGGGAAGACTAGACTGCGTCCTGCTTCCCCCGGGGGCCGCCATTGCGGAGGTGGCAGAAGGTGTTGGATTTAAAATCCAACACCTTCCCTACTGTTGCACATACTGGAGTTGGAATAGTAAATTATACTATTCCAACATCCAGCGCCAACCCCCTAGAGCAAGTCGTTGTTACGACTTGCGGGGTAATGGTATGCATTAATACAACGCTGTCGTTCTAACGACCGCGTTGTAATTGCATGCGGAGAAAAGGCATGCGATGTAAAGAGGCATATTCGTGCTGCAGCCATGCCCAGCAGTGGCCACGGCAGGCAGCATTGTAGAGAACCACCCGGGGCAACCCAGGCCAAGCAGTGACAGCAGGAGCGTGTCCAGGAACATGCAGCAAAACTTCCTCCCGCCACAAGATTGGGTGCAAGCAGTATCACCAATGGCCACCAGTTTGCCTATGAGGCAAGGATCGCCTGGGCCCCTCAGGTGTAGCCGCCCCCCTAGTCAAGCAGTAGCGAAGAGCTGTCCGGAGTGCGTAGTACCACCAATGACCCATGCAGCCAGCACCTGCAGTTTGCACCGAGGGGGGTAGCCATCCACACTTCCGGCACCTTTATTGAACTCATTGGGCCTAAGCAACCGCCATAAATGCAGCCAGCGCCGGCCGCACCTAAGTCCCAGTTTGCTGTACGAGTGATTGCATGTGGTGCCTTACCAGGACTTCTTAGGGAAGCTGAGGTAAGAAAGGACAGGCCCCCAGGGTCACGCTGGCGTGCCACGCAGCCCCTTGCCTGGCCAGTTCAGGAAGAGTCCAGCGGCCTTGCACGTCCCACCATGCCTCATAGTTGAATCGGGCCCCATTCACCAATTATGGCGCGCAGGAATCAATGCCCCGACGGCTTTCACGAGGAGACCTTCACGCCGATGGAGTGGGGGGCGTATGGCCCAGCGAGGCTCGGTAGCCTCAGGCTCACCCGCTGCCCCCATCGCCGCAGGGCCTCCGAGGCAAGTGTTAGGCCTCCGCCCACTCACTCGTTATTATCACGCTCCAGGCCAATGTTCTCCTGCAAACAGCATCACGGCATGCCACCTTCACCAGGACTGCAGAACCCGCATTCTCGATGGGTGCTGACGTTAATTACAGCCCGAAATCAGCTTGACAGGACTCGCCAGATCTTCACAACCAAGCGGTTATCTTGGTCCCTGGCGTGGCCACTCCTCTCTCACCTTCACTTCAGGGTTGTGCATCCGGTGCATTCGCACCTGGTGCGGAGGGGGGAGTGCTGCATACAAACTGGTATAGGTTAGAACGTTATGTTTTTCCCCAGTCTCTCATTATCCTAATGTTGCTAAAAGGGGTTAGTTTGGGTAGAAATGCATTCATATTAGTAAAGCCAACCACTGTGGTACGTTTTAAATCCTGAGTTTGTGCTTCACCAGGCCAAACACTCTTAAAATATCCTACTAGTTGGCTGACGTGACTCCTACATCTTGTAATGCTCTTTGTCCTATGTAACATTTCCTATAGACTTATTTACACATGCATGATTCATTGTCTCTGTATAAATTGTGTGATGTAAAGTGCTCTGGCGCCCAACACTGGTATGAGTAGCACTATGAAACAAATAAAATGCATGTGAGAGAGGGGCTGTGGGGAGATATGGGGCACTGTTGGAGGGTAATAGTGAGGCAATCCATGGAAAAGATCATTATGGAGGGAGCGCTACAAAAGATTGTCGCATCGAGCGCCACCAGCGCTAAAGCCGGTCCTCACCACTCGGTACTGGCAGTGTCTGCTGTGCACAGAAAAAAATTCATTATTTTTTACCCGGTTACATCGATCACTAAAACAGTGAAGCAGCAGTTAGCTATCAGCTGGTCCCTGTCTTCATTCTAACTATCGTGCAAGAAAGTGGAGGCAGTTTTAGAAGGGAGTGACAAATATTAACATGATTTTTGGCTTTATAAATTGAGAGTCCCAGACCCTCGTGATGGTGTGTTGTGCCGTCGGACGTAGCGGGTGAAAGCCGACGCACACACAGAAGATCAGGAACTACCAACTTTATTCTCCGTCTATCCACTCTACTGCTCCGCTCCTCCCTTTCTCTCGTCACTTCCCTTTTTTTCTCCCCAGCCACACCCTCTTTGATGATCCTCTTCCTCTTGTGCAGGCTGGAGAGCTCTCCCATCAGGGTCCTAGTGCCCGATCGAACACCCCCTCCCCTGAGGCTGCATGATATATCACTCAAATATCATCTTTAAATATAATATATTTCATAAGGTCTATCATTTTTCTCAAATCATCAGCTTATGAGTTCTGAAAATATGCACATTATGATCTCAAATACACTCTTTTGAATTTAGATATACATATATTAATTCAATATAGCAAAAGCTTCTAATTTAGTATTCCTGGCTGCACACAGGAGATCTATTTATAGGTAACTGGAGAGCTACCAGTGGCTCACAAGCTACTCGTAGTCCTAGCCCGGCTGGGACCAGGGGCCAGAAACCCTGGTCCGTTGCAGTCAGCTTTGAGTTGTTATTCTTCGATTATTTTGCGTAATCTCCGACCTTCTTTTAACGCTTCTTGCCAGGTCTTTACTCCTGATTCACCCCTCTTACAGTGCTCTTGTTGCCACTTTAAGTGTACTCCTAACTTTCAGCTGGTGGCCGCGCATGACCTCCAGGCTGGGAGTGGTGCGCCTTGTCCTTCTCCTAATACTTTAACTGCTTCTCCGCCTAACTGCGGATTTTGCTGTTTTACTTCCCTACCTAAACATCAGCTCCATCTTTTTAACTTTCTCACTGACATAGATCCTGATGTAGTCTTTCTAACTGAAACTTGGCTTCACGATGGCTCCCTACCTGATGTCATATCGGCGCTCCCTAATAATTTTTCCTTGTTAGGAATTAATAGACCCCTTAAAGGTGAGGGTGGTATCGCCATTATTTTGGAAAAAAAACATAATTGTAAAATTGTGGACCTTCAGATCCCAAACTGTGAAGCCTTGGCCTTTTCTATCTCTTTTACCCATAAATGTACCTTTTCGGGTGCCCTTATTTATCGCCCTCCTGGGCCTTCCCACAACTGGTGCTCAGCCTTTTCAGACCTACTGGCTCCCTACATTCTTCGGGCTGCCAACTTCTCAGTGCTTGGTGATCTTAACCTCCACCTGGAGAACCCCGAAGATAAATCAGCACCCGCATTTATAGAGGACATGAATATTCACAATCTTTCGCTGCTAAATTGACTACCCACTCACATCGCTGGTCACCGTCTGGACCCTATTTTTTCTAATCTTGCTACTTTATCTGTTGCACCACCTGTCCAGCTTTGCTGGACTGATCATTTTGCAGTTCCTTTTACCATCAAGCTTCTTTCTACCTCTTCTACTAGGCTCACCTCATTGCCTAAAACTAGGAACTGGTCCAAACTTAATTTGTCGGCACTTAACAAAGTGCTCCTTGGCAATATCCCTTCTCTTGTTTCCTCCCCCGATCAAGACCAGCTCTCTGTGCACCAATGGCTTACAGCGGCCATTGATTCTGCACTACCTCTCTCAGTAAAGCCACAGCTCAGAACCCATCCTCCTGCCCCCTGGTTTACTGATTCTCTTAAACAAGAGAAAAAATGCTGCAAAGCCTTAGAAAGACAATGGAGGAAACATTATTTGTCTAATGCTAAGTTGGAGTATTTGGGAGCATTGAAGAAATATCATGCCCTTTGCAGACCGGCTCGCGCAACCTTCTTTATTGAGAAGATTTCTAGCTCCCAAAACTGTCAGAAAACTTTGTTTAAAGTTGTGACTTAGCTCTCAGCTGCTGGTGATTTTTTGTCCCCTCCTTCGCTTTCCCAACCTCAATGCGATGAGCTAGCGCTGTTCTTTCACAATACAGTCAAGTCCATCCATGACCAACTTGCTGTGGATACCGCCCAACAAGGGAATTTAATGTTTCCTGTCAACCCAATGGTCGGGCCCCCTGAATTTTTCCCTCAGGTTCCTGCGTCTGGGGATTCTTCACAGATTAGTTCCTGGTTTCCTTTGGATTTGCCTTCCTTGAAGCTGTTGCTGAGATCTATTAAGTCTGGTTCACCTCTTGATCCTCTCCCCCCTCCGAAACTTAGTCTCTTGGACGAGGCTGCCCTCTCTGTGATTCTTAACCTTCTCAACACTTCTTTAAGTATAGGTTTGGTACCTCAGAGGTGGAAACATGCACTTGTCCTTCCTTTATTAAACAAGCATTTGCAATGCAAATTTGTCTCGCATTTGTGAGAGTTAGAGGTATTGGCGGTGTAAATGAGAATGTCTTTTACCCATGTGTTTTTGATTGGAGCGAATGTATGTGGTGTGGAGTGGATTTATGTGCCTTGGAATTGTTAGTTGTGGAATTGTGTGTGGTGGAATTGTATGGAGTGGATTTGTGTAGTGGAATTATGTGGCTTAGTGTGTAATGGAAATATGTGGATAGTAATTATGTGGTATTGAGTGTACTGTAATTATGTGGAGTGAGATTGTGTGTCAGAGTGTAATTATGTGGAATGGCATTTTGTGTGGTGGAGTGGTATTTTGTGGAGTTTAATTATGCGGTGTGCTGTTGAATTATGTGGCATGATGCAGAATTCTGTTGTGTGGATTGGATGTATGTGGTGTGTTGTGTAATTGTGTTGTTGGGTTGAAAAAAGTGGTGTGGAATGTACAATGCCAACAGCTCAAAATCTTGCAATTGTGAGACCTATTGCATTGCAAGTGCTTGTTTAACATTTGTTTGCTGTCATTGTTTACTTTTATCAGCAGTCTGGGATTATTAATGCAGCTGTAGAACACATGTTAAAGTCATTTCTTTTTATATTTACAAATGTTCTACTGATTAGGGGGAAAACGGTTTTAGCAGTTTTACAAACTTTTGTACCTTAAAATACTGCTCAAGCTAATAAAAAAAAAACACAGTGATGACAACCCGAGGCATGTGTGACATAATCCAGCCGGTGCTGGTGTTTTAATGAATAGCACTTACGTTGCTGCATTTTGCGAGGACTTTACTTCCAAAGATAAAATACAACCTTTTAATCCTGGAATGCAACTTGCTCTAGGTTAAAAATGAGGGCCTACCAGAAGGGGTAACAAACAAGAAAGGATGGCTTTGTTCCCTATGCCAACACATTCTCTGTATATAAGGGAAGCTTGTGCTGTTGCATTATATGCCATATCCAGGGCCACTGGACTTATGTGAATCTGCGGTCACAGCTTTTTTCGCATTGTTATGGATTTGCTGCATTTGCCACATAATTCATCATCTGCTGTACAAACTGTAGATCTTCCCAAAAAACACATTTGCTTCTAGCTCAAACGGAATAAAAGTTACATGATGATGTGTTTGCACATAGTGGAAGGCCCCCTTTTTAGGTCGAGCGTAAGCGTACGACCTCTTGTATACTTTAGTATACTTCTCTTATGGGCTTAAACCCATCTGATTAGTTTGTTGCAGTGTCATTTAAAAATCCTTGCTTGCTAGTGGTCAGTTCTGCCTCTTTGTCCCTCCTTTTCTCTTTCTTTCCTCCCACACAGCAGGGACTAACTACTGTATCATTACACTTTGACATGTTCATGTGTTCTTTGGGCGACTTTTTTTTTTCTTGGTTTCCTGCTCGTTTCTGGTGAAGCTTCCCTTTTCATTTGCAGAGCATTCTTGCTCTGAGCTTGCCTTCCCTTCAACACTTTCTGTAAATTGGGCTGTAAATCACACTGTTATCTCCTTCACATTTACAACACCCTTGCCCCACTTGTGTTTTATTTTGATTCCTGCATCAGGTAAACTGCAGTGCTCGGTTCTGCTCTCTGTGCCGTGGGGCCTCGCCCTCCAAACCTTTCTGGGGTCGGTCATTTCCTCGTAGTCTGCCTGCTATTCTGAAGGTCCCCACGCCCTCTCCTCTGCCGAGTACAGGGCTTTGGGGGACCACCGTACCAGTCCCTGCTTTGTGTGATCAACAGTGAGGCACACCAGCGAGCTCAGTTTGTAGCATCACTAAAGCTGACAAATTCATTTCTCCCTGTTAATTCAGCTTCAGCGCCGTAGCTGGCATGAAGCATTGCAGCCCCTCCCACTCCTCCTTCTGCCTGGGGCTCTCGTCCCTCACCCCTCCCACCATGTTACTTGGTTCAGTAAGGAGTCGCTTCGGGAGCCCCAGCATCTACACAGCATAAAAGGAATGCAAAACATCCCCTGGAGCATCAGCTGACATCAGTGCAGCATTCCTCCTCCCAGCGGTCAAACGAGTCTGGAAACTCCAGGCTCCAGCAGAGGTAATTGAAGGCCATGGTAGCTGTGGGCTGCGCTTAATCAGACGGAAGCGCCCTCCCTCACTTGACTCTTTTGTAATTACATTTATGTAGCGCTTCCACACCTTCAATCAGCATGGTGGCCGCTTCACGGCCACCACGCTTCATGAAACCCAGCTAGCGTGAAGCGGGCGCCGTGATGCTAAAAGAAGGCACAGACTCTTTAATTAAGCGCAAGGCCCGGGCTATTAAGGAAGCGCCTCAGGCTCTAAGTCGCTTCTCAACTCTTGCGTGTGAGCAGGCGCAGAGCACAGCCTATAATAAGGCCTCTCTGCCCCATACGAAAGGATCCCCCAGGTGAACCAACACCAACTGATACAAACTCAGAGGAACACAAACATTATACACACATCATCTACTACACAACAAACTCAAAGCGAGCTAATGCACTCTTCTCCTTTCCCGCTCTGTGCTCCTCCTGCTGCTTCCCCTTGTTGCTGCTTGCCTTCCTTGTTCCTTCTCCTCTCACAGCCCTCTCTCCCTCCCCCAAAGCCAATTTCCTCACCGCTCTTTTTAGGTCGAGCCTAGCGTTGCAGCGCATGCGCTGCTCGCTTTGCGAGGCATGCAGTATTCAGTATTGCATGGAAGCTCCGCCCACTCTCCGCCCATCTTTTTCATTGGCTTGTCTCTTAAATGCTGCCTTCCGATTGGTTGTAGGCTTGTTAGTCCCTCCTTATGACGGCCATGTCGTCATTTGTGTCCTTCCATGGCTACTGGCCCCTTTACGGCACAGACTACTTTCTTCCCGTACCCCCCCACCCTCCCGCAGTCCGATGCCTTCTCGCCGGCAACCGCCCCCCGACCCCCCACCCCCCGTTCATGCCTCGTTGCCGGCAGGCATTGCCATTTGCAATGCAATAGGTCTCGCGTCAATGCGAGTCCTATTGCATTGCCAATGCTTGTGTTTTTTCCTGAGCCCTCTTCTTTCACTCCGTTTCTGTCATGGGAGGAGGGGCAGACGAAGGTGCCGGTCCAGGAAGCAAGCTGCCCAGGTACCCAGTGGAAAGCTAGGACGGGCAGAGAGGTGAGCGTGCACCAGGCGGCTACCCTTGAAGACACTGTCCCTTCGGCACCTCGGGCGTTCAGCTGCCGCCATGGTGAGATGATCCCGGCGCTCACAATGACGTGCAGTGTTCCCTGCCCGTCTCCTCGCAGGTAAGGCTCGACAGGCGTCTTCCCCGCTTCGGCAGACGTTTTCTAAGTGGGGTGCCGCACGAAGGGGTGTCAATATTGTAGTGCGAGTGTATATGTTTTAACATCTCCCACTGTATTATACATGTATCCCCAAGCCAGAGGCGTTTTAAGGCATGGGCAAAGTGGGCTCTGGCCCAGGGCCCCAGCCTTTTAGGGGGCCCCCTGAGAGAGTCTTGCCCTGGTCACCTTGATTAATTCTCAAACACTTTGTTGTCAATAGCGTTTTCCTTTAATTTATTTTTAATGTGGGTAATGTGTAGGAGTCGGAGCCTGGGCCGGGGAAGGTAAAGCCGGACCCAATGGAGTTCTCCCCCACCCCCCCACCCCTCCCCCCGGGGCGCAAGCCCGGGAAAAAGGGGCGACCGCGATTGGTCGCCCCAGGTGTAACTCGGCCTCCCCCAATCAAGGGGAGCAGGCCGCAAGGCGCGGAGCGGATTAAGAAGGGGGCAAGCAGCCCCTCGAGCATTCAATCCCCTCCGACGGCAAGAGAAGACGGAATCCCACCCACCCACTCCAGAGAAAGGCAGAAAGGCGGGCATCGCAGCCGCAAGGGTTTGAGGTGAGGCGGTAAAGAACCTAGAAGGATAGAAAAAGGAGAGAATTTGCTAGAAGTAGATGGAAGGCTCACGTAGTGTACTTGGGATGCCTCACGGCAGGGACACACAGGGAGCAAACAGTGGCCAGTAGCCACGGAGAGAGTAGATGGAAGGCTCCCGCAGGGCCCTTGGGATGCCTCACGGCAGGGGTACCAAAGGAGCGAGAGGTAAAACTCAGCCGCAGGCTGGATAGAGGAGGTGCTCACATGGGGTCCTTGGGATGCCACACGGCAGGGACCCCGATGAGCAGGGAGGGGTCAAGGTGGCACTGAAGGCAAGCGGGACGGCACTTGCGGCCCGGGCAAACACCCACCAAGTCGGTAGCAAGTTGAAGCCTAACCACTTGGCAACAGTGGCCGTGGTATTTATTTATTTATTGAGTTTTATATAGCGCTGGCTAGACCCATTGGGGCCCTCCCTCCAAAAGGTGATCTGTCTGAAAGCAGATAACAACAAAAAATGGACTGAATGAGCCACGATGGCAAATGTATCTGTCAGCACTGCCTCCTTTCTGTATTTTCTGACTCCAGAAACATGTACAGTGGGCAGTGTGTTAATGGCCATCAAGCTACTTTTAATCAGCCTCTAGGCACACACACATTAGTGTTGCATGTAGGATGCATACGTGCTTCACTGGTCCTGATCTGCAAACAGCAGAGGAACTGTCTGTGGCGCAGTCTAACTTGTTTTTCTTGTTCTCCAGAAATATGTTCTAAGAGGATCGCACAGAAGAACCATAACCGTGTCCCCCGTAGCCCTGTTCCTCCTTTTTCTCTGTTCTGGACTCACTGCATTTTTTTTTAATTGGCATTTAATCAAGAATCACCAGGAGTCAAACAGAATACAATAATAAGTATTTTCATAAAGTGGACGGACATACACAGCCCACCACGCATACATTGACAATATTCTGACAATAAATCATACATGGTATGGAGGGATAGCAGGGCACATGGGTAAAATAGGATGCTAACCCAGAGCGATGTAGTGCACCCTGTCTTGTAGATGAGAAGCCAATGTGTGCATCACAAAATAAAACAAAACAGTAACTGTTGAAACCCTCCGGCTGGCGCTGCCATGTGCAGCTAATTGGAAGTGCGGTAACATGAGTGGCAGGAGTACAGTACAAACATGGGGATGTAGGCGGGTGGTCGCACCAGGGGGAGAAGGGGAATGGGGCGAGCCTCTACGTAAGCCTCCCCAGAGAGCGCAGGGGCCCCAGTGATGTTCAATCCTCCCCGGAGAGTGCAGGGGCCCCAGTGATGTTCAATCCTCCCCAGAGAGCACAGGGTCCCCAGTGATGTTCAATCCTCCCCGGAGAGCGCAGGGTCCCCAGTGATGTTCAATCCTCCCCGAAGAGCGCAGGGTCCCCAGTGATGTTCAATCCTCCCCACAGAGCGCAGGGGCCCCAGTGATGATCAATTCTCCCCAGAGAGCTCAGGGGCCCCAGTGATGTTCAATCCTCCCCACAGAGCGCAGGGGCCCCAGTCATGTTCAATCCTCCCCAGAGAGCGCAGGGTCCCCAGTGATGTTCAATCCTCCCCGGAGAGCGCAGGGGCCCCAGTGATGTTCAATGCTCCCCACAGAGCGCAGGGTCCCCAGTGATGTTCAATCCTCCCCGGAGAGCGCAGGGTCCCCAGTGATGTTCAATCCTCCCCGGAGAGCGCAGGGGCCCCAGTGAGGTTCAATCCTCCCCAGAGAGCGCAGGGGCCCCAGTGATGTTCAATCCTCCCCAGAGAGCGCAGGGTCCCCAGTGATGTTCAATCCTCCCCGGAGAGCGCAGGGGCCCCAGTGATGTTCAATCCTCCCCAGAGAGCGCAGGGTCCCCAGTGATGTTCAATCCTCCCCACAGAGGGCAGGGTCCTCAGTGATGTTCAATCCTCCCCGGAGAGCGCAGGGTCCCCAGTGATGTTCAATCCTCCCCACAGAGCGCAGGGGCCCCAGTGATGTTCAATCCTCTCCAGAGAGCGCAGGGGCCCCAGTGATGTTCAATCCTTCCCGGGGAGCGCAGGGGCCCCAGTGATGTTCAATCCTCCCCAGAGAGCGCAGGGGCCCCAGTGATGTTCAATCCTCCCCGGAGAGCGCAGGGTCCCCAGTGATGTTCAATCCTCCCCAGAGAGCGCAGGGTCCCCAGTGATGTTCAATCCTCCCCACAGAGCGCAGGGTCCCCAGTGATGTTCAATCCTCCCCAGAGTGCGCAGGGTCCCCAGTGATGTTCAATCCTCCCCGGATTGCGCAGGGTCCCCAGTGATGTTCAATCCTCCCCAGAGAGCGCAGGGGCCCCAGTGATGTTCAATCCTCCCCGGAGAGCGCAGGGTCCCCAGTGATGTTCAATCCTCCCCGGAGAGCGCAGGGTCCCCAGTGATGTTCAATCCTCCCCGGAGAGCGCAGGGGCCCCTGTGATGTTCAATCCTCCCCGGAGAGCGCAGGGTCCCCAGTGATGTTCAATCCTCCCCGGAGAGCGCAGGGGCCCCAGTGATGTTCAATCCTCCCCACAGAGCGCAGGGTCCCCAGTGATGTTCAATCCTCCCCAGAGAGCTCAGGGTCCCCAGTGATGTTCAATCCTCCCCGGAGAGCGCAGGGGCCCCAGTGATGTTCAATCCTCCCCACAGAGCGCAGGGTCCCCAGTGATGTTCAATCCTCCCCAGAGAGCGCAGGGTCCCCAGTGATGTTCAATCCTCCCCGGAGAGCGCAGGGTCCCCAGTGATGTTCAATCCTCCCCACAGAGCGCAGGGTCCCCAGTGATGTTCAATCCTCCCCACAGAGCGCAGGGTCCCCAGTGATGTTCAATCTACCCAGAGAGCGCAGGGTCCCCAGTGATGTTCAATCCTCCCCAGAGAGCTCAGGGTCCCCAGTGATGTTCAATCCTCCCCAGAGAGCGCAGGGTCCCCAATGATGTTCAATCCTCCCCGGAGAGCGCAGGGTCCCCAGTGATGTTCAATCCTCCCCGGAGAGCACAGGGGCCCCAGTGATGTTCAATCCTCCCCAGAGAGCGCAGGGTCCCCAGTGATGTTCAATCCTCCCCAGAGAGCGCAGGGTCCCCAGTGATGTTCAATCCTCCCCAGAGAGCGCAGGGTCCCCAGTGATGTTCAATCCTCCCCACAGAGCGCAGGGTCCCCAGTGATGTTCAATCCTCCCCGGAGAGCGCAGGGGCCCCAGTGATGTTCAATCCTCCCCAGAGAGCGCAGGGTCCCCAGTGATGTTCAATCCTCCCCAGAGAGCGCAGGGTCCCCAGTGATGTTCAATCCTCCCCACAGAGCGCAGGGGCCCCAGTGATGTTCAATCCTCCACAGAGAGCACATGATCCCCAGTGATGTTCAATCCTCCCCAGAGAGCGCAGGGGCCCCAGTGATGTTCAATCCTCCCCGGAGAGCGCAGGGTCCCCAGTGATGTTCAATCCTCCCCGGAGAGCGCAGGGGCCCAGTGATGTTCAATCCTCCCCAGAGAGCGCAGGGTCCCCAGTGATGTTCAATCCTCCCCGGAGAGCGCAGGGGCCCCAGTGATGTTCAATCCTCCCCACAGAGCGCAGGGTCCCCAGTGATGTTCAATCCTCCCCGGAGAGCGCAGGGGCCCCAGTGATGTTCAATACTCCCCAGAGAGCGCAGGGTCCCCAGTGATGTTCAATCCTCCCCAGAGAGCGCAGGGTCCCCAGTGATGTTCAATCCTCCCCAGAGAGCGCAGGGTCCCCAGTGATGTTGAATCCTCCCCACAGAGCGCAGGGGCCCCAGTGATGTTCAATCCTCCACAGAGAGCACATGATCCCCAGTGATGTTCAATCCTCCCCAGAGAGTGCAGGGGCCCCAGTGATGTTCAATCCTCCCTGGAGAGCGCAGGGTCCCCAGTGATGTTCACTCCTCCCCGGAGAGCGCAAGGTCCCCAGTGATGTTCAATCCTCCCCGGAGAGCGCAGGGGCCCAGTGATGTTCAATCCTCCCCAGAGAGCGCAGGGTCCCCAGTGATGTTCAATACTCCCCGGAGAGCGCAGGAGCCCCAGTGATGTTCAATCCTCCCCAGAGAGCGCAGGGGCCCCAGTGATGTTCAATCCTCCCCACAGAGCGCAGGGGCCCCAGTGATGTTCAATCCTCCCCAGAGAGCGCAGGGGCCCCAGTGATGTTCAATCCTCCCCGGAGAGCGCAGGGTCCCCAGTGATGTTCAATCCTCCCCGGAGAGCGCAGGGTCCCCAGTGATGTTCAATCCTCCCCACAGAGCGCAGGGTCCCCAGTGATGTTCAATCCTCCCCAGAGAGTGCAGGGTCCCCAGTGATGTTCAATCCTCCCCGGAGACCGCAGGGGCCCCAGTGATGTTCAATCCTCCCCACAGAGCGCAGGGGCCCCAGTGATGCTCAATCCTCCCCACAGAGCGCAGGGTCCCCAGTGATGTTCAATCCTCCCCGGAGAGCGCAGGGGCCCCAGTGATGTTCAATCTTCCCCACAGAGCGCAGGGTCCCCAGTGATGTTCAATCCTCCCCGGAGAGCGCAGGGGCCCCAGTGATGTCCGGTAAGCGTGTGTGTGTAAATGAGTGGGTCGCCCAGTGGCTCAATCTGGTCATCCACAAGGCACACCGTGGCAGGTTCTACAGCCTAAGGGGAGGACGGATTCAGGCTGTCGAACAATTTGAGAACATAGGTGTCCCATAACGTAGCTGCTCCACCTCCCCCCCGCCACCCGAGCTCATGTATCATGGTTTCCGCTTCTGCCAGTGGCCATTTGTAAGTCACCTGAAGCCAGCACTTGATCGTGGGCGGATGAGGGGCCTTCCAGGCCATTGCAATTAAGTGCTTAAAGAGGACAATGCTAAATCACCTAGCTCCAGGTAGTGGTTGGTGTGTTTAGTGCGTTTCGTGATCCCCAAGAGACAAAGGAATAGGCGCAGTGGCAGCTGGACATCTATCACCGTCGACACATGTTCCATCACCTGGAACCACGCTTGCATCAGCGGTGGGCACTCCCAGACCATGTGTATAAACGTGGCATCTGCGTGGACACATCTCAGGCATGCCCGAGACACTGTCGGAAATATTTTGTGGAGGCGGTGCTGTGTAAGGTAGGTTTGATGCATGTAGTTGAATTGCATGAATTTTAGACGTGCATTGTGCGAAAATCGCTTCACCCGCTCCAAGGCCATGGTCCACCGCTTGGTGGTCAATTCCGTGCCCAGTCAATCATTCCATTTGGGCTTGTCCTGGGTTAAATATACCCTGCATACCCCCTGCAGTGCTGTGTATAGTGCCGAAACCACACAACGGCCTAACACATGTGTTAAGAAACACTGCAAGTCCAAGTACAGTGGCGGCTCGGCCTGCTCTAGTGCCCATGTGTCCCCAATCACTGCCATAATTGCATTGTGTCAAAAAAAAGACCGGCTCTAAGCTCGTAGAGTTCCGGCAGGCTCTGGAAGGAGAACAGAGTACCATCCCTGTGTAGGTCACCCAGTCGGGTGATCCTGACTTCTCGCCATGGGGAAGGATCATGGACCCCAAGCAAAATTTTCATGGCTGGCATGCGCCAAAGGGGCAGCTGAGCTGCATAAGGGGTCGGTGCGCGTCTAGGCAGTTTATATCAAATCCAAATGAGCTTGGCCACGTGCCTGAGCCTACCCGGTCTTCTAGCCGGCCCTCCCCACGAGAGCAGCCATTCTAGCACGTCGATGCACCCCAGGTCTGCCCGAACCAGGCTACCCTCCACCGTTCAATCTCTGGCTAGCCAGCGCATAGGCCACTGCAGTTGAGTTCTGGGCTCACTGTACACATTGAGGAGGAGCGGTGTGCATGTCAGCTTGCCCAAGTTGTTTGTCTGAGTTTCCTGTAATATGTACAGTGACTCTGGGGAGGGAGGGGTGTTATTGGGCATGAGCTCTTATCGTTTCCGGTGCTCTTATTGTTTCCGGTGGGCTTCTGTGCGGACAGTCTTCCTTAAACCCATATGCTCTTCCACCCAGAAGCCCAAAAAACATACGAAAATAATTAGGCCCCTAGATCTCAATCTAAGTTTGGGGCACTCCTGTAATTGTATCACTAAGGGAGAGGCTTGCACGAAAGATCTGACTGTGACATTGTGGGATGTGGGCGGAGGCGGCCTTCCGACTCCCAGGCACCCTCCTTGGAGTGCAGCTTTTGCCATGGAAAAGAGTACCATGCTTTCACACTACTCCCCTTCTTCTCGCCATCAGACCCCATCCACTCGCTTTCAAATTCTAGCCCCTCTTTCTTGAACTCGCCCCCACATCCTGTTTCTTTGCAGTGTGTATATTCATTGCTACCAGATCAGTTAATCAAATGCTTAAACTGCATGGCTGTTCATGTCCCACCATGCCGAACAGCCTTTACATTTATGGTGATGTGCTGCATGGCTAAACACTTTCAAGGTCCAAAAGGCGAGACCTAATGGCTTTGCCAATTCTTGTGATTTTTGGGGAACAGTGCTTTCTGGCACAAGCAAATGTCACACTTCAGGGGAAGTGATCATCACAGAGGGTGGCACCCTGCACCCCATTGGTCAGGGGTAACCCCTTCTTGCCAGCCCAGAAACCTGGATAAATATGGGAGAGCTGCCCAGCAACTCAAATCCCTGCCTGGAAATATCAAGAGAAGAAGTACTGCTCCGCTGAACCCCTGGTCTGTACCACAGGAGGACAGCACTCATAAGGATTGCACCTGCCACACACTTTGGGCTTCACAATAGAGGACTGTGCCTGGCTTCAAAAGAATTAAGGAGTGGACTTCCTGAAAGAACAGGTATAAAAGAGGTTCAAGAATTCACCTGCATCACTTCCATCAAGACAAGCCCAGAAGACCAGCTTCACCTCGACTTTAAAGGATTTGACCAGGCGCATTGTGGGAATTGTATTCTCAAACGTTCAAGAGGCAAATCAGAGCCTGTGGACCCTTGGCTGGTGTTGTGGTCCTTCAAAGACCCAAAAAAAACAACTGGAGAAGGACTGCCCTGCTGGACCCTTGGACTGCTCAAGGGAAAACAGCACTCGTAAGGACTGCACCTGCTGCACTCACAAGGCTTCACAACAAAGGGACTTTGCCTGTCTTAAAGGATAAGGAGTGGACTTCCTGATCAGCAACAGGTAGAAAAGTGCTGGAAGGGCTACCTGCAACATCAACAACAAGGACAACTCCAGCTGACAAGCTTTACCTGGATTTTACTTGGATTGACTAGGAGCATTGTGGGAGTTGTAGTCCCAGACCCCAAGAGGCAAACCATAGATTCTGAACCATTGGCTGTTGCTGTGGACCACTCTCCTGCATCAAGAAACTCTTCTAGAAGTAAGTGTTATATTGCGGGCGGCCTGAACTCTTGACTTTGTCCCTGTCCAGTGTGACATTTTTTGACCCTTTGAGCACTATTTGCATCTAAGTGCTAGTTTTACTTTTAATCTTTAAAAATTCATTTCTACGGTTCCCTATATTGCATTTTTGTCATTTTGGTGTAATTTTAAAGATTATAAATTAGTGTTGGATTTTTATTCTGCGTTGTGTCTTACTTATTTACTGTATTGGCGTTTTTAAATGCTTTACACACCTGTCTCTTAAGTTAAGCCTGTCTGCTTGCAGCCAAGGTACCAAGGGTTGAGCAAGGATTAATTTATTGAGAACTTGACTGGACCTTATTTGTGATTGTGGTGTTATTACTAGCTGTAGGTACCAACCTGCCCTTACTAATAAACCACCTTTCAACAAGCCCCATCTGCATCTTTGTTGCATTTTTAACCTGTCGGCATAACTTTTGGGCACTTTTTTATTTTGTGGTTGAACAGTAGGAGGCAAGCAATGAAGAGGGAGGACGTGCGGGGCAGACGTGACAAGCAACAACGGGGAGACATGGATGAGGACCGGACAAGCAACAACACAGGAGGAGGGGGGGCTGGGCAAGCAAAAATGTGCAAGGGGGAGAAAGTGGGTCCAAGTAAAAGGAAAAAAGTATCTCTGAAAGAGGTGAGCAGTGGAAGAACACTGGGTAAGGGAAGCAGTACTTGGACCATGCTCTAGGTTAGGAACAAATACACGAATAGGAATTGAAGCTCTCGCTGACCAATGAGAAGCAAGGAAATGAGAGGGACAATGAAGCCAACCAATGGTAAGCAATGGGCAGCCTCTAAACCCCGTAAGTAAACAAAATGTTTCACAAGCAACAGCGCACGTACTGTCTCAGGCAAGACCTAAAGGTTAGGGTGTGGTGAGGGAAGGGTGTTGGGTGGCGGCAAACTGTCAGAGAGGCGAAGGTGCCCGCCTGTTTTACGGTTCCTTCAAATTAAGTAGGACTGTGCACCTGGACAACATAAGCTTCAGAATATGGGAACTCAGGGCCTCATTTACAATGATTTGGTATAGGACAGCGCTGCACGTATTTTGCCGTGCTGCCCTATGCCAAATCGAAAGGGCAGGAATGCACCGTATTTACGAGATATGGTGCATTCCTGTCCTTTCAGCCGGCGCGCAATTTGGTGGCTAGAATCAACGCAGGCACCCTTGCTTGTCTGCGTTGTTGGCAGGATTGTTTTTGTGCAGGAAGGGGCACCTTCCTGCACAAAAAGTATCCATGGAGGTGTTTTCCTCTTTCTATATGTGCTTTCTATATGTGCTGCAGCATGCAGCACATATAGAAAGAGGTAAAAATGAGAAGAAATAAACATATTTCTCCTCGTTATGCCTGCCCTAAGGAGGCGTACAGTTTTGATGCATTCCCAGGTTTACAGATCCTTGTAAATCTGAAAATGCATCAAAACCCATGGGTGTTGCGTGGGAACATCCACCGCAATGCCCATGGAACGCCTCCCTGACATAGAGTAAGACAACAAAGTAACTTGCGCTGCGTTACCTTGCACTATATCTACGAGGCCATGAAAAGCCACGCAAAAGTGGCTTTGAGTGGCTTTGTAGATATGGGTCTGTACTCTGCGCTGGCAGTACATCATAAAAAGTGATGCACCAGCAGCACAAGGGGCTTGTAAATAAGCCCCTAAGTTCACACATACTATCAGAGAGAATGTTGGCCTGGTTCCTAGCTAGCTCACAGTGCCCCATCTGAATCCCTAACCTTACCAGAGCAACAAATTGTATCAGCAACCTCAAACATGACCACTCTTTATTCCCCAAAGGAAATCATAGAAACAGATCTACCATTTCATTGTTTACTTTTGCATGCCCAAGGTAAACACAAGAAAGATACAAATGGGCTTTTCAAACATTTATTGAAACAATCATATTCTTGTATAGAAAGAATGTGCTGCAATTTTTGGGCAGAAGAAACAAAGCAATGTAACCAGCATTTCAAGAATGGTGAAAAAGACTTCAACCTTCCTTGAAGCAAACCGCATCTTGGACCTCTCGCAATCTGTCTTCAGAGAGCTCCACAGCACTGAGGAAGCGCTGTTGGCTGTATCAGGCTCTCCCTTGATGTCGGAACTGCGGTCATGTTGGTATTGTTGGATCTGTCAGCAGCATTTGACACGGTCTCCCACTCTATTCTTATCCGTAGGCTTCACGAGGCTGGGCTACATGGCAGGGCGCTACATTGGCTCATGGACTTCCTTGCCAACCGAACGCAATGCGATCTGCTTTGATTCTTTCAAGTCTCGACTGATGCATATGGACAAGGTAGTCCCCCAGGGATCGTGCCTGAGTCCTACTTTGTTTAACATCTCTGTGGCGCCATTATCCCGAATCATTAGAGCCTGCAGTGTGGAGATCGTGTCATACGCAGATGATAGTCACCTACGGTTCTCCTTTGGTCCTGATTCTGACAAGGTGAAGAGTAAATTTGCAAACTGCATGTTGGAAGTCACTGTTTGTATGAGTAAGAACTGTCTCCAATTAAACAGCGACAAGACAGAGATCATGCTATTTGGCAAAGCGACCGAGATATGGTCAGCTGACTGGTGGCCCGTACAACTCGGCTCCTTAAGTTTTGGCCAGCTTAGTTGTCTTCCTGACTAAATCTTTACCTTCCCTCAAGATGTCTGAGATCGTCAGTCAAGGCACTTTTGGTGGTCTCTCGTATCCGTACCTCAACATATGGAGGGAGATCTTTCTCCTACACAGCCCCCGTCACTGGAATAAACTCCCTCTTAGCCTTCACTCTTGCCCTTTAAGAAGGGACTTAAGACTTGGTTGTTTTAGACCACCTCCGTGTCTCTTCTCGTGCAGTGCAGTGCCGAGATACTCCTTTGGGAGTGAGTCATGCATGATATCAAATGACCAAATAATAAAAAATAATAACAGTTCAAACATGATAAAATGAATATATGATTATACTCTTACTAACAGTGCCTATACTATCGAGAGCATAGTGTAAGTACCCTCTGCTAGATCCTTTGAGATAGCCTAACCCCCATACCTGGGTGTGATGTATCAGGAAGCCGGCCTGTGTAGAACAGGCTATCGTCCTTTGCAGGTCAGAGTCAGCAGGATTGCATCTCAGCAACAGAGCGTCGTGTCCCAGGACAATCGCCGCAGAAGTGCTCCTCTGCCGAGTGTAACACAGAGGCCATTTATATGATAAAAGCACTGTTCCAATCGCCTTAGAGCTGTCTTCAACCAGACAACATAAATGCAAGGACATCGCGTTCTATGTGCCTAGCCTTGTACAGAGCGTACGAATAACATGACAATAACGCTTACTAAGAAATTAACTGCATGCATTGTGTAAATGTAAATCATGTAAAAAGCCATCATTAGAAAACGATGTCAAGCTAAAACACGAAAGTAAAATGGAGACTCAAAGCGGGCCCTGTTGAATATCACAACACGCCAAACATACTGAAGGGCATAAAATAACTGACAGTGCCCTCAAAACATTTAGGGCCGCTAGGGTGAAGGCAGGCGAGTGTTTAAGGGAGGGGCGGGATGTGTCCTGCCTGAGGGGAAACAGCCTTTACCACACAGTATTTACCACACAGGTAAGTATTTGCTCCTTTACCATGTAGTACTTCACCATGCAGGTTAGTATTTTTTTTTTTAAATAACATGCTTTTTATGTTATTTAAAAAAAATGATTTTAGGGTTTAGGGATGGGCAGAGGTAAAGGGAGGTAAGGGTGACTTTAGGGTTCAGGGTGAGCAGAGGTAAAGGGAGGTGAAGGTGACTTGAGGTTTTGGGGGTGGGTAGAGGTAGAGTTGAAGGGAGGTGAGGGTAACTTCAGGGTTCAGCGGTGGGCAGAGTTAAAGGGAGGTGAGGGTAACTTCAGGGTTCAGCGGTGGGCAGAAGTAAAAGGATGTGAGAGTGACCTGAGGGTTCAGGGTTGGTAGAGGTAAAGGGAGGTATGGGTGATTTTTGGGGCAAGGGGTAGGTAAAGGTGAAACATAAACCTTTCTAAATCACACATTTTTAGTGATGAATAAAACCTCTCTAATTTATAAAAGAGGTAACCTACAAAAAAGTAAATGTCACACACAGCAGCAAACAAAAACATATACTGTCTGGCAACAGTCTTAATCAAAGGGAGTATGTTTACAATTTCTTCATCAATAAAAGTAACAGGCGGCCGAAATTTGTTTCGGAAATTGGTCACATGCCCCAAAGTTTCATTCTTGCTAGTTGTTTGTGGTCAGCTCTTGGACATACCGGAAAGTGCGAGCTTCAGCTCTCATGGTTTCAAGTGGTCTTCTAAACAAAAGCAAGAAACAAAGTTCTACAATCTGAGCGCAAGCAGCTCAGAAGAACACTAATTAAGAAATCAATCAGTATTTGGTCCATGTTCCAGGACAGAAAACAAATACACGGAGAGGAAGTGACGTCGACATGTGCTGAAACGCGCTCACTAATGAAAAGGAAGAAAATAAGAGTGACAGTGAAGCCAACCAATGGTAAGTAATGAGCCACTTTTTAGAGTTTTTTTTTCAAGAAACAATAGATTGTCACAAGCTACAGCACATGCGCTGTCTCAGGCGGGACCTAACAACTACCAAAGTAATGTATGTACATGTGTGGTTCTGAAAGCCAGTGACTGGGAGAGTGAGAATAAGTGACAGTGTAACTAAGTGAGTAAATCTGAGTGACGTCAAGTTAGAATGACAGTGTGTGAGTATGAGTGAGAGTTAGTGTTAGTGAGAAAGAGTGTGAGGGAGAGGATGTAAGTGAGCATAAGTGAGAGTGCGTATGTGTGTTAGTCAAAGTGAGAGTGAGTGACAGGGGGTGCGAGTAGGAATGAGAGTAAGCAAGTGAGAATGAGCAATAATAAATGAATCTAGGTAATAACGAGATGGTGAGACTAAGCTGAGAGTAAGAGTGAGTATGAGAGTGACAGTGAGTGAGGAACTGTGAGACTGTGAAGGAGTGTGAGTGAATACAAGTGAGCATGTATGAAGGAGAGTGTGTTGCACTTGTAAACCTGCTGCTGGTCCTGGCACACTAGAGGTAATTCTTAGCGTACAGAGGTGCTCATGGCAAAATGCTGGCACTGGTATCCGGGACTTAATTTTATAATGCAGCACCCATGGCACTTAGGGGCCTCCATGACTTATTACAGGTACTTTTAGGCATGGGTCACCACAGTATATGGATGTTAATCTGCAGGCCTCGCACAATGAGGTTACTAGTGACATACAGGAAGGTACCCACTGCACATTTTGAAAACAAAAATAGGGTGAAATTCTGGAGAATGTCAGGCATTCATTGGCTTGGCACACCATGAAAGTATATGAATATTTAATTAGTGTCTTTTAGCGCCTCAAACTTTTGAGCATAGTTATGGGAAAATTGTGCTTCAAAATATACCTTTTGACGCCATTGTTTTTCCAAAATTATCTGGGTGAATCTCCCTGCCCCTCAAACCCTCTTACAAGAAGTTTACTCACTCACTACACTCCATGGAATTCAGGGCACGTATTACGTCCCAGCACGATCAAACATCACCAGCCAGCACTGGTGACAGGATACTTACGCTCAGCCTCCTGTCTGAAATGGTCATCATTTTTATAGGAAAATAGGGAAACTTCGCCACTGCCACTAGGATGGGCACAACACACTGAGGGGTATATTCACAAGAACGTGTGATAACTACCGCAAAAGTAGCGTAACACAACTTTCAATATTGCAGCCTAGCGCGGGAAAATAACCCCGTGTCAACGTGGAATTCACAACAAGGCGGTAGCATGCGATAGTCACCAGATAACGTGTCAAATGTCAGCGTGAAAATCAACGCCACGTCTAAAAAATGCGAAACGCGAGAAATCATGCGATGAGGCCAATCGCAGTACAGAAAGCAGCGAACACCAGCCACAGGCCTGCAAATCCCACGCGTCCGACGGGAAAAAGCACCATAAAAGAAAGAAGAAAAAAAGCCCAAAAACAATTCAAACTGCGTAGCAACATGGATGCACCCGGACCGAGTGCAGAGGACAAGCCGAACACCACAAGCCCCACGGCGGACCAGCCAGGAACCCCACGTTCGGGGAAGGGCAAGGACAAGAGGAAGAGGAAGACCGGGTTCAGTCCGCATGAAGACCGGATAATCGTCACGGAGGTGACCGAACACCATCAACAACTGATCGGCACCTCCACTGCGGCACTGGCAACCCAAACCGAAATATGGCAGGCCATCGTCACCAACGTCAATGCAGTCGCAGTGTCGAGGAGGTCACTGGAGGAGGTCAAGAGGCGCTGGCATGATAAGAAAAGTCAGACCAAACATAAGCTCGCCGCCAACAGGGAGGCAGCAACGGCGACTGGAGGTGGAAGTCCTGCGACACAGGAGGAGCTGGATGAGCTGGAGCAAATGGTGGCCACAGTCAGCAGTGAGGAGACGGTGGCAGGATTGGGGGGCCTGGACACAGCACGATACGACCTGACCCAACAGCAACAGGGTGAGTAACCACTAGGGACGGGGGATGGGGGAAGATGGGCACAATGGCACACATGCACAATTACGTGTAGCACACAGCACACCCACAATGACCGTGGAACATGTCCTTGATTGCCTTGGCACACTGCAGCACACATAGAAACGCCAAGTAGGCCCCCATCCACAATGTGCACAGAGGGGCCCCCCCTATCACCAATATCACAACCTACCCGTGCACATGTGCTGAATCCAGCAAAGCAGCGGCTCTGTGACCCACACTGACTATGCAAGTAACACTGCATGTCCGATAGCATGGCAGCAGCCCAAAAAAAATGACATGGCCCACGAATCGACATGGAGGTAGCCCAGTGCGGATCACATCCGTAAATGAGCAGGTCACACTCCGACATGTCCACATGCACCCACAACCCATGCCGTACAATACACGCAGCAGACGAACAATGCACCAGGCCACAAAAACAGTCCGAGAGCACATATGACCCAAGTCAAAAGCAAATCAGGCCCCGAAAAGCACACAATTCAAAGGCACCCCGCCTCAAAGGTAGAAGGCCACACGAAATCAGAGCTGCAGGGGCAACTCCCCCACAATGCAGCACACACACATAGCAATCACAGAACATCAGCAATGACGGCAATGTGGTACAAAGTGCAACACCAGCACCACAGGACAGAGCTCACAACAGGTTCCGCTCGTGCGTAGTAACTGTCCACTCACATCTGGCACTGCCTGACACTGTGTGATGATAATGTACGGGTACTACCACACATCCGTCATGTAGTCGAAAAACACACTGACTGCCAACAAATAGCCAGCTCCCCCAAAACAGTCACAATGTACATTGGCATGCAGTCTGAATGTAAACATCTGCAAATCATCAACATACATGTGAAACTCTGTTAACCTGCATCTCCCTTTCACATTGCAGAGGGACATACAACACCTCCTGCAGAGCACACCACACTTCCCATCATTGATGATGAAGAGGACAACCTGCACATATGTCAAGACACCCTCCAACGGATAATGGACAGCCTCTGCACCCCACCCCCAGGAGCAGGCCAGGCCAGCTGCCTTGAGGTGACCCCACCACCTGCACAGACCACACAGCAGGAAACACACACCACCACGGCTGTCTCCCAGGACCCTCCCGACCAATACATGGAATTCCAACGGCGTGTGTTGGGTTGCCAGGTGGAGTTGGCTCATCAGCTGCGGGTGGGTTTCGAGCTCGTGGCAGCCAAACTCGATGCCATACGTGGGTGTCTGAGTCCCATCAGGGACCATGTACAGTCCCTATCGGACACCCCCTGTACGCACCATGCTCCGCCACAGACCTTGGCTGACCTCGCTGGTGCCATGAATCTAATACAAGAACTGTCTGGTCAGACAGGCACCAGCCATGACAGCACAGAGTTGGCACAGGTGCGGAGGTCAATGGAGACCATGGAGCAGATGCAGGCTGGAAGTATGTCTGCCACGGCTGGACACCAGCGAGTAGTGGCTGGGAAATTCAATGCCCTGCAGTACTTCATCTTGCCATTGCTGTCACTGAGCCGTTCCCAGATGACTGCAGCGGGAACATCGACACACACAGCTCCGACCCCTGATGTGTCCGTGGCACACTGTTATGCTGCCCCATCACCTACGCAGTCTGATGTGTCAGGGGCACACAGCGATGCAGCCATCACCCCGCCACACACACCGGACACAGAACCCGTATCAGGGGAGTGAGAAGGGGATGTGAACTACTGTGTGAGGAAGGAGGCAGTAGCATCCATCACCGCCATATGGCCTGTCCCTGCCTGGTTATGACCTATGCATCATGCCCTGGGAAATACCTCCTACTGACCTCCAGTACACTCTGCGAAATTCACCCGGACCCCGACACGGACTGCCATTTCTTCACCGCTGGCCAATTACACAGCAATCCTGCTGCGGACTGCACTCTCCCTCTTCCTAATCACTGTGCAATCCCCAAAGGACTCTGGTTGGCCCACCACTGGGCTTCCATGTGATGTGGGCTTGGATGGCCATGTACAGCTCCAGCTCCGTCAATCACCTGAATGTGAATAAAACATTCTAAATCACACAGATGTGTCATCACTATGTTCACTCACGTATGGAAGTGTGGCTGGATGTAGGGACAATGATTGCACATGAAGGTACACCCTGGTAACTGACATCTATGCGCATGTCTATTCCTGAGACACATGGCCAATTGGATGACTGTGAAGGTGAGTACTAGCTGTGTCCCCATTGCACATCAACAACAATCTCACAACCCCCCAACGTAGGCACACGCCCATGTGTTGAATAGGGCTGTGTGTAGGAGTGACCAAAACGGTGGCAGGCCAGGAGTGGTGTCCTCCACCACGTGTGACAACAGAACTTCACGTCGCATACCTACTTACACACATCTGTGTGGACACATTCTGTTGTGATGTATGACATTGCTCCACATGGTCAGAGGTTTTACACCATACACACATAGCTGAAGTCATGTAAGTGCACGTCATCCAGCACCTATCCAAAAACAATGTCTGGCTCACAGAGGTGGAGCTTGCCTAAGGGACACACCCCCATTGCACATGCGTCAGTCAGTTCCTCCCTGTGTTGGGACGATGCTCATTGTGGCACACGAGTGGACAATCTAAACAACACACCTCACAGTTAGACACCAGTGGAGTGGCATAGACTTTATTGGCATGTGGATGTCAGTACGGACGAGGCAAAGGCCACAACAGGCAGGGACATGCTTAAGACACTTACACGCAGCATGGGTACATGTCGAGGTTCAGAAACTGTTGGGGCTGAATTGGACAACATTCATCACGGATGGCAACGCTCACAGCCCACCTTGCCTTGCTGGATGAGTCATGTGTTGTTTAGCGTCTGCCCATTGCCCCGTGTGAGGGTGCACGACTCACTGCACGTGGGATCTGCATGGTGCTCTGCCTCCGTAGTGCGCCGATTGTCTGCTCTGCTGACAGTGATCAGGTGTGAGGGTCCGACAGGTTCACATGTCGTGCTACCTTGCCATTTGTGTGCTCTCCCCCAGCAGTGTGTCCGAATTGGCAACGTTGCCAAACGACGCTGTGTTGCTCCGACCATGGACCTGCGTCACCTTGTACAGGTGTGTGTACACACGCGTTATTCCACGCACATGCATCCAGAGCCTGTTGTATTTCGCTTTAGGTGTCCGTATATAGGTTTTCCTGAAACATGTCCTTATATAGGCACAATTCGCATTGCCCTTATATAGGCATAAGATCCCAGTCCTTATTTAGGCATTATCCATGCTATCCAAATACAGGCATGGTCACCTACATCCGTCCACCCTAACGTCACAACGAGTTCTTAGAAACCAGACCCTTAAGCTCTTGGGAGTTCCCCTAGCACAGGATTATTGATTTCTCCAAGAACTCATTTATTATGCATGAACCGCTATTCCTTAAGGGTTCATTCCTGATGTCTTCCTCTGCCCGACTTTACGTCAATGCTAACATTCCAAGGCACCTAGCGGGTATAAATATACCTTCCCTTGCCCAAGCAAGTAGGAGGAGACCTCGACTTTAGAGGAGCCCATATCCCGGCCTGACGCACTGACAAGAGACGCTGTCATCCCTGCGCGCAGAGAATCCAGCTTCCAGTGTTCTGACTCCCTTCATGGGGTGTTAGAGTTCGAGACCCGGAAAGAGATTCCCACCTCTCTCATTCTCAAGGTATGGAGCTGACTAGAACCTAGAGGGACTCTTGGCATACCAGACTCTTGGCATACCAGACTCTTGGCATACCAGACTCTTGGCATACTATAGCATACCATACTATAGAATACATCACCTACTTCTTACCTTGCACTACACTTAGGTTAGGTACACTGGGGTAGAACTAGTTAGAGGAGCATCTTATGAGTACTCGCATTTTTAGCTTATGTTATTTATGTATATGAATATATGTGTCATAGCTAAAAGATAATGCTAGCGCAGTATTATTTCTTTCTACTGCTTACGCTGTACATTATATATCTCGCATACTGTCTTGTGATCATAACATCCCATATCTCTTACATGAGAAACAAGACTGTTCAATAAATCCTTTTATTGAAACGCCCGTCTATTCTTTCTGTGTAACTCTGAAGAAACTAAGCATGCACGATTAGCTGAGTGAAACTGTTATCTGTTGTTTCCACGATTCTGAGAGTGTTCCGATTCTAAAGGGAAACAAAGTTGTCATGTTTATGCGGTTGCCAGAAACTACTCCCTTCTTATTTACAAGGAGTTTCTAGTGGCCTCTGAGTTAGCTGGCCCAAAGTAATTAAGTTTAATATACTCGATAGGGACATACTGACCTCAGTCCTATGTCGAATCTATAGGGTATATTAATCCAATGCGCAGAGCCTATTAGGGAAATAGGAACTACACTACATGGCGCCCAACGTTTGGTAAGGCACTAATTTAACGCTAGATACTGAGTAACTCAGTCGTGCTTTTCTCAGAGACCCCTACTCACATACTCCATAAGACGTCTGGAGTGGGTAGGGTTAAGTATCCGCCAAAGCTAAATAGGACAAAAATCCTATATATTAGCTGTTTGGTTTGTTCAACGTTGAAGGATACAGTGTTCCAAAATATTGTGCACCTTATCTTTTGTTTCCTTGAAACTTGTTCTACATTTTTCAAAAAACAATGTCCCTGACTGGGGATACTGCCACCAAGAACGGTGTAGCTGCGGCTGATCCAGTCGTAATAGCTTTTAACTTTACAGGTTTAAATGAAACCAATGAGGGTGTTATAAACATCCCTCCAAACTTAAGGAGAGACATCACTCTAAAACTTATAAAACACGGCCTATCACCAAGAGGTGGTAGAGCAGTTTTCGTGAAAGAGGCACACGAATCCTTTCAGACAGAGGTATTCTATTCATGGATAGTATTCCCAGAATCAAATCCAGTAACAAGAGTGTTTCACTTCTTTAAAGAAGATGAACCACCAGAGGAATATATTCCTTTCGAGGATATTGAAATTCCACTCACATACCAGGAGCATCATCTCTGGTTTAAAGGCGCCCTAAAACATCACAAAACATTACCAGGCTCGGTCCACTAGGTAGACCAGGAGCAACATGGCCGATTCTAGTCGGCTACACACCTCATCCTGACATCCATGAAATGTCAGAAGAGGAATTACTTACTAAACTACAAGAGTTAATAAAAATTTACAGACAATTAGTCAAATATGTCATGCGGACTTTCACAGTCCAACCACCAATGACCATTCCAAATCAGACCCCTCAACAGGGGAATACACTAAAAATTACTCCACAGACTTTACACGCAGTCATGGGTAAAATGCCCACAAAACGTGAACAAATTCCATTCTGGATAGCTCAAAAAATTACTCAAATCGAAGCAGTATTTCCAAATACTAGCCCTTATGAGAAACACAGAATACTAACAATCTGTTTACCAATGGGGATCACACCACAACTGGAAAACTGCACCACTTGGGGCGCAGTCTTTGCTTCCATCTATACTAAAAACACAAGCGTTCCTGCAATATGAACATGAATGTCCTCTGCCCACTGAAATTCTGCCTCTCGATCAGTACGAATTTATAATTTATACTGACGGATCAGCACAACCCGCTACAGGGAGTAAGCAAGCTTACAGTGCAGCGTGCGCAATCGTTAAAGGTCGCATGCAAGATGGTAACTTCAGACCAATGGTCACTAAAACTCAATCTCTAGGAGATTGTACAGCTCAGCGAGCTGAGCTACAAGCATTCAAACTGGCACTTGAAAATACAGATCGCGAATTCCCCACACTTATAGTGTGCGATTCTTTTACTGTGTTCAGTCGTATAACGAATATATACAGAATTGGCTTGAAAATGGGTTCAAAGATGCAAAGGTGGCACAATAAAGCATAAAACGCTTTGGGAACAAGTAGTTCAGTTGAGAAACGAACTACCAAAAGCTCACGTGATACACACGCTGAGTCATCAACGTGATGGCGTTCACGTTGCAGGGAATTCATTGGCTGATGAAGCCGCAAAGGGGGCTGTTCAGACGGCTTCCGTAGCTGCGATCACTCGCTCAAAAACGAGAATAGACAATGAGATATTGTTGGCTGTCAATGCTTCAAGCAAAGGCAGTGGTGCAGCGTTACCAAAGAAATTTCCACTCAAGTACTCTTATGTAATTGATGCGAACAACGTTCCTTTGCTCGAATCCCTGGAGTGGGGGATAGGGTAATTCCAAACATGGAACGTAGATTAGGACTGATCCTAGCAGCACATGAGGGGATAGCCTCTGCCCATGCAGGTGTTTCTGCAACAGTATCTTTACTTAAACAAAGATATTGGTGGCCTGGCATTAGGAAACAGACCAAAAACTATGTTTTGGAATGTGAAATATGCCAACAGATGAAAGTCTCCACAGTGAACGTCCTGCGCAGACACCCCTGTTGATTTCAGACAAACCATTATCTTGTGTTTACCTGGACCACTGCGGTCCCTTGCAAAGGGACGGTAATTATAAATATATAATGGTCGCAGTGGATTCGTGCTCAAGGTTCCTATGGATGTGGCCTCAGCGCTCGGCTGACGCTCAAACTGTTATAAAAGATTTGCGAGTCTTTATCGGCACATACGCAATTGGCACACTACATTCTGACCAGGGCCCTGCGTTTAGCTCTCGGGCTTACAAAGAAGCCATGGCCAGTTTGGGCGTAGCATTGCGGTACTCCTCTCCGTTTCATCCTGAGGGAAATTCTGTTGTGGAAAGGAAAAACCGGGACATAAAGCAGTCTATAACAGCTAGAGTATTAGGTTCGGGTGATGGGTGGGTCAAACATCTTTATGGGGTTCAACGCTCATTAAATAATTTGCCTAGAAGTTCTCTAGGGGGGTCACTCCATATGAGGTCCTATTTGGGACAAGAGTGTGGGTTCCTGATCTCGAATGTAAAGGCACAGTGGTGGAAAATAAACCCTTTGATATCAAAGATCATTTTGCTGTTTTACAGGATCTAAATGAACTAAGATCGAAACAAAGCAACGTGTTCCTGAGCCAACCACCACTGGGGAAAAACCAGCAGTCCCAGCAAGGCCTGTCTGGATCCCAAAAGTTGGGGATCTAGTTAGAGAGAAGATTGCGGACAAGAAGGAATTTGGACCTTCTTACAGACAACCAGTAACTGTCCTAGCCGTCCACGGAACAAGAACAGTACTTCTGCCGCCCCTTGCTGGTAAAAAGGAGAAAAGATTTGTGTCAATTGACCTCATCAAACCACAGTATGTGGCCAATACTAAATAGTAGGCCTCGTGGGCTCCGACCTAGTAGCAGACGCACTCCTCTCGCTACTATCCAAGAGGTTCAGACTGAAAGACTCATAACCATCGAGAATTCAGCAGTAACAGATGAAGGACTAAGCAACAATGCTATGGAACTCATCCCTCTTGAAACTCAAGTAACAGTTCGTCCAGATACACCTGTCTACACCAACGTAACACGTGATCAACTGGTTCCAGCGATTTCAACGAATCCTGATTCAATTCCAACAATTGACCGAACTGCTTCTGGCTATTTCATTAACTTTGATACGTTTTCTGAGGATCCGAGTGAGCCTGAAATGACGCCAGCCTCAAAAACTTTCAAACAACAAGTACAAGACCTTTTTCATTTTCTGAAAAAGACTTATCTGGTTTCACCATGGATTGAAATATGGATTATTTCTGGAATATTTTTCTTTGTTTTGGCTAGCTTTGGTTATGACTCTTAGCATGCTTATAAATGGCAGATACATTCGTATGGACACTGAAAGTAAAAATGTGAACTTACTTTTAAAACCACACAAATCTTCCCATCGTGAAGCAAGAGACTTGTCAGCAGTGAACATCACAGCTGTTCCTATACAGGATGGTATAGTTTGGGACAAAACCGATTTCGACATATTCGGCCCTACGGAACTTTTGAAGATTCCACATTTATTTAAAATTTCATTAAGTGACTTTATTACCTCCAGTACCTATTCTGATGATTGGGACTTTGAGACTGTTAATGATATGATGTCTGATCTAGAAAGGTCTGCTGCGCTCTCTAACAATGAATACTTAGAGGGTTCATCAGACTACGAACAGCTTTATTGTTACAACCACTATGGTCATCATTTTTTGCATAAATCTGCATACCCTAGAAATGTGTTTATGTTTAACCAATGGGAACATTGTCCTACACCAACAAGGGGTAGTTCGAAAACGTTTGCAAATAAGTTTCCATATTTTTCAGGGTACAATACATCTGATCCAGAAACATTTTACTATAAGAATGTAAACAAAGCAGGACAGAAAATTATGTTAACTAATACAAAACAGATTTATTCGGCAGCCTTTATTACCCAGCTGTCTAGACAAGGATTTGACTTTTGGAAAGACACAATCGACACAAAGTCTGTCTGGGGTTCTAAAGATTGGCAAGTACAGGGGATAGAAGCTTTGTTTAGAGCCTGTATCATCCCACATCAAATAATGTTTTTGAATGACACTGTGCAACAAACGTCTTGCCTTGGTTTAGCCAAGATCAAAGACATGAACACACCTTCTGTACCAACACCTGCAAGTAATAGCACTACACAGGGAGCGGTCACAGTAGACACAATACTACAAAACAACAGATCAGATCCTGATTGGGGAAAAATAGTTGCTCTGGCCCACAGACACAAACATCTGTCAAGAAAGATTCCTGAATAGAATACAGGGCTTTACTATCCATAGGCCAGACCCACGTTATGTTCAACGACAACATCCGGGGATAGTAACAACATACAGTGTAGGAAAATTGTGCCTCGACTGGTTACAAAAATCTACACTCGAGGATGTGAAACAACACTTATATTTACTTAAAGAAGACGCAGACCTTAGGGATTTCTTGCAAGGACCAAGAAAACTGCGTCAAAAACGTTTCATATATGCCGGCATTTATGCTGCTTATAATGAAATATGGAAGGTTTCACAGGCAGAGGCCGCAGAACAAATACGTGAGCTTGATCGTATTAACTTAGAGAATTCTCTCACTGTGGTCGAAAATGGGTTAACAACTTTGTCATCCAGAATTTATTCATTGGACAACATTGTATCCTCTGCTATTGACATACTGGAACAAGATTTAGCCATGTTACATCAAGGCCAATCTCAGTTACGTTCTATTATGTTATTAGGCTGGATGCTGCAATCCTTGCGTGCAGGCTATGTGCCTTGGCGTTTTATCAACACGTCGTCTCTGTTTGCAGAATACAATCTAACAGATAAAGAGATCGAACTGGCACAAAGGGGAGCAAAGTATACAGTGCTGAGCATTGAAAAACTGGAAAAATTACCATTTACGGTAGCAGAAAAACCAGCTACAGAATGGCTTATCCATGGCAAAATAACTCTGCCTGTCACTACTTTTCATTTTCAGTATTGCCTCAAACAAATGCAAGCAGGCAAATATGAAAGGTTGGGTAAAGAATACATTAAGACATCCTGGGATTTACCTTACGAATACAGATGTTTGAGTGGGGATCGTGAAGTGTTTCTAAGCGGTACACACTGTGAAAATGCACTGAGCGGTTCACTCATATGTCAGGACATTTCTTTACACAGGGCTTGTAATGGTTCTGTGGCAAACTTGTCCTGCCACCTGCAGGGTACACCGGCTGCTGTGATTAATCCAACATTTGGACAACTTTCTAATGGGAGTTACCTCATGTTGAATGATCAGAGTTGCTGTGGCGTGTTGCCAGGAATCCCATATCTGGTAACGGTTAGCTCCAGGGTTACTTGTTGTATGCAAGTATTGTTCCCCCAAATAGAGACAGTCAGGGAGTCGCCTCTATGGCCTTCATTGAATGTTACTTTTATACGTTTTGATACTTTAAGCAGAATGAAAGCCATGCTTTTACAACAGACCGTGCCTTTGACCTCGGCCAAAGAAATCTATGATTTACAAATTGCAAGGACTTAGGCTGAGATACAGGCTTTAATTCGTACAAACTTCCCTATACATTTCGTAGAAATGATGGGACGTATCTTAAACATGTCTGATACGAGCGGGATTGTACATGTATTTAAGACCATCTGTTCAGGACTGTTAACACCTTTTGAGGCAGTCCTCGGAATCATTCCAAACTTCGCACATTCGGTGTTTGGTGGTGTGCCATTAATTCTAGCACTTGTTGCAGGAATCCTGTTTTTATTCCTACTACTACGCTATGGCAAGCCTATCCACCGGCGTCACTCCCAGCAATTTGGAGAAAGCTCTCCTAGAACGGAAGTGCCGTGAGCGCATAGTGCAACTTTTGGGCATACCTCGTCTACGGGAACTTAATACAACATGGTTCCTGTCATTTAGACCAATCTGGCAAGATTGCATCTTACCTGTTCTACGCTGCCTGCTTTGCGGGGAAGAATGCGTGCTAGACACCTGTCTAACACTCCCATCAGCCATGCCAACGGATATCGATACTCTGCTGGACCCGATAACGGCCCATGCTCTGTGTTGTCCCCAGAGGCTACCAATCCTGATGACGGCATTCCTTGAGATCTCACAGACGCTTCCTGCTGCTGCTGAGGTACGAGATGGATCAACAGGCACACAGGTAACAACGGACGCTAACATTGCTGCGGCTTCCTATGCTGAAGGCGATGCTTCACATCTCTGTGCAGTTAACCTTCTAAAGGAGGTATTCCAACTGTCACCGACATCGGTAGGCAATCTTTTGTCTACAGGAATAGATGATTTCATGTTTACACCAGACCCATACACTGACTTTGATTCGGCTCACAGTGTACCAGGGACGCAATGAATTTGGCCTCCATATTTTCAAAACAGAACAAAACTTGGAACTCTTCCTAAAAATTGAATTTTATTTTCTTTTTCTATTTTTGAAAATACATGGCAATTCAATCTGCTTACAGTAGAACTAATCATATAGAACGGACTTCTTTGAATACTTCCAGGGACACATTGTCACCTTATTTACCACAATTTCATTCAGTACCATGATATGAAATGGCTTTGATTTTTGAATACTTGTCAACCATTTCGTCATATGTATATATTTCTGTTTTATCATTCATGTTGCATTTATTTACAATATATGCTTAGAATGAAAAAATGCTTTAAAATGTACAGTACCTATTGCATTACATGTTTAGCAACAGTTTCTTTTAAACAACTTCTTTTAATATGCTTTTAGAAATGTTTTTAGCAACATGTGGTACTCAGTTTAATGTTTAGCATTTCATGTTTAGCATTTAGTACTATCGTTCATTCGAAAGTGGAGTGGGTGTTGTATTCCACTTTAGGTGTCCATATATAGGTTTTCCTGAAACATGTCCTTATATAGGCACAATTCGCATTGCCCTTATATAGGCATAAGATCCCTGTCCTTATTTAGGCATTAGCCATGCTATCCAAATACAGGCATGGTCACCTACATCCGTCCACCCTAACGTCACAACGAGTTCTTAAAACCAGACCCTTAAGCTCTTGGGAGTTCCCCTAGCACAGGATTATTGATTTCTCTAAGAACTCATTTATTATGTATGAACCGCTATTCCTTAAGGGTTCATTCCTGACGTCTTCCTCTGCCCGACTTTACGTCAATGCTAACATTCCAAGGCACCTAGCGGGTATAAATATACCTTCCCTTGCCCAAGCAAGTAGGAGGAGACCTCGACTTTAGAGGAGCCCATATCCCGGCCTGACGCACTGACAAGAGACGCTGTCATCCCTGCTCGCAGAGAATCCAGCTTCCAGTGTTCTGACTCCCTTCGCGGGGTGTTAGAGTTCGAGACCCGGAAAGAGATTCCCACCTCTCTCATTCTCAAGGTATGGAGCTGACTAGAACCTAGAGGGACTCTTGGCCTACCAGACTCTTGGCATACCAGACTCTTGGCATACCAGACTCTTGGCATACTATAGCATACCATACTATAGAATACATCACCTACTTCTTACCTTGCACTACACTTAGGTTAGGTTCACTGGGGTAGAACTAGTTAGAGAAGCATCTTATGAGTACTCGCATTTTTAGCTTATGTTATTTATGTATATGAATATATGTGTCATAGCTAAAAGATAATGCTAGTGCAGTATTATTTCTTTCTACTGCTTACGCTGTACATTATATATCTCGCATACTGTCTTACAATTGTAACAGCGCATATCTCTTACACGAGAAACAAGACAGTTCAATAAATCCTTTTATTGAAACGCCCGTCTATTCTTTCTGTGTAACTCTGAAGAAACTAAGCATGCACGATTAGCTGAGTGAAACTGTTATCTGTTGTTTCCACGATTCTGAGAGTATTCCGATTCTAAAGGGAAACAAAGTTGTCATGTTTATGCGGTTGCCAGAAACTACTCCCTTCTTGTTTACAAGGAGTTTCTATTGGCCTCTGAGTTAGCTGGCACAAAGTAATTAAGTTTAATATACTCGATAGGGACATACTGACCTCAGTCCTATGTCGAATCTATAGGGTATATTATTCCAATGCGCAGAGCCTATTAGGGAAATAGGAACTACACTACAAGCCCGACCGAAGGCAGACGTGTCCTCTGTTGTGGTGGGATATGTGAGCAATCCCAACGATGCAACAAGTTGTTGGGCCATGTGCTGTGGGTGGCAATCGGATGTGTCTGCAGGAATGTAGTTACTCGTCCATGAATACCCGTGCAGCTTCATGTGCAATGTGTTCCAATAGTACGTCGTTGTCGTGTTCAAGGAACACCAGGGTGAGCCAATCCATTAGGTGGTCCGGGCAGGTGTGCTCAGCCCACGCTGTCTCACTGATCCGCAACACAGCCCAATAGGGGAGCGCCTCGATGTGGTCACTGCACACGAGAAATTGTGCAATCTCCCATGCACAACTACCAATACATATGCAGTATGTCAAGGCATCCCATGCACGGCTGTCTCGGTTACACTCCTGTTCGTGATCCAACAGGGGGCGCAGACACAAGTCATAGTCCAATTCATCAACAGTTGTGTTGGATAGGCAGACATCCATGGGATACTCGAATGTGCATGTTCGGCAGTGGAACCAGGGCTGGACGCAGGTGACGTGGGCAATGCGGAAGCTGAGCCTGTAACTGATCCGCAGCACTGCCAGTGGCAGTGCGCCCAGTAAATGCAGCATACGTGCACGGTACTGTTCCATGTGACGGGGTTGTGCATGTGCCTGGTATGGCCTGCCATTGTGTTGGTGCGTCTCGTGAACCGGCACTCTTCTGAACTGCGGCAGTTGTGTGGAGGATATGCCACAGCTCTGAGCAATGATTCATATGTGTGTGCAACGTTGTGGGTTATGGGTTGCTGTTTCCGTGAGTGTCAAGGGCATCCCATGCGGGGGTACCACAGGCAGGGGCTTCTGTGTGTGAGCTGTGGATAAGTCGGATGGTTCATTAGCGGAATGCGTGGTGTGGGAGTCATCCCCGTCTGCCATTACATCTCTATCAGGGTGTTCCAGGCGCATTCTGGACCAAGGTCAGAGGTGCAGGTGTCCTCCCGCCTTCTGCATTGGGACAATGGTGCTTTCATCCCTGATGTTTGTCTGACTACTACTTGCATTTTTGGAATGTGATGTGGCTTTGGCGCTGAGATTGGGTCACGGCCTTGGGCTCATGGTGTACGGATGGCGATGCACACACACATGTTGGCATGTGGAGCCAGGTGCCCGGGCGGCCTTGCGCTGCTTGTGCTATCTCACTCCGTCTCCCTCCCTCACTCTCTCCCTCTCTTTCCTTTGTTGGGCGCATGGCACACCTTCTTCTCTTGGATTTGGTCTTCCAGGCTGTGTGCTACGGATTGTCCTGTGAGGAGCCGCTAGGACTCATCCTAAGGGTTGTTTCTGCTTTTGTTTGTATGGTGTTTTGTGTTGGTGATTGCATTGCTGTATGACTGATTCTCCATGTTCTGGCCACGCATGTATGTTTATTTTCCTGCTTGTGCGACATCAGGCAAAATGTTTGTTTTGGGATTTGTGGTGTTGTTGTGCAATTTCTTAGTCCAGGGTTGGGGGTGGTCCTGGGGGGGGGTGTTGCGGGCCTGGGTGTGGTGTTGGTAGGTGTTGTGGCCCTCTTGGGTGTCCATGCTGCATGTTCAGTTGCTCGTGGGCATCTGTTGTCCTTCATGTGTGGCTCTGGGCTGTGCTCCCTTTTGTGGTGCTGGCTGCCGTCCGACTTTACACCAGGTCAGAGCAGGTGTAAATTTCCTGGTGCTAACGCGCCTTATCGCCTGTTTTGAGTTCTTATCGCCGATGTGGCTGGTCGTTGTGAATGTTGAGGTGTGATGTTGTCTCGGCTTTTGGCACGGGAACGCCTACTCTGCATCTCATTAGCGATATTTGCGGGGGTCCTCTGTGGTGATGTTTTTTGCGGCTGCTATCGCGGGTAAACTGGTGCTGTGGGCTGTTGACACCGGCTTGTGAATGGGGTGGTAAATTTATCACGACTTTGGCTGCGATAAAGTGCCGTTAATTCGGCGATAGCTCCTTGTGAATATGCCCCTGTATCTTTCACCTTCTGATACAAGACAGCAATGGAAGATGCGAATCAAAAAGGCTGGTGGAAAACTAGAGAGTAAAATTGATCTCAACATGAGGATGAAATAACAGGAGAGTCAGAGAACAAATATGGATAAGATAGAAAAAGGGTGAGAAACAATGAGGTCAGGAAAAAAAAGTGGATAAGTGCACAAAAGAGATTATGAGTAGAAATGGTCAGAAGAGGGCAATACAAGAAAGACTGACAAAAAGTATGACATGCACAGAGGGTTAGGGAACAAAGGACACAAGAGTCAACCAAAGGTTATGTACTAGAAATTGCTCCTAAAAAGTGCTTTCAAATTGTTACAAAATTAGTAAGAAAAGATTTTTCAAATAAGGGTAAACACACCAAGCCTGGCTTCAGGGAGGTGGGGCAACAGGCTTTAAAACTTGAATCGAATGAGAGGGCCAGGCACTTGCATGCAGGACTCCTCAACCAAGAGGCCCCAGAAGAGTCAGGTAGACCATGTAGACACAAGACCAGTTCTCTTCAAGCGCTCTCTAGTTACCTGCAATGGATGGTTAGATCATCCCTTCCATGTGCGTTTTTTTAGGTCTCACCTGAGATAACCTAAGATAACGCATGTGCTGTTGCTTACAAGATCTTTTGTTACTTAAAAAAACTAAAAAAGGTTTACAGTCTGTCCACTGCTTACCATTGGTTGGGTTCATCGACACTCATTTCCTTGCTTGTTATTCGTCAGCACATGCAGGTTTCACTTTTTTCCTTTGTGTAGCTGTGCCTTTGAGAGAGCATGGACCAAGTACCGATTAATTCTTTATTAGTGTCCTTCTGCTGCTCACGCACGGGTTCAGATATTTGTTTTTTTTTGCTTCCCCCGTTGTTGTTGCTTTCCTGTCATTGTTGCTTGTACCCACCAATCTCCCCCCCCCCTGTTGTTGTTACTTGTCTCCCTCCAATTGTTGTTTGTTGCCCTCTCGTCGTCGTTGCTTGCCTCACCCACCCGCAAGGAAAAAACAAGCATTGGCAAAGCCAATAGGTCTTGCCTATGTGGGATGTTTTAGTTTTGTCAATGTTTTTTGTAGCCATGTTGTACAGCAGCACAGCTGCTGTGAAGCATAGTTGAAAGTAAAAATAAAAAGTGCTATGTCGCAGTCAGCGTTGACTGTGTCACAGCGCTCTCTTTAAAAATGTACTTTTAACCATGCTGTACAGAAGCTAGGCTGCTGTACAACATCGGTAAAAATATACTGACAAAGCCAAAAAGCCCTATTATTTGGCTTTCTGCATGTTTTTAAGCCATATTATACAGCAGCGTGGTTGCTGTGCAGCATGCATTGGAAGTAAAATAAAAAGCGCTATGACGCAGTCAACATTTACCGAATCATAGCGCTTTTTATTTTTTTTCCTACATCCATGCTGCACAGCAACTACCCTGCTGTACAACACGGCTAAAAACATTGACAAAGCCAATAGTTCTCGCATAGGCAAGAGCTTTTGGCTTTGCAAAGGCTTGTGTTAATTCTGGAACTTTAGCCCTAAAATGGGATAAAAACAGAAGTACAAATCAGAATGAAAAAAAGCCTGACCAGAGAGACTCATGCATTTGGCAATATTAAAGGTGCTCTTGGGTCAGAAAATACTGAGAAAACCAAAACTATCTTCATCTCCACCTCAAGCAGATGTAGGCCGCTGGTCTTAGCATGCTCCGTGGCACATAAGACACCATAAGGAAAGAAAAGAACAGTGTCTTAAAGATTAGCTTTTTCTCAGGAGAACCGACGCGCTGCATTTAACACTTGCTATGCCCTTTCTCCTAATTATATTATCACTCAGATGTCCCAAAAACAAAGATTCACCATTTTTAGGTCTCGCCTAGACAGCGCATGTGCGGTGTGTTCAAGATCTTATATTTTCTTTCAGTGGTCTTAGAGCCCTTTCATTGTTTACCATTGGTTGGCTTCATAGTCATTCTCATTTGCATGCTTCTTATTGGTCAGCTGCTTAAGGCTTCCTTCCTCTTTGTGTGTTTGTCCCTCCCTTGGATCATGGACCGATACTTGTGTCCTTCCACTGCTCATTTTTAAGGCACTACTTTTTTTCTTTGTTTTTAAGCACTCTATCAGAGTGCGTCTTTTCTCATTTATTTCTTGTTCCCTCCATGTGTTGCTTGCCCTCACCTGGCCTCCTTTCTTCCGTTGTTATCTGTGGTGTTGCTGTACAACCTACCCTCCCTCCTTTTGTTGTTGCCCGTGTTAATTGCCCCACCCATCTTTCTTTCCTTGTCGTGTTGTTGCTTGCCCCACCCTCTCCCTCTCATCCTCCGATGTTGGTGTTCTTGCTCCCAGCCCCCCCTCACAGCCTCTGTTGTCCGTGTTTCCCCTGCCTTACCCTCCCTCCACATTGCCTAACCATGTTGCCTCCCACCCTCCGTGTTGCCTCCCTCCCAACAATAAACTAAAAAAAATAAAGTGCTTTGGTCGAGTCATAGCACTTTTTTCCCCAGCCCCTTCGTTGTCTGTGTTGTCCCCACAATCCTCCTTTCCCTGGCTCATGCCCTGTCAGCAATAAAAAAACAAGCATTGGCAAAGCCAATAGATCTCCCTTATGCAAGACCTATTGGCTTTGCCAATATGTTTCAGCCATGTTGTACACCAGGTTGGCAGCTGTAAAGCATGGGTAAGAGTTAGTGGTGTAAAGAAGAGTGGCGGGGAGTGTTGTAAAGTAGAAGGTCGTGGAGTTGAGTGGGGTGTTATGGAGTGGCATGGAGTGGTGTAGAGTTGAGTAGAGTGGAGTGTCATGGAGTGGAGTAGAGTGTAGTTTCATAGAGTATTGTGGAGTGTAGTGGAGGGAGTAGAGTGTCTTAGAGTGGAAGGGCATAGAGTGGAGTAGTGTCATAGAGCTGAGTTGTGTAGAGTTCAGTAGATTGTCAGAGTGGAGTGGCATAGAGTGTTTTGCAGAGGTGTAGAGTGGAGTGGCATAGAGGATGTTGCTTAGAGTGGAGTAGGGTGTTGTAGAGTACAGTGGCATAGAGCGGAGTAGATTTTCGTAGAATGGAATGGCATACAGTGGAGTAGTGTTGTAGAGTGGAATGGCATAGAGTGTCGCAGAGTGGAGTGGCATGGAGTGGCGTAGACTGGAGCAGCATATAGTGGAGTACTGGATTGGCATAGAGTGGAGTATAGAGGAGTAGTATGTCATAGAATAGAGTGAAGTAAAGTGGCATGGAGTGGCGTACATGGAGTTGCGTAGAGCGTCGTAGAGTGAAGTAGTGTTATAGAGTGGCATAAAGTGTTGTAGAATGGAGTGGCATAGAAGGGAGTAAAGTGGCCTAGAGTGAAGTGGGGTAAAGCACAGTGATACAGAGTAGATTGGTAGACAGTGCAGTGACTTAGAGTGCATTGGTTTTGAGTAAATTGGCGTAGAGTGCATTGTGTAGAGTGTAGTGACAGAGTAGAGTTGCATTGAGTGGGAAAGAGTAGAGTGACGCAGAGTAGAGTGGCACAGAGTAGATTTCAGTGGCGTAGAGTGCAATAGCGCAGGGTAGAATGGCGCAGGGTGGAGTAGAGTGGTGTAGAGTGCAGTGGAGTGAAGTAGATTGTTTCAGAGTAGAGTGCAGTGGCGGCCAGCACGGATCGGAGGTAGGGGGGTGGGGGGAGGGGTGGGGAGGACGCGGGGGAAGCGGGTAGCAAAAAATAAAATAAAAAACTTACCTTCTTGCCACTTCCTCGTCGCGTCTCTCCTCCGTAGTCCTCCCTCTCCGACCTAAACAACAGGAAGCACACCCAGGCTCCCAGTCAGCCAATCACAACGCTGCCTTAGCAGCATTGCGATTGGTCTGAGCGCCGTGTTTCGGCGCTCAGACGCTGACTGGGAGCCTGGGCATATTCTCGCCTGCATGGAGAACATGCGAAGTGCGCAAGACCGTTCTGGGCGGCCCGAAAGGGCCGGCCAAGCAGTCATTGTGCACTTAGGAGGGTGCTACCACTCCTCTCCTGACCCCGCCCCCTCTCATAAAGCTGGGGAAGTAGGAGAAAATAAAATGAAAATAACACAAGTTATTATCTTTTTATTTTCTCTTTATTTCACTGCTAAAAAGCAGTGGGGCGATGCTCCTCTGCCTTATCAGAGGAGCCGCCACTGGTAGAGTGAAGTGTTGCAGGGTAAAGTGGAGTGGTGCACCATAGAGTGCAAAGCTTGCAGAGGTGTAGAGTGCAGTGGAGTAGAGTGCAGTGGCCTACAGTGCAGGGTTGCAGAGTAGAGTGCAATGGCAGAATGCAGGAGTGCAGAGTAGCGTAGATTAAGTTCAGTGGCAGAGAGTGCAGTGTTGCATAGTAGAGTGTCTTACAGTGCAGTGGCGTAGAGTGCATTGGTATAGAGTGCATTGGCATAGAATGTAATGGCATAGAGTGCTGCAGACTAGAGTGCTGTAGAGAGCAGTGGAGTACAGAGGTGCAAAGTAGAATACAGTGGGGAAGAGTGTAGTAACATAGAGCGCAATGGTGTAGAGTGGCATAGTATACAGTGGTGTAGAGTTCAGTGGTGGAGAATGCAGTCTTGCAGACTAGAATGTCTTAGAGTGCAGTGGTGTAGACTGCACTGGCGTAGACTGCAGTGGCGTAGAGTAGAGTGTTGCAGAGTAGAGTGCTGTAGAGAGCAGTGGCATACACTACAGTAGTGCAGAATAGAATAGAGTGGCATAGAGTGCAGTGACGTAGAGCGCAATGGTGTAGAGTGGAATAGCATGCAATGGTGTAGAGTGCAGTGGTGTAGAGTGCAGTGTTGCAGCGTAGAGTGACATGTGGTGCAGAGTAGTTGGTGTAGAGTGCAGTGGCGTAGAGTGCATTGGTTTTGATTAAAGTGGTGTAGAGTACATTGGGTAGAGTGCAGTGGTTTAGACTACCATGGTATAGAGTGCAGAGTGAGTGAGAACGGTGCAGAGTAGAGTGGAGCTGCATAGAGTAGAGTGGCATAGAAATGTTGCTCGTATATGAATTTACCTTGAAAAAATTAAAGACAGGATGCATTTGGCAAAACAGGAACACTTGCTTTAATTAAACGCAGCGATCGGAAGAACAGGCAACAGAGTCGGAGTATGAAGCACATTGGTTTCGGCTGTCTTTTTATACATTACATGAAGTGTCATAAAGCAATTTGTACATTCCTTTGGAGACAGAAATCTGGGACTAGTCACAAGACCATAAATCTGGTCATTTGATAAGAAGCGCAGGTGGGTCTTGACCTTGCGGGAACACAATGGGGGGGCCAGTGGGTACATGTCCAGATGTCCGGCATGGGGAGCCTGTGATCACTGCGTGTAGTGTGCATGCTGTGTTCTGATTGGCTGAGTGTTCCTAACTTAGTGTGGCATCTGACTTTATGGTGTTTTGGGAACGTGCGCCCCTCTGGCCAAACGTGTTTTATTGGGGCCAATCTCCTAAGACCATTGTGGTGTCGCTGCCTATCTGTGGGATCAATCTAGGTTTTCCTGTTCGCGTGCTTGTCTAAGGGTTACGTGTCATCCACCTGTGATCTTTCAATCATTTGCTCCAGGCCTAGATCGCAGGGCCAGCCTGGCCACGTATTTCTGATTCGGGGTTGATGGGGAGGTCATATCGGGTGGATTCTCACAACATTGATGCGAGTTCGTTGCTATATGTACATTTATCATGGCGTACATCAACATCAGACTTATCAATATTAACAGAGGGGAGTAGAGTAAATTGTTTTGGAGTAGAGTGAGGTGGCGTAGAGTCGAGTGGTGCAGGGTAGAGTGGAGTGGCATAGAGTAGTGGCATAGAGTGGAGTGGTGTAGAGTAGACTGGAGTAGTCTAGACAGGAGTGGTGTACAGTCTAGTGGCGAAGAGTGCAGTGGTGCATAGTAAAGTAGAGTGCATTGATATAGAGTATAGTGGTGCAGAGTAGAATACAGAAGTGTAGAGTGAGGTGGCATAGATTGTAGTGGCGTAGCATAGAGTGGTGCAGTGGCATAGAGTGCAGTGACACAGAATTGAGTGGCATAGAGTCTATTGATGTAGAGTGCAGTGGCATAGAGTAGAGTGGTGCAGAGTAAAGTGGCGTAGAGAGCAGTGGCATAGAGTACAGTGGTGCAGAGTAGAATAGAGTGGCATGGAGTGTAGTGACGTAGAGTGTTGCAGAGTAGAGTGCAGTGGCATAGAATAGAGTGTTGCAAGTAGAGTACAGTGGCATACAGTTCAGTGGCTTAGAGTGTTTTTTTTTAGTAAAGTGGCATACAGTGCAGCAGCGTAGAGTGCAGTGACGTAAAGTGGAATAGAGTGGCGTAAAGTGCAGTGGCATAGTGTAGATTGTTTCAGAGTAGATTTAAGCGGCATAGAGTAGAGTGCTGTAGAGTGCAGTGTTGTAGAGTACAGTGGTGCAGAGTAGATTAGAGATACTTAGAGTGGATTGGCGCAGAGTGGGTTGGCTCAGCGTGTAGTGGCATAGAGTGCATTGGCATAGAGTGGTGCAGAGTGGAGTGCAGTGGCGTAGAGTGCAGTGGCATAGAGTGGTGCAGAGTAGAGTGCAGTGGTATAGAGTGCAGTGGCATAGAGTAGAGTGGCATATAGTTCAGTGGTGGATAGTAGAGTGGCGTAGAGTACATTGGCATATAGTGAAGTGAGTAAAGTGTTGCAGAGTAGAGTGGGGTAGAGAGCAGAGGCATAGAGTACAGTGGTGTAGAGTAGAACAGAGTGGTGTATAGTGCAGTGATGTAGAGTACAATGGTGTAGAGTATAATGGCGTAGAGTGCAGTGGTTCAGAGTAGATTGGCGTAGAGTGTATTGTTATTGAGTAACATGGTGTAGAGTGCATTGGCATAGAGTGCAGTCGTTTGAGTAAAGCGCAGTGAAGTAGAGTAGAGTGGTACGCAGTAGAGTGGTGCAGAGTGGAGTGATGCAGTGTAGATTACAGTGGCATAGAGTAGATTGGAGTGGCACAGAGTAGATTGTTTCAGAGTAGAGTGAAGTGGTGTAGAGTAGAATGGTGCACAGCGGAGTGGAGTGGTGAAGGGTAGAAAGCAGTGGCATAGAGTGCAGTGGCGTAGAGTACAGCAATGCAGAGTAGATTTGAGTGGCATAGAGTGCACTGGCATGGAGTGGTACAGAGTAGAGTGGGGTAGAGAGCAGTGGCATAGAGTACAGTGGTGTAGAGTAGAACAGAGTGGTGTATAGTGCAGTGATGTAGAGTACAATGGTGTAGAGTGAAGTGGTGTAGAGTAGAATGGTGCACAGCGGAGTGGAGTGGTGAAGGGTAGAAAGCAGTGGCATAGAGTGCAGTGGCGTATGCAGAGTAGATTTGAGTGGCATAGAGTGGATAGCATAGAGTGCACTGGCATGGAGTGGTACAGAGTAGAGTGCATTGGCATAGAGTGCAGGGTTGCAGAGTGGAGTGGCATAGAGTGAAGTGGCGTAGAGTGGTATGTGTGGAATGGAGTTGTGTAGAGTGCAGCAGCAAGTGCAGTGGTGCATAGTCGAGTGGGGGAGTGCATTGGCATAGAGTGATGTAAAAGTAGAGAGGCATAGAGTGAAGTGGCATAGAGTGGAATGGTGCAGAGTAGAGTGCAGTGACAGTGTGGATCGGCGTAGTGAGGAATAATGCAGAGTAGAGTGCAGTGGTGTGGAATGGTGTAAAGTGGAGTATGCACATTGTGGTAGCGCACTGCTATTCTACATATCTTTAATTGAAATGACCACTATATTTGCACAAACATACAGTTTTATTGATAAAAGTATACAGCGCACAAACTATAATGTGTGGAAATGTCATCACCTGGTGTATTGATTTGTTTTGATGATAGTAAAATATTTGTTTCCACCACACTTCAGAATTAGCCCCATTAGCCAGCATGATGTTAAAAAAAATCCGCTCATTTTTAAGTCAGAGAAAGAAAAGTAAACACCAAGCTCCCTCGAAATGCAGCACCTGACATTTGACCTCTGTCTTTGAATGAACAGCAAATGTGACAAGATAAGAAGAAGATTTAAAGGCCTGCTTACAGAAAGGGAGCACTTGGAATGATACTATTAATGATGTTTGCGCAAGGGAAGGGACAAACTCAAGCTGGACAGCCTAAAACAAACAACCACTGGCAAAGCCAATAGGTCTTGCCTATGGGCGAACTATTGGTGTTGTCAGTTGAGTTGGGATGGTGGGTGAGAGGGCGGTTAGGGGTAGGGAACTGGTGGAGAGCGTGACTGTAAAAAAGTGTCACGACACGGTCAGCATTGCCTGTGTCATAGCACTTTTTTTTCAAGCAAAACGAGGGAGGTGCAGGGCAAGACAAAGGTGGCACCAGATGCTCTGTTGCTCTTGGGCGAAGTTTGTACTTTATAAAATAACAAAAATAAAGTGTTGTACATTTATCACATGGCTTGGATACCAACATCCTTTTAAGCGTGCTCTGTTAATACAACAGTCGGCCTGCTATACCAAATACCTAATCAAATCAAGATTCTATGGCAGAAGGACCATTAGTACAGCATCTTTGCTTTCCCTTCTAGGTACCAAAAGAAAAGCCAACACAAATTGAGCCAATCAAGATACAGTTTGGGATTAGACAATTACATTGCATTTTCAGATGTTTGTGTACGATTTACTGTCATGCTAGCCATTCATTCAAACTACTCCTAGTGTTCACCCTCACGTGCTGTATGCAGAACAGACAGTTCCGAGCTTGCACAAGTGCTGACTTTTACAGCTGTTTAAAAAGGGGCAGAAAGACATATCTTGGGCTATTCAAGTGGTCCTTTAGATATAAATAACTCCAGCGTCTTGCCTCGCACACCGTAGCAGTGGTGCAGTGAATATTTAGAGTTGACAGCCGCAGCTCACAATGTTGCTGGACAGGGACGCTTACATGCCGTGGTTGACGGCTGGGCCGCGTTGCTGTGTGCTCCGTTTACTTTTTTTACACTGCCGTTGCTGTGTTTCTACATTAAAAAACGCAACATCATGAAGCGTATTCAATAAAAAAAGGCAAAATAGTACCTCGATCACAGTGCGAGCAGCGGAGGGACACTGATTATTAAAGGTAATTAATCTGTACTTGGTCCGTGCGCCACTGAGAGAAAAGGAAGTGACGCATCACCAGTGCTGCCCAATGAGAAGGCAACAAAGAACAGAGACAGTGATGCCAACGAATGATAAGCAGCAGGCGGGTTCCAAGCCCATTACTAGACATAAGAGTCTCGCAAGCGAGAGCACATGCGCTAGTGCATGCTCTCGCAGGCTAGACCTAATAAGGCCGTAAATAGAAAGCAAGAAAATGTGAGCTACAAACCAAGAAGCTAATGGTGAGCAACGGGGAGAATTCATTCCCAGGGAAGCTTTCCGAATGTCCCCGAGGTGTTGTTAGCAAACCAGACAGCTGCACTATCTGGTAGGCTTTGACCTGATGACACAGCCAGCACTGGCCACATCATAGACCTTTTTTTTTATTTTTTACTTTCAGCCATGTGCTGCTGTGCCCTGCGGATCACAGATGCAAAGCCGATTGGGTGCGTCACCAGCTGTTGTGTCTTCTGCCGCCAGAGTGGCTGACTTTGAAGCTGGGGAACCAGGTTCGAGTCTGGCGGGAGGCTCAAGCATCCTGTGATTCTGGGCAAATCACTTAATCTCCCCGTGCCTAAAACAAAATAAAAATTATGATGAATGTGTCCGTCTGAGATGCAACTGGTACTCATGTAAAGCGCTCTGATACCTTCGGGTGGAGTACGCGCTATATAAAACTGCAAAAAAGCAGATACACACAGAAGATCGGGAGCAACCAACTTTCTTCACCGTCTATCCACTCAACTACTCCGCTCCTCCCAATTCCTCGTCACTTCCCTTTTTAGGGCGAGCCTAGAGTCAGCATGCATGCACTACTCTGCGAGGCATTCTGTATTGGTATGAGCAGTTTGGCCATGCCCACCACTTTTAATTGGTTCTTTCTTGTGCCTTTCTAACTGCTTCTCTTTTGTGTGGTGAATTTTGCCATTTGTCCCTCCTTTGGCTGTGATCGTCACGCCCAAGGCGACTGGCCCTCTTACATGGGTCATTTCACTTCAGGCATTTGATACTTTCGGCACACTCTTTTTAAATATGCTTTTTTGGAGGGAACATGAGCGCTTGTGTTTGGAGTCGCTACATACCCGTTTCGGCACAGAGTTCCTGAAGAGACCGGTTCCTATATTATGTCTTAAGGAAAGGGTGCAGTACCACAGGCTGTTACTAGGGAAACCTAGTAACAGCCTGTGGTACTGCAACCTTTCCTTAAAATATAATATTTACATTCTATTACGCAGATGGAGTGGGCTATGCTAATGAAGCCCACGAACAAGATTGCGCTACATGAGGAAACAGTGGCTGCAGGGGCTGGGCGAGAGAGCACCGGAATGAGGCTTTTCTCGGGTGAAACTGCCCTGGAAGGAAGCAGCACTGGTTACACAGGAGTGGCACAAGTAGCCGAGGATGATGCAGCACTGGAACAAGGCTGCACTGTGTCTGGATTGGATAAAAAACTGTGGCTGCGGCAAGGAGAAATATAAAAGCAGACTAAACTTATAAGCATGGCGGCCTGTGAACCAGGTGCCATGACAATAAGTGGCAGTGGAAGTGAGGTCTGGAAGCCCCAGCCTATAGAGAGCTGGGAATGCAGAGCTACGCGGAATGACCCAATGGCAAACAGCAGAAAGCAGCAGGCGGGATTATACTCCATATAGCTGCAATTGCTCTATAGAGCTGCAATTGACGCTTGCCGCGAGGCTCCGTCCTAAGGTTTTTTTAAATATTGTGTTCTGTGTGTTATCATTGCACCACCTCGTGTGGGTTTTATGGTGTGCTTTGACCTCTGCCTAGCACTCGCTCCTCGAACACTGCATTTCTCTACTTTGGAATTTTATCTGCTTGTTTAAAATTGTTTCTTAACTTGCTGAAGTACCTGCTCACCTGGGCTTTGCTTCCGCTGTCCCCGGTCCGTCACGGCTCTTGGTGCCGTTTGTACGGAGGGACGCGGCTCCTCCCACTTTCAATTGGCCTCATTTCCGGCCAGGGGGTATTTATAGCGGATGGGGGCTCGGCCGCGCAGCGGACGCGCGCAGCGGGCGCGCCACTGGCGCGCCGAAGGCGCGCCTAAGGCAAGCCCGTCTGCGCCCGTCCGCGCCAGGCCTACGCCAGCCGCCAGCCACTCTGCTAGTTTAGAGGGGAACCTCTTCTTTTACTCCCGCGATAACCTCCTGGCTATCAGATCTTCAATGAACACGGTCTGCTCTCCCCTATCTAACATCCCTATGGGTCCTTTTTGTTGCAGGAATTGTGGCTATAACTCTGAAGTTACCCTGCGACCCCCCCCTAAAAGATCGCTGGCGTCAGGACAGAATATTAAAATGCTCAGTCTTAACTGCCGGTCATTGGTCAAACACTATTTAGATGTTTTCGACCTACTTCAAGATGAGCTTCCGGATGTCCTTTTCCTGACAGAAACTTGGCTGTCAGCCGACACGTTGGTTGAACCGGGTCTGGCACTCCCCACAGGCTATAGCATTTGTACCCTCAATCGAGAATCAAGGGGGGGCGGGGTGGCAGTTGTTTGTAAATCACACTTTACCTGCACATTGGTTAAGGAGGATGTAGCGGGATGTGAGTGTGGCCGCTTTGGGATCTCTCTCAACTCTAACTTCACCTTGTCGGGACTAATAGTTTATCACCCGCCGGGCCCCTCCAAGGAGGGGAGGATTGCGCTGGCAGACCTAGTAGGCACTCTGGTCGTGAGGTATGCCAACTTTCTGGTCATTGGTGATTTAAACCTTCACCTTGACAACCCTCACGACTCTGAAGCGGTTAATCTTTCTACGGACCTAGAGGCCTGCCAGCTGCATCAATTGGTCCATGGTCCCACTCACTCTGCGGGCCATTTACTGGACCCAGTTTTCTCTAACCTTCCAGGTCTCTCTGTCTTAACCCCCTCTCCTTTGTGCTGGACGGATCATTATTTGATCTCTATGAAGCTTCCTGGGATGGTGTCAGCTCACCGGCCCCATCAGAATTGCACTTTCCGCCGCCCCTGGCATAAATTAAACTTCAACCAGCTCTGCACCTCTCTTTCATCTAGTATGCCCTGCTGGCCAGACGAGCCTAACTTGGCCAGTGATGTCTTTACCGATTGGCTAAGGCTCCCACTGGATGCTATGGTCCCGGCCAAATGGTCGAAGGGACGTAGCACCAAGTCCAACCCCTGGTATAATGGCAACCTTTCCACCATGCGCAAAGCGTGTAAACGGTTGGAACGGGAATGGAGGCGAGACTTCGATATCACTCTGAAAGGCCATTATCATTCCGCCATAAAAAAATACCACAGAGCTGTTCAGAAAGCACGGGCTTCCTACTTTTCGGAGGAAATCAGAAATAGCCAGAACCCCAGCAAAAAGATCTTTTCCATCATCTCTAACCTAAAAAACGCTGGGGCACCAAAGGCACCCACAGTCAAGTCGAACGAGTACTGTGAGGACCTAGCCACCTTCTTTATAAACAAGGTGGAAAACATCTATAAAACCTTCCCTTTGACGGTTTTGGGTAGTGAGTCCGAGGGCCCATCTCCCTCTACCCAAACATTAGCCACCTTTCCTCCCATTACTGATGAAGCACTTACTACACTTTGCGGGAAGGTTAAATCTGGTTCTCCGACTGACCCTATGAAGCCGGAACATCTGAGGAGGCTACTATCTGTTCTACTCACACCACTGGGCCAGATTATTAACCTGTCTCTGGCCAGGGCCATTGTCCCTAGGGCATGGAAGCAGGCCGTTGTCCTGCCTCTTCTAAAGAAGCCTACGTTAGACCAGACTAAACTGGAGAACTTCCGCCCTATCTCCTTGTTGCCGTGGATTTCTAAAATCACCGAAGCGCATGTCAATTCTATTCTGTCTAACTACTTGGAGGAAAATCACATCTTGGATTCCTCCCAGTGTGGCTTCCGTCGTGTCCTTAGTACTGAATCAGCGCTCCTAGCTGTATCTGAACATCTGAGAGCAGCTTTGGATGAGGGACGGACCTCGGCACTGATCCTATTGGATCTGAGTGCCGCTTTTGATACGGTCTCGCATCAGATCCTGATTCAAAGACTAAAGGAGGCCGGCATTGTAGGCGCTGCTTTGACCTGGCTTACTTCTTTTCTCTCAGACAGGTCTTTCCAAGTCTCGGCTCCCCCTTTTTCATCTAGGGTGTATTCCATCAAACAGGGGGTCCCACAGGGCTCTGCGCTAAGCCCGACACTTTTTAACTTATATGTTCAGCCGCTGGCTAATCTAGCCAAAAGGAGAGGGCTGACGATTGTGTCATATGCAGATGACACTCAACTTGTAGTCGCCCTCTCCAATGACTGTCAAAACGATGCGGCAAGGTTTCAGAGTGGTTTGGCGGATGTAGCAGAGTGGTTGACGGCCAATTGCCTACAGCTCAACGTCAGCAAGACTGAGGTCCTGCTGGTCGGGAAGGATCATGAGCTGTGGAGCGAGCACTGGTGGCCCTCCTCCCTGGGACCACCCCCCATTCCAAAAAAGGTGGTGAAAAATCTGGGTGTATGGGTTGGCTCGGCGCTGAGCTTCCAAGCTCAAACCAAGAAGGTGGCGGCGACATGTCTTGGCATTCTGCGTAGTCTTAGACCCATGTTGGGTTTCTTTGACCCCTCCATTCGGCAGACTATTGTGCAAGCATCTGTCCTATCTAGACTGGACTATGCCAGCGTGCTCTATCTTGGGGTCAATAAGACCGAGATCTCAAGACTTCAGAGGGTCCAGAATGTCGCCGCCAGAACTCTCCTTGCCATGCCCAGCCGCTGTCCCACCTCTAGCACCATTCGACGGCTACATTGGCTGCCAATGGAGAGGAGGCTGGTGTTCAAATCTCTCTGCTTTGCTTTTAAGATCTTGAAAGCTTCCACCTCTGGTATAATATCCGGCCTGCTCTCGATCTACACTCCCTCGCGTCATTTGCGCTCTACTGGCAAACATTTTGTTTCTATACCTCGGGTTAAGAGGGCCCGTGCTGGTGGTCGCTCGTTCCGCGTTCTGGCTGCCAAGCTCTGGAACGATCTTCCGTCTCACATCCGGAGTATGGACAACTACTTATCCTTTCGCAAAGCGCTAAAGACCCATCTGTTCCCTCATTAGGTTTCCCCCTCTTTTGTCCTACTTGTCTCTCCTGGCCCTTCCTATCTCCTCTTAGGTTCGGATACTCGCAGTTTGAGCCTCTCTTTTGCTATAGCGCCGGGACGCCCCGTAGCTGGGGCAGCTGTGCGCTCTACAAGTTATCTTAACATATACCCATTACACCAGGTCTTGCAGACAGGGCATGGCCGCTGCCTAGGCTTGACCTAAAAAGATGGAGCGCTTAGTTGGCCCCGCAGGACTCCATGTACATCACTGCAGGAGGCTCTCATGCAAACCTATCTTAAGGCCTGCACTGCATCTAGCTGCTCACAAGCAGACACGGGTGACACTACTCACCCTGGAGGGTTGTGGGTAGGGAGGGGGATGCCACCAACAGTGAACCTTAGCCTGCAGAAAGCCCCACCGCTGCTCCTTCCTCAAGGGACCTGACGTGCTAGCCTGTGGCTAGGCAATGGCATGGCCAGAGAGACCACAGGTTATTGTTTTTTATGGCTAAAAATAAAATTGACAAAGCCAAAGTTTTTTCCCCTAGGACTTCATGCGCCCGGGACTTCATGCTTATATCGGTCGCTGCACCAGCCAGACATGTTTTATGGAATTACCCACGACACCGTGACTATTGACTCGGTTACTTACCGGTAATGTTCATTACTCCGAGTCATAGTCTTCCACGTCACAGTCACTAAGGAGCAACCCGTGTTCCAGACACAGCATTTACCCATAAATTAAAAAGGTCCTCACCCAATATGGCCGCCTGACAGGAAGTACCTGTCACCTGGCCTATAAGGGTGGGACCAACACAGGAAACATCCTGAAATACAAAAGCAGAAACTAAAGAAAAGACAATAAATTTGTTCGTCCCCCCCCACCACCAAGGGCGGGCGGGAGGGAACATGACTGTGATGAGGAAGACTATGACTCGGAGTAATGAACATTACCGGTAAGTAACCGAGTCATTACCATCCTCGTCCATCTTCCTCGTCACAGTCACGAAGGAGTGTATACCCAAGCACCGGACGAACAAAGAAACAGACATCCAGGATGCCAAGGAAAATACAATGCAGACAAGCACAACCAGTGAACAGCCGCAAGGACGGCGGAGCCAAAATCCCCAGAAGAACTACTCCCATCCGCAAAAAAAATGGGAGAAGGAGGCACGTGGGGAGGACCAAGACGCCGAAGCACAAAGTACCAACAAGGAGGCCCCTTGAAAGAAGCCCAGGAGGAAGACACACACTGAGTGGAACGACCCTGAATGACCGGGGGAAGAAAGACCCCCGGAAGCAGGAAGCTCATTCAGATGATGGGTGTTCTGCAGGAACACAGAGAAAAAAACAGGATGTTTCCTGTGTTGGTCCCACCCTTATAGGCCAGGTGACAGGTACTTCCTGTCAGGCGGCCATATTGGGTGAGGACCTTTTTAATTTATGGGTAAATGCTGTGTCTGGAACACGGGGTGCTCCTTAGTGACTGTGACAAGGAAGACGGACGAGGATGGTAATGTCGAGGAGGCTGGGATGCAGTCATTCTCCCTGCCTCGGCGGTGGTACATGTCCAGCAGCAAGAAGGAACCTGCCCTCTGCTGCCTGGCCTTTGTTGGTGTAGACGTGCGCCGCCTTTGTTTCAGGTGTGCCTGGCAGCGCAGGGTTTGTATCTCCTTTCCGCGCGGTTAATCACCTGCTGAATGTCTGTTGTTGTTTTTAGCACCTCTGTGTATTTGAAAGTCGTGTGTGCTTAAAGCTGGGGTTCAGCTGCAGAAGTCCGAGAAGGGTAGTCTTTTGTCCAGAGCCCTCTATTGTGCCGTCTGCCCACCCCAGGCAGCTCCGGTGGGGGGCCAGCACCAGCCGCCGTTCTTGACTATCCACACGCAGAAGAAGGTTCACAGAATGGAGGGCGGCCTCCAGGAACGGGGGGCCTTTCAAGGCGCTACAAGGTCTGCAGACCGGAAGTGACCGCACAGTTTAGCTAAAAGTGACCTCCCCCCAGTTAATGCTAATTGGTGGCATGCCTTGCATGTTTGCCTATATTGTTATTTCCATTAAATGCACGACATTTGGTACTAAGGAACCTGGCGTGTCAGCGTATATGTTAGTAGGAAACAAGCGAACGTGCTAGACAAAGCAACACATTTTGTATATTGAACGCTTAGCTGGAAAATATGGTACGCATTTACTAATGACAGACCTGTTACTCTGTACTTCTAAATGCACACCTTACAGCTTGTATAACAGGTGCACAGTGTAACGGACCCACCACATTTTCATTACCTATTTAGTGTGTATAGAACATAACCTTAGTTGAGATCTGTGCTTGAAAAATGTTGTAGCAAGGCTTTTGCTATGCCATGTTTTGGCTCTAACTAAACTTTACTTTTTCACTTTGCAGTTGTTACATTGATTGCTTATCATTGACAAAAGACAAACTATAATTCCCAGAATGCACATCGCCATTGATTACAAATTAATGACTAAATATGTCATGCGTGGCTTGGAGTCCCTTGGCAGTCATGCTTTACATTTGAGCTGTATGTTTTCACCAGACGGACCTGTGAGTCGTAAGCTTGTGTTCGTACATATCGAGGACTCATTTTTTTCTGTACAGTATGTGTCGAATAGCGGCGTTCATGAGCTGGGGCCCCCGTAGCCTAATGGGCAGCCCACGCTGGAATGGGTTGGATATGCTAACACATATGCAGTGCAGTAGTGGGGCACAGAGTGATTATCCATGATGCTCTAGTGGCAGCATGGAGGTCAGTTGGTGGTCAGGCCCATGACGCTCTAGAGGCAGCATGGAGGTCAGTTGGTGGTCAGGCCCATGATGCTCTAGCAGCAGCATGAGGGTCAGTTGGTGGTCAGGCCCATGATGCTCTAGAGGCAGCATGGAGGGCAGTTGGTGGTCAGGCCCATGATGCTCTAGCGGCAGCATGGAGGCTCAGTTGGTGGTCAGGCCCATGATGCTCTAGAGGCAGCAAGGAGGTCAGTTGGAGGTCAGGCCCATGATGCTCTAGCGGCAGCATGGAGGTCAGTTGGTGGTCAGGCCCATGATGCTCTAGTGGCAGCTTGGAGGTCAGTTGGTGGTCAGGCCCATTATGCTCTAGCGGCAGCTTGGAGGTCAGTTGGTGGTCAGGCTCATGATGCTCTAGAGGCAGCATGGAGGTCAGTTGGTGGTCAGGCCCATGATGCTCTAGAGGCAGCATGGAGGTCAGTTGGTGGTCAGGCCCATGATGCTCTAACGGCAGCTTGGAGGTCAGTTGGTGGTCAGGCTCATGATGCTCTAAGGGCGGCATGGAGGTCAGTTGGTGGTCAGGCCCATGATGCTCTAGCGGCAGCATGGAGGTCAGTTGGTGGTCAGGCCCATGATGCTCTAGCGGCAGCATGGAGGGTGAGTTGGTGGTCAGGCCCATGATGCTCTAGAGGCAGCAAGGAGGTCAGTTGGTGGTCAGGCCCATGATGCTCTAGCGGCAGCATGGAGGTCAGTTGGTGGTCAGTCCCATGATGCTCTAGCGGCAGCTTGGCGGTCAGTTGGTGGTCAGGCCCATGATGCTCTAGTGGCAGCTTGGAGGTCAGTTGGTGGTCAGGCTCATGATGCTCTAGCGGCAGTATGGGAGGTCAGTTGGTGGTCAGGCCCATGATGCTCTAGCGGCAGCATGGAGGTCAGTTGGTGGTCAGGCCCATGATGCTCTAGAGGCAGCATGGAGGTCAGTTGGTGGTCAGGCCCATGATGCTCTAGAAGCAGCATGGAGGTCAGTTAGTGGTCAGGCCCATGATGCTCTAGAGACAGCATGGAGGTCAGTTGGTAATCAGGCCCATGATGCGCTAGCGGCAGTATGGAGGTCAGTTGGTGGTCAGGCCGAGCGACATTGGGCCTGTTCAGTAGCACGTGTCACCTTTTACTTCAGCGTGTGGGCGATGCGAACTGATTCATGCACTTTGTATACAGGTGTATAATCCTTGGGCCGAGAGTTTTAGGTAAACAGAAAGAAACCGGTTAACAGAAAATCTGCTTGGACTCTGAGTACAGTTTTGTTCCACAAGTCTTTACTTCAGAGTAGATGTTCATCTTCTGCCATTTGTACCACTTTTTAGATTATTTTGGCTTCTTGATGCATTTTCCATTAGAATTATCTAGAAAGCTTCAATCAAAGTCTAAGGTTAGAACTGAAAATTAACATTATTTTAGGAATGCCCTGTGCCACTTTTTGAAATGTTAACGTGACACCGGGGGAAGCTGATTTCCGTGGCTGTGGGCTGACATTGAATGCAATATTCACTTGAGTGTGTTCAGTTTGTTTCAAAACCATGTTGTTTTTGCAAAAAAACGCACTTATTTTGAAAAGGGCCCGATCCTTAAAACACTTAAAAGTGGAGACGAACTTCTATTGGATTTCAATTCTTGTCACTGCACCTCCCATATTTGAGTCTTGTAAAAGTACAAATTGAGTTTTCTCATTACACTGTAATCATAAATGTCTGCTCTTGTGTTTCAATTGTTTGATGCGGTAGAGGTGTGTCATATCTTGTAGGACAACGTCCGCATTTGGTTATGTTTTTGGCAAGCCAATGGCTAGTCTTCCATGACAACACATGGTGATATTTTAGTCCCATTACATATCGGAGGGCTCCCCTTTCCCTTCCATTCTCACTTTTGGTGGGTCTGTTTGAGAACAACTTGCCACAGTGGGACCTGGGTTAATCTCATCACATCTCCCTAGCAGGCCCCTAGTTGGATTAAACTTTTTTCTGCTTTTAGAGTTTCCCATATCCTGGTCTGTGAACCTACCCTTCAGGGTGGCAAGTAACACTTCATAACACACAATCCCACTCCACTTAAGTATAGTACACTCAATACCACATAATTACTATGCACATAATTCCACTGCACACCATGCCACATAATTTCACAACACAAATCCACTCCACAGCACACAATTCCACAACTAACAATTCCAATCTAACCCAACCCACATAATTCCACTACACACCGCATACATACACTCCATAACACATGGTTAAAAGACATTGTCATTTACAACCCCAATAGCCCTAACTCAAGCAAATGCGAAACCTATTGCATTTCCAATGCGTGTATTTCTTTCCTGCTGTTTTTTCCAAGTTGTGCCCCTTACTTTGAACGTGGCGCTTGCAGATTCAAAAATATAGATAAGAACGGAAAGACTGCTGCCTTGCACGTGACCCTAGTTGTAATAGGGAATGAATCATGAGTAGTACTTGACATAGGTCTTGAAAGCCTAAAGCATGTGTTGTGCACATCCAATTGACAATGCGGAAAGAAAGCCAATAGCTCTAGCTAAACGCTTAAAAGATCCTAAAGGCGAGACCTATTGGCTATGCCAATGCTTGTTTTCCTCCCCAGCCACTCCCTCTCCAAAGATTCGCTTCCTCCTGTTCAGGCTGGAGAAGTCTTCTGTCAGGGTCCTAGTGCTCGACGCTGCAATGTTGGCCCAGACAGAACTATGTTAGTCTATTCTGCACTCCCAAAGAGACCAATAAGAATCCTCGAACAGGGCCTCTGAGTTCTGTCGTCATTGCGAAAACATCTGACATGTTGAACAACACAGACATTGACCACGCCCATCGCCTATCGCGTGGCATCTGCAGGTTTTAAGTCTGCTGACTTGGGAAAGGCTTGATTCTGCTTCCTATCACTGTACTGCAGGATTACGTCAAAGACTATGTAGAGTATCATTTCATGATGTGACTTTAATATGAATGTTTCTTTTTCACTTCTGCTCATTTTTCGATCTATGGTGTTGAATACCACGTTCTTTTACATCTTCTTTCTCTCTGGGTTCAGCCCTGGCCGGCATAGGAGCATAGCATGCTATGCTTTGCTTTCATTACAAGGACTGGTTGCTTGCCAGACTGTGATGGAGCTCTGTTCTCGCTTGCTGGCACAGCACGCCCCCTTTTTCACAGATGTTCAGTGCTTAATTTGAGCCGGTGGTTGCCGCAACAGATATTTATCGAGCGAAATAGAGGGAAAAACATACAGATAGGAAAGAGGGAGGAACAGAAGATGGCAAAACCGCCACAAAGAGAGCAAGGAGGAAACTTTACGATTGAGATAGAGGGACAGGGAGTGCCTGGTAAAGAGGTATATGCACTGGATTCAAGACTACCAGCCTTGATATTCGGCTTGCAGCCGTTTAATTAAACTGGCTGCCGGCTTCTGAGCAGAGCTTCGCGCCCCGGCACTCTTTCTTTTGACAACTAAGCACTGCAGATGTTGTACTAGACAGCTCAGGCTCAAGTCAGCTGTGGTGCACAGATTTTTAAATCCTCGGGCAAAATTGAACTTTGCCCTTTGGGTGCTCCCATTCCCCTGGCAGTAGAGCCATTTTTTCTGCCATTTGTTACATTTAGGTGCACTCTCCTAGTGATTCGCAGAGCCAGTTTTCATCAGTTTAGGTAAGAGAGCACCGGCCATGGATAACCAGCTGTTCACAATGCAAAATAAGTAGAATTCACCTATTATTTTAGTAATCTACTCGTGGGACAGAACTGAAACCTTTTTCACTAAAATAAGACTCTTTATAGGAAAATGTGGTTTCTGCTGCCCAGTTCATAATTCTCCAAAGGTTGCTATCCATTTTTGGTCAGTTGTGAATGTCCCCTGCCGTCACATATGAATTCACAAAGTGGAGTACATTTGATTATAAGCCATTTTGAAGGGATTTAGGGCCTCATTTACAAAGAACTGGCTGGCGTAGGGCAGCGCAATAAGTCATTTTGCTGCGTTGCTCTACGCCAATTCAAAAGGGCAGGAATGCACCATATTTACAAGAAACTGGGCATTCCTGTACTTTCAGCAAACGCCAGCACACAATTTGCAGCTGAGCACCAATGCAGGCACTCCTGCACCATGGTGTAATTCTGTCTGTGTTGTTGCCATGATTGTTTTTGTGCAGGAAGTGGCATCTTGCTGCACAAATACAATCACAAGAGGCGTTTTCCTCGTTCTATGTGTTCCGCAGAATGCAGCACATGTAGAAAGAGGAAAAAATTATGAGAAACGTAAACATTTCTCCTCATTACGCCAGCTCTGGGGAGGCGTAAGATTTTGGTGCTGCCCCAGGTTTACTTGATGTTGTAAATCTGGGGCAGTTTCAAAATTCATGGGTGTTGAGTGGGAACAACCACAGCAACGCCCATGGAACGCCTCCTTGACGTAGAGTAACGCAACGCAGCGCTTTGCACTGCCTTGACGTACTCCATATCTGTGAGGTCAAGCAAAGCTACGGAGGGTGGCTGTGCATCGCCTCATAGATATGATTGAGAGGCCTACGCCACCGAAGAACCATAAAAAGTGATGCTCCGGCGGCACAGGCCTCTTGTAAATGAGGGCCCTAATGTTTAGGGACTTTAAGTGGTATCAAATCAGAATTGTATTTTGTATTTTTTCAGGTGTCTATGAAACTAATGTCAACTTGTTTGAGTGCATTGACAAGTGAGGTAGGTGATAAAGTAAAAAGTCACCCAAAGCGATTGCGTCATTTTGTAGGCGCACCCATGCTTGGGGCACATGCCGGCTATTGCTTTTTAGGTCTCGCCTGAGCCAGCGCATGCGGTGCTCTGGTGAGACATTTAGTGAGTGGGCTTTAAAAAGCCGACCACAGCTTTTTGTGTGGCCTAGAGCATGCGGTTACGCGCACAGTAACGCGCATTCCTCGCATCGCTCGATCAGGCGCCATCTGGCTTTCCTCTCACTTGCTCTCCCAAGCGCGCGCTTCAACGCTCCTCCCCCTCCCCCACCACAGAGCGCGTCTCGCGGCCGCGCGTATTGCTTGCTTTGATTTAAGCTTGTTTGCCTCAGCTTTGCTCTTGATGGGGTCACCCGCCCCAAACCTTCCTCAACCTCCAAGAATCTCTTCACCTCGAATGAAGTGGCGTAGCAGAGTGGCGGTGGAGGTCAGGTAAACTTACCGATGACGTCTGGGTATACAGTGGTAATCTTGGTTTGAAAGAGTGGTGCGAGGGCTTTACACATGATGATTTGTGTCGGCGGGGATGACGTGGACCTACAATTCAGCCAAGCACGTTGTCAGCCGATTTTGTAAGTGGTGGAGTGGAGTTGCATTAATGAGTCTGTATAAGGAAGGCTTTTTTCCTTGGCTGGTTTATGTATTCACCACAACACCTCTTTGTGTGCGCGGGGCTTGCATTGATTGTAAGCAAATGCCCCAACCTATTCAAAATAGTGTTGGTACTGCCGCCCCTCCTCGCACAGACAGGATGTTCCCGGGGAACAACCATCAGTGATGGGGTGGGCTCCGTGCACTCTAAGCTCCCCTGTCACAGGCCTATTTGGAGGAGTCTCCACTTCAGGCATGGTAGGTTCTTTTGTTAGACTCAAATGTGACTTTTCTTTTCCTGTGTCTCTGATTTTCTAGAATCGGTGTTCTTTTTTTTTTATCTCGGCAGAGTCTGCTGCTCTGGATGGTAGGCATTTCCATCTAAACACATTCAGCTCAGCTGACGGCCTTCGATTCCCCAACCCGTTCACACAAAGTGAGCTACGCCTCCCCCTCATCCACCCATCAAGACTTTCTCGTGTTATTCACCACAACACCTCTTTGTGTACGTGAGGCTTCTGGTGATCCATTGATTTCTGGTGATCATAGGCAAAGGCCCCATGCTCTTCAAAATAGTGTTTGGTGTACAGCAATACCCCTGCTGCCCCTCTTCGCACAGACAGAATGTCCCCTGGGAAGAGCCATCAGAGAGGGGGCGGGCTCTGTGCACTCCAGCTCCCCCTGTCACACGCCTATTTGGAGGAAGCTCTGCTGCAGGCGTGGTGGGTACTTTTAAAATATTTTTCTGTGTTTTGTGCTCTGGGAAGGGCCTGGGTGAGAGGTACATTTCACTTGCACTCTAATTACACGAGGTGGCCAGGGTGATTGTTGTATTGTAGCTTGCAGGGCCCTCCTACCCAAAATGCAAGGGTTGTACATCACGGGCAGTGCCTTGCTGCCAGCGGTGACCAGGGTAATGTGATGCTTGTGATGCTTTGCTGCTAATTATGGGTAGGGTGAAGACGGGGGACCATATGTCAATGGCTCTGATATATTAACATGAATGGAGGCGCAGAAGGCTGGACATCACTTGGTGTCCTCGTTTGCCACAGATGACTAGGTTGAATGTTGCATGCCATTTCCTGTGCCCTGTGTGCTCGGCTGGCTTGCACAGTACAAGCATGTACAGGTCGCTTGCTGAACCCTGTTGGCCTGTGAGTATGCGCAGGTTGGGAAAGTCCAGAGCGAGGGCACTCACTTTATCAATTGTGTTCGCAGACTGTGATGACTAATAAAGCTTGCACATCCTAAAATGCCAAGTCTTTGGCTCGTGCATTTTAGGTGGTCCAAGGAGAGATGCATTTTAAAGTTGCTGTGCTCAGCTGAATAAGGGAGGCTAAGAGGAGGTGTGCCCGTCTCTCGTCTACATTGTGGTGAGTGGATCCTTTCCTATATACTGGAGTATTTTTTTAGGTTGAGCCTAGGCAGGTACCGTGAACTACTGGTTACAGATAGTCTATGGGCTGTTCCGTAGGTGGCCTCTGGGGCATACGAGTTCTTGAATTTATTGTACTTTTGGCTGTAAAACCAGAGCTGTGCAATGTTCACCCTTACGATACGACATCAGGTGAAAGTTATTCTATTGTTGGGCACGCTTACTGCACTATTCTGAAAACAGTGTTTGGAGTTGCCACCTGACTGCTGCAGTAGATACTGTAGCACCCAGTATAATATGCTGCATGGCTAAATACTTATAAGGTCCCAAAGGCGAGACCTATTGGCTATACCAATGCTTGTTTTAGGTCGAGCCTGCGCATGCGCTGCGAGCCATGCTGTACTGGAGTATGGAAAAGAAGCCCCGCCCACTCACCACCTGTATTTGTCTTTGCTTGTGTCATTGTCCTTCGTAAATGCTGACTTCTGATTCAGTAATCGGCTTGTTAGTCCCTCTTTAGTACCACCTTGTCTTCATTCGTAACCTCCCATGAGGACTGGCCCTTTTACTTCGGTTGTTACACGGTGAGTCTTTTTTAGTCTGTAAGCACTATTTTCTTTAAATAGTTTCTCCTACTGCAGGCACGACATGCTTTCCTGCAATATTCAGCGCGCCATGTGCGCTTTCACTTTCTAAACAGCCCTGGACAATGGCGGCCGCTTCTTTGAAATTAAATAGGTCTTGCATTTACAAGAGTTTGAGCTTTTGGCATTGTAAATGACAATGCCTTTTATTTATGTGTTAATTATCAAAACATATAAATAAAAGGCATTGTCATTTACAATGCCGGTAGCTTAAACTCTCGCAAATGCGTGACCTATTGCATTGCAAACGCTTTTTTTTTCTAAGCCATACTGCACAGCATCTGGGGACAGGGGCATATCACAGACCCCTGCAGACCACGCAGACCCTCCAAGGTTCGCCCCCCATTAAACACAAAACCAATGAATAGCTGTGAGATATGGGACACCTAGGCCCCTCATCACGTTCTTCAGGGGGTGGGCCTATTATGCGTTACACTACTGATCGTGAGAATGCTGTACAGCAAGACTAGATCCATTGACAAAGGCAATGGGCCCCAAAAGTGAGACCTATTGGCTTTGCCAGTGCTTGTTACATATATCGCTCATCAGCACTTCTGTGCACTGTGGAAGGAAGATTCAACCTGTCTCGCGTGGATTCCACCTTATGATCTTTTCTGCACATGAGTACAGACTCTATAAGCAGAGTTACTCCACATTTCTGCATGCCTTAGTCGGACTTCAGCCTCAGGAAGCGTGGGGGGAATCGAAACTCGGAGGCCAGAGATTCTGAAACGGTTAAAAGTCGGGCTCTCTGCTTACTTCCGTGTTAGAGTGTGTCGGCAGCAACGGGAGGGCTTCTCGCCACATCGAGCTGATACACGCAAGAGCTGAGGTACGAGACCTTTTCTTTGTATAGTTACTTTTGGGGTACTTAAAGGAACCAAAGTCCGGTTCTTAAAATCTACAATTCTGTACAGTTTAGACTGAAAACCCGTCCCTCCAGCGCTCATTCACGTCTCGAGAAAGGGAGGGGAGAGGAGGCGTCGGCAGGCACAGCTCCTACAAGTGCCAACGCCTGAAAGAAGTGTAGCGATGCTACACGCCAAGTGGCGGTTTAAATCTTTGGGGCATATGTACAAGCCCCTATCGCCACCACAAAGTCGCTTTTATCGACGTTGCGGTGGCGAGAGGGGCTGCCCCTTATTTACAAGGCAGCGGTCAAGCTACCTAACATGGCTTAACTCTGCCTTGTAAATAAGGCACCCTTTCACGCTATGCTTAGCGTGAAAGGGGTGGGCAGCGGGTGTTGCGGTGGGCATTCCACCACAACACCCATTGATTTTGACGCTGCTCCCTATTCACAAGGGTGGTGTAAATAGGAGGCAGCGCCAAAATTAAGACCAGGGAAAACCTGGTCTTACCCTGGCATTTTTTGCTGTTTCCATGTGTGCTGCGTTGTGCAGCACACATAGAAACAGCAAAACGCCATTGATTGTTTATGTGCTGGAAGGTTTCCCTTCCTGCACATAAACAATCATTTAAAAAAAATTACGTTTTGCAATTTCTATGTGTGCTGCATTAAGCAGCACACATAGAAGTTACAAAACGCCATTTAAAGATTGTTTATGTGCAGGAAGGGACACCTTCCTACACATAAACAATCTTCCCCTGCACGCAGACACCCTTGCACTATGGTGCAAGGGCGCCTGCGTTGGTGCTAGGCAGCTAAGTGTAGCGCCACCGCAGGGGGAAACGCAAGGCTGCACCATATTCTTGTACATATGGTGCAGCCTTGCGTTTCTGAAGTGGCGGAGTGAGGCGTAAGCCGTCCTGGCTTAACGCTGCACTCCGCCACTTCTGAAACGTAGGCTGCACCATATTTACCAATCATCCGGCATTTGCACCACTGACATCGCTCACCCTGCACGCATTCCTCTCACTCAGTATGCAGCCCTCTCACCCGGCATTCACATGGGCCCTCCACTCGCCTTGGACTCATGCAACTCACCCTACACTCACATCGGCACACCGTTCACCCTACATTCATACCACTCACACTGCATTCACTCACAATATTCATATCACCCAGCACTTACATGAGTACACTTCTTATGCTGCACACATAACAAGCATTTGCAAAGTATTTTGTTACATGCAACACGTCTCGCACGCAAGAGTGCATAATCGAGCAGCGCATGAGCTGTTGCAGTTGAGACCTAAAAATTACCTAACTCATGAATATACACATTTCTACAAAGGCACCTACAGAATACCTGCTCTTTCTGTAGAACTAGATACCTAGTCCATTCCATCTGCAACTACGTTGCCGGTGCAAGAGAGGAGAGTGGACTGAGGATGTGGGATGGCCAGAGGAGGGATATTAGGGCTGAGGCTTTGGGTTATGGTGCGGGATTGAGGATCGGTCTGAGGCTGTGGGGATGAGCTGGGAGTGAGTAGTTATGTGGTACAGAAGGAGAAAGCAGGCAGAGGTTGCAGAAGGGGGAGCTGGCGCAACAGGCTAAGGATGAAGCAATACAACGGAGGCTGTGGGCTGGTGAGGGAGTCGAATAGGGACTTCAGGCATATGGTGCCCTGTGGGTGGGCAGAGCAGCCCTGGCTCCAGAGGTACGTTTTACTCCTCAGCCTGGGCCCTCTTGACCTCCATAGCGGCCTGGCGTTTTCGTTGCTGCTGAAGTCATGACGTGGATCAGTGTTTGGGCCCCATTGGCCTGCATGGAGCTAGTGCTCTGTGGAGGCAGGTACCACAGTGGAGAGCTGTCTGAGGCTGTGGGCACCAGCGTCTGTAGGACACTGGGGCTCAAACCCTAGCAATATTTTGGCTGAGAGGCTGGGGCTCATGAAAGCTCACCGAAGCCTGGGCTCTGCATGGGAACACAGGTGCCAGCGCTGAGGTTTACTGTTAATCTTTTCAATTCAGACGTTCAGTTGATACTGCTGTATAGCATACTCAAAGGAGGGGTGGGGTGGCTGGTGATGCTGTAACATTGGCCCTACAGTCCCTTGGGCTTTCATTGTGGAAGGCAGTCACTCTTTTAGCAAGCTCCAATGTTTTAGAGGAGTTTAATTTTTTGACAGTTATCATTTGAATTCTAGCATCGGCACATGAAATGCAATCTTCACCCTTTCACCTCTTCACTGATTAATCTTTGATTGTTTCCAAAAATATCGCCTGAAAATCACAAACTGAAACTTTCTAAGCTTTTTACATAGTTGCCCATCGTAACGTGTGTCACCTTCAACCAGTCCTGGCTTTCCAATAGTGTTGCTGGCTGATTCACATGCGAGAAACAATATAAGCCCTGTACAGCTATTTTAAGAAAGTGCACTTTTTTATTCACATCATACTTGTAACAAGCATTGACAAAGGCCATATGTTATGATTTTTTAATAGTGTATAAAGAAAATGTTTTTACTAAGCTTCACTAAAAGCTAAGGCAGGTAAAGCAGGGGCAGCAACAGTGCAAACCTATCTAATGCAACTCAAGCAGATTGAACTAATGGGAGTGTGAGTGGCAGCGTCTGTGTGTGTGTGAGTATGACAGAGTACAAATGTACAAAAGAGTGCAAGAGATATAGTGAGAATGAGTGTGCGAGTGTGTGTAAATGAGTGTGTGAGAGAATGAGTGTCTGTGAGAGAATGTGTAGGTTTATGAGTGCATGTTTGTGTGTGAGTGTATGTGTGTTATGCTTGCAAGTGTGCTGCTGGTCTGGCATACTGGAGATTATTCTTGCCTTATGGATGAAGGCACTATGGGCATAAGAATGGGAGGTTTTATCCGTGGCAGAATGCAGGCTCTGACATGCTGCACATAATTCTTAGCATATTGGGAGCATCCATAGCCAAATGCTGAATCTGACATTTTGTTTGTGTGTAATTCTTGTCAAGAGAGACCTTGTACTCGTTTATAGGTGGGTGCCAATGGCATAACTCTGACCCTTGTGTATCGGAGATCATTTTTGTAGGCACCCATGAGTATTGGAGTATCCATGGTAAAATTCTGACACTGGCATATTGTACTTAATTTTGGCATGAGGGGCCCACCTGTGAAAAATTCCGACCATGGTGTAGTGGAAGTAATTTCTGACTTATGCTATCTGAAAAAAATGGGTTCTACTCCTAGGAAAGGCCAGCCTTCTCTCAAGCAACATTAAAGTGCTGGAATGTTTCATAAATGTCATTTCAGGGTCTATGGCGTTTTAGCAAATTTGACTCAAAATTTTTCCAAAAATTATCAGCAGAGGAGCCCACTTTCCCCAAAACCACCTACAAGAAATCTTTACTTGTTTTGCTCAGTGAATTCGGGTAAAGTATCAGACCCCACCACTTAAAAAGACCTTAAGCCAGCACTAGTGAGCAGAATTGGCGGGGTGCAGAGGGGCAGGTTAAAAGTAGAGTGCACACGTGTCTTCAGAATGAACAGGAGCAGATATTTGGAAATGAAACAACAGCCTTGTCTAATTGTAAAATGGATGTAATTGCTTACATTTCAAAAGGGGCAAGGCTTGTTGCTGTCTTCCCCCTTGATGTATTTCTTCCCATGTTATAGTCAAATTAGGGCCATGTTGTCCGGGCTATCCCAACAGCTCTGTGTATCTGGCTGCCTTGGCTGAAGGGAGTTGACCTTGTGCGGGCTGCTGCAGTTGATGAGAGCAAACTGAGACAGTGGGTTGGTGTGGGAGGAAGGATCAGCATGAGGCTGTTAAGGCTGCAGCAACTAGGGTGTCCGTCACAGTGGTGGGATGGGAGGGAAGAACAAACTGCTTATTCTGCACAGCACAATCGTAAATGTGGAAGAAAAAAACATGCACTGTTGCCTGCATGGAGGTAGTGCTCTGTGGAGGCAGGTACCACAGTGGAGAGCTGTCTGAGGCTGTGGGCACCAGCTTCTGTAGGACACTGGGGCTCAAACCCCAGCAATATTTTGGCTGAGAGGCTGGGGCTCATGAAAGCTCACCGAAGCCTGGGCTCTGCATGGGAACACAGGTGCCAGCGCTGAGGTTTACTGTTCATCTTTTCAATTCAGACGTTCAGTTGATACTGCTGTATAGCATACTCAAAGGAGGGGTGGGGTGGCTGGTGATGCTGTAACATTGGCCCTACAGTCCCTTGGGCTTTCATTGTGGAAGGCAGTCACTGATTTTGATGCTGCCCCCTATTTACAAGGGAGGTGTAAATAGGAGGCAGCGCCAGAATTAAGACCAGGGAAAACCTGGTCTTAACCTGGTGAAACGAGGAGTCCTGGCTTTCCAATAGTGTTGCTGGCTGATTCACATGCGAGAAACAATATAAGCCCTGTGCAGCTATTTTAAGGACGTGCACTTTTTTATTCACATCATACTTGTAACAAGCATTGACAAAGGCCATATGTTATGATTTTTTAATAGTGTATAAAGAAAATGTTTTTACTAAGCTTCACTAAAAGCTAAGGCAGGTAAAGCAGGGGCAGCAACAGTGCAAACCTATCTAATGCAACTCAAGCAGATTGAACTAATGGGAGTGTGAGTGACAGCGTCTGTGTGTGTGTGAGTATGACAGAGTACAAATGTACAAAAGAGTGCAAGAGATATAGTGAGAATGAGTGTGCGAGTGTGTAAATGAGTGTGTGAGAGAATGAGTATCTGTGAGAGAATGTGTAGGTTTATGAGTGCATGTTTGTGTGTGAGTGTATGTGTGTTATGCTTACAAGTGTGCTGCTTGTCTGGCATACTGGAGATTATTCTTCCCTTATGGATGAAGGCACTATAGGCATAAGAATGGGGGGTTTTATCCGCGGCTCTGACATGCTGCACATCATTCTTAGCACATTGGGAGCATCCATAGCCAAATGCTGAATCTGACATTTGAGGTAATTCTTGTCAAGAGAGACCTTGTACTCATTTAAAGGTGGGTGCTGATGGCATAACTCTGACCCTTGTATATCGGAGATCATTTTTGTAGGCACCCATGAGTATTGGAGTATCCATGGACCCATGGCAAAATTCTGACACTGGCATGTTGTACTTCATTTTGGCATGAAGGTCCCACCTGTGAAAAATTCCAACCATAGCATATTGGAAGTAATTTCTGACTTATGCTTTCTGAAAAAATGGGTTCTACTCCTAGGAAAGACCAGCCTTCTCTCAAGCAACATGAAAGTGCTGGAATGTTTCATAAATGCAATTTCAGGGTCTATGTGTGTAGGAGAGTAGGATCTGCCTCTTATGTTGCCCCCACTTTTTTTCTGATGTTTACACTGGTTTCTGGCTTTAGTCTGGCTGGGACCCTGCCAATCAGGGCCCCAGACTCTCTGTTCTCTCTAAACGACTTGGAGTGCACTCTAGGTGCACTAGTGATTGGATACTGTGGTACCTTATGAGTCCCTAGTATATGGTACCTTAGGTACCAAGGGCATAGGTACTTCACAGGCCTACCAGGGGCTGAAGCATGTATTATGCCACCCCTGGGAAGCAGACTAAATCTGACACCACAGGCCTGCTACTGCAGCCTGAGTGAGGAAGTGCTAGCACCCCTCACAGAGATATAGGTCCCCTATATCTCTCCTGCACACACATTGAGACTTATCAGTCACCCCTAAGGTAGGCCCTATCAATTCTGAGGGCAGGGTGCTTAGTTCTTATATGAGAGGGTGCCTCTGCCTGAGCAGGGCCCCTCTGCAGCTCTCAGATCTATTCCTCTGGGGCTGTTTGTGAATGCAGTCAAACCATATACTCTTAAGGGCATTATATCCTCGCGGTAAATGCTAACTATGGAATGGCTGCATCAAAACATGTCGTGTTTGGTGTCAAACACTTTGGAATCATATCCCCACACCAGTAACTGGTGTGGGAGTATGATCCCACCCTTCTAGAGGGATAGACATGTAACTACTGTGGAAACGCGGTAGAATCCTAAAGAGCCCTGGCATCACAAAATGGATGCCACCAGTCACAGACACTGGGCTGCCCTCCTGCTGATGACCGACACTCGCAGTGGAGGAAGCCCAACAATAGATATCCTGTCCCAAGGGGATGTGACCACCTCCCAGACAGGGTTTAGTGTATTGGGGCTGGGTGGGTGCACTCCTAGAGTGCTTTGAAGTCCTGCACTGGGGGAGCAGAAGGCTCCTCTGTGCATATGCCAGTTCAAACCGGCTCAGGGTCTACCTGCCCCTGCTCTGGCGCGAAACTGGACAAAGGGAAGTGGGTGTAGCCACCCACTCCCCTGACCCTCCCATAGGTGGGGTCATAGAGCTAGTCCCTCCCTTCTTTTTAGTATAAGAGGGGAACCTGTGCATTGCAACCTAGATACCCCTGGACGACGCTCTACTGAAGAATCCCGGACCTTCGACGTTCCACTACCTTTGGAAGACTGAAGAATCTCCCTTGGAGTCAAGGAGTGACTCCTGCTTGGCAGGCACCAAAAACGACAACGACGGTTGCAAACTACACCGCTCCCGCCGGAGCCCGAAGTCCCTACAGCCCAGGAAGAGGATTTCCTGACTTCTCCAAGGCCATCGTGAGTCCCCAGCGAAGCTGAGGCAAGTGAACCCCACGAGCGACGAGGAACCGCAGACCCCGGGTACCGTGCACTATTGTCAAGTGCAACCCCTTCACGACGTTCTATGAACTTTTGCTTTGGACCACGTGTGGTCCCAGCCTCGAGCAGAGAACCCTCCCAAAACCAGTGGCCTACACCGTCCCGAGTGACCGTGGGCCCCTGCTGAGTGACTCCGCCTGAGGCGTCTTCGCGATCCCTTGCCAGCCGGCTTGTGGGTCCCCAGAAGACTTTCTAACCAAAACCAAAGGGCTCCTCTGGTTGCTCCAGGCCTGCCCTGACCTACCCTCACTGGGTAAGTTCCACAGACCTTGCTGGTCTGCACCATTGACTTTTCGTTCTTCTCCACGAGACTTGCAGCTACCAAGGCTTGTTGGCTCCAATCGGGTCGCCGACACCGCAGTCAGCTGCAGACTTCGTGGGACACGCTGAATCCAGCTCCTGGCTGTCCTCGACGCCTCCTGGACCTCGTGGTCGAAGAGTCAAGACACCCGTGAACGACCTGAATCCTGTCGACGACGGTGGGCATTCATCTTCCTTGCCCCGGGTCACTGCCAAGTGACTTTGAACACTGTCCCCTCTGCTTTCAGGTCTTCCATCTTCTGAATCCAGGCTTGGATTCCACCGGACACTTCTCCTGTCGCCGCAAGCAGCAAGTCTTCACTGGCTCCCATTGAAAACGACGCCGCGACCCGACACCAAAGAACACCTATGCACCCGGCTCCCCTGGGTGAGGTAAATCCAGCACTACGGTGCTCCTGTGGGTGTGGGCCCTAGAACTACTTACCCTGTAAGTGACTTGCTTGTAGCTACCCTAGAAGTGCCCTAAAACTCTTATTTCCTAAGTGCGACTATCGCGCTGACTCGTACAGGGTTCGCGTCTGTGTTAGACACATCGCGTCCAACTCCCTTGCAACTCTATCTGTAACCGCGTCCTTCGACTCGTACAGAGTCCGATCGGTGTGTTCGCCTCGAACACGCAAGGGACCTTTAACATTAAAATCTCAATCGCGTCTGTTCGCATAGACTTGTACAGGACTCGCACCGGTGCCTGAACACAGCATCCGTCCCCTGTGGGTCTCCTACAACTACCTGGGGTGATTCTTGGGGGTCCCACGATTCTAACTGCTCTAGACCTAGGTCTAGCTAAACTAAGATTGTGATATTTGATTGTGCTAACTTATTTTGATAACATTTGATTTGTACATATGTTCCTGACTTCTAATCTCATAAAGGGATTAGTAGAGAGTTGTTTATTAATAAATACATATATATTTGATATATATACCTGTGTGGTGTCTTTTCATTTGGTGATTCAAGAGATTGTGTGATAAAACAAGCTGCTTTACATTCCTCCAAGACTTAGCCTGAAGGCTGCTCTCCACAGCTACCACTAGGATAGCTTTCTATAAAGGTTGTCTTAAACCTACCTACCATAAGAGTCGATTTGGACTGGTGCAAGGTGTCCACTTTAATTAGTGAACAGCATATACCAGGCCAACTTCTCACATTGGTGGCAGCGTGTGGGATTCCAGCTTGCTATTGTTTTACCAGAAAATCTCTATTTGAATTACTAACTGAAAACCACTATAGGTACTCAAGGTACATATAAAGTCAAGCTTAGTATCAATAAGTTCTACTGAACTTAGAGCTGTGTGCAAAAGGGATAGCACACCCTTTCTACAGCTCAAGCTAGTATCAGTAGGCCACAAACTAGTGTAGGTAGTACAACACTGCACAACACTAGAATGTCCTTAAGGGATGGACCCAGTGGATCCACTCAGCTTCAGTATAAGGACATGACTTTCTTTGACTTGAAAGCCATGTGTGCTGAAAGGCGCCTGAAGATAGGACAGAGTGCCTCCACACTACACTTGATAGATCTGCTAACAGCAGATGACCTTAGATTAGCTCTAGGAGCTAAGGGGTCTGAATCAGTGGGTGGGTCAGTTATAGTGTCTGGGTCAGATGATGAACATCAGGATGACCAGGACTCTGTGATTGTAGGGCCAGGCCCCCAAGGGTCTGAACAAGACAGAGGAATTCTCCCTAAGAGAACTGACATAGTGGAAGACAGGCACAGGTCTCTTTCCAGGGAATCTGAGCACTCCTTTCACTCTGGCAGAGAAACTGTCTACCAGAGGAACTCCTACTTCCCAAGAAGAGAGACCTCCTCTGACAAGATGTACAAACTGCTGCAGTATGAGGAAGCAAGATTTGCCCTCAAAACCAAGCAGTTGGCATTAGACAAAGAAGCCTTTGAGTTCCAGAGAGCTTCTAGAAGAGAGGGGTTAGAACCCCCTGGTTTCAGCAACAGTGTCCCTAGAGGCAGAGAAAATATTCCAGACCATAGGAACCTGAGCAAGGTTGTTCCTCCCTACCAGAGTGGGGATGATATCCACAAGTGGATAACTGCTATGGAAAGGGCCTGTAGAGTACAACAGGTCCCCCAAAAGCAGTGGGCAGCAATCTTGTGGCTCTCCTTTTCAGATAAAGGTAGAGACAAGCTCCTCACTGTTAGAGAAGAGGTGCTGATGACTATGAAGTCCTGAAGAGTGCACTGATAGATGGGTTTGGCTTAACCACTGAGCAGTACAGGTTGAAGTTCAGAGACACCCAGAAGGCACAGACTCAGGACTGGACTGACTTTGTAGATTGTGCAACCAAGGCTCTGGAGGGTTGGCTGGTTGGCAGTAGGGTTACTGATTTCAAGGGATTGTATAATCTAATGATGAGAGAACAGATCCTTAATAATTGCCAGAACCAGTTGTTGCATCAATACCTGGTAGACTCAGATCTGACCTCTCCCCAAGAATTGGGAAAGAAGGCAGACAAGTGGGTCAGAACCAGGGTGAGGCAGAAAACCCAGAACCAAGGGGGTGACACCAAGAAGCAGGATCAGAAGGGCTCTGAGAAAAGTGGGGATAAGTCAAAAGACCAGAAGTCTTCACAAGGGCCCCAAAAATCTGCATCTGGTGGGGAGTCACAGTCCAATCAAGGAAAAGGCCAAAAGAAGCCCTGGTACAAATTCTGTAAACAGAAAGGGCACTGGACTTCTGATTGTAACAAGTCCAAAGACCAAACCACCACCACTCCTGCCCCTAAGGCAACTGTTCCCCCTAGTTCAGTTACTGGTGGAGGTGGTACTCAGAAAAAAGGTGTAGTAGGGTTGACCCTGGGTTCTGAAGTGGACTCTGGCCTAGCCAGAGTACCCACTCAGGCAATGCTGGTTTGTGATGGAGACATTGACATGTCCTTCCTAGTGAGCCCCAGTAATCTGGGCAAATACAAACAGCAGCCTGTAATCAATGGCAAACAGGCTTTGGCATTTAGTGACACAGGTGCTAGTGTCACCATGGTGGCAGAGGATCTTGTGGACCCTGGACAGATCATCCTGGGTGAAATGTACCAGGTGACCAATGCAAGCAATGCCAGGACCAACCATAGTCTGGCAGTTGTGAATTTCTCCTGGGGAGGGGTAACTGGCCTCAAGAAGGTTGTAGTCAGTGCAGACCTCCCTGTAGAATGTCTATTGGGCAATGATCTAGAGACTTCAGCCTGGTCTGAAGTAGAGTTATGGACTCATGCTGAGATGTTGGGCATCCCTGCAGAGGTATTTGCTGTGACCAGGTCACAAGCCAAAATGCATGACACTGAACCAGCTCTGGATCCTGAAACTAAGGACCAGATGCTTCCCAAGAAGAGGAGCAGTAGGGTTAAGGCAGTGCCTTCCCCTCTGTCTCAGATCACAGATTCCCCTCTTGAGGGAGGAGAAGCAGATCCTGAAGAAGGAACTGCCCCAGAGGAACTTGAACCTGATCAGGTTGAGTTCTTGGGGGCACGGGGCCCTTCTAGAGAAGATCTGAGGAAGGAGCAACAGTGCTGCCCCTCTCTTGAACCCCTCAGACAGCAGGCTGCTGTTGAGGCTGCTGGGAGTGCTAGTGGGTCCCATAAAGTTTATTGGGATGAGGGACTCCTATATTCTGAGGGTAGAGATCCAGCCCCTGGAGCCACCAGGAGGTTGGTAATACCTCAGAAGTTTAGGGGGTTCCTCTTGACCCCAGCACATGACATCCCTTTGGCAGGTCACTTGGGCCAAAACAAGACCTGGGACAGGCTTGTTCCACATTTTCATTGGCCACATATGTCAGAAGACACAAAGGAGTTGTGTCGCTCCTGTGTCACATGCCAAGCCAGTGGTAAGGCAGGTGGCACAACAAAGGCCCCCCTGATACCACTACCTGTGGTGGGGGTACCCTTTGAAAGGGTAGGGATTGACATTGTTGGTCCCCTTGACCCTCAAACTGCATCTGGGCACAGATTTATCCTGGTGGTAGTGGATCATGCCACCAGGTACCCAGAGGCAATTCCCTTGAGGACCACCACAGCCCCTGTGGTGGCAAGAGCCCTCATTGGAGTCTTCTCCAGAGTGGGTTTCCCAAAGGAGGTTATTTCTGACAGAGGTACCAACTTCATGTCAGGATACTTGAAGGCAATGTGGAAGGAGTGTGGGGTAACTTATAAGTTCACCACCCCCTATCACCCACAATGCAATGGTTTAGTTGAGCGCTTCAACAAAACCCTGAAGGGAATGATTAAAGGACTCCCAGAGAAGCTTAGGCGGAAATGGGACCTTCTTCTTCCTTGCCTGTTGTTTGCATACAGAGAAGTTCCACAGAAGGGGGTTGGTTACAGCCCATTTGAGCTTCTGTTTGGGCATCCTGTAAGAGGTCCATTGTGTTTGGTAAAAGAGGGCTGGGAGTTACCTCTCAAGCCCCCAAACAAGATGTGATGGACTACGTACTTGGTCTCCGCTCCAGGATGGCTGAATACATGAAAAGGCAACCAAAAACCTGGAGGCCAGCCAAGAATTACAAAAAGCTTGGCATGACCAAAGGCTGTGCTGACTGTATACCAGCCAGGACAGAAAGTGTGGGTGTTGGAGCCTGTGGCCCCAGCAGCCCTCCAAGACAAATGGAGTGGCCCCCATACAATAGTTGAGCAGAAGGGAGAAGTCACCTATCTGGTGAATCTTGGAACTCCCAGGAGCCCCCTGAGGGTGCTCCATGTCAACAGATTAAAACCATATGTTGACAGGGCTGACATGGGCTTGCTCATGGCAACTGATGAGGAACAGGAGGAGGAGAGTGACCCTCTCCCTGACCTGCTCTCGCAGAACCCTGATGATGGGTCAGTAGATGGTGTTGCTTTGGCAAGCAGCCTCACTGACCATCAGCAAACTGAGTGCAGACAAGTTCTGCAGCAGTACAGACATATGTTTAGCCTGACCCCTAGTCAGACTTCCTGGTGCACCCATGAGGTGGACACTGGAGACAGTCTGCCTGTCAAGAGCAAAATCTACAGGCAACCTGACCATGTCAGGGACTGTATCAGGACTGAAGTCCAGAAGATGTTGGAGTTAGGTGTGATTGAGCCTTCAGATAGCCCATGGGCTAGCCCAGTAGTCCTTGTACCCAAGCCTCATACCCAGGGTGGTAAGAAAGAAATGAGGTTTTGTGTAGATTACAGAGGCCTCAATGCAGTCACTAGGACTGATGCCTATCCCATACCAAGGTAGCCATTATAAAAAATGGGGTGACCCAGTGGCCATGGACCTGGGTTTAATGTAATACGAAAATCAATGGTCCTAGACCTAATTTCCAAAAAATGAATTGAATCACAACCTACAATAATATTGTAACAAATTATTTGCTGAGCCCAATTCCTATTGGCTCACAGTAATTAATTACAAACAATTTACTAAATCTGCCCGAGACGCTGGCAGCTGTCTTGGGCGGATTGGTCGCGCCGTACCAGTGTTTGTACAGCTCCAGCATTGATTGCCTTTTTGACTGCACTGGAAATAATAGCCAGTATCTTACCCTTCATTTATGGATGGGGACGCTTACTATGCCTAAACCAACAGGAGGTTTCATTATCCAGCGAGGACCAGCGGGTGTATAACTAAGACATTACACCGACACGCAGGTTGCCCCTACCGTCCTGAGGAAGACCCGCAGGCCGAGGCCCCCAATTATCCCTTGAGCCCCAAGACGGGTCGAAACGTCGACGCCCATATACCTCTAACCTGGACCACCAGTCTCTGACCTTAAACGTGCCTCACAAGAATTGTATTGTGTATTTGGAATGAAATGGAAATTGGTTTGAAATTATAAAATGTGGCCAGGTAGAACAAAGACTGAGAATTACTTATCAGTCCAATGAATGAACTCTTTTAACCTTCTTTCACCGCATCATCTGAATTTTATTCACCCTTCGCACAGCTTGAGCACTTTTCTATTCTTGCACGTTCCCGGAGCAACCTTTCCTCTGTCTCTTAGTATTACGTTCAGTAAAGTATATACTGTTGCATTAATTATGATGGAATAAAACGCTTGCAAAAGAAACTAAGTTTGTGGTTGTTGCACTTTAGTAAATTGTTTGTAATTAATTACTGTGAGCCAATAGGAATTGGGCTCAGCAAATAATTTGTTACAATATTATTGTAGGTTGTGATTCAATTCATTTTTTGGAAATTAGGTCTAGGACCATTGTTTTTCGTATTATATTATTTTATCCCATACCAAGGGCAGATGAGCTGATTGATACTTTGGCCTCAGCCAAGTATCTAAGTACATTTGACCTGACAGCTGGCTACTGGCAGATCAGGTTAGCTGATGATGCAAAGTTAAAACAGCATTTTCAACTCCTGGTGGGCACTACCACTTTGTGGTGATGCCCTTGGATTGAAAAATGCACCTGCCACTTTTCAGAGGTTGGTGAACAAAGTTCTGGCAGGAATGGAAACTTATTGCTCAGCTTATCTAGATGATATTGCTGTCTTTAGTTCCTCCTGGCAGGATCACCTGGTCCACCTCAGGAATGTTTTGGAGGCTCTGCAAAAGCAGGCCTCACTATCAAGGCCACTAAGTGCCAGATAGGGCAGAGTCAGGTTGTGTACCTGGGCCACCTTGTGGGTGGAGGCCAGGTTCAGCCTTTACAGAGCAAAATCCAAACCATAATGGAATGGGTTGCTCCAACCACCCAGACACAGGTGAGAGCCTTCTTAGGCCTGACTGGGTACTATAGGAGGTTTGTGAAGGGATATGGATCTATAGTGACCCCCTTGAATGATCTGACCTCAAAGAAAATGCCAAAAAGGTTCAGTGGACAGCTAGCTGTCAGAAGGCATTTGAAGACCTAAAGCAGGCCATGTGCACTGCCCCCATCTTACAGAGTCCAGACTACACCAAAAAGTTCATTGTCCAAACAGATGCTTCTGAGCTGGGTGTGGGAGCTGTACTGTCTCAACTGAATGATGAAGGTCAAGACCAGCCAGTAGCTTTCATTAGCAGAAGGCTGACCCCTAGAGAGAAACGTTGGTCAGCTATAGAGAGGGAGGCCTTTGCTGTGGTGTGGGCCCTGAAGAAGCTGAGGCCATACTTGTTTGGCACTCACTTCATAGTTCAGACTGACCACAAGCCCCTCCTATGGCTTAAACAAATGAAAGGAGAAGACCCAAAACTTTTGATGTGGTCCATTTCCCTACAGGGGATGGACTATACAGTGGAACATAGACCTGGGACCCAACATGCCAATGCAGATGGACTCTCAAGGTATTTCCACTTAGAACACAAAGACTCAACTGGTCAAGGTTAGTTTAGTGTCCCTACATTTGGGGGGGGGGGTTGTGTAGGAGAGTAGGATCTGCCTCTTATGTTGCCCCCACTTTTTTTTCTGATGTTTACACTGGTTTCTGGCTATAGTCTGGCTGGGACCCTGCCAATCAGGGCCCCAGCCTCTCTGTTCTCTCTAAACGACTTGGAGTGCACTCTAGGTGCACTAGTGATTGGATACTGTGGTACCTTATGAGTCCCTAGTATATGGTACCTTAGGTACCAAGGGCATAGGTACTTCACAGGCCTACCAGGGGCTGAAGCATGTATTATGCCACCCCTGGGAAGCAGACTAAATCTGACACCACAGGCCTGCTACTGCAGCCTGAGTGAGGAAGTGCTAGCACCCCTCACAGAGATATAGGTCCCCTATATCTCTCCTGCACACACATTGAGACTTATCAGTCACTCTAAGGCAGGCCCTATCAATCCTGAGGGCAGGGTGCTTAGTTCCTATGTGAGAGGGTGCCTCTGCCTGAGCAGGGCCCCTCTGCAGCTCTCAGAGTCTATTCTCTGGGGCTGTTTGTGAATGCAGTCAAACCATATACTCTTAAGGGCATTATATCCTCGCGGTAAATGCTAACTATGGAATGGCTGCATCAAAACAAGTCGTGTTTGGTGTCAAACACTTTGGAATCATACCCCCACACCAGTAACTGGTGTGGGAGTATGATCCCACCCTTCTAGAGGGATAGACATGTAACTACTGTGGAAACGCAGTAGAATCCTAAAGAGCCCTGGCATCACAAAATGGATGCCACCAGTCACAGACACTGGGCTGCCCTCCTGCTGATGACCGACACTCACAGTGGAGGAAGCCCAACAATAGATATCCTGTCCCAAGGGGGTGTGACCACCTCCCAGACAGGGTTTAGTGTATTGGGGCTGGGTGGGTGCACTCCTAGAGTGCTTTGAAATCCTGCACTGGGGGAGCAGAAGGCTCCTCTGTGCATATGCCAGTTCAAACTGGCTCAGGGGCTACCTGCCCCTGCTCTGGCGCGAAACTGGACAAAGGGAAGTGGGTGTAGCCACCCACTCCCTGACCCTCCCATAGGTGGGGTCATAGAGCTAGTCCCTCCCTTCTTTTAGTATAAGAGGGGGAACCTGTGCATTGCAACCTAGATACCCCTGGATGACGCTCTACTGAAGAATCCCGGACCTTCGACGTTCCACTACCTTTGGAAGACTGAAGAATCTCCCTTGGAGTCAAGGAGTGACTCCCCTGCTTGGTAGGCACCAAAAACGACAACGACGGTCGCAAACTACGCCGCTCCCGCCGGAGCCCGAAGTCCCTGCAGCCCAGGAAGAGGATTTCCTGATTTATCCAAGGCCATCTTGAGTCCCCAGCGAAGCTGAGGCAAGTGGACCCCACGAGCGACGAGGAACTGCAGACCCCGGGTACCGTGCACTATTGTCGAGTGCAACCCCTTCACGACATTCTACGAACTTGTGCTTTGGACCACGTGTGGTCCCAGCCTCTAGCAGAGAACCCTCCCAAAACCAGCAGCCTACACCGTCCCAAGTGACCATGTGCCCCTGCTGAGTGACTCCACCTGAGGCGTCTTCGCGATCCCTTGCCAGCCGGCTTGTGGGTCCCCAAAAGACTTTCTAACCAAAACCAAAGGGCTCCCCTGGTTGCTCCAGGCCTGCCCTGACCTACCCTCGCTGGGTAAGTTCCACAGACCTTGCTGGTCTGCACCATTGACTTTTTGTTCTTCTCCACGAGACTTGCAGCTACCAAGGCTTGTTGGCTCCAATCGGGTCGCCGACACCGCAGTCAGCTGCAGACTTCGTGGGACACGCTGAATCCAGCTCCTGGCCATCCTCGACGCCTCCTGGACCTCGTGGTCGAAGAGTCAAGACACCCGTGAACGACCTGAATCCTGTCGACGACGGTGGGCATTCATCTTCCTTGCCCCGGGTCACTGCCAATTGCCCTTGAACACTGTCCCCTCTGCTTTCAGGTCTTCCATCTTCTGAATCCAGGCTTGGATTCCACCGGACACTTCTCCTGTCGCCGCAAGCAGCAAGTCTTCACTGGTTCCCATTGAAAACGACGCCGCGACCCGACACCAAAGAACACCTATGCACCCGGCTCCCCTGGGTGAGGTAACTTCAGCACTACGGTGCTCCTGTGGGTGTGGGCCCTAGAACTACTTACCCTGTAAGTGACTTGCTTGTAGCTACCCTAGAAGTGCCCTAAAACTCTTATTTCCTAAGTGCGACTATCGCGCTGACTCGTACAGGGTTCGCTTCTGTGTTAGACACATCGCGTCCAACTCCCTTGCAACTCTATCTGTAACCGCGTCCTTCGACTCGTACAGAGTCCGATCGGTGTGTTCGCCTCGAACACGCAAGGGACCTTTAACATTGAAATCTCAATCGCGTCTGTTCGCATAGACTCGTACAGGACTCGCACCGGTGCCTGAACACCGCGTCTGTCCCCTGTGGGTCTCCTACAACTACCTGGGGTGGTTCTTGGGGGTCCTACGATTCTAACTGCTCTAGACCTAGGTCTAGCTAAACTAAGATTGTGATATTTGATTGAGCTAACTTATTTTGATAACATTTGATTTGTACATATGTTCCTGACTTCTAATCTCATAAAGGGATAAGTAGAGAGTTGTTTATTAATAAATACATATATATTTGATATATATACCTGTGTCGTGTCTTTTCATTTGGTGATTCAAGAGATTGTGTGGTAAAACAAGCTGCTTTATATTCCTCCAAGACTTAGCCTGAAGGCTGCTCTCCACAGCTACCACTAGGATAGCTTTCTATAAAGGTTGTCTTAAACCTACCTACCATAAGAGTCGATTTGGACTGGTGCAAGGTGTCCACTTTAATTAGTGAACAGCATATACCAGGCCAACTTCTCACAATGGCGTTTTAGCAAATTTGACTCAAAATATTTCCAAAAATTATCAGCAGAGGAGCCCACTTTCCGCAAAACCACCTACAAGAAATCTTTACTTGTTTTGCTCAGTGAATTCGGGTAAAGTATCAGACCCCACCACTTAAAAAGACCTTAAGCCAGCACTAGTGAGCAGAATTTGCAGGGTGCATAGGGGCAGGTTAAAAGTAGAGTGCACACGTGTCTTCAGAATGAACAGGAGCAGATATTTGGCAATGAAACAACAGCCTTGTCTAATTGTAAAATGGATGTAATTGCTTACATTTCAAAAGGGGCAAGGCTTGTTGCTGTCTTCCCCCTTGATGTATTTCTTCCCATGTTATAGTCAAATTAGGGCCATGTGGTCCGGGCTATCCCAACAGCTCTGTGTATCTGGCTCCCTTGGCTGAAGGGAGTTGACCTTGTGCGGGCTGCTGCAGTTGATGAGAGCAAACTGAGACAGTGGGTTGGTGTGGGAGGAAGGATCAGCATGAGGCTGTTAAGGCTGCAGCAACTAGGGTGTCCGTCACAGTGCTGGGATGGGAGGGAAGAACAAACTGCTTATTCTGCACAGCACAATCGTAAATGTGGAAGAAAAAAACATGCACTGTCGCCTTTTCAGCATTACGGTGGTTGCCACTGCCATTTTGAAGGAGGGAACATCTTTATTAAGAAGCTCTATTCAGCAATAGGAATAGCCTATCAATAAAAATATGGTCCACTCTGTAGTTAATGCACACAGTGAGCATGTCATGACCCTTTAGCAATATTATTAGCTAATACTACAGCACAGTAGATTAGTCTTCCCATTGCAAACTGCCACATAATACATTTCTTTAGGTGACCGAACTCTCCTCAGGACACAACAGACTACGACAAGCATGGTTTCTCTGTGACAGCACACATCTTCTGCCCAATCAAATACTGGTCTCAAGGTAACCAATGTGTGGGCAGAAACAAAGCCCCTCTCTCAGGTGTGCTTCTTAAAGCTCTTTTTCATTTCAGCACATAGGGTCAGGTGACAGCTGCAATGTGCAACCAGACCCAAAAAGTAAATCTCAGAAGTTCTGAAACACATCCACTAACTATGGTGCTTTAAACAAAGTGCATCACAGCACTATACAAGTATCTTAACTTTTCCAGACCACGCACGGATTTACGTCATGGGTTGCTATGACATAACTCATTATCCAGGAGCGATGGTTTTTATAACACTCTCAGTTTTATTCAAAATCACATTGTTTTCATTTCTTTACTTTCATGCATTTATTGCCAATAAACGGCACAGTTCCTATCTGCTCCCATTGTGCCTTTGATTCTCATTGAAATCCTAGTAAGTGAATGACAGGACTACATGGAGCTAGGAATACGTGTCCTTTCGAGTAGAGCATTTTCATGCAACATTATATTTTCCTAAATTAATATGGGCTCTCTTATGGTTTGTTCACTCCGTACATGTTTCGTGGACTCCGCTAAATGCGTCATTGCATGGATATTAAACTGATGTGTATTTGTGTCCAAATATATAATCATTAATGCATAATCATTAAACTCAATATATATTTTTGACAAAGTTTATACAGCGCATACCCCTACAGTAATAGCCATTGCTCAACCTTTATATGGTCAGCACCATGCATGTTTCATTTAGCTTCCTTCTGAAGAACAACACAGGAGTAGGTAGCAGGGAAAGCTGACTGGAGCCAAGATACCTGATGCCTGCCTTGCTTCAGAGGAACCTGCCCTAGGTCCTGGAGAGATGACCGACAGCTGAAGAGCAGACCGTACTCAAGAGACCTGAACATGAGAGAGGAGATCTGAACAGGGATAGCTGACGATGGGCCTCAAGAGCACAAGAACAGACCGGCTAGAAGAGTTCCAATGAAAAAGAGTCCTATAACCACAGTACCTGAAGAGACAATACCTTAGGACATCCTGATGCCTTTACAGCACAGTCAAAGGCCTCAAAGGCCCTTGCTGTATGCCTGGCACACCTGCATTACTTCCAATGCTCCAAATGATTTTAGACTCACTGCTTCCCTCTCCATTGCTCAATCACAGTTCCAGCAGCGCTGCACAGTTCACTAGAAAACAAACCATGAAAACAGCCACTCACCTTCAACCTCCTTACCACACAGGATTTTATCAAGGCTGCAAACTCTTGTAGACCAGCATGATCACTGGCAGACACATGTCATGCTCATATATGCAAGAGCACACTTATTAATAGCTCTGCAGCTAATCCAGATAGAGGTAGCAACAACTCCTTGGATAAAGGTCTCTTCTCAAAATAACTCCCTACAACAAAGAGACCTTCAAACAAGGGCTCCTTCTCACTTCAGGCCAATAACCAACTGTTTCTAGACAAAATGATTGAAAGATCAGTGTTGTAAACGAAGTTGGGTGCCTGTAATCAAGTAGTCCAGTAGCCAGTAGAGTAAGTTCCAGAAGTAGGTTTATTAAGTCTTAGTTACAGGTTGGTAAGTAGCCAGTAATTAAGTAGCACATATCCTCACCAGGAGCGGCATCCTTGCTGCTCAGCCCACACACTCCAACTGACACTCTCAACCACACCAGACACTCAAGCCTTCCATTACATCTCCAAGCACTCCAGCATTCCGCTGCACCACATCCATACTGGCTGAGCAGCAGGGAACAGGTTACTAAGGGAAAGGATGTACGCACCAATTCAAGTCACAACAATCAGCATCAAGACAACTAACTACATTCAGTCATTAATGTGACAGGGGCCTTTTTCTGGAATTGCAACGATAAGTATTCCACAAGCAAATTGCCCTGCCACAGAAGGGATCAGTGAATTGACAAAAAGGGTGCTGTCTTTGCGAAAACGTGTCTTATGTGCTTTGGATTACAATTTGTAGTTGTCAATGCACTCAATCTACTTTTTAAAGATCACTGTGAGTAGCCTAAGAACAGTGTGAAATCTACAAAAACATGATTGTTATTAATGCCAGGTTTGTCAAATATGTTTGTAATTTCTTTTTCTCATATTGGCTATGAGGATAGCTCAGAGGATAGCTCCAACCACACTTCTGGAAATACTTGTCCTGACCCATTCCCGGAAAAGTTAGCCCCCCCCCCGAAGTCTGGGTCGAGTTGCACCCCAGGCAGGCACCCTAGCGCCATTTTGCTAGGGTGCCTGCTACATAAACAATCTTTACAGGCGATTTGCTCTTTTTATGTGTGCTTCAGAATGCAGCACACGTGGAAAGAGCAAAATACAAGGAGAAATAAAATATTTCTCCTCGTATCGCCTGCTTAAGACCAGGTACTCCCTGGTGGTATTTTTGGCGCTGTCCCATACCTTGTAAATCTGGGGCAGCGTTAAAAAGTAATGGGTGTTGCGGCGGACCGGCCACTGCAACACCCAGTGCACGCTCCTTTCACGCTAAGTGCTGGGTGAATAGGGGCATTATTTACAAGGCAGCGTTAAGCCACGTTAAGTGGCTTAACACCGCCTTGTAAATAAGTCAAAGGAGTTAACGCCACCAGAACATCGCAAATAGTGACATTCTGGTGGCGGTAACTCCTTGTAAATATGCCCCTAGTGTGGAATTCAAAACACAACTATGTAGCCCAATGACATCATCAAGACACAGGCGAGAACACAACTATGTAACCCAATGACATCAGCAAGACAAAGGTGAGAACACAGCTATGCAGCCCGATGACATCATCAAGACAAAGGCGAGAAGACAACTATGTAGACCAATGACATCATCAAGACAAAGACAATGTACTATTTGGGCTGTGGACGTTCACAATTTACCCAGGTGCTGGCTGAATATCTTACATTACCTACCGTTTGGATGGCAGCCTTGCAAATACCAAAGAAACATCACTTTTTACCTAGCCGCTGCCTAATTAGCAAACATTATGCACAGTTTGGCAGGTGGCAAAGAAACTTCCTTACTCACCTGGCCACTGGCTAAATAGCAGACAGACAGTATGCATGATTTGGCCAGTGGCCGTGCACATCGCTGAGAAACTTCTTTATTTACCCGACTGCTGTCTAAATTGCTGAAATGATGTATTACTATGACTAGCGCAGATTTCAGTAGGCCCTTATTATCAAATAGAACTGCAAACAAGAAGTGTACACAATGGGCACCCATCTTCTGATGCAAGTTAGTGCTAAAACTGGCTTAAATGCAATTTGCACCCGAGCAGCACTAACTTATAGGTCTAAAGGTCCCAACAGCCATCAAACACAATGTTTGAATGTTTTCAAGTTAATCTGGAGGACATGGTGCAGAATGGCACTCCCTTGTATCGAGGGCCAAGGCTTAGTGAGTTGGACGGTGGTTCTTAACCTTTTGACTTAAGTGGGGGCCCCCATTTAACCATTACTGGACCCTGTGGAACCCTACTGAATCTTTACTGAAAGTTGGGGACCCTGGCCTAAGCATTTTCAATTAGTTGAACCACAAAACAATATGCAAAAAAATACAGAAATAAGCATTCATCAAACAAATACACAAACGATGAAATATTTTATTTTATTTTATTATTTATAAAGTGCAAACAAATGCCCGGGATTTTAATTCACAAACAAATATTTTAAAAATCTAAATTTTAGTTTAAATGGGAAGGTCGGAGCTTTTCTAAATTCAATTGAGGCCACTCATCATCCTTACTATATTCTCTTTAATGCATTTTCACTGCTCCCATGATCAATCTGAGGATACTAACTTAATTTTTAATCTCCAATTTCAAATTCCTTCACATTTACAGAACGTTTTGAAAATGTTCAATTTCACATTTGCTTCTTTATGTATATACACTTTATTAATCTGTTAATAATAGTTAGTTTTCTAAGCAGTTGCGGACGCCCTGAGTAGGCTGCGTGAACCCCCAGGGCTCCCCGGAACACAGGCGAAGAACCACTGACTTAGGAGACACACGATGGAGCTGTCTCTTACTCCACAAATGATCCTCTTCCTTTAAGTATACCTGAAGTGGAGGCTACTGATACAGATGCTTAGATCCTTAGCACGACTAGGCGATGTCAACACTTTAACTGAGACGCAGGATCGGGGCGGTGCGAGTCGCACAGGACGGCGGCCCGAGGACAATAAAGAAACCCTTCACAATAGAAAATTCAAAACCATGAAGAGTCATTACAGAAGGCAAAAATAGTTAGACTTATAATCAGCATCAATAAAGCATCAACATAAAGGAGGAGGAGTAGAATCATAGCAAAGATACCGAGGCGTAGATTATCCCTCCTGCCTCTCCCATGTGGGAGAATTTATCTTGTGTCTTCCAGCTCAACTTCAAGATGACATTCCTACTCAAGGAAATCTATTGTTTCCTTCACCCAGTTACTCATGATTCTAAACTAGAGTTATTGTCGTCAGCATGATCATCGGTTTCTTATGGACTGTGAATTTTGTTTCTATTTCAACAAGTTTATGAAGGTTGTTTTCGGCACTTAGAAGAGGGTGCTACTTTGGCTGATTGATGACTGATTATGAGGTCACCGGCACCCTGTACCACTGACCTCTTTGTGCAGCTTCATGTCAGTTGTGTTCATCCATGTTGTATGTACAATTTTTTTTCTTTGTTGCTAGAGTTTAATTAGTAAAAAAGTGATTTTATAATCTTTGTACTTAATACAATTCAAATTTCCTGTCGCTTTTCTGGGGGAGATTTCCATCATGCAGAGTTTACTCATTGAATTATCTCTGCATTAAACATGGTGCTCCCGGGTTTTGTTTCCCAATGCCACTGCCTTCAGTACTTTGCCTCTGGTAGGGCTGTCTATTGAAAGGGGACAAACTAAACTGTGAAAGATTAGGATGGGAATGGAGGGTAAATTACTCCTCCGATACTGAAGATAGAGACTGCTCTCAAGATCTATTTAAAAAAAACCTGTTCTCCCTGCACAGGTCAATTATTACGCCGATAGGGTGCTCATCTCACTCTATGCTACAAAGACATGTTTCAAATAATCAATTCTTTCACAGCTCTGATTTGCAACATTGTTAAAAAGAACACACTCAGTTGCTCTGTATTATACCTTCTGACTGTTTTGCAGAGAAAATCAATACCACCTGCAGTTCATTTTCCAAATCTTCTAATTCAGTGAGTCTGGACTTTTGCCTTGTCTATAACTGCCCATCTTCAACTATGCAATTTTGAATGATCTTCCTTTGAGAAACTGTAAGGGCTAGCATTCAGTTTCATCTGATTCTCCTTTTGACCATTGGCTTCCTATTGTGCATAGTGGTCCCACACTAATACTACAGTCTCTTTTGATGAACTGTAATAAATGTTTTAAAAAAATTCCATTCCGTAAGTCTGGAAGTAAGTGTTGGCGACTCCTCTATTGAAAAATCCAGCATCCGATCTGTCCACTCTGAGTAATTATGAGCCAATTTTTCGGCTTCCATCCCCAGTTAAAATTTGTTTAAAGGCCATTAACAAGCAGTTGTCTCTTTTTTAAAAGACTGACACCATCTTGGATGATGCTCAACCTGGACTTCGACTGTCTCTTAGTACCGAATCTGCCCTGATTTTCAGCTTTGATGATGTTCGGTTAGGAGCAGATTGGAGTTGTTCCTTTGTTTTGGTACTGCTAGATTTGAGAGTTTCATTTGATACGGTCTCCCAAAAAACACCTCTAGCTTCACCCCGAGGAATGTGGGGTCAGGGCCAGGTATTGGCTTGGATTGAATACTATCTATCCAGCAGCGCTCAAGCAGGCAATTTGGCTCCTTACTGCTCAGAATTTAAAACACTTGAAGATGGAGCCGTGCAGGCATCTTCATTGAGACCCACCCTTTTTAGGTCTCGCCTAGCGTTGCAGCGCATGCGCTGCTCCCTCGGCGAGATTTATTGTTAATGAGGAGTTTGAGAAAAGGGCTTGAAGCCCCGCCCCTTATTTACATTGGCTGGCGTCACCGTTTATGCTAAACGGTGGCCTGCCATTCGAAATTAGCTGTTTGGGTTGCCTCCCTTTGGCTTTTTGGTCCGGCCCATCCGGACTGGGTCCCCTGCTTTGCTGCTGTCGCAAAGCACTTTCTTATCTTTATAGTCATGTGTTCTAATTAGCGTGGAGGAGCGCATGCCTCGACCTCTCAAAGGAAAAAAAATCTTGGTTTTGTCAAGATTTTTTTCCTTTGAGAGGTCGGGGGCAGTGCGCGCCTCCACGCTAATTAGAAACACATGGCCCCATAAAGATAAGAAGACGAGAGACGAAATACATCGCATTTCAATCACAGTTCTCTGTGGAAAAAGGAGCTGGGCTGGGGCGTGGAGTGTGTAAAAGGGAAGGGAGCTCGGTAGAGGCATGTGACTTTTTTTACCATAAAGGACCTTAAAATAGCAAAAACTTTCACCACACAAATGTTTGCCTTCGTTTGCCACATAAAACTTCCACACAAATGATTCTGTTGGTTTGCCACATAACACGTTCCCACAAATGTTTGCCTTCATTTGCCGCATATAACTTCCATACAAATGGTTCTCTTCATTTGCCATAAAACTTTCCCACAAATGTTTGCCTCCGTTTGCCGCATATCACTTTCCCAGACGAAAGCAAGCCATGAGTGAACGCTGAGCGTCCCGTGCAGAAACATCTCTGCAGAGAATCAACAAGTTTACAAAGGAGGGCAGCAGCCACGGGCATGGACCATGGGCGGCCATCTTCAAAGGGGGGGGGCTGCAGCAAACACCGTCTTTTACCGCACGGGGGAGGGGGGGCATCCGCCATGGTTTAGCACATTTACCACATGATATTTGCATCCTTTACAGCAGGGCGTGCGGCACCCGCCACATTTTACCACATAATATTTGCATCCTTTACAGCAGGGGGTGAAGCACCGCCACATTTTACCACATTTACCACATGATATTTACATCCTTTGCAGCAGGGGGTGCAGCACCAAGATATTTTACCACATTTACCACATCATATTTGGATTTTTTTACAGCAGGGGGTGCAGCACCCGCCACATTTTACCACATTTACCACATGATATTTGCACCTTTTACCACAGGGTCGTTTCACATCCACTGGTGATGCAGGATCTTAAGCCAGTAACTTTACCACACAGACGTGCCCCAGGGGGCTTTTACCACCGGAAACTCCATCCTTAGCGAAAAGCATGTATCCCAGAGTGCAGAGAGTGGGGAATAAAACACTTCCTTCCGCAGCCAGCAGGGCCGCGGGTTATAATAAGGTCTAAGGGCTGGAGATATGGATGCGCACAAACACAGGGTGAAGGTAGAAGTGCTGAGCTCTAACGGCTCCGTCCATGGCGCTTCCTTCAGGAGGGTCTCTGTGGGCTCTGGGGGCAGGTCAGGGCTTGAGGCCTTGTTACCCAGTGGGAGTGAGGGCCGCGGCCAGGGCACCCATGACACACAGGCTTTACTGTTTCTACACTCAGGACTTTACCACACAGGGCCCCTGCCAGCTTTTACCACACGTCACCAGCAGGCCTCACACCAGAGGGGCAGGAAGACGCCCTGCGGCATGTGGGGCTGGGGTCATCCCCCCCCATCACACGGGACCCACCAGGCCTTTCACCAGAGGGGCAGGAGCACCCCCCCGCCCTTCAGCCTGTGGGGCTGGGGTCGCCCCGCCCTCATCACACGGGCCCTTATTTTTACCACACGGGCCTCTTATCTCAAGGCTCCCTACCTGACTCAAGGCCTCTTCCAGGGGCCACCTATTCTTCTGGGAGCTCTGCCCTCTTTTGGGGGGGGGGGGCGTGAGTGACCTGTGGGGTTCAGGACCTCCGCTCCCCCAGAGGGCCCCTGGCAGCCCCTCCAAGGACAGCCGGTCACCTCTCTCTACCCCTAACTGTCCATCTTCTACCTCACTCTGTTACTCACTATCCAACTCTGTTCCTCACTGTCCACCCCTCCGTTCCTCACTGTCCTTCTTCTTCCCTCCTCTGTTCCTCACTGTCCTGCACGTGTAGCATGCAACGCAAAAGACCAGGCGTGAGGAGTGTAACATGCACATGCATGTAACACCACAGACCAGGCGGGAGGAGTGTCCTTCTCCCTCCTCTGTCCCTCACTGTCCTTCTTCTCCATCCTCTACCCTTCACTGTCCTTCACCCTCCTCTGTCCCTCACTGTCCTTCTTCTCCTCTGTTCCTCACTGTCCTTCTCTCTCCTCTGTCCCTCACTGTCTCTCTTCTCCCTCATCTGTTCCTCACTGTCCTTCTTCTCCCTCCTCTGTCCCTCACTGCCCTTCTTCTCCTCTGTCCCGCACCGTCCTTGTTCTCCCTCCTCTGTCCCTCACTGTCCTTCTTCTCCTCTGTCCCTCACTGTCCTTCTTTTACTTCCTCTGTCCCTCACTGTCCTTCTCCTCTGTCCCTCACTGTCCTTCACCCTCCTCTGTCCCTCACTGTCCTTGTTCTCCTCTGTCCCTCACTGACCTACTTGTCTCTCCTCTGTCCTTCACTGTCCTTGTTTTCCCTCCTCTGTCCCTCACTGTCCTTGTTCTCTGTCCCTCACTGTCCTTCTTCTCTCTCCTCTGTCCCTCACTGTCCTTCTTCTCCCTCCTCTGTTCCTCACTGTCCAACTCTGTTCCTCACTGTCCACCCCTCCGTTCCTCACTGTCCTTCTTCTTTCCTCCTCTGTTCCTCACTGTCCTTCTTCTTCCCTCCTCTGCCCCTCACTGTCCTTCTTCTTCCCTCCTCTGTCCCTCACTGTCCTTCTTCTACCTCACTCTGCTCCTCACTGTCCAACTCTGTTTCGCACTGTCCTCTTTCCCTCCTCTGTCCCTCACTGTCCTTCTCCTCTGTCCCACACTGTCATTCACCCTCCTCTGTCCCTCACTGTCCTTCTTCTCCCTCCTCTACCCTTCAATATCCTTCTCCCTCCTCTGTCCCTCACTGTCCTTCTTCTCCCTCCTCTACCCTTCACTGTCCTTCTCCCTCCTCTGTCCCTCACTGACCTTCTTCTCCATCCTCTACCCTTCACTGTCCTTCTCCCTCCTCTGTCCCTCACTGTCCTTCTTCTCCTCTGTTCCTCACTGTCCTTCTCTCTCCTCTGTCCCTCACTGTCTCTCTTCTCCCTTATCTGTCCCTCACTGCCCTTCTTCTCCCTCCTCTGTCCCTCACTGTCCTTCTTCTCCTCTGTCCCTCACTGTCCTTGTTCTCCCTCCTCTGTCCCTCACTGTCCTTCTTCTCCTCTGTCCCTCACTGTCCTTCTTTTACCTCCTCTGTCCCTCACTGTCCTTCTCCTCTGTCCCTCACTGTCCTTCACCCTCCTCTGTCCCTCACTGTCCTTGTTCTCCTCTGTCCCTCACTGTCCTTGTTCTCCTCTGTCCCTCACTGACCTACTTCTCTCTCCTCTGTCGATCACTGTCCTTGTTTTCCCTCCTCTGTCCCTCACTGTCCTTGTTCTCTGTCCCTCACTGTCCTTGTTCTCTGTCCCTCACTGTCCTTCTTCTCTCTCCTCTGTCCCTCTCTGTCCTTCTTCTCCCTCCTCTGTCCCTCACTGTCCTTGTTCTCTGTCCCTCACTGCCCTTCTCCTCTCTCCTCTGTCCCTCACTGTCATTCTTCTCCCTCCTCTGTCCCTCACTGTCTTGTTCTCTGTCCCTCACTGTCCTTCTTCTCTCTCTCCTCTGTCCCTCACTGTCCTTCTTCTCCCTCCTCTATTCCTCACTGTCCTTGTTCTCTGTCCCACACTGCCCTTCTTCTTTCTCCTCTGTCCCTCACTGTCATTCTTCTCCCTCCTCTGCCCCTCACTGTCCTTCTTCTCCCTCCTCTGTCCCTCATTGGTATTGCAGTCTATCTCTTCCATGTCTCTTCCTCTCCGGGACTCTCTGACTGAACCCCGCTCTCCCCGTTTGAAGGATCCAATCACAGGCCTCCCCTGCCCTCCCAGCCAACCAATCGCGTGCGTCTGAATCCCGCCCTGTCTCCTCCTGCTCCAGGCTCGGGCCACTGCGCCTGCGCAGACACAAGAGGTAAAAGGCGGGAAGAGCGGCCGCCGGCACGGGCTCCACAGCCCCTCAGCTGCTGCACGCGCCCTGCACGTGTAGCATGCAACACAAAAGACCAGGCGCGAGGAGTGCGACATGCACATGCATGTAACACCACAGACCAGCTGTGAGGAGTGCAACACGCATGGAACACCACAGACCTGGCGCAAGGAGTGCGACATGCACATGCATGTAACACCACAGACCAGGCGGGAGGAGTGTCCTTCTCCCTCCTCTGTCCCTCACTGTCCTTCTTCTCCATCCTCTACCCTACACTGTCCTTCTCCCTCCTCTGTCCCTCACTGTCCTTCTTCCCCTCTGTTCCTCACTGTCCTTCTCTCTCCTCTGTCCCTCACTGTCTCTCTTCTCCCTCATCTGTCCCTTACTGTCCTTCTCCTCTGTCCCTCACTGTCCTTCACCCTCCTCTGTCCCTCACTGTCCTTGTTCTCCTCTGTCCCTCACTGACCTACTTCTCTCTCCTCTGTCCCTCACTGTCCTTGTTTTCCCTCCTCTGTCCCTCACTGTCTTTGTCCCTCACTGTCCTTCTTCTCTCTCTCCTCTGTCCCTCACTGTCCTTCTTCTCCCTCCTCTGTCCCTCACTGTCCTTGCTCTCTGTCCCTCACTGCCCTTCTCCTCTCTCCTCTGTCCCTCACTGTCATTCTTCTCCCTCCTCTGTCCCTCACTGTCTTGTTCTCTGTCCCTCACTATCCTTCTCTCTCTCCTCTGTCCCTCACTGTCCTTCTTCTCCCTCCTCTATTCCTCACTGTCCTTGTTCTCTGTCCCACACTGCCCTTCTTCTCTCTCCTCTGTCCCTCACTGTCCTTCTCCCTCCTCTACCCCTCTCTGTCCTTCTTCTCCCTCCTCTGTCCCTCATTGGTATTGCAGTCTCTCTCTTCCATGTCTCTTCCTCTCCGGGACTCTCTGACTGAACTCCGCTCTCCCTGTTTGAAGGATCCAATCACAGGCCTCCCCTGCCCTCCCAGCCAACCAATCGCGTGCGTCTGAATCCCGCCCTGTCTCCTCCTGCTCCAGGCTCGGGGCACTGCGCCTGCGCAGAAACAGGAGGTAAAAGGCGGGAAGAGCAGCCGCCGGCATGGGCTCCACAGCCCCTCAACTGCTGCACGCGCCCTGCACGTGTAGCATGCAACACAAAAGACCAAGCGCGAGGAGTGTGACATGCACATGCATGTAACACCACAGACCTGGCGCAAGGAGTGCGACATGCACATGCATGCAACACCACAGACCAGGCGCGAGGAGTGCCACATACAAATGTGATGTGGTTTTAGGAGTACTTCAAAGCAAGTTTGCTCAACCTTTAGAAGAACGTTATTTTTAGTACAACAGGCCCAATCTACGTTTAATGGGACAGTACCAGCACTTCTCAGCGTGCCTGCTGAATGTTCATCCACAAAATACCAACACTTTGCGCAAGACTACCTTACTTTAGTGGAGAGTACTTGTACCTCTCAGTAGAGCTGTTACACTTTTAGTGGCTGAGTAGCATAGCACTACCATTGCTCATGGGCCTTGCAAAGAAGCTTTGTGTGTGTGTGTGTGTGGGTGAGTTGGCTAACCTTGTGCCAGATGGTAATTATCTCATGGCTCAAATGCCAAGCTATTTTGATGGGTAGTTGTGCCTTATTCGTGCCTTATCTGTGAATTAAACTTGAAGTTCTGGGTATAATTCGGGGCACATTTTCTCTAGGTAAATGTTGTCCTTCTGCTTTGTTACTTGTTCTCAGGAGAAAGACCACTTACTTGCAGAAAAAAGATTAGTGATTCACTAAGCTTTCTTTCTGTGAATAGGTTAATTAACAACAACTAAGACAAAAGTGATCAAATAAAATAATTTGTGTAGAGGGCCTGGATAGTTGGGTTTAATTCAGACAGGACACGGGGAGTATGTGGTGTTTATAACATCGCTGAGAGATGTCTGTGTCACTCTCTCTATGGAAATATCACAAATGACACTGCCATTAGACCAGGACACTGAAGAGGGACAATCTTGGTTCAACAGCTCTCATTTTTTGACTAGTTTTGGTGACATTTTTGAATAAGGGATTTGGTAATAAATTGTTGTAATGTTTTTTCAGGGAGTACATCTTTAAATATAGTTGACACTATGCGGTGTCCCATGTTTTTACTGACACTTACATGACACATTAGATCACCTTCAACCAACCCCCCACCCCCCACCCCCAATCCATGTAATATTTTTTTACCCAGAAGCACATTTTAGAATCTAAAATAAGTAACCAGAAAAGTTACATGCAGTTCAATCGGATTTTTTTTTCGTATTTGCAAAACATTTCTGCAACTCCATAGCTCGGAAAATATTCCCAGTACAGATCACAGCGACCCTTCCTTTAACAGCAGCAGCGGACCTTTCTTTACACGTCCCTCATCCAAACAAAGGGGCGTGGCCTCTATTAGCGTGAAAATGCTTTATGGGGCGCTTGAAAACAAGCATTTGCAATACAACAGGTCTCGCATTTTATAAACTTTGACCTATCGGTATTGTAAAAGACAATGCCTTTTATTATTGTAGGTTTTTTAAACACATAAATAAAGGCATTGTCATTTACAATGCCAATAGCTCAAAATCTCGCAATTGCGAGACCTGTTGCATTGCAAATGCTTGTTAATCTTTGTGTGTCAGGCTCAGATTATGTGTTCATTTGGTTTTAAATGCATGAGTTATGCAGCCAAAATACATATTCTGATTTCCTGCAAGGACAATACTCAAGACCCCTCACTCAATTTCATCTCATAATGGATGGTAAACAGTTAACCTAATTCTGACAAGACAAACATTCTTTTAGACTCATGTCTTAATTTATCTCAAGTACTTCCTGGGAGATTCTAGCCTACCGGACTGGACCTGGCTCTGATACCGGTCTCGTCTGTACAGAATCTTGAGTTTTATTTTGGCAAGGATCTTACGTAGTCTGCCCAGATTACTAAACTATCTTCTACCTGCTTTCATTGATTATTCCTGCACATAGTTGCCCACTGGTAGCCCAGGTGATGATTCTTATCCACCCAGACTATTGCAGTCTGTTGTTTCTAGGCTCTTCTACCAATCCAATGCAACAGCTCCAGTGCATCCAAAATTCAGCGACCCGCCTTGCGCTTGCAGCTTCCGACACACACTTTGGTTTTGTCTTCTCTAAAAATCTTCTGTTGGATGCCTCTCTCTAAGTGCGTTATTTTCAAGTGTCTTTGTATTGTATTTAGAACTTTTCACTGCTTTGGCTCTCTATCTACAGCAACAGTCCTAGCCATGCCTTGTGGTCTTTGGAAGGCCAAAATCAGTAATAAAATAACTCCAGATTGTTCAAAACGCCACCGCCTTTATACTGTTAGGCATTCAGTAAACGCAATCTGCTGGCACTGCGCTCAAAACTCTTCACTGGCTGCCTATAAGTTGCAGAATACAATTCAAGGCACTATGCATTCTACACCAGGCAAAACACAACACAGGCCCACCTGTCCTACAGCAACTCACCAACCCCTACCATGCCAATAGGGACCTGCGATCAAATAATCTTGAACTGCTTTTTTTCCCCAGAATTAAGAGAGCTAGAAGTGGGGGTAGGTCCTTTACGTACCTTGCACCAACACTTTGGAACTCTCTGCCTACCAGTCTCAGAATGGAGGACAACTTCATGATTTTCAGAAAAAAAACTTAAAACCTATTTCTTCCCCTAAATCCTAAATCTTTTAGCCTTTTAACTCACTCCAACCAATCCAATAGCGGTGGGAAGCCTGATTTCGGGTATCCACGCACTTCACAAATATTGGAGAATGAATGAAGAATCTTCTCATGGTTTCCAGGTTCTGCTGTTCTCACATGGGTGGTCGTGCTTTCTCTGTGATCGCAGCTAAAACCTGGAACTCCTTGCCAGCACGACTTCTCAGCTTTAATCAGCTGTTGCTTTTCCAGAAAGGTTTAAAAACCTGGCCGGTCTCTTGTTAACCTGATATTTCTATAGTTTCTTGCTTTCTGTTGTATTAGCGCCAGGACACCGTATAGGTAACAGCGTGCTCTACAAAGCTTTTCTTACTTTACACTGTAAATGAGTGACTGTCGCTCGTTGTGCGGTGATATCTTAGAGGATCTGTAGCTGTCTGCTGAGAGCGTTGGTGCATTTACTGTGGGCGACTTGGCTACATGAACATCCCCATTAAAAATACTATAAAATTCGAGATCAACAAATAGGTAGCTAGTGATCGAAGTCAGTCAACATTTAGTTTCATACAATCTCGATTCATAGTGCATTTCTTTATCAAAATGCCCATCATGCTCCCCGTTTTATGTTTTATCACATAGACCCTACTCAAAGCCCTGTCCTGGCTGGGTACCATCTTGGCACAGTCCAACATGATTGAACTATAGGAAGATGCTTGATCCATGTGGTACAGCTGGTATTTTCCAAGCATCATTCTTGACAGCCAACTGACCTTGAAACAACAAATCAACGCAGTTGCCTCCTCCTAATTCTACACCCTTTGCATGCTCTGCAGAATTTTCAGATGGATCACAATCAACACCAGAAAGACCGTCACGCAGGCCCTCATCACCAGCCGCCTCGACTACGTCACCTCTTTCTACACCGGAATCCCCACCCAGCTCCTCAGCAGACTCCATACATACTAAACACTGAGGCCAGACCCATCCTGAACCTCCCCAGACGGACCCACATCACTCCACACCTCAGAAACCTCCAGTGACTCCCCATCCAGAAGAGATACCAGTTCAAGATCCTCACAAATGCCTACAAAGCCCATCATGACCACGAACCTTCCTAAATCAACCACCGTCTGAAATTCTATCTGCCCTCAAGACATCTGCACTCTGCCTCACTTGCCCTCGCACACCCCTGCATCCGCTGCAGCCGAGGCCCCTCCTTCTCCTACATCGTCGCCAAGACCTGGAACGACCAGCCCCTCCACCTCCGAACAGCACCCTTTCTGGCAGACTTCAGAAAGAAACTCAAGACCAGGCTTTTCAGCACAGACATGGCATCCCCAGCGCCCAGATACCCTTGGGGTGGTAGTGGTGCGCTTTACAAATGCTGGCTGATTGATTGATTGAGTAGGTCCTAGTCGAAGGGAATATATGCATAATTTAAATCTTATAACTCACGTTTCAATTAAGAGAAAAGCAACAGACCATAAAATAATTACGTAGAATCTTCCAGGTGCTTGGTGTTGCAAAGTAGTGTTCCAGACTGCAATGGAGGCAGAGCAAAAGAGCTCTTGTATCTTAAATGGCTGTCGCTGTGCATAGGAACTCCTGTGAACTACTTGGTAATTACAAGACGTAACTAGAATGAATGTTTTCTACAGTCAAAAGAGAGATGGTCATAAAAATCCAATACAAGCTTACATATGTTGAAATTAAATTAAAAAAAATGAAATTAGTAGGTACTGCAAAGTCCCTCAAATACACTAATTAACCATCAAGTTGACCACAGAGAAGAAGAGAGCTTCCAGTAAAAGTAATTTTGTCAAGGTTTTGAGTTTTATTTCTGAGAGATAAATTATATTTAAGATGTTCCATATCCATCACATGAGTAAGGCCTACAGCTAACTGGGAGTCATTTCGGGGAGCTAAGTTTGCGACTTACTGTTTAAAACTCAAAACATCGGTTGCAGCTTCTTTGTCAGTTAATTTTACTGCCATGACACATTCTCAATCCTCCACTAAAAACACAGTTACTTCATTTACTTTAATCACTGTACCTTAGGACTAGGCCCAGTGGAGAGCAGAGTAAAGTTGCTTGTGCATTTGTGTTGATTAGCTCATACAAGTGCTTGTGTAGTTACATCATAAGCTTTGATAGAATAGTTTCAATCAATGGTTGATTATAGTGCGAATAAATCTTTATTTCAAGTGTTAGGGAACGGGACAGTAAAAAAAAAAATATGAAGCAGCCAATGCTGGCCGTGTCACAGCACTTTTTTTCCCCTTATGGCAGTTGGGGGTGGCAGAGCTGAATAAGCAACAGGGACAACGAGGGAGTGTGAGTGGAAGGGGAATAAGCTACACGGACAGGGGTGGGAGGGGAATAAGCAACTCAAAGGAGGGGTGGGAGGGGAATAAGCAACATGGACCGGGGGTGGGAGTGGAAGGGGAATAAGCAACACATAGGAGGGGTGGAAGGGGAATAAGCAACACGGAGGGGTTGTGAGAGGGGAATAAGCAACACATAGGAGGGGAGGTGGGTGTGGAATAAGCAACATCGACCGGGGGGTGGGAGTAGAATAACTAGCACAGGCGGACTTGGGAGAGGAATAAACAACACGGAGGGGGATGAAGGGGAATAAGCAACACAGAGGGAAGGTGACAGGGGATTAAGCAACAAAGAGTGCAGGCATTCTACAGTCTCAAGAAAATTCAAGAAGTTGAGGGAACCATACCTGGGAAGACCAAAAGGGGGTTACCAATATCGGTGAGACTAAGTCCCTTCTGACCTGAAGCAGAGTTTTGAGAATAACTGATCCAGTTTCCAGCTGAAGAAGCGGGGTAGTTTGTAAAGGAGATGTAGGAAAGTAGGATCTGCTTCCTATGGTTACCCCCACTTTTTGCTTGATGAGATGCTGTTTCTGACAAGTCTGACTGGGGTCCTTCTAATCAGGACCCCAGTCTGTCTGCTTTCTCCCTAAATTGTTGTGTTATGTACTTGGGTAAACCCCAGATTGGATACTGGGGTACCCTTGTCAGTCCCTAGTATATGGTACCCATGTACCCAGGGCATAGGTACCCCAGAGGTCTCCCATGGGCTGAAGCATGTATTATGCCACCCATGAGAGGCCATGCAAAATGGAACTACAGGCCTGCCATTGCAGCCTGTGTAAGTTGGTGCTTGCACCACTTACTAAAGATATAGGTTTACTATATGTAAGGGTCACTGCACTTAAAACCTATAAGTCAGCCCTATAGCAGGCCTTGACAATCCTAAAGGCAGGGTGCTTGGTTCTAAGTGAGAGGGTGCCCCTGCATGAGCAGGACACCCCTGCAGCCTACTGAGTCCATTCTCCTGGGTTGTCAGTGAAGCAGCCATATCCCATATAGAGGGGCACCGCGTAATTACGCGATGATCATCTCGAAATCGGCTGCAACGAATCCTATCATGTTTGGTATCAAACATGTTGGAATCATACCCCCACACCGTAAACGGGGTGGGGGTATGATTCCAAGCACTAGAAGAGCCCTCCGTTAGGCTCTCAGTGCTCCCGGTACCAGCCTTCTTGACCCGGACAGCACAAAATAGTTGCTGCCGACCAGAGACACATTTCTGCCCTCCTGCTGCTGAGCCAAGCTCGAGCAGAGGAAGGTGGAACAATAGGCATCCTGTCACAGGGAAGTGTAACCACCTCCCAGACAGGATTTAGTGTGTTGGGGCTGGGTGGGTGCGCTTGCCAGCGCCAGAATGTCTGCATGAGGGGCACATTTGGTGTCCCTGTGCATAGTCCAGTTCAAACCAGTCCTGGGAGCCTTCGGCTCCCACTCTGGGGCGAAACTGGACAAAGGACATGGGAGTAAACTCCCCCCTGTCCAGACCCTCCCCTTGGAGGGTCCCCTGAATCTTCCCAACCCTTTCCCTAGGGTACTTAAGAGCTTACCTAGGTGTAGGTCCCTAGATTCGTCGTGGGATGAGATTCAGATCAGACACCCACTGCACTTCTACCGTCTTGGCACTCTGGACTTCGCTCAACTTCGTTTGGGCTGGACTTCGTCTCCCTTTCAGTCTGCTGCATCGCCTGTGCCTGTGTATCATACATGAACCGTCCAAGGCCTGTGAAGCATCAAGGACAACTGACGTAATCTCCCTTGGAGTGAAGGAGTCACTCCCCTGCATTCGCAGGCACTGTAACACTGCTGACCAGTTTGCTGATCCCGAGCTCCTGTGGACTCCAAAGGGTACAACAACACAGGTGCTGGTTTTCTATGTCACTTGAGGCCTGAGCTGTCCTCTCACCAAGTCTGAGGCCAGTATCCCTTGTGGGGACTGCAATAACCGAACCCCTGTGCACCGCATACTTTTGCGAGTGCAAAGGCTTGTTGGCAACTTTGCAACAAGTGCATCGGGCTCCAAGTAGCCCCAACCTCTGGCAACTTCTTCCCTCAAGATCTTCAGCCACATCACATCGAGTGCACCTTGGCCTGCTGCTTTGCTAATCTGCCTGAGGTCCTCCTGCGACTCCAGTGCCTTCGGACTGTGGGTCTTGTGGAGGGTCATCTACAACTTCTTTGGGCTCCCCTGCTTGCTCGGGGCCTGCCCTGACTCCCCTGCTTTTGGTGAGTCTCTCGGACCTTGCTGGTCATGACTTTGTACTTTCTTGACTTCCTTCGTGGGCTGCATTTGCCAAGGCTTGTTGGTGCTCCCGCCGGACACCGACCCCTCAGCACTCGACATCCTTTGTGGGACAGCTCGTATCCAGCTTCTGGTCATCCTCAGCATCGCCTGGATCCCGCAGCTGCAGAGTCGAGGTCACCGTTGTCTTCCCTGAAGCATCCGACATCGGAGTGCATTCGCCTTCCAGGGCTCCTGGTCACTCCCGAGTGACATAGACACTGTCCCCTCTGCTTTCAGGTACTCCTCTTCAAGAATCCACGTTTGGATTCCCACGGACACTTTCTCCCCTTCCAGCAGCGGCACTTTCCTGAAGTCCTCCATTGGGTTCGACGGCGGTTTCTGACACCACTTCACACGTATGCACTCGGCTTCCCTGGTGTAGGTAATGTGGGTACCTAGGTATCCACGGGTGGGGTGGCGTTCCAACCTTCTGTTTTCCACGGTGTTTCTTCAGGGTCCACTGGGAAGAGTCCTTAAATTTTAAAATTCCAGCCGCGACTTGCACATAGAGTTGTACGGAGCACGCGGTCGTGTTTCCACACTGCACACACCTTCTGTGGGGTCCCTATCTACTCACCCTGGGTGGTTCCTTGGGGTCCCAGCAATTCTACATCCTCTCGACATCGTCCTGACTCGAGTCGTGGTTCTTATACCACTTTCTTAATATATGGTCTGGTACCCCCAGGGCCCACTGTGTATTTCGTGCTATTTACTGTGTTTCTTGCTAAAGTATTGTGTGCATTGTCTTTATCTCCGTGTTGGAGATAGTGGAACGTACTAGAGAGTATTCTATAATAAATACATATTTTTATAAATACTTTGTGTGGTTCTTTTTGCTTAATCAATACAATAAATATTGCATTCTGGTAAAACAAGCTGCTTTACAATCTTTCTGGACAAAGCCTGAAGGCTGCTCTCCACAGCTACCACTTAGAGAGCTTTCTAAGGTTGTCTAAGACCTCTTAAATCACCATAAGGGTTGTCTGGACTGGTGCAAGGTGCCCACTTACATTAGTGGACATCATATACCAGGCCAGCCTCTCACAGGAGACATGAGGCAAAAAGATCTGTTTGAAGAGGACCCGATAGGTAGCTAATTTTGCAGAACACTTTGGGATGGAGAGACTAGTCCCTGTTGGCATGGAGAAACATGGAAGCCCAATCCATCACTGAACTGGAAAGACCTAGAAGATGCTCAGCTTGAAGCCAAATCTCTGTCTAGGCAATAGTCCTTTGTTAAGTCTTCCATACCTTTTGATCTTACTCCCCTAAGTAGTTTGTATACTGCATAGAGGAAATATTGCCTGTTCGGAGTAGGACTCAACCATTTATTTAAGCAACTTACGTGATACTTAGATTCCTCTAGCGACCATTTCCGCCATGTTCCAAAATGTTCACATCATGCACTCCATCCTGTTCTGGTGTGGTCTGACATGATATCTGGGGCACAGCCAAAAATTTATTTTTTATTCCGTGCTTCCAGCTTGGAGAGCCACTGCTTCAACTCCTCCTTTGCCTCTAGAGAAAGGGAAATTAACGCTGAGTAAGGGAGACCTTTGCGAAGATGAAGGGCTTTTAGTCCTGGAGTTCTCGATAAAGAAGAGGAGCAGGGAATCTTGCTTGTATGGATGCCGATAATAACCCTATTATTCTTGCTAACCTTTGAGAATTGTTTGTATCTCTTTCTTTATCAATTTGATTTTCTTTTGTGGGAGAAATCTTGAAATCTATGATATATATTTTTGAAATCTATGATAAATCATAGAAATTGAATGATCTGGCTTGAAACCAAGATGGATTTCTTTTGTTTATTACAAAACACAAGCCTTGGAGAAGGCTGTTTTCCATCTTGCTGAAAGAATGAAACATAATTTGGCCTCTCACTGAAGCCAGTGGTCAGGCCTTTCCCGGGAGTGTCGAACGAAGGTTGGAATGAGCTCTTCTGGGGAATGCTGGATGAGGGAGCTCTTCCTTGAACGGCTCTTTCAAAAACATGGGGTGAGAAAACCTTTTTAGGTCCAGCCTGCAGCACGCATGCGCTGTCTGCTAGACCGTTTGTAATCAATAAAACAATGTTTTCCCGCCTGATACTTACCATAGGTTCACGCCGCTGTTGCTCTTCTTTGCTGCCTCCTAACTCATTTGCTTTGCCGATATGTCACTTCCGTTCAAGGCTGAGGCGCACCAGTAAAGTACAGTTTCCTTACGCTTTCCTTCTTCAGCTGTGTGGAAGAACTCTTTTTCTTTTGTTACTTTCCGCCGCGCTCGTTGCTGCTTGTATTTACTGTCCTTGTATCTGTGATTACGTTTTCATTTACAGAGTTTGCCAGTGAAGTGCTCCTGCTCTGCCGCTGGCAGCTGTCGCCCCCGCCCTCTTTCATCCTCTTCTTCCCTCTCTTTCTGTCTGTGTCTCGCTCCTCCACACTTGATAACAAGCATTGGCATAGCCAATAGGTCTCGCCTTTGGGGCCTTATAAGTGTTTAGCCAGAGCTATTGACTTTGCCAATGTCTTCAAGCTGTGCTGTAGAGAAGTGTGGCTGCTGTGCGGCATGCTGAAAAGTTATAATAAAAAAGTGTCAGAAGCATTTTTGTTACTTTATATATGACCAAGAAGGCATTATGTAAAACTGAACGACCATATTAAAAAAGTATTTACAATAAAAAATGTCCTCAGTTTTCTTTTGTTCTTGCAATGCTGGCAACTTGTTTCTGCCTATTGCAATGGTTGTTTGTTAAAGCTTTTTTTTGAGGGGGCATAAACAATCGGAGGGTGAAGGTTGGGAACTAGTACCTGTATTATAACACTAGCAGCGGCCAGACGCTAGGGGAGAATCAACAGATGCAGATTCCGAGAGCAGGCTGAGGTGGTGCTGAGCGATGCTGTGGTGGCGCTGAGTGATGCTGTGGTGGCGCTGAGTGATGCTGTGGTGGTGCTGAGTGATGCTGTGGTGGCGCTGAGTGATGCTGTGGTGGCGCTGAGTGATGCTGTGGTGGCGCTGAGTGATGCTGTGGTGGCGCTGAGCGATGCTGTGGTGGTGCTGAGCGATGCTGTGGTGGTGCTGAGCGATGCTGTGGTGGTGCTGAGCGATGCTGTGGTGGTGCTGAGTCATCCTGTGGTGGTGCTGAGTCATCCTGTGGTAGCGCTGAGTGATGATGTGTTGTCGCTGAGTAAAGCTATGGTGGTGCTGAGTGATGCTGTGGTGGCGCGGAGTGATGTTGTGGTGGCGCTGAGTGATGCTGTTGTGGCGCTAAGTGATGCTGTGGTTGTGCTGAGTAATGCTGTGGTTGTGCTGAGTGATGCAGTGTTGGCCCTGAGTGATGATGTGGTGTCGCTGAGTAAAGCTATGGTGGTGCTGAGTGATGCTGTGGTGGCGCGGAGTGATGTTGTGGTGGCGCTGAGTGATGCTGTTGTGGCGCTAAGTGATGCTGTGGTTGTGCTGAGTAATGCTGTGGTTGTGCTGAGTGATGCTGTGGTTGCACTGAGTGATGCTGTGGTTGCACTGAGTGATGCTGTGATGGCGTTGAGTGATGCTGTGATGGCGTTGAGAGATGTTGTGTTGGTGCTGAGTGATGCTGTGCTGGCTCTGATTGATGCTGTGCTGGCTCTGATTGATGCTGTGGTTGCGCTGAGTGATGCTGTGGTGTTGCTGAGTGAGAGATAGAGTGAAGATATAATGCCCAATTAGAGAGGGTGGTGAGAGAGAAAGAGAGAGAAAGGGTGTACATAGAATAAAGAGTGGAGCGGGATAGAGAGAGAGAAAGAAGGGGAGAGAGAGTGAATGAAGGAGTTTGAAAGAGAAACAGATAAAGGGGTGAGAGAGAATGAAAGGCTAAAAAAGATAGAGAGGGGAGAGTTAATTAAGTAGAGAGAGAATTAGAGAGGGAGAGAGAAGGAGAGAGCCAATAAGAGTGGGGTGTGGAGTTTAAATAGAGTGAAGAAGTGACGCGGAAAAAGTAACCTTAAATATAGCTTTGTGCTTTGCGCGAATAAATATTAAAAAAAAAACAGTGAGAGACAAAAATACTGGTAATTAGGCTGTGACTCCCAATATAAAACAAATAGCGATATAAGGTGAAATCAACCCACTGAAGCAATATTTCTAACTAGACAAAAAAAAAACTTGCATTTCAATGCTAATCGCTGTTGTTTTTCATGTGACTGTAGTCCAGGGCCCTCAGTTGGTAATGTGAGCTGCTGCTGCGATTGAAACATCAGAGTCCAGAGAGTTAATGAGCCATGACGAGGAAATGAGGAAGAGATAGGAAACCCAGATGCCAGCTGGGCGTGCACGCCATCGTGAACTCAAGCTGGTCGCCAGCCGAAAGCCAGTGTTTGCACTTCCAAAACCCGCTTACTAAAACTCTCGGCCAGACCAGCGCAAGCGCTGGTGCAGGCCGAGACCTAAAAACTGTGGGGCAGATTTACAAGCCCCTTGCGCCACTTTTGCGTCACTTTTCCCATGTTAAAAGTGACGCAAAAGTGGCGCAAGGGGCTTGTAAATCTGCCCCTGTGACTTCAAGAAACGGCTCTTTCCTCTCTCCCCTCCTCGTTCCTTCATTCGTTCCCCTGTGAAATGACCCTTGTATTTTGCTCAAGTCTTATTGATAAAGTGAGATTCTACTTTTATGTCGGAGCACCGAGCTCACCATGGCTTCTCTCTGGCTCGGAGAGCAATGAATTAACTTAAAACCTGATTTGACACGATTAAAATGAGGACGGCTCATTGCTGCTCCAAATCGTTTTTTGCGCAAAGTAACTTATGAATAAGGCGAGCAGGAGCAATGAAAAGTAGATGAAGTAATCAAGGAAAGGCCACCGGAAACACTACTGCAAGCTCCTTCAGGCCTGGCTGATGACGGCCACAAAAAAAGCTTCAGAAGTAAAGCATTTCTAAAAGCAGGGCTTTTACAAACATTTACACCGCCATTTCACCACCTAGGTGACTTTACTTACAAGGCACATTTTCATGATGAACAGATCACTCCTCACCCTCCGCAATATAGCTGGTAATGTACATATTTTGCCTAATGTGTCTATTTCAGGCTTTTGAGTGCTATCTGCAGGACAAAAGTTCAAATGCTGGGGGACTGTCTCGGCGTTTTATCTTCCCAGTTTCGATAATATCTAGACCTGACAGATTAGCAATCTTTTACAACAAAACATAGCAGCATTACGGTATCAAGCTTCATTGACAAATAATTGCACTTCAGATAAACATTGACTATGACACAGCCACAGTGCAAGGCTTCTAAAGATGTTATTATGTCTGGTTCCTGTCCACTGCATGACATGGCAGTATCTCTGATTTTTGTTCTGTTTCTTTTGGCCTTGTGACATTTATCTTTAAAGAAACATTTTTACTGGAAATGTCGTCTTTTTCTGACATTTTTCAGTTCCGAAGTCCAGCCTCGGGACGGAGGAGAAAAAAGTTCACAATACAAAGAAAAAAGGTTAACTAAATTAAGCAAGACAGAGTGGTCGCAAAGTGCCCAGATTGGTTTTATTCACATCCAAACACATTAGCGCCACTTTACAGAGTTTGCTACTGAAGAGCTACTTTAGTTTGGTTTTAATTTAATTATTTCAGCATAATGTGAAGAACTGGAACGAGGGATGCACGGAGAGAAGAGAGACGCCATCTAATTGTCAGCAGGAAGCCTTAAAATGAACTGACTTGGGCCCTTGTATTTTGCTCAAGTCTTATTGATAAAGTGAGAATCTACTTTTATGTCGGAGCACCGAGCTCACCATGGCTTCTCTCTGGCTCGGAGAGCAATGAATTAAAAAAAAACAATTTGACACCATTGAAATAATAACGGCTCATTGCTGCTCCAAATCGTTTTTGGCACAAAGTAACTTATGAATAAGGCGAGCAGGAGCAATGGAAAGTAGATGAAGTAATCAAGGAAAGGCCACCGGAAACACTACTGCAAGCTCCTTCAGGCCTGGCTGATGACGGCCACAAAAAAAGCTTCAGAAGTAAAGCATTTCTAAAAGCTGGGCTTTTACAAACATATACACCACCATTTCACCACCTTGGTGACTTTACTTACAAGGCACATTTTCAAGTCCAACAGATCACCCTCATCCTCCGCAATATAGCTGGTAATGTACATATGTCTATTGCTGCTCAAAATGTAATTGTTTTTGTCGTACCCACTTCCTTCATCCCTAACTGCCTTTTCTTACTGCCATTAAATGAATAGTGTCAGCCTTGCCCTGCAGGATTGTTGTGATCCATTCACATCCATTTTAATAACCAACCAAAAACACAAATCCACTCCACAGCACACAATTCCACCCACCACAATTTCACAACTAACAATTCCAATTCAACCCACATAATTCCACGCCAAGCCAAAACACATGGGTACATTTTCATTTACAGCACCGATAGTTCTAACTCTCGCAAATGTGAGACCTATTGCAGTGCAAATGCTTGTTTAGGTTCTGTTGCGCCTTGTTCAACAGTGAGATTGTTTACACATATGCGGAAATGATCCCCAAACAGATGGCCATCTGCTTCTGGACCCAAGTCCTTCTGTGCCATTTCTCACAGTTTGGGATCAATCCTCATGAGGATGGTTTTCCTTCTTTCAGCCGAGTTAGCTGCATTGGCCTTGCAAAATGCAAACGGCCCCCTAATTCCATCCCTGAAGGACAGGTAAGTTTGCCAGAGCATCCTCGGGAATCTCCATTATTCGAGTCAGGGGGCCTAGAACATCTAGAACCTTGTCTTGACACAGCGTTAGTGCTTTATCTATCACCTTCTTGGGGTCCTTACCTTTCTTTGAGAGAAAAGCTATGTCCACAGTGGTGAACAATTTACGACGGAGCAAGAGTCTGGGACACTCTTTGCAGAGTTTATTACGGTTAGCCTTGTGCATTGGCTTTCTTACCCAATGAGCTAGGAAAGAGGTAATCGAAGGGGAAGGAACCCATTTGCCCAATCCTGGTTGTGAAATTACTGCAGGAGCGAAACAAGGTGAAGTGGGATTAGGAAACTGTGGGTCTTGAGGAATCTGTGGACCCCCCAAGTCATTGTCATAGGAGTCTTGAGGGTGGCCAGACGTGGAAGACAACAATTCTGGATCAGAGTGGTCTGGATGAGAAGTAGTTTTGTCCATCTGTCTTCTAAGAAAAGGGTCTCATACAAACGTAAAATTTCTATATTTTTCAGGAGGGTGGAGTTCTTCAAATTCTAAGTTAAAAGGGAGAGACATAGAAGTGGAGAGACACCTCAGCATTTCTTTTTTTAAAGGGCACAAGTTCATTTTTAGAGGAATGGTCCCTGGGAGGCTTGTGATTCTTCCCTTGAGCAAAGAAGTATGCAATTATTTAATGAAATGAAGCCCCAATTAAGTGGCTAATGGCGTCCTACATTCACTGCATAGACTGCGTGGATGCTAAGGCAGCCAATTGGATGACATTCCTCACAGTGACTTGTCCCTCAGTGGCAGACTCCTGCCTTTCTCTGCAATCCTCCTCCACAGAGGAATCAGGAATCATGGAGCTCTGAATTCAAGGAGGATTTTGAAATAGAAAGCATCTTTCGGGCCCTTTTGTGTATGCCCTCCATAATATGCTTGGTAAGTTTAAAGCCTCAAGAACCAGCGCGGTTCCAAGGAAATATATAAGCATATAATATGCAATAAGTATATAAAAAAAATTTATCTTAATTTTTTAAAATAAATATTGTATATATTGTAAACAGATATATATATATCACCTACTGCCGGTCGCCAGTAAGTAGTTATAGTTAAGACCTTGTTTCCATAGGAAAAGCGTTTCTTGTTTTGCTAATAACTTTGGCGCCGTTTGACGAATCTTCACATAATTTTCAAAACTAGTTTGCCACTCACTTCAGCTGCTGTTTGGAAAGTTTCAGGGTGATTCGTTAAATGGGGGCTGAGAAAAAGGGGGTTCCCTAAAACGCGTTTTCCCCATGCAATTTCACATAAGGATTTTGAATATGACTACAGCCAGAACCACTGAAGTGAATTGCACCAAATTTGGCAGAAAGCTAGATCTTGGTCCAGAAAGTGTTATTTGAAATTTTATGCAAATCCGTTCAGTAGTTTTGGGGTTATTAAGGAAAAAAAGATTTATGTATATCTAGGGACACAGAGCATCCGTGGATCCAACAGATCTCAGGATGAGATCTGATTGGCTGCCACCATTTCAACCAGGAAGTGGTGGCAGCCATCTTGGAACTCGGGAGAGTGCCAAAACCAAAAAAAAAAAACAGAAGGAGGCACGGTAGGAATACCCTGACCCCCTAGATCTGGTGTTGGGGCCACACTGAGACCACGCCGGGGGCTAAAAATGTTTTTTTTTTTTTAAAAACAGCAAATTTGCGGAGGATCCGCGAACCCATGTGGTAAAATGTTTCTTTATGTTCCTCAGGGTCGGCCGGGTCCCGGAGGGTGGATTTTTAAAAATAATTAGGGGAGAGGGCACATGTGGTCCCCCCTCCAGTGCTGTATTCGGCCCTGGGGACCCCATCCCCGGGGCCCGACTTCAAAACAAAAGGGAGGGGGGGGCATACGGCCCTCTCCCGAGCCATTAATGGCCCTGGGAACCCATTCCCCAGGGCTGGCTCCAGCTATGTCCCGGGATGCCCAACCCAGCGACATAGCAGTTTCCCTGCCTGCACTGGTGCGGGTAGTGAAAACTGTTTGCTCTCGCCTAGTGGAGCAATTTCAAAGCTCTCGCCAAGCAGATCAAACACTAAGCCCGCTCCCAGCTGGCGGCAGCTTTAAAAATGCTCCCACCAGATGGGAGCCGACTTCAGATCTATTTCCCGGCTTGCAGTAGTGGGGGCAGGGAAACAGATCTGAATACTGCTCCTGCCCGCAGGGAGCAGCATTTTCAGCTGCTTCCTGCGGGCAGGAGCAATGCCGGCTCCCGCTAGATGCGGGAAGCCAACAGGGGCCTAGGGGGGCCTTGGGGCTCCCCCGCGTCCCCCAACAAGGAGATGCTGGGTGCTCTGGGTGGACACCAGGACACCCACCCTTAGTTGGCCAGGCCCCGGGGGATGTGGTCCCCGGGGCTGAAATCGGCTCGGACAGCCCTCCCCTTTAATTATAGGCTGGGCCCTGGGGGATAGGGGCCCCAGGGCCAAAAACGGCTTAGGGAGGAGGGCCACGTACCGTAAAAAAAAATACACTGGGCCCGAGGGGATTGGTTCCCTGGGGCCAAAATTAGTCCAGGGAGAGGTGCACATGCCCCTCTCCCCCACAAAATGTGCCGGGCCCGGGGGATGGTGTCCCCGGGGCAGAAATAGGCCCAAGGAGAGGGGGCTGTGTGCCCCCCTCCCGGGTTGTCTGCATTCGGGAGGCTAGCCACAGGGCCTGGCCACAGACGAGGCCTTGTGGCCAACCCCCCGCTGCGCATCACTGAAGGCCATGCATGGCGTGGCGTTGGGCCTGGCCAACACCCCACTGCGCACGGCCCAAGGCAGTGTACGGTGTTAGGTTGGCTGCTTACGGGGATTGGCTGCAGGGCTTGGCAGGCCAACCTCCAGCTGTGCATGGCCTTTGGCCATGCACAGTATTGGGTTGGCTGCATGCAGGGGTTGGCCGCCCTGCGGCAATTGGGTTCATGTATGGTAGTTAAATATTACTTTACGTTAAAAAAAACCTAGAAATTCACTGAAAAAAACAAAGTTTACAGGGACATTATAGTTAGGAAACAGAATAAATAAAACCTTAGAAATTCACTAAAAAAACAAAGGTAACAGGGACGTTATAGTTGGGCTCAGATTTTACACACACAAAACCATAGAAATTCAGCAGTTATAGTTAGAGTTATCTCAAGTAACTATAACTCGTGCCCTAAGGTAACTATAACTCGCGCCCACACCATGCATTGTTAATTACCACACATATTACATCACACATGACATCTTCTATGAAATCATTGATAATATCACTGCAACATTTTTTTTCTGTTTTCAATAATAACAGTAATAGCCCCCACAAGTCCAAAGCATTCAATAGTGTGACTAAGAAAATGAAGAGCTTTTACTCCTGTTAGTTCGTGAAGCATTAGCTCAAGGGAAGCTGAAGAATCAATAATCCAAGTTGTCTGACGAGATCGGACTAGTGCTGCAAAGCTACTCTCTTAGTCAGAGACAAGCTGATAAAAGCCTTGGCTTTTGGAGACGTGCACGCTCGCTGAATGGAGCTCAGCTGAAGGAAACATTTTACACAAGAACATTGCAAAAATCTAGAGGTTAACAAATAACACTACAACTTAAGCACACATGATAAGGCAATATATTAAAGATTAATGTGTCTTTTAAAAAGAAAAAATATATATTAGCACAAAACTTATCTCTGCTAGAACAGCAAAGAAGAGGAGGTTTGCTGCTCTGCAGAGATGATTATACAGTGCTACACTGGCTGATTGGTGGACTGATTATGAGGTCACTGCCATGTTATGTTATGCGGCTTTGTAGAGCTCACTATCACCCAGGAGGGTATCCTGGCACTGAGCAGGTGTGAGTCTATCCACACTTGGTGTATAGTGGGACTACTCGGAAAGCCAGGTCTTCAGCTTCTTGTGGAATTCAAGAAGTGAGGAAGAGGCTCTTATGTGTAGTGGCAGGTCGTTCAATGCTTTAGGAGCGATGTAGGAGAAGGCTAGACAGCTGGATCTAGTTTTCCGTATGCGTGGGATTTATGCTAGTAGCAGTCAGGCCGAGTGGAGGTGTCTGGAAAGTTTGTGAAAGCAGATGTGATTGTTGAAGCATGCTGGGCCAGTGATATGTAGTGCCTTGAAAGTGTGGGGGAGGACTTTAAAATGTGCTCGCTTGTGAATGCAGAGCCAGTGGAGCCCTTTCAGGTTTTGTGTGATGTGAGTGAGAGTCGTTGCAGGTTGAGAGTGATTCTGGACGCCGAGTTCTGAATGGTCTGCAGCCTTCTGGTGAATTTTTTGTTGACCCTGGCATAGATGGTGTTCCCATAATCCAGCATGCCTGTGACTAGGCATGCTTGATGGTTATTTCCGGGTGCTGATTGGGAGTCTTTTGCAACTTTTCCTCAGCATGTTCAGGGTATGGAAAAAAGAGGCAGTGATATCATTGGCTTGGGCAGTCATGCTGAGTTTGCTGACGACGATGATCCTGAGGTTCTTAGCATTGGTGGTGGGTGTCAGTCCCAGCTCTGATGGCCACCAGGTGGAGTCCCACTGTAATGTACTCGTCCCGAAGATCAGAGTTGCGGTCTGCTCGCTGTTTTGCTCACTATGCCACCCCAGTTTGGACCCAGCCATATGCAAATCAGTCTTGGCTCTGTTCCTCATGGAAACAGTCCAGTCTGAACTGCCATGCCAGATCCTCCCTGGACCGGAAACAAGCATCCTGGGACCGGTTTCGGGGTATTACCCCCTCATCAGCCAGGCTAGCTTGAATCCAGTGGAAAAGTGAGCAAGGGACCCACGTCTGGACATACCCTAGCAACTTAGGGTGAACAAAGCAAACACAACATGATGATGGATGGAGTACTGAAACTTTTCAACCACTCACCCCAGGGCACAGATCTGGGTTTAATCCATCGCTCTTTTGCTCACTATGCCACCCCAGTTTGGACCCAGCCATATGCAAATCAGTCTTGACCCTGTTCCTCATGGGAATAATTCAGCCCGAACTGCCAGGCCAGGTCCTCCCTAGACCAGAAACAAGCATCCTGGGACCGGTTTCAGGCATTATCCATCATCAGCCAGGCTAGCTTGAATCCAGTGTCACAGCGAGCAAGGGACCCACTTCTGGGCATATCCTTGGCCACTTAGGGGAACATAGCAAACACAAAAAGATGATGGACGGAGTGCTGCAATTTTTCAACCACTCACCCCCAGATACAAATCTGGGTTTAATCCATCGTTCAGGGTATTCCCAGACGTGGGTCCCTTGCTCACTTTGCCACTGGATGATGAGGGGTGTTACCCTGAAACCGGTACCAGGATGCTTGTTTCCGGTCCAGGGAAGACCTGGCTTGGCAGTTCGGGCTGGACTGTTCCCATGAGGAACAAGGTCAAGACTGATTTGCATCTGGCTGGGTCTGAACTGGGGTGGCGAAGTGAGCTAAAGAACGATGATGGATTCAACCCAGATTTGTGACTGAGGGTGAGTGTCTGAAAAGTTTTACCACTCTCTCCATCATCTCCTTGTGTTTGTTTGTTTGCCCTAAGTTGGCAGGGTATGCCCAGACGTGGGTCCCTTGCTCACTTTTCCACTGGATTCAAGCTTGCCTGGCTGATGAGGGGTGTTACTTCGAAACCGGTCCCAGGATGCTTGTTTCTGGTCCAGGGAAGACCTGGCTTGGCAGTTCAGACTGGACTGTTCCCATGAGGAACAGGGTCAAGACTGATATGGCTGGGTCTGAACTGGGGTGGCGAAGTGAGCTAAAGAACGATGATGGATTCAACCCAGATCTGTGACTGGTGGTGAGTGTCTGGAAAGTTTCAGTGCTCCGTCCATCATCTCCTTGTGATTGCGGTGTTCAGCTTTAGACAGTTAGTCTTCCTCTAGTGGGCGATTTCAGTCATGCAGGCATTGAACTTGATTTGGGTACCTGGAGTCTTGTCTGTGAGCGAGAGAATGAGTTGTGTGTCATTGGCGTAGGAGAAGATGTTGATGTCTTGAGAGCGGATGATGCTGGCTAGAGGGATCATGGATGCGTTGAAGAGGGTTGGGCTCAGGTAGGATGCTTGCAGACCTCCGCAGAAGAGGTTGTGGGCGTCCAAGGTGTAGGATGCCAGGCTGACTGACTGGGTCCTTCAGGAAGGAGCAGATCCATCGAAGTGAGTTTCCTCTCTCCAGAGGCATGCAGATATCATCTATGGCAGCTAGGAGGGCAGTTTCTGTGTTGTGGTTGGGTCTGAAACCAGACTGAGTGGTGTTGAAGAGTTGGTGGTCATTGAGGTATTCAGTAAGGTGTCCGTTAATGATGTTCTTTAAGAGCTTGACCGGGAATGGTAGCAGGGAGGTCAGTCAGTAATTGGCAAGCTTTGAAGGGTCTGCAGATGGTTTCTTCCACTATGGGAGGACAGATACACGTTTCCAAGCATCTGGTAAGGTCGTTGAAGAGGTGGAGGCATTCAGAATGGGTTGAGCATGGCGCTGATGAGTTGCTGTCCTCTGGAGTAGGCATGATGGGTGTAGGGGTTTGATGGGCCCCTGAGTGGATGGGCTTCATCGTGGCAGTGTGTTTCTTCTGGGGTGAGGATGGGCCATGTAGTTAGCATTGTTTTTTTGGATAAGATTGGGAGGTGTTTGGCGAGGTCTGTTGGGTCTGGTTGCGGGCGAAAGTTCCTGTAAATGCCAGTGATTTTGTTGCTGAAGAAGTGTATGAGATTGTTGCAGAGATCCTGTGGGGTTGATATAGTTGGAGGCGGGTGATGGTGAGGTGAAATCTCTCACAGGGGCGAAGATTTCTTTGCCTCTGTTGATGCTAGTTTCAGTGCGGTCTGCCAGAGTGGCGAGTTTGGTGGTCCGAATCATTTGGCAGTAGCGTCTTAGGGCAGATTTGAATAGGCTCTTGTCTGCATTGTCCTAGCTCATTCTCCATTTGTGCTACAGTTGTTTGCAGTAGTATTATCAGTCAGAGATCCTCCATGTACCAACTAGCCTGGGGTCTGGATCTTGTTGCATTGCTATGTTTGAGGGGGGCCAGGGAGTCAGCGTAGGAGGTGATCCAGTGTTTGAAATTCTTGATGGCTTTTGTGGAGGCCATTGCTGTGTTCAGTTTGGGTGTTGAGAGTGCTGCTCCCGTCATTGTAAGAGATGCCATTCATGTTTCGATTGGCTGGTCTGGCAGTGGTGCATGTGCGTTGGACCCGGGCAGGGATACTAAACTTGACAAGGGCATGGTCTGTTCAGGGGACTGGTGTGGCCTCATGAAAATGGATGCTGTCGAAGTTGGTGAAAATAGGGTCCAGCAGGTGTCCGGCGATGTGGGTAGGTCCCACACCTCGGGTGAGGCCAAGGTTTCCAAGGTCTTTAATGAGCGCTTTTTGGGTCGGCGTCTGTGTTGACCCTCCAGGTGGAATTTCAGGTCTCCGAGTAGGATGTAATTGTTAGCATTGAGGGAGAGCAGTGCAACAAAGTCCGTATTGGTGTTAGTGAAGTTGGCGCGTGGTCTGTAGAAGAGAGTGCTGCTTAGGGTGAAGTTGGCTGTGATGTGGAGCTTGTACATCAGGTGTTCCATAATGGGGGATGACATTTTCGTGGAGGTGGTGCAACTGATAGTGTTCTTGTGGATGATGGCGATTCCGGTCTCGTGAAGTCTGTCTTGCCTGGCATTCTTGTAGCTGGGGGAGATGGCTGTGGCGATGTCAGGTGCCGATGCAGGGTTCAACTAGGCTTCCGTGAGGAAAAGTAGGTCAGGGTCATTGTCGTGCAGCAGGTCCTAGATCTCTGTGGTTTGTTAGGGGAGTGAGCTGATGTTGAAGAGCATGCATGCGACTGTGGAGTGTTGTGTAGGTGGTTGCAAGACTGTGTTATTGTGAGCAAGTGGGGTATTGGGTGCTGTCAGTGGGGTGTGTGTTGGGTGTGGATAAGTGCATGAAAACTTGCAGGACACGCAGGAGAATGCTCCCTCTGTGTTGTGTGGTGCAGCGAGGCAGCAGCATGTGGAGCTGCAGCCCGGGTTGAGGGCGCAGAGGGTCACAGCGTGGTAGCCGCGGAAGGGGGGAGGACCATGGTTTCTGAACCTGGGCACTGGCGAGGTACAGATGGACGCAAACTGGCTTGCCATTGGCGCTCCCGCTGCATGTCCACAATGTCAGACGTCCTTGCACAGCGCCAGTCGCAATCAGTAAGTGTTCCTCTGGGCTCTAAGGAGCCTCACAGGAGGTTGCAGCCCTCAGCCAGCCCACGGCGACATCTACTTCTTCATGGCGGCCAGTTGCATGTGCGCACTCATGACACTGCTTAGTCATGGTATAGGTGGGCCAGTGGCTTTCTCTCCTTTGGTGTGTATCAGGGCTCTCAGGAGCATGTTATGCTGGCAATATTGCCCCTATGCCATGGTACCAGTGCTGTTTTTGAAAAATATGGCATTCACTGCTAGCAATGCTGCTGCAGTAGCAGTAGTACTTTCCAGCAAATGTACACCTTCCTCACCTCTGCAGTCGTTACTATCATGAGCGTGCGCACTTTAATGAAGTCCTGATGCTCTAAACTAACTTCTGATGCTGAGCCCTAGCAAACACCTGCTAAAAATAAGCAGTGGTGTGTGACATATGAGGTGTACCCACTAGTAGCAGTACAAGAATTGCTTATGAAAAATATAAAGGCAGGGACTCTCTGTTGGGTGCAGCGATACAGACAGATGTATTTTAAAGGAATAAACTGCCCTTCATGATGGTATTAAAAAAGCGCCAACTAGAGAAAACGAAGCACTGGCTGCAAAGTTATTGCCTATTTCATGGTCTCAAAGAACAGTTGTCTGTTCGGGGACAATTCTTCTGGATCAATAAATTCTTCCCTCTTTAATGATTTATTTCAGTTGATACTTGCACAACAGCAGACATGGATCCAAAGAAGACTACAGGAGACGTCACAAGTCATGACATAAAGGGCTTTCTGGTAAGAGGAAAACGTTTGATGACAATCATATGGATTAATTAAATTGTTAATGCGTTAAATTGTTATGATTTAGGAAATTACATTTGTTGTAGGGTTGACTTCGAAGGCGACAGGGGTTCAAATGGGGAGGCTGCACAGTATATGTACATTTGTGAGTCTTTGTGTCACTACTTGCTGAGCGTCAGAGCCTCTGATGTGTAACATGTATTATTTCTGACATGAAGAAAATCAGGCAGTATAGTAAATATGTTGTAATGGGTACCTTGCATTGTGCTGTGCTTTACTGTTCCTTGCTCCAGAGTTCTTTTCCTCTGGAATGTTAGGTTTGCGCGATTTCACCAGCGGCAGTTGCTCGGTGGCTGGCGATGGTGGAATCACGCTTCGTGCTAATGTCGTCTTATGAAAAAAAAAGTATTTCAGCCTGCTTCCTGTTGTTTTGTGTCATCACTACACTTTTTGGAGACGATCGCCAGCCACATGTAGCGACACTCTTGTAGCACGAAGGCGTGCGGATACGCGGCATGAAGTTGAAGTGGTGTTAAAATCAGAGGAATGTAACGCTGTTGGATTATAACTGGTCAAAGCCGTCTACTAGTTGATGAGAGCCGCAGCGAGGAGTTGTGAAAGCTTCGCACCATGTTTCTGGAAAGGAGCTTCTCTGGGCCATCGGAAAGCTGCTACGCGGAACTTTCGAATCTGAGGTGAGAGGCAGCAGCCGCGTGTGCCTGCGTCAGCCCAAATCGAGAGTTAAGGGAACACGGCAGGTTTAGAGTTACTGGCCTGCTATACTACACAGTTAGGCATAACCGGCAAGTTCTTTGAGGGCCGTACTCTTTGTGTTGGTTTTCCTTGATGCTGGTGTGCAGTGCTGATTCTGAGCTCACCTGCAGCTCCTTGGGGTTGAAAGCGTCTGGACGGATTTCGATCGCAGCAGATTCTCTTCGTTTCATTCCTTGGTGCTCCTCACAAAGTGGTGCACATCATGTGGCTTATTAGAGGAAAGGCACTTGTACTTTGAATAAAAGCCTCCTGCTGGCCAACTTACGTATTGCACATCTTCCCCTTCAGCTTGTGCCAATTTTGTTTTTATGGGATTTCAAGTTCTAAAATTCTGTTACCTTCAACATTAACTCATTTACTACAGTTGTGTGCTTTTCATTTTCGGGGCCAGTTTCTAAGATGGCCGTCGCCTCCATAGTTATTCCACCTCCTTTTCGTGCTCATCCAGGACAACCGTCTATGCAGTGGGAGGAGTGGATTGACTTGTTTGAGAACTACATTGTTGCTTTGGATGGCCTTGAGTTTTCACCTAAAGGAAGAAGGCATTATTACTAGGTACCATTGGGAAAGAGGCTCATCGTATTTTTAAGTACTCACCTTAGATGTTAGGCAACCACAACCAGCCAGTGGGGGATGTGTTTAAGGAGGCCAAACTATGCCTGGAGAAGAGGTTTGCAAAGGAGGAGAACATTGTCATGTCTCGCTACAATTTCTATACTAGGCCGCAAGGGCTAGTGAATCATTGGATGAGTTCGTCTCTAGGCTTCGGGAGCTGTCTATAAAGTGCAAATTTGGGCAAATGTCTGATGAACTCATCAGGGATCAGTTGATTGTCCATTGTCACAGTAAGAAAACTCAGGAACGTCTCTGGGCTGCAAAGAATCCCAACTTGAAAGATGCTATCTCCATTGCCAAAGTGGTGGAAGAGTCTGAACGTTGCATGTTGGAGATGAGCAAAAAAGAACATGCCGAAGGGGATGTTGCGGCTATTGGAAAAAAGTGAAAGCACAAGAAGCACAGTTGACAAAACAAACCCCAAGTTACAGAGGTCTGCCAGGTCCAAGGGTTGTTCTAGGTGTGGCAGTGCCTTTCATGCGAGTGACTCCAAATGGTGCTTTGCTTCCAAACAAGATTGCAGGAGGTGTGGTCGCAGAGGTCACTATGCCCGAAGTGCAAAGACTTCGGCAGGTCCAGGGTTGCCGTGGCTGAAGAATTGAGTCTCGATGGGGACAGTGAAGATCGTGTGTTGATGGTCCTTCCTGGCAGTGGCGATTTAGAGAGAAATCATCGTCCGAAGGCTTTATTTGGGATCTTGGGCAAAGAGGTGGAACTGATGGTGGACTGTGGTTCTTTGTACATTATCGTACCCACTGGTTTCACTTTTGCCAAAGGACATTGATCCTAGGGGGCACCAGGGGGAGAGAATCAATGTTTTAGGCTATTTTTCGTCTCCTATTGTTTTTAAGTCCAGACGGGTTGCGGGTAAAATCTACGTTGCAGAGGATGGTCCTCCTATCCTGGGTTGGGGCCATCAATTTGACCTTCACATTGTCATCGATCCCCATGCTTCTGGTCAAGTTTTGTGCTTGGCAGACGTCACCACTGAACAAGTTTTGAGTGAGATGGATGATGTATTTAGTGGTAATCTTGGTGAATTGAAGGGGTATACTCATAAGATTATTTTAGCAGAAGGTACTATCCCATTTAAGCATAAGTTGAGGAGAGTCCCAGTTATTGTGAGGGATGAGGTCAAGAGGATGTTGGAGGACGTGCTTAAGGATGGTGTCATCAAACCAGTTGAGGCCTCTGAATGGGTCTCCCCAGTCGTAATCACCCAAAAAAGTGATGGGAAGCTCAGGTTCTGTGTGGACCTTCGTAGTTTAAACCAGCATGTAGTCACTGATACCTTTCCTCTCCCCAACATCAATGAACTGTTACTGTTGCTTAAGGGTGGCAAGTACTTTTCCAAACTCGATCTGAAAAGTGCTTACCACCAGATTAAGTTACATGAGGAGTCGAAAAACCTTGCGGCCTTCATTACCATGGAGGGCACTTTTCGGTTTAAAGGCTAGCCCTTTGGGTTGTCATCCGCTGCTAGCGTATTTCAGCGTTATCATGTCAGATATTTTCAGGGGTGTTGAAAACGTAAAATCTTTTCATGGATGACATCCTGGTTTTTGGGGAATCTGTTCAAACACACAACAAAACTTTGAGGGAGGTCCTTGGCAGACTGAGGGAGGCGGGCCTTACCCTGAGGAAAGATAAGTGTAAGTTTCTAGTGGAAGAGTTTGAGTACCTTGGACATACAATTTCTGGGCAGGGTGTCCGTCCCAAGGTCGATCTCCTAGAAGCTATTCGTGATGCATCCGTTCCTCATGACAAAGACAAGTTGCGGTCGTTCATGGGTTTAATAGAGTACTATGCAAAATGTGTTACGTGCTTTGCTACAAAGACCGAGGCCCTCAGATTATTGTTTGAAGAAACGTGTTCCTTTGTGTGGGGTGATGCACAGCAGCATGCTTTTGATCTTATTAGAAAGGACATTTGCGAGGCAGGCATTCTCGCACCCTTTGACACACACCTTACTACCTTTCTAACTGTTGACGCAAGTGCTTGTGGGTTGGGGGCTGTTCTTTCCCAAGTGCATGCGGGAGTTGAGAGAACTGTGGTGTTTGCCTCACGCTCTTTGTCCGATTGTGATAGTAACTACTCGGTCATCGAGCGCGAAGCTCTGGCAGCTGCCTGGTCAGTCGAACATTTCAAGAAATTTTTATGGGGTCTCGTCTTTTGTATTTGCACTGACCACAAACCCTTGGTCAAGGTGCTGAGTCCAGGTGGTGCTGGTAAAGGCTCAGCAAGACTAGCCAGACTCACTTCTCGGCTCCAAGAATACCGGTACCGGGTGTCTTACATTCCGGGGTGGAAAAATGCCCAAGCCGATTGCTTGTCACGCTTGTCTTTGAAGGGCACGGGTGAGCTGAATTTGGGTTCATTTTGGGAGCAAGATAGTGCTGTCGCCTCTTTGGGTGATGTGGAAGAGTGTGTTGGTGGTGCTTTTTCGGCGGACGAGTGGCGCATGTTTATGGATCAAGACGTTGTCCTCAAGAGTGTAGAACGCATGTTGGTCTGGGGCGAATGAAGGGAGAGCTCTTTGGCTCCCTCGGTAAGCCGTTCGTGAAGGTCGTAGATGAGTTAAGTATGAGTGATTCCAAAGTCCTCATGAGGAATGATAAGTTTGTACCTCCCGATGGCTTGAGGACAAAAAATTATCAAGCTCGCCCATGAAGGTCATCTCGGTCAAACCATGACCAAGAAACGAGGTGCGAGAGAATTTTTGGTGGCCTTGCATGGATGAACAGATCATGTCTTGTGATTGTGAATTGTGAATTGAGAAGTGTGCAGGGAGAGTTAAAAGAGTCTCAAGACGGGGTGTCATGCTGCACAGGGTCACATCGAGGATCCTGGCGTACCCTGGGGGACCGTTTGTTTGGACTTTATTGGTCCTATGCATGGTGTGGAAGAGAAATTGAAGAATGTATTGGTGATGGTTGATGTTCATTCTAAGTGGCATGTTGTTCATTTTATGTCTGAAGTTATGACTAAGAGGACCATTGAGTAGTTGAAGATTATTTTTCAAGAAGAGGGTCTTCCCCGTATTCTTGTCATGGACAATGGTACTCAACTTGTTTCGCATGAAATGAGGGACTTTCTTTGTAAAAATGGTATTTCACATCACCGCACGGCTCTCTACAACCCCCAAGCCAATGGCATGGTGGAACGGGCCAATCGCCTTGTTAAGGGTACCATTGCCATGGCTGTACAGAGTGGGAAAAATGTAAGGGAGTTAGTTGACAAGATGGTCTGGGCTCATCACACGACCACACATACTGTGACGGGCATTTCCCCCTATGAAAAAATGCACAGAAGGAAGCCGGGCACCAAACTCTTACTCGCTTGGCTTGTTTCTCCCAAGTCTGTTTCTGTCAAGAAGGATGGCGTCAAGATTGATGCAAGTGGTGTGTATGCTGGTGACTGGGTCAAATTTAAACATGGCAGGCCAGGCAAAGGTGTGTCCAAGTTCTGGGGTCCATTCAGAGTGAGGTAAGTTTTCGACAGCTACGTTCTTCTTGACAATGGGAACAAATGGAACAAACGCAAGGTGGCGTTGTATTGCAAAGGGGAGAGTGTGTGTGACAGAGTGGCTAGACCTGGTGACTGCCATTCTGGTGACAGTTTGGACGGATTCTTGTTAATGAGTGATGTGGACCTGAGGGCCAATGGTGCAGGAGAGAGTAGCGAGGGTGACTCAGGAGGTGCTTCCATTTCCCTTCCCTGTGGTCTTTCTTCTCCTGTTGGTGCCGAGTTTAACTGTCCTTCCAGGTCTCGCAGACCACCTCGTTATTTGGAGGATTATTTTCTAACTTGAGGTTCCTCCTCCTATCTTCACCATATGTACTTTGCATTGTTTTTGACATCTTATGTTTCTGTTTGCTTTGTTTTCTGTTTGGGTGTTTTTGGGTAGAAGGGAGGGGGTGTTGTAATGGGTACCTTGTATTGTGCTGTGCTTTGCTGTTTCTTGCTCCAGAGTTCTTTTCCTCTGGAATGTTAGGTTCGCGTGATTCCACCAGCAGCAGTTGGTCTGTGGCTGGCGATGGTGGGATCACGTTTTGTGCTACTGTCGTCTTATGAAGAATAAAGTATTTCAGTCTGCTTCCTGTTGTCTGGTGTCATCATTACAAAATACAGTGAAATATAAAATGAATCCCCGAATCTGATCAACTGTGCCGGGAGCAGCCCCCGCCTGAATCCGTCGTGGTATCCCCACCTTATACACCTCAGGAGGGGTACCATGAAATAATGAGATTCTTTCGCGCCTGCAGTCTCCCACAGCTCACCGAAGTACCCGATGAACCGGAGGACACCAGAGCGGGAAAGAGGAACTGTGAAGAGAAGCGCTCGTGCTTGCATTAGTCCAACATGCTTCCGACTGTGGCTGACATACTACACCTCACAGACTACAGGTGCGTAAGCTATAATACGTATGTAATGAAGCGTAAGCATCCTAAATTGCAAACATGGACGATACATACATATATATATATATATATACTTCCAAACGTGCCCAGAAATTGAAGCCGCACTCCGGGTTCAGGAAGGTAACAACTTTTTATTGAAAACAAACTGCTTCCCATTCCGTGATTGTCACTGTGCCTAACGCGTTTCAGGGAATCATTCCCTTTCCTCAGAGGCCGGCATGAGCAGCTTACATTCGTGCAACTGTATTGTTCCCTGCATGCTAATTCAATTAAATTGGCCTCCGGTGTGCCTCTAATTTATTCATTTTCACACTGCATGCTGGAACCTGCAGTTCAATCCAGCACTTTTCCGCCCTCCAGTGGGTTAGTTGCTCATGTCGAATTAAAGTGACCAATATTGCAGCTCCATATTGAGCCTCCGAATAAGACTATATATATATATACAACAATGCCAAAGGTCTAGGCTGGTACCGCTCAGATTATCTTTGTTAGCTCATTGGTCTGACCTTAGGGGCAAATTTTCTAAAAAGTGATGCAATGCAGCAACAGAAGCTGCTGCACTGTAGTGCGTCAAAGGAGAGCAGCACCGTGCCATATCTACTAAAATATGGCACTGCTACCCTTTCTCTCCCTGCCCTGGCACATTCTAGGCTGCCTTGCACCAAATTGCACACCCTTGCACAGTATTGAAAGGGTGTTTGCATGATGACAAGCAATAGTTTTGTACTGGAAGGGCCCCCTGCCAGTACACAGTTCTACTATTTGATATAATTTAACACTTTTCCTACTTTCCATGTGTGCCGTACAGTGCAGCATACATGAAAAGTTGGAAAAGTTTTGAAAAATAATATTTTTCTCTAACTTAATGCTGCCTTCGAGGAGGTGTACATTTTTAGTGCAAAGTCTGCCTTTTTTAGTGGAAAGGGCTTTTCCTCAAAATCCGTGTGAATGCCCGTGTACCACCCATGGAATGCCCCCTAGATACGTTACTTTAGGGATACTTTCCAACACAAATCATGTCTTACAGTGGAAAGTAAATCCAGATACAACGCTTTACTCCAGGTTTGCATCACTAATGTGAAACAAATTCGGCACAAAGGGTTAGTAAATTTCCCCCATAATATCTGATCGGTAATGATTCAGAAAAGACAGCAATAAAATGGCTGTGGGAGTGAATTTGAATTGAAATGAGTGAATTTGAATTCGTACTTTGGGAATACTAGAAACCCGACAACCCCACCTTTATAAGATAGACACTTTAGGCGGCCATCTTGGTTGGTGTCCTAGTCTCTATAGGGAGGAGACTATTTAACGAGGACACTGGCGCGATGTACGCATGCTGTGGATGCCTAAGGCAAGCACGCCTGCGCCTGTCCGCGCACCGACCGCATACAACACCAGCCATGCTGCTGGTCGCTGCACCAAGACACTAGGGTCCGCAAATGATAGCACGAGAGTCAGAATTTGTTATACGAGAGGCCAACTTCTACAATTAGGTAAGATGGACAACAACTTTACACAATTACTAATCCCCGCTAAAACAGGGGAAGACTCTCCTTCTGTTACAAGTAAAGAGCCATCTGATACTTTGAGATATGTCCTTATTAATACGAAGTCTGACATAATGAGGCACAATGACACATTTTAATGTGGCCTTATAAATGCAAGGTCTTTAGTAAAACACTCTGCTAAGATTAACCTGATGCTAAGCCGGGGCGATGCCTCTGTTAGGGCGTTGGGGTGTTGCCACCACTCATATTTTGGCCCCCTTTTCCCCAATGAAGTATATTAATAAACTACTAGACATAGACAAATATTTAAAAGTCCATTAGCTGCGGGCCGGTTGCAGCATGTATTATATCGAACGCCTGAGGTAGATCCTCAATCCAGTGCCGGCCTGAGGGGGTGGAGCTAACAATATTGACACTAGTCACAGGCAGCACCTGGGCCTAAGTGTACATGCCGGGTTGGACGGCTGCCTTTCTCCGGCCAGCCCGACATGCGCACTATGCCTAGCCTCAGTGTCTTCAATGCTGCATTAGTGAGCCGGGGTGGTGACTTAAGCCACAGCCCCGGTCTCAGTAATGAGCGGTGAGGTTCCTCGACCCAGGCAATCCTGGCGCTGCTGCAACAGCAGATGCAGCGTCAGGATTGGCTGAGAGAGACGTGGCAGTGTTGTCACTAGAGGCCTCTGGAGCAATGGGCTCGTGACGTGAGGCAGCTCGGGGTTAGGAGGAGATTCTCTCTCTTCGCGGGCCTTTTCCTGCAGTTGCAGCATGAAGAGAGAGAGGCCGCAGGCGTTGGTTGATAATGCTACCGTCATGGCACGCATTTGAAAAGTGATGAGTTCAGGTTCCCGCAAAAGGTACGTTAAATTAAATTAGTGTGTCGGTGAACCGCGTGGCAAATAATACTATGTGTTTTCAGCATCAGCACACATTACCATCGATATTAATCGAATTCCCCATTGCTAAAGACTAAAGCTAACCACGGAAAAGTATAATCTTCAGGCAGCATATGCACAAAAAAGTATGTTTAACCCTCGCCGGCGCGAAATACTGTTTTTGTCTTCGCAATTTTCATTAGAAAGACAAAAACAGTGTTAAACATGCTTTTTTTCACTGATATAGTTTCGGGCGCCAGGCCCTTGCCTGTCTTGCTGCATCCGGTGTTTGCTTGCAATCATTCGCTGGAAATGGAGAACATTGTTCTCTTCTCTCCAATCTCCTTTGAGGATTACCAAAATAAAACGGAACTCGTCCGGGTCGCACCCAGCCCAGGACGTTGCTTTCCACACAGTGACGGTGTGAGACAGACTGTGTCTGATCTCTGTCTGTGAAATGCTTTGGTGTGCTCACGTGTGTGTGCGTGCATGTGTATGTTCACTTGTATGTGTACACGAGTCCTGGTATACAACAAATAGCCGTAGCACTGCACTGCTGGCGTTAATTTATTGAGGGCGCCGAAATGGCCCCATTGCCAAAGACTTCAGGTTGCGCTGCAGGCATCTAACCATCTAATTGGGCCAAAGGGGGTGCAGCACAGACCACAAAAACGCTCTATATGTGTGGAAAAGGCCGCTTTATTGAAGACAGGTGCACCTTACAATAAAACATTTCCCTTGGCCTTTGCCGTACAAAACTAAACCTCACTAAATAATTTTCTTCCTACCTTTCCACCTCCCCCACCCCTAAAGTTTCCCCTTAACTTGCAACATTTTATAACCCCCCACCTCGGACATTCCATGCTGTCACATTAACCTTGTAACCTCTTCTAACTTCCTAATATAACTATCTAACTAAACATTTCCTATGCTACCTTCCCCTTCCTACCTACTCCCGGAATAACTTTCCAAACCTAAACTTAACCTGTAAACAATCTAAACCAGTAGTTAGCAAGAAAAACGCCACTCAAAAAAGTCTGTGGCCCACAACTTTTTTGACCCCCCCAACTAGGACCTAGGACTTCTTTGGATACCGTCTAATGGCCAATGCCCTATCCAGAACCTCCTTAATCTGAATTATGTACAATTCCAAACCAAAACGCGACAAGTGCACTCCATCCTGCCTGAAGAAATAAATTGCCGCGTATCTAAGCTCCAGATGTTCGACCCTCCTTATCGCAAAACAACCTCATGTCCCTGTTGATCTTCCTCCTGGCCTTATCTATTGCTGCTGGCCTCTCTGCCCCCCTCCAATGCCTTCTAGGGATAAACTCCGACCAGATGACATAACACCCAGACCAACGCTGCCTTATCTCCAATAGGTCCCGTTTCATCTGCTTCAATAAAGCCAAGCCTTTACACAGAACCAAATCGTTTTCCCCCAAGTGGATGATCAAAACATCCGGACAGATGTTACCCCTAACTAACTTATTCAACATTGGAAACAACTCGTGCCACCTCATGCCCCCTTTCCCATACCAAGAACACTTAAACAACTCTGTGTCAAGACCAAGACTCAAACCCTTCCCTTTTTCCAGCTCGTGACGCTCTGCCCACTACACGAAGGAATGGCCAACAATCCAAATGGATAACTCAGCGGACACCGGGCCAGCCACCGCACCTGCAAAGACACGTATGTGAGAAACAAGAAAATGGAACATCTCACTTCCCCCCCTCAACTGCTGTAACTGAATGTATCTTTTAAAGCAATCCGACTTCCAACCCCCCAGCCTCATGATCCTTTCCCTCCCCCAGCCCTGCTTGGCCGCTTCAGTGGTTGCCCCTATGCGGAAAGAATGTGTACCGAAATCGCTCGGCGCTATTCCTATACACAATAGTGCTCGCCGCATAACCCACAGTAGCTGCGCCGACGTCACTCGAAGGCCTGATCTCCTGCAGAAAACCGCCCCAGGGCCCGGCAGCCGCCAACGACATAAAGTCCTACCCCAAAGAACTGGATACACATTCCTGTCAGCTGTGGCATCCAGAAAAACCCACCTGCCTGCCCCCCTCTGGTCTGTCTTGGATTGGGTAATCATCAACGCCACCCGCTCCTCCCCCAGCTCCACATCGCCCCACTGCACCCCTTGTACCCCCTTCCGACCCAACAGTTCAGACACCCGAAAAGCCCCAAAGTACATCCATGACATTAAAGAGGCAAACAACACTACCTCCTCCCTTGTCCTGCATATCTGATGCACTGCCTGTAGCAACCTGACCAACAAAACCTTGGACACTGGCCTCCTCACCCGGGGCCGAATGCCGCTTTCCCTCACCCAACCCTCCAGTATGCGTCTGCCTTGCTTCCCCGCCGATGGAGCGTAGCCCCACCACAACTTTCCCATAAAAGCGATGTCTGACAATTTGCCCGCTATGGTGACCCTCGATAAGCCTCTGTCAATGAGTGACAAAATGAACTGGGTCACTTCTTCCTCTCTCGCCCATCTCTCTGTTTGTCCCCGAGCCCCCCCCTCCAGAAACTCTCTCCATGCCTGCGTATACGCCTTCCGCGTTGATGGTGCCAAGGACCCTACCACCAGGTCAAGCATCCTTTGTCGCCTACTGACCACATCCCTGCTGGAACCGCCGTCTTGCCTTCTTCCGCCTCCGTGACTAGCCCATGGAACCTCTCCCACTGTGAACGAGACAAAGCGTCCGCTATGTCATTGTCCACACCTGGCACATGTCTGGCTTGAAACAGAATGTCGTGTTTCAGACAACTAAGGACAAACACTCTCATTAACTTAAGTACCTGTGCATCCCTTGCTGATTGCCTATTCACCACTTGTACCACTGACATGTTATCCACCTTGAAAATCACTTTCTTGTGCGCCAACTCCTGACCCCAAACTGTCACAGCCACCACTAGCGGAAAGAGCTCTAGAAAGGCGATACTCCTCCCCCCGTTCTTCCATTGTCGCAGCCACTCTTCTGCGCCCCACCTCCCATCCCAGTAGAGCCCAAAACCGTGAGCCCCCGCCGCATCCGAGTATATGGTGACCTCCCACTCCTTTGGTGTTGCCAGGGGAATGCCATTAAACTCCTCCAAGAATGTTCTCCACATCCGCAAATCTGCCTTTGTCCCTGCGGACAGACGCATGTGATGGTGCGGCAATGTCAAGCCCGCCAGATACCTCCCAACCTCCTACAACAAGTCCGGCCTGCCCTGACTACCCTACATGCAAAGTTCAGATGTCCGAGCAGTACCTGCACTTCCCTGACCGTCACCTTTTTCTTGGCCAGGATGTCATCAATCAAAATCAACATGTGCAGCTTTTTGTCACCTGGGAGGCGTGCCTCCATCGCCTCCGAATCCAGTTCAATGCCAAGAAATGACAACACCGTGCTGGGACCGTGTGTCTTCTCTGGTGCCAGGGGCACACCCAATTGGCCCATGAGCTCTTGAAAACTTGCCAGCTGTAACTGACAGTCCGTTGAACCAGGCTGTCCGACCAGGAAGAAGTCATCCAGGTAGTGTGTCACCGTCTCTTTGCCGGTGTGCCGAGTGAAAACCCATTGCAAAAATGAACTGAAGCGTTCAAACAATGCACAGGATATCGAGCATCCCATTGGCAGCGCCTTGTCCACAAAGAAAAGCCCTTCAAACTGTATACCTAGCAGCTGGAAATTGTCAGGGTGTATAGGCATTAAGCGGAAAGCCGACTTAATGTCACATTTGGCCATCAAGGCTCCTCTTCCAACTGACGCCACTAACTCCCTGGCTACGTCCACTGATGAATACGACACTGATGTCAAGTCGTCCGCTATGAAGTCGTTCACTGACAAACCCTCCGGCCAGGAGAGGTGTTGTATCAGCCGGAATTGCCCTGGCTCCTTTTTAGGCACGATCCCTATGGGTGAAATGATCAAATCTGGGATGGGTGGAAACGAAAATGGTCCCTCCATGCGCCCTTCGGCGACTTCTTTGAACAGTTTATCCCGCACCACCCCTCTGTGTGTCTTAGCTGATTTCAAGTTCTCGGCCCACCTGGCGGTGCGAGGACCCTCATATTCAATTCGAAAACCCTCCCTGAAACCCACTCTCAACAAATCTGCGTCCTCCGTAAGGGGGTAGGCCGCCAAAAATTGTTCCAAGCATGCCTGCTTAATGGGTGTATGAGCCCTTGCCCATATTCCCTTGGGCTCCTCTTCCACCCCTATTTCCGGCATTCTGGTGAGGCCCCTGATTGAACTGCTGTCCCTGTCCACTGAAGCCCAGCCCATGGCATTGCACCAATGGGTGCTTGCCTGAGCACTTCGAGCCTTCGTGCCTGAACTTGCAATATTCCCTGGCACATGTACCCTTGTTAAAGTCCCAACATGCCCCTTGGACATTTCCTGTGCTCTTTGCTGTGTATATCCCCCCCCCCCCCGGGAGGGGTGGCTCTGAAAGGGGCAGTACACCAGAGGAAGGCCACTGGCCGTATAAGTCGTTTTGTCGAACTTCACAGCCCCCATTGTCTGAAGATATAGGTCCGTATCTATCTCCCCCCACTTAGCCTCCTTGTCCCAAGCAAGTCTAGCCCTGAATTCCTCATCATAATGTGACCAAGCGTACCCCCCGTATTTCACTTCCGCCCGCCTGATTACGTCCATGTATTTGAACAGAGCCACGGATCTGTCCGGGTACTTCTCACAGTAGATACTGGGGAATATCAGAAAAGCCGCCGACCAATTTTCAATGGTCATGGGCACCCGGGGCCTCCTGGCCAGTTCTAGCTCTTCCTAATTTGACCCTTCCTTGGCCCTCAACTCTCTATGCAGCAGCTTCAACATGTCCACATATTCCCCTTTCCAGATCTTTTCTTTAGTTGATAACATCAGATGCGCACCCAGCTGCTTGGTCACTCCCATATATGGGAGGCGCTTGAGTTTGATCTCGTGGCTCTCCTTTGTCCCGTCTGCCGGTGCCCCTTGGTCCCCCTTGTCCTCCGCATCTGCAGCCTTTTTGGACCCGTCTGCCTGGTCGCCCTGCCCACTATCGGTCACCTTCGACTTTCTCTCGACCCCGGGTTCTCCGGTTACCTCCGGACCAACCCCTGCATCCCTGACGTACCGCCCCTTGCGCAAGCGCACATCTCCATCTTCCTCCCCTCGAGCATCCGTCCCCCGCGAGACTGTCCCCGTTTTGTGCCTTGCCCCATCTCCCTCTTCCACATCCTTACCTGGCGTCAAGGTCGGCGTCCTCACTGGATCCCGCCACCTAACCAGTTGTGCAGGAGGTGGCACCACGCCGCGAGTCCCGGCACGCCGGTCTTCCAAAGCCATCTGCAAAAAACTAGGCACAGCATTATTCGCATCCCCCATGCCACCCCCTTGCTCCCCCTCGTCTTCCATGATTTCCCCCTCCTCAACGCTATCCTTGTCATAGTCCAACTGCAACTGTTCCCCAAACCCTGCCTCCTGCGTGCTTGACTGTGCCGCTTCCCTGCCACTGTGTATCAATGCCTCCAGGCCTCCGCCTGCACCACAGTGGCCTGACTTCACTCTTTTCCCCTCATGCGCAGGCATCTGCCCTGCGCCCTGTCCCACCGCCCTGGAGGCCGCATCGACCCACCGGGGTTGGGGCACCGCTGCCCGCGCCTCCATCCTCCAACGCGCGGTCTCCTGTAAGTCCCACGCCTGGGTCTGGCTGCCCGCACGGGAAAAAGCCCACCCATCGTCTCGGTGCCGCGGAGCCGCATGCGACTCACCCGAGGACCTGGCCTAGTGCCCCTGCAAAGGAAAAGTAAGGTCCGACGTGCCGGGGTTAATGCCCTCACCTGAATGAATGAATGAATTTGTACTTGTAAAGCGCACTGCTACCCTGAGGCTTCCTGGCGCTGAACGCATACCGCTGTGGAACCCTTCCTGGCTTTTCCCTGTGAAATGTCCACTCCTGGGCACCCCCAAGGTGAAGCCAGGCATCCCAGCGCTGGTGGGGCCGTTGTGGAGATTAAGCAAGCTATTGCCCAGAGTTGCAGAGTGGGACCCATGATTAGAATAGGCACCGAGGCGAGAATTATCAGGTCCGAGGAAGTTGAGCCCAAGACCCGCCGAGGCAGGAATTGAACCCTGGTCCCAGGCCAGATCTCTGCATCAGGGTCTGCCGCTCTAACCATTGAGCCACACTTCTCCACTGGCAAATGACCTGGCAAATCTGCACCCCCTGCCAGTACCCTCCCCTCCACCTCCGTACCCCCTACCCCTTCTGCCTCCTCTTCCCCCACCCTCTCTTCCTGCTCCCACCCGCCAAATGCCTCCCCCGCCGCGCCGGGCCTCCCCAGACCCTCCCCCCGTCCCGCGGGCAACGCATCCGGGGCCCAGCTCCCCGCACCCCCAACGACCCCCCCCACCGGCTCCTCCCCGTCGCTCCATTCCAGGATGTCCGCCAGCCTGTCCCCCGCGTGGCCCGCCCTTCCCCCACCCCCCGGGGCCGGAGGCCTCCTGTCCCTCACCTCAAAACACCGCCGAAATCCTGTCCCTGTCCCAGCCCCTTGCCTCCGACCAGCAGTGCCTGAGCCCCTCCGGAGCCCTTTCCAGCCACCCTCCCAATTCCAATGACGGCATCCGTCCCTTGTCCCCTCCCCCGTTCCCCGAAGGCTGCCCTCGTCTGCCGGCTTAACCCCCCAGCCCCCGTCCTCAGGTTGTTCTGGAGCCCCCCATTGGCGGCCGCCCTTGCCCCCAAGCACCTCTCCCTCACACCTCTCTCTGCCAGTGCAATCCCCAGAAGGGCCTGGTCCCCCCCCGCTCCCGCCATGCCATGCCATGCCAGCCCTGAGTGATTGGACCCCCATGACTCCCCCTTTCCCACACCCCTGTTCCTCCTCCTCAGAACTCACTTCGTACACCCCCAGCTCTATGGGTGGCCCGTGAGCCTCTCTCGCCCCCCCTCCCTCCCCTCCCTTGCTCGCGTGCACTCCGGCAGCCCCCACCGCCTGCCCAGCCGGTAAAACGGCCCGCCCGCTCCCGCTTTGAAATCGAGAGGGGGACGCTTAGCAGCGCCCCGCCTCCCCTTCCCCCGCTTTCTCCCTCGTGGGGCCTCGCAGCGCGCTCCACCGCCCGCACTCACCGGATACTTCTGGCCCCGTTTTCGGGTTCGCGGCGGCAAGCACGCCGGCACCGCCGTGGCCACCCCCTCCGATGCCCACCGCGGAGGCCGTGCTGCAGTGTCTGTCCTCACGAGGTCCATGCGGCTTGCCTCCGCGAGCAGCCGCATGGCCTCCAACACTCTCGGATCCTCCGGCATTCCGCACGACAGTTCACAAACCAAGAGAAAACCCCACACGAGTCTCTTATCCCCGACACCAAAAGCGCCACCGAAAAGAAAAACTTCGAAAACTTTCCACCCACCCAGCTGCCCAGACCGGCCGCCGTGTCACCTTACTGAAATGGCGACATGGCATCCTAAAATGGCCGATTTTAAATTAACCCGCCCAATGTGTAGCCCAACGAGCCCAATTGGGCTCTGGACTGCACCATGGCCCAAAATTCCCCGGGGGGCAAGCCTCCCGGTGGTCGGCTGCCCTCCAAAGCCCTAATAGAGCTGGCACGTGGTGGACTCAGATTTTTTAGAGATGCTTGAGTTTAGGGCATTTCTTTGGTGACTGCTGAGTTCTGATGTGTGCAGTTTTTGTCTGACAGAGAGGTGCATATGTGAGTACAGGGAAAGAGATGTGTCTTTGTATAGCAGGCTGGAGAGTCTTTGAAAGCTAAGAGATTTCATTTGAATGAATGCTTGGAAAGGTGCCTGGCATTTGTCCTAACCTGTGAACTCTTGATTGTTGCAACTAAAAGCTCTGTAAATTAATGGTTTTGTTGCTGGGAAGTCATAAATTGTGAGCTGGAATGTGTTCCTCCCTGGTGATAGCTGCCTGCTGGATTGTGTAGAGTGAAAATAGAGGAAGTGGTTTGAATTTTAGATTGGAACATTCACATTTGAAGCAACTTAATTGATAATTGACAATTATAAACATACAGAAAGCAAATTCTATTGTTTCAAATGTGAATGTCACCATCTAATATCCAACACAGATTTTCATTTTTCAAGGCTGTGTAGCATTGTGCATGTTTACTTTCTCTCCACACACTCCAGCAGGACTACATTCCAGCTCCACATCTATGACTCAACAACAATAATGAATTCATTCCCTGGACGCTGGTCATAACTAATTGTTAATTATTCTTTGCAGGGGCACATCTGCTCCTAATGGCAGGTTTGGTGCTATGGTGGTGATCTGACAGTCAAAGTGTTTATTTATAGCTGTCAAGTCTTCAGATTGCCTATGTGTGACATTTCCATAGTTTCAGTGCACTTATGTTTTTGATGTGTTTAAATATTTCAACACTTTTCGATCACAATTGCTTTCTAAACCTTCTCCCTTTCTCAAATTTGCATTGAAATGTACAATTTGCCACTGTTTTTTCAAAATCTTCTCTGGTGAAGAACCCCCCAAACACCCTTTCTGTTCACCGGCCTTGTGCGCTTTGCATGCTTGTGATGCAACACTAATACCCAACTTTTACGCTTACCATTTTGAGATGTCACCAGCCGCCACTGTGCTAGAGCCCTATAGATGGCATGTACTGTTCATAACAGAGACAGGGACCACCCTATTCGGCCATTGACGTGGGCAAGGCTTGCCCTCCGGGTTTCAAAATCTTGCATAGACCACGCGAAAATAAGAGAGGGGTGGAGTGGGAATAATATTTAACAAAAAATAGAATATCACCACCATTACTTCAGATGAATTAGTAGGCCCTGAACTAATGGGCTTCAGGCCCACCAGGCCCTATGAACCCCTCTCTGCAACCATTCATAGAGGTCATCTCTAACATGGCCCTTACCCATTCAAACCTTTTAATCCTGGGTGATTTTAACTTATGCGCCGAGGTGGACTTATCACTCCCATTCAAGGAACTACAAGGCTCCTGTAAATTCTTGGGATTGCAACAACTAGTACATGCCCCTGTTCTCAGGATGAAAAAAAAGAAAACATGACTTTAGTTTTAGCAGCAAAGCACAGAGGGGCATATTTACGTTCCCTGGCGCATCCCTGCAAATTAGCAGGGATGCGCCAGGGAAGATGCGACACGCAAGTTTGCCCTTGCGCCACCGCCAATGCGCCGCATTTACAATGCGGCGCGCCGTGGCGCACAGAATGGCAGATGCGTGTCGCATCCCCGACGAAAGGCGGCGCATTGCTGGAGTCGCGTCGCAAGCGCGACACAGCTCCAGCAATGCTCGGGGTGCCCTATCCCTAACATGGTGCGTCAATCCTTACGCCTGCTTCAAGCAGGCGCAGGGTTTTGACGCAGCATTGGCAGTAGAGTGACTCAGTGAAATCTTGTAGATTTCACTGCGTCACTTTTACGTGGCGTACCTGCGAGGGAACGCCCACCCTGCGCTGGAACGCCCACATGAAACCTGACGCAGGTTTCATGTGGCGCAGGAGTTTACTACGTGACGCATCTCCCTAGATGCGTCACGTTGTAAATATAGCGCAACGCGGCGCATAGTTTGCGTCACCGCTGCGTCACTTGCGTGACGCAACGGCGGCGCAAAAGTGGCGCAAGGGGCTTGTAAATATGCCCCAGAGTTTATTTGCTCGATCGAGGGGAAAGAATAGACACCTCTGCTGAGCTGTGACCTAAAACGTTCCGTGCTCCATGAGCACGCAGTGAAATATATACTGTTTAATTTCAAAGGTGAATACGTCACATGCATAATTATTGATGGAAACTTCCAGCAGAAGTCTTTGTAACAAAGGCAATACTATTCTACAAAAATAACTAATCATGTGATTTTAAAAGTCTGCACCTGGGGTTTGAAAAAGTGCTATACTAACTTGGTGTCCTTGGCTTGTCTGGGTCTGAAGCGTGAGATACCACTCCTACATGTCTGGGGTTCTATGAAGCCAAACATCCTGGCTGCCTTGCACCTCTATTTCACTCTTATCAACATATTTTATTAAACACGTGTTCCCTACTAAGCAGGCCTATGGCCTTCACGGCTTCGGTAGCTGCCTAAATATATTTCTCTAGTCTACGAAAACATGCATTTGCTTTCTCCCTTCAAATCTTAACCCAATTGGTGCTGTTTTCATTCTGCTATTGTAGCAAGGCTAGACTTGTATTGGTCTTTCACTACATACATTTGTACACGTTTTCCAGCTGAGGTTTGTATTGAAACATACACACTTTCTCCATTATTTACATTTCTCCCCCTTTAGTTGAATTTTCAACTACTTCCTCTCCTTCCTTTGGCATCATTAAAGTGTATACATTCTCCTCAACATAATGCATTTTATTGACCACTATATTAGTGAACATCCCTCCTATCGTCTGACTAACCCTCTTGCAACATCCTATCACTACCTGAAGGACACAAAAGATCAACAGTAAGATCACCACAATGGGCAACAAGGCCTTAAATATTTCTAACATCCAGGAAGATACCCAAGTAAACCACTCAGTGTACCATTCGCTGGAAGCACCCCCTTCATCCACCATCTTCTTTTGTAAAGTATGCAGAGCTTGTATGGCCTCTGTTAGAGTTCCATTCACCTTATCATTAGAAAGTATGTATGTACAGCAGGCCGTATGGATCTTGGCACAGACTCCTCCTTCCAAAGCCGTCATCAAGTCAAGAACATAGCGGTGCTGGATAAGCATCACTCGCACAGCCCGCAACTCTTCCTTGTTAGCGTTAAAGCCATTCTCCGTGGCATTAGTAGCCCGCATTAGTTCAAAGCGGGTAATTTGAAGCCAACGTGCAGTTGCTTTAGCTTGTATAAATGGGAGAATGCTCCCAAAGAGTATTTGGGCATCATTAAAGAGCCTGTATTCTTGTGGAACATCTTCCCAGGCTGTTGTGCAGTAATACTCAGCAGTTTTCTTCCTCCGATAATGATGTAGCAAAGTCGTTGGACAGCCAATAGGATGTGCATGCAATTGCGAAATGTCTACCCCTGGAATCACCAAGGATGGTGTGTGCACAGTTGCCAGGGAGCAAATACCTTGCTATCCTGAAGGGAGTCGTGGATGCAGCCACTTGCCACAGATCCAGTAGTAGTCCATTAGGCTGGAGGTACCCCACTGTAAGTCCAAATTGAAGGTGGTGACGTTGCAGTTGACATTCCGGCCCATCGGGACAGTTCCATTTAATCTAAGAAACAAAGAAAAAAGAATGGGTTTTCTACCTGCTTGAATGGTTGTAGGAGTTTCTACCCAGGTTAGCCTAGAGATATTCTCATCCCTGATACTTCTGACCTGTACTATTAATAATTTGATTTCCCTTCCATAGAGAGAGTGCCCTACATCCAAATGTAGCACCGTGGTGCCATTGTCCATGAACATATACTGATCCATTTACAATGAAATAAGGTCTTTCTTGACAATCATGGGGTCGGGGTGTAGCGGAATAATTTTTGCAAAAAAGCCTAGGCCTAGATACTCCTAAAAATCCCTGTTTTAATATTTTAGCCCTCCAATTCTGATCCTTGTACTTCATAATTCCTGTCTTCCTCATCTCATATAGCTTCACTAATATCTTTTTATGATCTGTTATTACATCCATTACATCTGCAACCTCTTCTTCATAACGTGTAGTCTTTACTTAATATGCTGCCTGTCTAATCCACAGTGGTTGCATCTGTGCTCACATTCTACAAAGAAAAAGGTGTAACAGACACAGAGTAACATTTGGGGGTACCTCTCTAACTGAGTGTAACCTTTCTGAACCAGTAGCATGTGGAATCAAAGAACAGACAAAACAAGAAACATTTGAAGTTTGCGTACTTATTTCTATCATATGCCTGTACCATAAGTTATCTAACAAGCTTACATGAATACTATGGGATACATTGTTTTGCTCATGTATTTCTCGTTGCAAGCTTCTAATACATTTACACACCCCCAGTCACGGGGTATAATACAATAGTAGTGCTGCTGCAAACAAAATAATGCATAGGTAGAAGACAAAATAACAATACATAACTGGCCATGAGTAGAGTCGACAAAGTACTCCACTTGTGCTTTGAAAGGGTACGTGGTCATTCTTGCACTTCTTTCTGTGCCTCTTGGGTTTGCGGGGGTGTCTTTGGTGAGGCGGGGTTCTGGCGCACATGGCTTTGATGAATCCATGATTTCCGACCAGGGCAGTGGGAGTGCTCATTGTCACCGAGAAGGGTCTGTCGTAACGAGGATCCTTCCATTTGCGGGTGAAGTTACGGATGTACACCTCTTGGCCAACAGGGATCGGGCAATTCTGCTGGGCTGGGGCAGACTTCGCTGTTCACAATTCCTGTTTAGAGAAGAACTTAGCAGACTTCAGTAACTCAGACAAATAACAGTTCATCTCTTCCCCTAAAACCTCAGCTGTTTTATGGGCATCTGTCTTTTGCCTTGTTATTGACAAAGGGGTAGGCATTGGGCGGCATGTCACTATTTGGTGTGGCGTTAGATGATGATCACTTCCTGGTTGATTTCTAAGGGCATATAAAGCCAGTGGTAAGCAGTACAGCCATTTCTTGTGCAAAGTCGCACATAATTTATTGATTTTGTTCTTGAGGAGGCCATTTAGGCGCTCCACAACACCATTACTTTGTGGGTGATAGGCAGATGTCAACTTATGTTTGATTCCCAGGGCAATACAAATGTGTTGAAAGATTGCATTAATGAAATGGGGCCCGTTATCGGAGTGGATATTTTCGGCCACGCCCCATCTCGGTATCACTTCTCTGATCAAGAAATTAGCTGCTGCCTTAGCATCATTATGTACACAAGGTCCTGCCTCAATCGATCTCGAAAATGGACAAACAATTACTATGAGGTATCTGTATTTGTTACATCTTTCTATCATATTGACAAAGTCTAAATGCAAATGTTTGAATGGACCTGTTGGACGTGGGATTGTAGAAGTAATCACCTTTAAAGTTGGCTTAGGGCTACACTACTGACATATGGTACACTCTGCAATGCACATAGAGATTATTTCAGATAGGTAAGGAATAAACCAATCTGCCTGTAGTGTAGCAAGAAGATATTCTTTTGAAGTGTGTGCTGGGAAATGTAGTTGCTCTAGAGCTGTGTACAACAAAGCTTGTGACATAACTGGCTTGCCTGTACTCTCTTGCCTGTAAATAAAATCTGTCGGTGACTGAACACACCCCCTCTGTTCCCAGAGCTTCCTTTCATGTGGAAATGCTTGTTCCTGGATTTCACGCAAATGCAATCTTGCTGTTTCAGTATGTGGAAGCGGTAATTCTGTTTCATCTGGTTGCCTGTTCCCTTCATACCTAATGTATTTTTTTCACATTGATCATAACTTGGGGATGCCTTAGCTGCTTCTTTTGCTGCCCAGTCTGCCAGAGCATTACCTCTGGAGATAAGATCCTGCTGATTGGTGTGGGCCGCACATTTCACTACTGCTACCTTTGCTGGCAGTGTTAAAGCTGTAATTAATTGTGCCAATAGATCTTTATGCAGAACGGGGGAACCATCAGATTTAAGAAACCCTCTCCTCTCCCATCTGTGAATGCTGGAATGTACAGTGGTGGTGACATAGGCCGAATCTGAAAAGATGGTAACCTCTGATCCCTCAGCTAACTGCAATGCTTCAATAATGGCCACTAATTCATCGGCTTGTGCTGAAAAGTGAGAGGGTAAGGGCATCTGACTAATCATTTGTAATGTATCAGATGATCCTCGCTGCTCTGCTCTTGCAACAGCTGCTCCTGAATGTCTAATCCCCGTTCCCTGATCTATGAAAGAAGACCCATCGACAAAGAGTAACATGCTCCCTGGGATGGTGTCTTCACTCACTTTATTTTCTTCATCTGGCATGTAATTAACACAATCATGTACTTCAGTAACTGGGTGTGCAAAGAATGTTGCTGGATTAACTGTATGACAGCGAACTACATGTAAATATGGCACTGAAAGTATTACTTCATATCCAGATACTCTCTGAGTTGTGAGGGTGCTCTTTCTCTTTTGTACAATAGCAAATACCGCATGCTCTACATACAGTGTTAAAGGTGATCCCATCACAATGGTGGTGCTCTTCTGAACTGCAAATGCTGCTGCAGTCAGTGCTTGCTCACATGGATAGTGACCTTTCATGACAGGATCTAGCAGGTCACTATAGTAGGCAATTGGTTTGTGACCAATGGATGTGTTTTGAGTCAGTGCAGCTGTCATTGTCATTCCATTACAGTGACAGAAGAGGTAGAATGGTTTGCTGTACTCCGGTGTGCCTAACACTGGAGCATTTGTAATTGCTTCTTTTAGCTCCATAAATACCCTCTCTCTCTCTTCAGTCCAGTTTATTTTATTTCCAGTGGTATGGGACTCTTTTAGTGCGGCCAAACGGGGTGCAGTCAGGGTGGCAAAGTCAAAATCCCACTCTCTCACATAATTACAGAGTCCTAGAAAACACTGCATTTGCTTAGTGGTGGTGGGCTTGGGCATGTTTCTGATACTGTATTCTGTCAGGTGTCACCCTCCTTCCATCTTTAGATATTATCTGTCCCAAATAGTGAACTTCCTTTTGCACATATTGTAACTTATCTTTGTCTACTTTGTATCCCTTGTCTGCTACTGTGCAAAGGAGGCCAACGGTGTCTTCCCTGCATATGTCTTCAGTAGGACTACACACCAAAATGTTGTCTACGTATTGTAAAAGTGTACTTTTGCATTTTATGTTTGCTAAGTCCTTTTTCACTGTCCTGTTGAAGATACTTAGGGACTCACAATACCCTTGTGAGAGCCTTCTATGATAGTATTGAGTTTGTCTGTACGTAAATCCGGTCAGATATTGGCTATCTGGATGTAAAGGAATGCTAAAAATTGCATTTTCAAGTCAATCACTGAGAAGTAAGTGGCATCTTTGGGTATGTTTGTCAATATAACCGAGGGGGCTGGTACCACTGGAAATTCTGGTATAACGACATCGTCAAGGGGCGGAAATCCTGAATCATCCTACAAGTCCCCCCCTTCGATTTCTTGAGCGGATAAATAGGGGTGTTACAGGGTGTGGTTCTCTCATATATAACACCCTGCTCAAGTAATGCCTGTATGGTGGGAAAAATGCCTTCTTCTGCTTCTTTGGATAAGGGATACTGTCGCACCGCAGGCAGTATTGCGCCGGGTTTCAATGTTTATCTTCACAGCCTCAGCTCCTTTGATCAACCCTACATCATATGGTCCTTTTGTCCAAAGACCTTCTGGTACCATTGCCAAGTCCCTGTCTCTTAATGTACTGTCTTGTGCGTGTTTTGGCACTGTTCTGTATTGCAATTGCACTCTGATGGGTATGTCCATTTGAAATACCACAGTCTCAAGTGATGGACTGTCATCAAACATCTCTTCATCAGATATATCTCTTAAACTTGACCCCTGGATCGGTAAACACTACTGATGCCCACATCACCTGTCTCCTGTCAAATGCTAATAATAAAGCATATTGTGGTTTTATTTCAAGGGCCATTATTTCAAACACCATGTTAGGTTCTTCTATAGAATCTATAGGCCTCTCAGGTCTGTAGAATAATTCTTTAGGTATCTGCACTGTTTTTCCCAATAGTGTTGGTGTATGGGCTATCACAAAGCATATATGCCACGCAAAAAAAGCCTCTGTGTCTACTGGAATTGCTCTGACTTTCTGTCCCAAATCCTCATGAGCTAGGAGTGACAACATCCTACCTGGTGTGATACCTGGCTTGTAACATATCATTGATCCATCTTCCAAAAAAGAGATTGTCATATTCAACTTACTCATCAGGTCTCTTCCAAGAATATTGACTGGAGCCTCAGGGGAGAATAATAACGGTTCCTTTAATTCTGTCTCCCTTTGTCATGCTCACTGACTCAGTGAAAGGAACCCTCCTGACAGCCCCAGAAAACCCTTGTGTGTCTATTGTCTCGTTAGAAAGTGGTAGTGCTCCTTCCTTTATACAAGATTTTGTGGCCCCAGTGTCAATTAGAAAGCTATAGGGGCGACCTTCTATGGCTACCGTCACAGTGAGTTCCTCATCTGACCTGTGGGTCACCGATAGTATCGGACACACAATGGTTGTCTGTGGGCTCTCTCATTGTGTATAACTATAGGTTGGCATTTCTCTGGACAGTTGGACAGTAAAGGGATTATCACTTTGTACCATCACTCCTCCTCCGACCTGCGTCTGTGTGGACCCTCCTGCTGTATTCCTAAGAACTTGAGGTGCATTCTGCAACACCTGCCCTTGCTGTGCCATCCAATGAACCTGAGGGGCTTGCTGTTGGGGTCCCTGTATCACTTGCTGTTGGGGGCTCCACTGCCCCTGCTGTGGCTCCATCTGCCTCCGAGGAATGACCCATCCTTGTGCTTGCTCATCCTTTTTTCTCGCTCTACACTCTCTTGCAATGTGACCTATATTATAGCAATAATAATATTGTTCTCCTGCTCTGGGTCCTCCTTGTTTCCTCCCTCTTGCTGACCCCTGACTCCTGGAAAACGTCCTTGTTTCTTTCCTGTATTGTTTACTGGTTGCCCTCCTGGTGCCTGTGCCTGGGTCTGCATTGGCACAGTAACAGCCATCTGTGGTGCTGCTAAAAGTGCCCCTTCTGTACTGGACTTTTTAAGCTTTTGCTGCACCAGTTTAGCTGTGGCCCTTTCTGCTTGTTCTGTCCTTTCCTTATCCTTTTCTTTCTTTCGCTTGAAATAATGTATTATGTGAGCCTGTATTTCTGGCCATGGCTTAGCCTCTAGTCCCACTACTCCATCTAGGCTTGCTTGTACCTCTGTGGGCAGGCCTCGCTTTAACACATTATAAAATAACATAACATTTCCTCCAGTATTTTTCCAATTTCAACCTACTTCTTGCACCCAATTTTCTTTCATTCTGGTAATGAATTCTGCAATGTCTTCAGTTGGTTTTATACTTTCTGCCATAAGAGTTCCAATATCTGGTCTATCTGGATATGTTTGCCTTAGTGCACTCCACACATATTGTCTGATATTGTTAAAAGATGACCCATCATATTGTGTGTCTATCAATGTTATTTGAGGAAATACTGCTCTAATAAAAATGGTATTTACCTCATCTCCCACGAAGGAACTTAACAAGCTTTTAACATTGCCCAAAGCAAGGTTCACTCCTGCAGTGTGTTTCTCAAAATATCCTATCCACTTTCTGGCTCCATCAGATAGTGGAGGCAATGCCCTCTTCAAATTTTCTTTATCCATTTGAGGCCATGGTACATATGTGGGCATTGGCCCACCCTTGAAAATGAGGGGTAACTGAGTTATTGGTCTGTGACCTGTTGGTCTAGGGCCTAATCTCGGATCTGGCCTATTACTCCTGATCACTTCAATTGGTGGGTCTTTAACATACCTTTCCCATACTGCTAGACATTCTTGCATATAGGGGTAATGCCACTGTGGGTTGCCTTGTCCCTGCCGTATACAATCTTTGGCAGTTGCTAAATCAATAGGGTCAAAAGACCCTTGTTGGGGCCATTGCTTCCTGCCATTTCTTTTAGTCCATTTTGCTAATTCATCAGAGGATGGCTGACAAAAATAACTACCTCTTTGCATTCTATGACCTCTATAGGTGTTAGGTCTTACCTGCTCCTTTTCAAAATGGACTTCTTTGGTCCTTGTGAAGTGTCTCTTACCGTCATAAGTGTCCCTTGACCAGGGCATGGCCGAAAAGTTTATGGACCTCTGTTAGGTCTGTCACCCCCCTCTCTATCTTCCTCTGCCCCTCCTACATCTTGTAACTCATCTGGGGGTTCATAATATTGTGGTGTCTCTGTGTCCCTCTCCCATCCTTCTTCTTCATCTCTTATCCACTTATTCAGCTGCCTCTCTCAAAGTTTCTGCAGATGTGTCTCCCAGCCTGAGAATAACATGTCCCGTGGTCCACTGCCCTCTAAGGGGAGCAGGACTTTGAGACTGCTCTGCCTGTCTAATAGTGTACTGTAATTCTTTTATAAGTCTGTCTCTTCGGTCTGGGTTTTGGTTGGCCCGAGGAGTTGTAGGGGTGGAGTCAGGCTTTGCTTCTCCTCCCTGTGAAGTTTGTCCCCTCTCCTCAGGCTCAGCTCTAACAGGGTCTTGGCACCCTGCGGCTGGCAGGACAGGTAAAGACCATAAGGTGGGGGCTGCTCAGGGGACTGAACCTCTTCTGGTGCTGTAGGTTTTGCATCTGTTTTTGCTTCGTGGAACACCCTCCATAATGACAGGGTGGCTTACCTTTTCTGTCTTTTCTTCCTACTATATATAGAGCGAATGTAAGTAAATGTATGTTCAATTATGTCTTCATCAAACGTCCCATCCTTTGGCCATTGTTTAGCCTGGCCATTAGAACCTTTATATCAATGCTTACAATATTTCTGTATTTTCTTCTGATCTGAAGGAAAGGTTTTTATCATGTGTTCCAGAGGGGTCTCCATGGTCCCCTGTAGAGGTACGTCACCTTTTAATTCCTTATCTTATGTCCCTTTTAACCTTGTCTTCTTCACTAATCTATTTGTGCCCTATAACTATCACTAACCTATAATAGTGAAAAACACGTGCTGATTTTATGAAGTGGCACCTGATCTCACATATATTACAGTGAGGCCAAAGCGATGAACATCATGTGCGCTTATTGCTAACCTATGTAACACTTCTTCCATAGCTATATCTGGAGCTGGGGCATTAATGGGGGGTCTAAGTGGATTTGTGCCTGAAGCAATACATGTCACTACATTATCATGAATATACACAACTATGTGCGGTACTGGAGATAGTGATGTCCCATTCATTTTCAAACTCCTGACTCATAAATATCAGTAAGAAATGCATCAATAAGGGCCTCTAATATGATGGGGGACTCTGTTACTATATGGATTCTAGGGGTATCACATGGACACATGGGTTGCCAATGGGCCCACTGAAAGGTTAAAATTAATTCAATCTCATCTGTTACTTGCCACAGTAAATTATCAGCTTCACTCATAAGGAATTGTTTATTACTCTTTATCTTGGGACACTTTTTTCTGACTCTGTGCTTTTATCTGAAATAATGTTTCCCCACTTCTAGGATACCTTGGGGTCTGTACTGAAATACCAAAAATATCACACATGTCTTGCTGCTTTTCTTCTTTACTCATGCTAGACTGTATAGCTGCTGGCGAGGAACTCTGCCCTTTTTCTACAATTTGTCCCTCGTGACTGTGCAGCACTGTACTTTTTATATCTTTTTTATTCATGGAAAAATATCTACTTCCCCTCATGTGCTTTTGGATTCACAACCAAGGGTCTGCCTGTGCTCATCGTAAAGTCAATTGACACCAGCAAATTGCTGTCCCTTTGCCTAACTGACAGACTCACCAACTGATGCCTCATCCTTGGCTGTTCCTCCTTAGAGACACCTTCCAGATTTCTGAAATCTGGGGTTACAGGAGCTGGGCGTCTGACTTATTCAGAGTAAGGCTTGCCAGCACCGATCAAAAATGACAGTCTCTTAACCACATCAGACCTCACACACTTGTGACCCAGTCCTGTCACTATTTCTGTACCGGTTCTCTGGGGCAGCTAGGATTACCTGCACTAGTGCCTGCTAGATCACCCCCTAAAAAGAGGGTGCTTCTTCCAGAAGCTTCCTTCTGAGTAATGCGCTGTAGCCTGATGGAGCACTTCCAACCAGAGTGTCCCTTCCAAGTGCTGTCCCCTGGGTAATTCACTAAAATCTAGTGGAGCACCTCTGACTGGAGTGTCCCTTCCAGGAGCTGTCTACTGGGTAATTCACTACAGCCCGTGCATCAGATAACCCCATCCCCAGCAGTGTCTCTTCCTTTCTATCTCAAAGGAAATTTCACACTAGCTAGTCTTCCACCATACATTTATTTTTGTCACAAGAAAGGAAAGAGAAACACATTCACATTCATATTTAAAAAGAAAAAAGAAACACATTCACATTCATAGTTATCATAGCAAAAAGAAAAGAAAACCCCATGCATGCATTTTACATTTCTATACTGTGACTGCCAAAACCTCATGTAATTTAAACTGCAATGAACGAAGTTCGATCTCTCCACCCCCCCCCCTTTGTGACAACAACGTGGGATCTTACCTGCTCGTTTCTGAACAGACAGACATAGCGTAATACTTCGGTAGTTTCTTACCTGATATTGCGCAGCCTCTATTCAATCAACGGCAGGCAGCTCTCCCCCGAAGACCGTCTGGGGTTGTCGAGATGAACTCCTGGCTGGCTCGCCAAAATGTTCTCAGGATGAAAGAAAAGAAAACATGACTTTAGTTTTAGCTGCAAAGCACAGAGTTTATTTGCTTGATCGAGGGGGAAGAATAGACACCTCTGCTCAGCCGTGACCTAAAACTTCCTGTGGTACATGAGCACGCAGTGAAATATATACCGTTTTATTTCAAAGGTGAATACGTCACATGCATAATTATTGATGGAAACTTCCAGCAGAAGTCTTTGTTAACAAAGGCAATACTATTCTACAAAAATAACTAATCACATGATTATAAAAGTCTGCACCTGGGGTTTGAAACACTGCTATACTAACTAGGTGTCCTTGGCTTGTCTGGGTCTGAAGCGTGAGATACCACTCCTACATGTCTGGGGTTCTATGAAGCCAAACATCCTGGCTGCCTTGCACCTCTATTTCGCTCCTATCAACATATTTTATTAAACACATGTTCCCTACAAAGCAGGCCTGTGGCCTTCACGGCTATGGTAGCTGCCTAAATATATTTCTATAGTCTATGAAAACATGCATTTGCTTTTCTCCCTTCAAATCTTAACCCTATTGGTGCTGTTTTCGTTCTGCTATTGTAGCAAGGCTGGGCCTGCATTGGTCTTTCACTACATTCATTTGTACACGTTTTCCAGCTGAGGTTTGCATTGAAATATTTACACTTTCTCCATTATTTACAGCCCACTCACCAAGGTGGTCACACCTTGGATCTCATTTTTTTACGAAACGGACTAATTACAATCATACCCATGTGTTGGACTGACCATGCGTTGTTAACCTTCCACATTATTATGAAGGAACTAAACATCCCAAATACAGTCTCAGCCAGAATGAGGAAAGGACGAGCCTGGCATAAACGAAATAGGCCAACAACAGGAAAGAGATTCCATCTGTCCACAATGTTTGATTCCAGGAAAACAGTAGATGACAACTATGAAGAGCTAGAGGAGAGAATCTTAGAAACATTAGATAAAGAAATACCCCTAAGAAATATGAAAACTCGGCATAGGCCCTCTGCTCCATGGTATAGTACCTCATTAAAAATATCGAAACAATCATGCAATAAACTGGAAAGAAAGTGGCGTAGCTTCACTCAGATGAGGACAAATAACACCTAAAGATCACCTTAACTGAATACAATATAGAGGTCTGAAAAGCAAAAGCTAATTATTATGCTAATGCTATTCTAGAAGCCCCAAACAGTGCTAAAAAGGTTTTCGACATAATTCGCGAACTTTCCAACCCGGAGTGTTTAAAGCAAGAAATAAAACCCTGACGAGCATTCGCTGACAATCTTGCTGATTTCTTTGAGAATAAGATCAAAAAGATTCTTGAGGACATTGGAAGCACTTACCATCTGACGGATGCCAGCCTCAAAGGTATTCATATGTGAGTAATGAAAAATCAACATTGGCTCTATCAACGATGGAGGCATGCGTTCTGGCAAACACCCCTGTCAGTCAATTGAGCAAGTTAGAATTTTTCGATTCTATGACTGAGGACTGTTTTCGGACTATAGCAATGTCCACTACTTCTAACTCCCGCCTAGACCCTTACCACACAGAGTCTGGACAGATAGGAGGATGAACTAATCCCACCGTTACTGCAGATATTCAACCAGTCACTGGAGTTAGGCATTGTCCCATGGGCTGGGAAAAAGGCCATAGTCACCGCCTTATTAAAGAAGACCTCTGCGGACCCCCTGGTCCTCAGCAATTATAGGCCAATATCACTTTTGCCCTTTCCTGTTAAAATCTTACAACATTTTGTCAGCAAAACATTATCCCAGCATCTAGAAGACCACAATATTCTAGAAGAGGAGCAGTTTGCTTTTAGACCAGGGCATGGCAATGAGTCTGCTCTTCTTCTAACTATGGATGAACTCCAGAAGAGGGTGGACATCGGCCAGTCAGCGGTTCTGATATTACTTGATCTGTCAGCCACTTTTGATACAGCAAATCACAGAACGCTGCTGGCAAGACTAGCCATGAACGGAATCAGTGATATAGCACTGAACTGGTAGCACTCTTATCTGTCAGAGTGCTGTCAAGCAGATTCTCTGCCACCTTACTGCTCTGACTTGAAAACCATCGAACATGGAGTCCGGGTTCAGTACTCAGGCCAATTCTCTTCAACATTTATATGAGGCCACTAATAACACTCATCAAATCCCAGAACATTAGACAGGTCAACTACACCGATGATACATAATTGAACCTATCTATTGAAAGCAATAGGTAGGATGCTCTGGACGCCTTCCACAACTGCATGCGCAATATTGTCAAATGGCTAGATACAAACTCCTTATAATTTAACAGGGATAAAATGGAGTTTCTATGTTGTTGTTCGACTTGGCTTTTTCAGTGGGTTCACCCCCAGACCTTTTGCTTTTTGACCTCCTGTTTTTTACCTATTTTTTATTGGTTATAGGACTTTGGGCACTTTACCACTGCTATTCAGTGCTAAAGTGTTTATGCGCTCCATGTAAATTGCGTTTATGGACTGGTGTTTCTATGATTGGCTTATTTGATTTACTACTAAGTCCCTAGTACTGTGCACTGTGTGCCCTGGGCCTGTAAATCAAATGCTGCTAGTGGGCCTGCAGCTCTGATTGTGCCACCCACACAAGCAGCCTTTCAAAGGTGTCTCAGACCTGCCACTGCAGTGTCTGCACGCAATTGTTACTGCCATGCTGACCTGGAAAGTGAACCAACTTTCCAGGCCCAAACCTTCCCTTTCCTTATACGTAAGGCGCCCCTAAGGTAGGCCCAAGGTACCCCCATGGGCAGGGTGCAGTGTATGTGAAAGGTAGGACATGTACTGGTGTGTTTTACATGTCCTGATAGTGAACGACTGTGTATTTCGTTTTTCACTATTGCAAGGCTATGTGTCTCATAGGCTGACATTGGAGTTGCTTTGTAACATCTTACAAGTATAACTTTCCATTGGGACAAGATAAAGAAATGGAGTTTAGGCTTCCTGAACTCAGGATTTAAAAATACATCTTTTAGTAAAGATGATATTGATATTTTGTGTTTGAAAATACCACTTTTAGAAAGTGGGTATTTTCTTGTCTAACCATCTATGTGCATCTATGTGCCTCTGCCTGTTGTGTATTCGCTGACTGGGTTTTAGACTGACAGGGGCTGGTTTGTGTATTCATACTAGACAGATACCAGGGGGTGTGTCCTGCCTTTCCTGGGTGACTCATAGCCAGGCTGAATAGACCTGGCTGCATTTAGAGTAGTGTGAGGAATTGTTGCTTGCACATGAATGGACTGTGTCTGTCTTCCACAATGCTGACTCCACCCCTGGAGTGAACCTGGCCTGAGCCAGGCTGAACTGGTTTATGTCTGCCAGAGGACCTTGTTTGTTTTAACTTAAAAGGAAAATGTGGTATAAATATTGGGGCCCTGACCCCAGAACTTCAGACTACTGCTGGACTAAGGAACCCGCTAGGAAGAAGAGCTGGAAGAGCTGCCAGGAGGAGTACTGCCCCTTTGCTGCTGTTTCTTTGTTGGGTTGGCCTGCAGTTGCTGCTTCTGGCTTGGGCAGGGAAAGGACTGGACTGTTCTTTCTGCATTATAAATATCTCCAAGGGTTTGATGTAGAGCTTGCCTCCTGTTGGAAGTCTCATGGAAATCAAAGACTTCAACATCTTCTGGGTACCGGCTTCTGGAACTGGATGTTTCAGCTGCCTCAGAGGAAAAAGGTAACCCGATGCCGTCAATGACACCGCTGCCGGCTCCCTGACCTGAAGACACCACAGAGGGCACTGCCGCACTTCGCACCGTAACCCTGGTCTCACCTATGATGCTGTTTGCCCCAGTCACCGAGTCACTGCTTGCACCGTAACCTGTGGGCACTGTACTCCACACCGCCTCGCTTCACACTGCTGCCCTGGTATCCCCGACGCTGTCACCGACGCCGCTGCCTGTACCGTGACCTGTGGACACCGCTCGTGGAGAACACAGAGCACCGTCCCGCTTCGCAGCCCTGGTCTCGCCTATGACGACGCTCCATGGTGACATTGACGCCGCTGCTTGCACTGTGGTTTAGGGGCACCGCTCGTAAGTTACACGACGCACCGCCCCGTCCCACACTGCAGCCTTGGCCCACCAACGCCATCGACTCCAGTTCGTCAACCGACGCCGCTGCCTGCACTGCGACCTGTAGGCCCTGCATACTGCATTGTCAGCCTTTTGTCTACCGACGACAGCGCCTCAGCAACGATGAAGCTGCTGCTTGCACCGTGACCCATCAGCACCGCAAAGAGCACCACCCTGCTGCTGGACGGCCGTCACTGAGCCGCTGCCTGCACTGCGACCTGAGGGCACCGCACGTCGCACCACTCTGCTTCACACCGCATAGGCAGAAACTCTCACACCCTGGGAGGTCATTAGATTTTTGTTTTTCATTAATAGAGAAACAAAAAAGGTTGGTGCATGCCCACCACAAACTTGACAGACACATACCAAACCTTCAGTGATTTCACAGGAGTTGCTGTCACAGCGGCTTCTGTCAATGCACAGAGATCATGACGAGAGTGACGGTGAGTTCTAAATTTGGCTGTCAGAATCCGCTTCAGGGGGCCACGGGGCAAGCAGGAGCTACTGGGCCCAACTATGGGATTGTAGCGTTTTACTCCTGATGTCCCAGGGCCTGACCTACTATTGGTCCTGAGCAACTGGGCCAAGTTCTACCCCATCCAGCACTCGACTCTCACTGGTAGCACAGGTCGAGCAGTCCATGGCTGTTCAGGGGGGGGGTAGGTGCCAGGCATGCACAGGCTCATAACTCAACATACAAACAGCAGTAGCAATGATGATTGTACAGTCAGATACTAGCTTTTATGAAAAAAGAAACAATTAATATAAACAAGCAAAGCATGTACTACACACTAAATAAACGCAGCCCACTTAAGGTCAGCGTGCTAGAGCTATCTGGGGCACAATCTCCAGAGTCCCTCTGTCCCTTCTAGTCGGAGTGGTTATTCACTATTCAATTAATAGAGTAAAATCACTAGATGCTGCCCGCGCTGGTCCCATGCACCCCAAAGGCTATGTTTTGCCTTAAGAGTTGTTTGCAGCTTTCAAGCTCTAGGTTCGTGCAAGTCCCACTTGCCCACCGGCCTGGAACCGACTTACACGGCAACAGCTTCATCTTCATGGCAGCCCCCTCACCTGTGAACATGGGGGGTCCTTGGCTTGTACTTTACCACAGGTGACTGACGGCACTTTACGGTGCCCCTCCCCCCCCTTGGCAGCACGGGGTCGTCAAGCTAGTCTCAATCATGGGTGACAGCCCACACTACTCAGTGGTCTCCCTCCTCAGCCACATGGGGGTGTCTGACCTGCTTGCAGCCATAGATGACTGCCCGCACTTCACAGTGGCCCTTTCCTTAGCAGCACGTGAATGCCGACCTGGTCTCAGTCATGGGCGATGGCCCACAGTACGCAGTGGCCAGCTGTCCTCTGGTACATAGGGTCTCTGACCTGCTTGCAGCCATGGGCGACGGCCGGCACCTCCGTATGGGGCTCATGCTCCCACTTTTTTTTATATTAGTCCAGACACATCTGTGATGCAGTGTCTGACCTTTGAAATTCATGTTGGGGTACCAAATCTTTTGAAATACCATCTTCTCTGCACTGCCCTTTGTCAGATGGACAGTCTGCCGCAGTAGAAGAGGCTCCAATTCTGATTGACCTGTCTGTCAGCCTCCACTGAAATATACCCCATAAAGTTTCAAAGCCTTCTTCTCTCACAAGATTACCTGGCAGTGCCAACCTTATCACCCCGCTATCTCCCTGACACTGAGCCCAGGCTCCATTGACCAGTAACTCTTCCTGGAATTAAAGAGACCTTTGATGTGCACTGAGTATGTACTGCTCCTCTCCCCTGAGTGTTTGTGTCCCACCGCAGCCTTTAGGAATGTCAGCAATACACATCTCCTGTGTGCGGGTGCAGTCCTCACCTCTCCGTGGCTGGGCCCAAACTGAGGTGGCATGGTGTGGAAATAAATGATGGACTGGGATGCGGCCAAAGTAATTTCCGTTGGCTGAGATTAATTCAAGCATTCCATTCATCACTTTTCCTACTGCATTCCAGTGCCAGGTTTTCGTTGCGCCTGAGCAAGTAGCAGCAGCAGGCGTGCAGAGCGGCGGCGGCAGCAGGAGGCTCCGGAGGCTTCCCGGAGGTTTTCCCGGTCTCTTGGTTTTCCGGCCGGCCGGCGAGCCGCAACTTTATTAAACTTTACCATGACTTTGCCTCGACTGGTAACTGGCAATTGGTAATTGGCAGCGGCGGTCTTCCCGTTTTTCCCGGGCTCCTGAGCTGCAGCGAGGGCCACGGCAGGATCTCCCCGGATCTCCATGGTCTCCCACCCCACAGTGGACTGAGGTGAGCAACGGGGTGATTAACGGCAGACGGGGAAGCTCTGCACTTCCTCCCGGTCCGGCCCGCACCCTTGGAGAGAGGTGCTGCGATATCTCCCTGCACCGGAGGCTGGCAGCTGGCGGTGGTTACCGGTGAGAACGGATGGGCAGAACAGAGAGGGAGCTGGAGCTTGAGCTTGAGCCTCATGTAGGAGCCTCGCTCGCTCGCTCGTTCACATCTGTTCATATCTGTCCATATCTGTCCACTTGCTGCTCATTTGCTCCCTTGCTCCCTTGATCTTCTGATCTCCTGCTCCCTCGCTTGCTTGTACCTTGAGCTACTTGGAGTCCATAAACAACACGCGAGAGGTTAGCTGCACGTTCTTTACTGCAGGGGGAAATTGCTGGAAGGAAGGAAGAAGGAAGGAAGAAAAACAGCAGTGGCAATTGACAAACCACAACAAGAGACTGTCAGGGTCTGCTAGCCAGTGAGTGGGCTTAGGCCGGGGACTTTGGCCCTTTAAGATAAAACCGGCCCAAGCTCAGGATAAAGCACAGGATCCGATCAGGGAAGCAGAGGAATATACCTCCACAACATAAAAAGAAACGGAGAGGAAAGACTGAGACAGTCAGTACTGCCAGCGATCTGATTCTCGACATGTCACCAAGCGCATCTGGAGGCATGATAGAGGGCGCACCCCACCTACATTCACAGGAAGCCAGTTCTGTCGGACACAAATCATCTGGGTTCCAACCAAAAATAACGACAAAATTTACTTTTTTAAAAGATGTAGGGTCAGCTGTTTATTCAAGCAACATGAAAATCACTGGGCTACCTGCTCCTCTGAGTCCCATAGTGACCATCTGCAAGGGCAGTTTAGGCGACACTACAGAGTTAAGAACGCCACCAATACATCAAGAAACTGACATTGGCAAGTCATATGAAGTAGAATTACAAAAGGGGGGAGGGGACCTGACCATACCGAGCAGACTAGGGGCCCCAGCCTTAATCTTGGCTTCAGAACGTACACTACAAACAAACGTGTCAATCTATCTGGGGCCAACGGGTGACTTGGCAGCCAATAACTCACCCTCTCCCCAGGCCATTTCAGACCCCAAGTCCGACGAGGTTACACCACCTACAAAGGGCAGTATAACTGACGCGACGGAGCAAGGAGGGGTTTCTTTCGCAACTACGCCGTTGGCACTACGAGAACACTCACCACTTTGGGGGGAGGGCGATACAGTCACAGTTCCAGCTCAGCCCTCAAACCAAAGCCAGAGCGGGTTCCTGCCTGCTGAGGTAGCGGCACACCCCGTGGAGAGTGACCTCTCCTTCTTTGAATCAAAAGAATGGGAAAACATGCTTACATCATATGGCAAAGACGATCCTGATCAGCCCAGGCCACCACCATCCCCAAATGAGAGGAAGAAGGAGGACTTTAAACAGGAGAAGGCATGGGCCACCGCCTTACACATCTTACAAAAGTCAGCCGACGCCATGACCTACCAAGCTAACAAAATGGACATACAAATCAGTCTCCTAAACACATTAGCGGTGTATGTCGCTAACATAGACGACAAAATCACAAATTTAAATAGCTTGATCAGACGGGTCCAAGCGGATGCCGACCCCCCGCAACAAGGTTGCGACTGCTCACCAATCATTGAGAAATTAAGCACGCTGCCAGAAATGATGACAAAACTGTTGGAGGATATAAAAGAAACCACAAATGCAAAGCCTCTCCCTTTATGCAAAAGAGAGGATGCAACATGCCCCGCAAATGAGGCCAAGGTGGTGGCAACACTAGTGGCAAGAGGGGCAGCAGTCAGGGCGACTACATCATCTCGTGAAATTCCGACCACTGGCAGTACAATGATTGATCAACAAAAACTCCCAGCCGCAGGCAAAGCAGACACCTCCCTACCATCCTACTTGGTTCAAGACTTAGACGATCTTAATGGAAAGGGGAAAAGACAAAAGAAGCGAAAAGGCCGCAATAAGAATCGACGGCCCAGGCAAGAGCTGAACCTCTATCCATTGTTCAATATTCACAAACGAGTAGATTCAATTGGGGAAGAGGACCTAACAAGAATAGACGAGGAAATCAAGGAAACAGAAACCCCAAAAATCCAGTCAAGTCGTCCAAAGCAGCATCAGATGGGCTTCTCACTGCCTGAGATGGGAAAAGAAATTGCAGGAGTAGACCAGGCGCAGTCAAGAAAAGGGGGGGAATATGAGTCAAGCACCAACATCGAAGGCCCACAACTGGACCCCATGCCCTCGACAAGAGATGTGGGACACAGGCGCACCAGGCTTATAGAGTCGCCTGGCAGTATCAAACCTCAAAATCAAGCCCCAACCAGCAGCCAGTATAATGCTCACCAGGATAACCTTTTACCAATGGCGCAAGACAAAGGAGACAAAGCACAAAACGAATGTGCTACAATTCAAAATAGCCCTAGAGCATTGAACCGGCCGATTCCCGCACCAGTGCACAAAATAGTGAAGGGGGAATACTCGGACCCTGGATAGGACCAACCCCAACTCACTGTGTGACAAGACTTGATTCCCCACAAGGGGCTGACATGGCCCCTTCTCACGGAGCAACAACTATCACGCATCTATATCCAGAGTATAAGTCCAAGGGCAGCTGTGATATTCTAAACCGTGGGAACATCATTAAACTGATAGAAGCCATTGGGTTGTCTAATGCGGTAACCTCACGAGATATTATCTCGATAGAATTTATAGCACCAGGTCAGGGGCAAACAAACGAAACTACGAAGGTCACTTGGCGATCGAGTGAGGTAACTGTTATATCGTAGGTAAGTAGTTCCAGTAGTCTTGGTTAGGTTACAGATGATAAGTTTATTGATCTTAGATGTTCAGATAGGTTTTCCAGTATAGATGTAATAAAGCCCCACCAGGAGCAGCTTCTCTGCCGCTCAGCCCAGGATCCAACTGACAGTCCCACTCACAGCATACCCAACATTCCAATGACATCACATTCACACTAACATTCTACTCTCACTGGCTGAACAGCAGAGGCAGAGAAACAGGGAAGATGTAAGGTAGAAACCTAGATATAACACACCTTCCCTCTTTATAAAATGAACAAAGAGAAAGCAAATATAAATAGTAACATTGCAGTAACATCACAGTAATACTGAAGAAACTTGCCAGAAGAAGTATAGCAAATTGCACATAAGTTATGAAAAACATGCTAAAATAAGCAAGTAGAAAGGTGATGTAAAAGGAAGCAATAAGGAAAAGAAATTGCAAAATGTAAACAGTAATGCAATGAGTAAACACAAAGATAGAGTAAAGGAAATCGAAAACTAGAAAAGACACATCTCCTTCCTTAGCAGAACAAAAAAATTGAAGCAAGAAGTTTCAAAAGGAAGGAAATTGTAAAAGAACGTACATACATGAACAAGAAAGAGGTATACCATGAAAAATTAACAAAGAAATAGTGCACCAATGTAACCACCACAACCACACCAACTGGCCAGACTGGCGAGGAGGATGGAAACACTGAACACAGCAGGAAGAAGGAAAACGACAAGAACAAATGTAAGCAAAAGGTGACCAGCACCCAAAACAGAAAGCAAGTAAAGGTGAATTCCAAAAGCAGGAAGAGAAAAACACCCAAACAGAAAGCAATCATAAGTAAATAACGGGTGACTTACACCCTACCAGAAATCAAGCAGAGGTGAAAACACAAAATAGTGAATCCCCAAGCAGTAAATGCAAGGAAAATGCGATCTGGGTGAGCTGCACCACACGTAAATCAAAAGTACAGTCACACCTCAAGTTAGACCATGCATGAAAGTGCAAGGAAAATGCGATCTGGGAGAGCTGCACAACATATAAAGCAAAAGTACAGTTACACCTCAAGTTAGACCACGCATGAAAGTGCAAAGAAAATGCGATCAGGGAGAGCTGCACAACATAAAAATCAAAAGTACAGTCACACCTCAAGTTAGACCACATATGAAAACCTGCGCACAATAAAACAAAAGCACAGAAAGTAAAATCATGTAAAGAATCAGAGGAAAAGAAAAATGCTCCAGGGAAAGTGCGATCTGGGTGAACTGAACTACACAGCAAATAAAATTCAGTCACACCTCAAGTTAGACCACGTATGAAAACTTGCGCACAATATAACAAATGCACCGTAAGTAAAAATCATGTAAAGAATCAAAGGAACAAGAAAAATGCTCCATAACAAAGTACAGACTGCAAAACGTAAGAAAACCTGCATGCCATGCAAAAAATACATTACTAATACAGTAGCATGTATAAAGTAATATGCTCAAAGGTACATCCAAGAGTAAATCAATACAGGTAAATAAGTAAACTTTAGCATGGTAACATAGCAAAAAAATCAATGTAGGTATACGTAGAAACATAAAAATGCATAATAATAGAGCACCGTAGTAATGGGAGCCAAAGATGAGAAAATGAACATGGAATAGGCAATATGGCAGTACATTAAAGAAATGTAGCACAGTATTAGTTACAGAAATAAAAATGATAAAGTTGGTATAAGTCTCAAAACAATGAACTAAAACAAATAAAGTAGTCACCGTGGTCCGTAAGAAAACATGCTGGGCTTAAAGAAGATGTAGCGATAAGAAAACAGTACCTTGGTTGAAGATTACCCTATAGAGGACGCTGGCAGTAAGCGCTGTAAGGTAAAAATGAAGAAGAGTGACCTCATTCCTTGAGATATGTCACATCTAAATAAATACAATTGCTCCGGCATGTAGAATGTAAGGCAAAGTGACAGCTCCAAATAAATGATGGATCCCTTGAAAATTCAGTTTCTCAGACGAGAAGTACGGAGGCAGTGTAACTGAAGCGCACTGCGGAGGTGCACAAGACAGCAAAGCGAGGAGAGGGAAACTGTCAGCAAAGCCCAGGTGCTGCATGACATCAACGCTTGAAATACTTTATTGGCACGCAAGAAAAGAAAAACGTGGTTGGCAAGATGCTGAAGTAAGTTGAATCCTGCGAGACACTTCATATGCTGAGAACAGCTTGATGAGTCCAACCGCAAGATGGCGGCACGTTCGGTGACGCAGTGCTGGGTGGTTGTAGGCAAGTGCGTGCACCCAAAATTGCTGCACAGTAACGCTGAGACGGAGAAGGATTCCAAAGCGTCACTGAAGATCAGAGGATCCACGAGAAGGTAAGAGCGCGTGCTGAGCATGGCGCGCGTTGTTTTTCAAACCACGACAGGACGGTTGAACTGCCAAATGTAGAGGGGAAACCGAGGCCCATAATTAAATCAAATAAAATTTACCTCAAAATGTTCACAATACTTGCCACCAAACAGGATTCATGTAAAGTGTCAGCGAGTAAGCAAAGCTCAGTCTCTGGGGTGTCCAAAGTTGATTCTTGGCATAGTTGATGCTAGTCACTGGTTCCACGAAAGCATCCCAAAATACTCAACGGGTTTGGGAAGTGCTCGCAAAATGAAGAGAAGGTACACCTCTGATGTAGAGCCAGGGTACATCGGCAGTTTGTATGGATGGCGCTTGCTCAAATTGCTTGCTGGGTGCAACGTTAGTGTTTCCCATGTAGAAAGAGTAGGTACACAGGATGAGGTACAGGCAGTATTTGGCAGACAAAAGCAGCAGGAATCAGGCAGGAAGAAGATGTAGCAGGAAACATGCGTCCTGTAAAATGGGTTCTTAGATATAGTGCCAATCTTTGAAGATGCCGGGTCCACACAATGGTAGAAATTTTAAAGTAGCAGGAATCAGGTTGGAAAGACATGTAGCAGGAAACATGCCCAGTAAGAAGCAGGCAGTAAAAATCAGGCAGGAAGAAGCAGGTAGCAGGAAATTTACGCCTTGTCTATGGGCTGTCCGGTGAATATGGACACTGGTGGGGCGGGAGGGCGTAAGATCCTTAGGTAAGTTCTTTTTTAAGTAAAATCTTGTATGAAAGTACCTTTTCAAGCTTGAAGAAGTCCTCACGCATGGTTTTGAATCCAACTCGTCGCCAATTTATGTTATATCGTAGGTAAGTAGTTCCAGTAGTCTTGGTTAGGTTACAGATGATAAGTTTATTGATCTTAGATGTTCAGATAGGTTTTCCAGTATAGATGTAATAAAGCCCCACCAGGAGCAGCTTCTCTGCCGCTCAGCCCAGGATCCAACTGACAGTCCCACTCACAGCATACCCAACATTCCAATGACATCACATTCACACTAACATTCTACTCTCACTGGCTGAACAGCAGAGGCAGAGAAACAGGGAAGATGTAAGGTAGAAACCTAGATATAACAGTAACGAATAAGATCCTAAGCCATACAGATACTTTCAAGCAGTGGGGGATTACCATACTCCCCGGCAGGGAATCAGGATATCCGTATGTCCTACAGGAAATCCGAGCCACTGAGCGCCCACGAGCTGAACAAAGAAAAGTCTACTCGGTCTTGAGGAGTGCCCAGGACAAGACTCCCACCCCGACTTGGAAGATCGTAAATTAGGAGTGGACCAGTACAAATCAAAAGGGGGAATGGAACAGACCTGCACATGGTCATGGCTGGCGGGCTCTTTGAATTCAACCCGGCTGCTGCGATGACAAATCAGCAGCCAAAAGGTACAAGAAGGTCGCCCTTTAAGGGTCTGCTCCTGGAATATCAATGGGCTATTAAACAAACTGGGAGAAGCAGCCATGATCTCTTATTTACAGTCATTCGAGATCATATTATTACAAGAGACATGGCTGGTAGAGCCGCAGCATTTGGAAGGGTTCAAAACTCACCACAAACCAGCTATCAAAGCAAAAGCATCTGGACGAGGTAGCGGAGGTCTAGCTATTTTTATATCATCAAATAATGCAATTACAACGTGGGATCTCGCAAGTCCTTCCCACTCTTTCCAGTCTGTGGGAATCTCCTTCAAAACCCCCCAAGGCCAGCCCAGGACCATAATCCTACTGAATGTGTACATTTGACCAAATTCTGTGTCAAGGCAAAAATTCTCGAAAAAGCTGATAGCGACAGTGCTAAGAATAAGATCAGGGCTCCCGAATGTCGACATTATACTTTCTGGAGACTTTAATATGTGGCTAATATCGGACCTCCAAAAAAACGAGGTGATTAAATCACAGGAAAGCGTTTGGGCCATACCACCGCAGGATCGCCCAGGATGACGCAAGGATGATCAGAAAGGTCGTACCCTTCAAGGAAATCTAGAACATCTTGGCCTCAGAGCCCTCAATGGGCGTTTCAATCCGGATAAGCCACCTGGCCTTTCATTTTTATCAAATACCGGCGCATCTCTAATTGACTATACTTTTGTCAATCTTTCTCTCTTGAACCAAGTAACTGCCTTCGGGTTTGGCGACAGACCAGAAAGCGATCACAGTCCTCAAGAAATCTTGCTTAGCATCAGAATGGAGCAACATGATGAGGCGGGAGCACTAGCTTTTGAAAGCTTCACGATCAACTTAAAACGTATTAAGTGCTCAGTCAATAACCTACAGCAAGTATCTAAAGAGGCAAAGCACATGATAGAGACCATCGCTGAGGCAACTGCAGACCAAATTACCAACTGGACCAGCTTCGCAAGCGAGCTAACAGCAAGATATGCAAAGCCAATAACGCACGTAAAAGCGACGGGGCTCCAACAGCCGACCACATGGGATCCAGTGAAACGATCGGCAAAAAAAAGCATGAACCGGCTGTGGCGGGAATTAAAAACAAAGCCAATGGATACACTAATTATAACCAAACTGAGAGGAGCTCGCCGACATCTGAAGGCAGCAAAAGAGAATATAGAAGGGCTCAGTGGAACTCCTTCTGGGCCAAATTATATCAAGATATAAGGACGAATAACTCCGCGAGATTCTGGCGAACTGTAAACGGACTTGGGGGTCGTGCCCTGAAAGCTGCCTCATCAAACATACTGGAGTCCGAGTGGTATTTCTTTCTGGACAGCCATTTCAACAATCGACAAAATCACACCTTAACAGGTCACCGGCACAAAGGGAAACAACTCTCTGACAGAATTGAATTCACCTTCAAACTGCTTTCAAACAGGGCTATCAATGGATGAGCTTTCTCATAAAAGCATAAAAATCAAAAAGGGAACAGAGAGACAAAATCAAGATAATTGTGCTGAGTATAGCACAGTGCCAGAGGACCAAATTGAAAGGCAGATAAAAAAGGGCCGGAAAGATGGAGCCCCAGGACCAGGTGGAATTCCTCCGGCTGTGTTCAAGGAGGACCCAGCCTTTTGGGCGTCCAAACTTGCTCCATTGTTCACATCTATTCTAGCAATAAATATCATTCCATCTTCTTGGCGAGGATCGATTCTTATTCCAATCTTTAAAGGAGGCGACAAAAAAGCCCCGAGCAATTATCGGCTAGTCGCTCTCATCGACAATGAAGCCAAATACTTCGCAGGGATTTTGCTGAATTCATTACGGGACTGGGCCGAGGGACACTCAATAATCCCTCCAAATCAAACTGGTTTTATAAGTGGAACCGACACTACGGTTAATCTTATGGTTCTTTCATGTCTGATAGACCAGGTGGAGCTCAGCACCAGATCGTTCTACATGGGATTCATAGATTTTAGTTCAGCGTTCGACAAAGTCAACAGGGACAAGCTATGGCAGAAGCTTTTCGCTCTGAATATCCCAGATGGTCTACTAAGAGCCCTACCGTTACTGCATCAGGACACATGGGTCAGGATTAAGATTGGCGACGGCTCTAGACTGTCACGACCAATTCCCACAACAACAGGATTGAAACAAGGATGCGTCCTGGCCCCTACACTTTTCAATCTATTTTTAGCAGATCTCCCGAAAGTCCTTAACACAGTCAACTCCCACGCTCCCAAACTAGGCAATTTACAGCTGTCAAATCTTTTATACGCAGATGACGTGGTTCTCCTGAGTAGCACAAAGGTGGGCTTTCAAAGACTTATGGATGCAACTGTCGCTTATTCAAAAAAGAACGAGCTCGAGATAAACAACAAGAAAACAAAAATCTTGGCGGTTCGCCCAGGAAGGCCAAAAAAGTTGACATGGGTTTTAAACTCTGAAAGAATTACAGAATCCAAAAATCACAAGTATTTAGGTGTTTTATTCAATAACAACGGAAGATACAAAAGCCACCTGGAAGAGCAAAAAAAGAAAGAAATAGCGCTAACATTTGCTCTCAGCTGCCTCCATAAGGAATTGCTCGGCCCAACATTTGCTCCAACACTACAGGTGGCGCAGGCAAAAGTCATCCCAACCTTAACATACGGAAGCGAGGTGCTTAAAGGACTGGACAGCGGTCACTTAGACACAATCATAACAAAAAGTTTTAGAACAGTCTTCCAGTTACCATCTTTCACGTCGCCGGCACAAATCAGGCTGGAACTGGGCATCTGCAAACAAACACTGGGTAGAATGGCGATCTTTCTAACGTGCTGCCATAAGCTAAGGCTATCAAAAGAGGGCAGTTTAGCGGAACATCTATGGTCCAATCTGAGCACAAAACGATGGCAAGCGGGGCATCGATACCTGTCAAGTGGGCTACAAACCCTCGGCCTGAAGGATGTATGGGATCTATACGTCAGCCAAAATGAGTTTAAAAGGCTAGCAAAATCAAGCGCAAAAAAGCTCTCCTCAATGGAAGACAAGGCGAGCCTCGCAAAAAGAAGCCATGGTTGGATGACCCTCAGTCCGTACGCTCAGCTGACACCTCAGAGCTACTTAACTTGCACCTTCAATGCACGCACTAAACTTTGCTTTTTAAAATTAAGATTGGGGGTGATCAACTTGTCCTGCCACCTTCCCAAATGGAAAAGAGAGCAAGTTCCAGAGACATGTCGATTTTGCGGCAACCAAAGGGAAGACATAATTCATGTTGTGTGCCTATGCCCAAGTCTCTTGAAAGAAAGACGGTCCCTCCTACGGAAGGCCTGGAACAATAAGGAAGTTAGATGATGTAGATCGGCAGTATTGGCCTGTTTCGACCCACGGAACACAATTTTAAATTGCGCACTGGTGAGGTTTATGGACTGCGCAGCAATAAAACTAGGAAAGGGGAGGTGTTGTTCGTTACCCCAGCCAGAGGCGCAGATCCACGGACCGCAATAACAATGAGAATTTCTGCTCTGAAGACCCCCGCAAACATGGAAATCCACCAGAACTGCAAAAGCACAACGGATATAAACAAAGGGAAGCGTGTACAGGCTGGATACCTTGGGTCGTAAAATATAAACTTGATCTCGACAGCCTTGAAAGGATTGTCCTCAATGGTATTGGAGGTGCCGGACATAAACAAGAGATCTCGGCCATGTGGAGGGCTAGGCACATTTTATCACTGCAACTGGGGTCGCATTTTTAGCCAATCTAACAAGTGTTACATTTTTATCTATTTATTCGCATCAATTTAATAAGCATCAAATTTTTTCTTATCTCACGTTTGTATTAATTCAATACGTATCAAAAAGTTTTAATGACATGATCCCTGCAAAGGTTTTTTAAATCATGCAATAAAGATTTCTTTCTTCTTCTCATTCATCACTTTTTGTATACTTTTATGTGTCGCCCTAAATGCGAAGGGTATGCCCAGACGTGGGTCCCGTGCACTGTGTGTCACTGGAGCTAAGCTATGTGTGGCTGATGAGCCCTAACTGGAGGCAAACTGGTTCTGGGTTGCTTGTGTTCTTGCTCAGGGAGGACCTGGCCTGGCAGTTTGGGCTGGACTGTTCCCAATGGAGCAGGGTCAAGACTAATTTACATATGGCTGGGTCTAAACTGGGGTGGCTTGGTGTGCAAAGTAACAATGGACTGGGATGCGGCCCAAGTAATTACCAGTGGCTGAGGTTAATTCAAACATTCCATCCATCATGTTTTACACAACCCTGCAGGCAGCGTGTATGCGCAATCTCTTGGCGACCTATTGCGTCTTTAAAATAAAAAACCTCTAAAAAGGGGCTTTTTAGCCCACCCATTACTTACTGTTGGGTGGCCCTCCTTATCATTCTTTTTGTGCCTTATAATTTGGTACTGCGTGCAAAGCTTCACTTCCTGCGTCACTGCCTTTTCTTTATGTGCGCATGGACCAAGTACAGACTGATTTCTCTTAACTAATGTTTCTTTGTGATTGAGGTACTATTTCTTATTTTTTGGCATGTCTTTATAACACAAACTTGATCCAACCCTAAGGTATCAGAGCGATTTACATGAACACCAGTTACATTAAACAAGTTCACTTTAATTTTTTTAAGTCACGGCAGATTAAGTGATTTGCCCAGAATGAATCATAGGATGTTGATCCGATGCCGTCTCTGCTTGTTTTCATTAATTCCAGAAATGGTATATTGACTTTCCTGATCTCACAAGTTGCACTTGTGTAGTCGAGGAGGACTTGGCTTGTGGGATCGGCTCCCACGTTGTAGATGTGGTGGGGTCAGGAGCCGGAGGGTGTCCTGGAGTGGACGGCTCTCATGATGCTGGCTGTTTCTTGAGTGGTGAATGTTTTTCAGGCCGTAAGGGTTTTGCTGTGGGTGTTTAATGGGAGAGTGGAGGCGATGGTGTAGGGGTTTGGTTTTGAATTTGTCATTGAAGAAGTCCGAGAGGTTGCCACATATTTCCTTTGACGGGGTGATTGGAGAGGTGAAGTGTTTGATGATTGTGAACATTTCTTTTTTGCTGGGGCCTCCTTCTTTATTTCTTTTATTAGTGAGTAGTTAGCTTGTTGGGAGTGGGATCCCAGCCTCAAAGGAACTCCCGACATTCTTCCCTAGCTGCCCTGCATCATCACCAAATGTAAGAGTAGCTGGTAGGGTCTGGTGCTCCAGAACAGTCTTGCATGTACTTTGGGAACTTGTGACAGTGAATTCTGGCTCAGGACAGTTGCTTTTGCATTTCCATAAATGAATATCTCTTGAGAGCTGGGCGAATGGAATGGGTTGGACTTAGGATGGAAAAGGCTTACCCAAGACCCGTGACCAAGGATCGTGCTCAAACCTCTCCTGGCAGCTTTGACTGTATACAGTGATGGTCATGGACGAAGGAGCAGTACTACGGACATGAGGAAGAGGAGTACACAGCCTACAGAGTAAACAAAGAGGAGACACACTTTCTACTGTGTCCTGCCCTAGTGATGAATGTCACACAAAATGGAGAGAAGATCTTAAATTCATTACAGCAACTGCAGACTCGGACAACATTCCGTGGTCTAACCAGGCTTCAGCTGACTCACATTGTAATTATAAATACTAAACATAGAGACTCAATCCAGCAGTAACTTGGTTACTCATGAGAAGAGTTAGATGTTGAGTTCTGTAAAATCTCAAGTATTATTTTTCTCCACAGCGATCAAGGAAACACTCTGACCAGACTGCTCATGCCTCAGGTGATGGAAGTCAAGGAGAAAGAGCTAGTTTGCCAGTATTGCAATCGGAAGATCAACCAGTGACAAAGCAAATGGTGAGCATTTAGCTGCAGGAGCTTCAAGGCATGTTTCAACCTATAAATACCAAAAGACAGAGAAATACTGACCTCCGGTCCGCTCAAGTATACAAATAATGGGTTGAAAAAAATGTAATCTGCTCATGTGATGGAGGAGCCCTGTGTACCTAACTACACACCTGGGTATCAACAGAAATAAAAGGAAAGGGTTACTTTGGAATAGATTGTGTACAAATTGAATGTTATGATGTCAACCAGTTTCTTGTCAAAAAAGCGCATTCAAATATGCATTTTTATTTTGCAATCAAATGTAAAAACATATATAAAATAGAGCATTAAATCAACATATATTGAAAGAGCTTTCCACAATTCAAGTAAACTTATCTGATACAATTGTTAAAACATCTGTGTAATATTAAATAGACTAAAAATACATTGATATCACTGAAGGGGGGAAAAGCAACAACAAACCAAGAGTTCACCCTCCTAACAAACACTAAAGCCATGATTCAGAGTTTAGCGGAGAAGACTTTTCTCCACTAAATTGTAAGTGTGCCATTGAGCCTGTGCTCAGATGTACCATGTGCAGGAACAGCAGGACACATTTTACAAGCAAGAAAATCTGACCTGTAAAATCGCGTTTTGGGAGTAGGCTGCTTAGCAGCCCATATCAGTTTTCTTCCCCCTTTCCTACCCTCAGCCACGTCACATGCAGTGGCTGGTAATATGAGGACAGTGTAGGGGAGATTGTGTGTTTGTGGAATGAAGGCTTATAAAGAAGTAAGATACTATTAGATTTTTAATTTGTTATAGGAGATGTGCGGAGTGAGTAGAGGAAGGGGTTAGAAAAGGCAATTGTGAGTTGAGATATGTTAGGGTAGGTAATAGAGATGTGTTGGAATGTGATAACATACGGATGCTGCCTTGGGAGGAAGATTGGTAGGAGAAGAGGGTAGGAAGGGATAGAAGGGGGCAGTAGAGGGGTGGGCGGGAGGATGGACATGCAAAGTAGGTGGAGGGGGAGTTGTATTAGTAATGTAGTAAGGTGTAGATGAGTATTGAATTGAATTGAATTGAATTTTATTAACTGTACAATTAATTAAAATCATTACAGTAAAAACTATCGACATGTAGAGAGATAAAAGAGTAAAAATAGTAAAAACTTCAGTTTGTATTTGGTAAAAGTGCCCCCCACCCCCGGCGCCAACTCGTTCAGCCGGCACCTGGATTTGTCGTCATAGTCGAGTGCCCTTGCGCAAGTTTGTGAAGCCCCCAATGTTCCATAAAAATATTCTGCTTAAAAAATGTATAAACAGTTCGCCTTGGCACTTCGATTAGAGTCCATGTGATAGCGCAGTCCTACTGGGGCGGGTGAGGGGGTGAAAGAGCCTCAGTGCTTGTTCGGGCCCGACTGCTTTCTTCCGCTGGTTTTGCAGTGCTCGTCGCCGGGGTTCGATTGTGTTCATTGGCAGCCTTTAGGGTGATCCTGATCTGATGCGTGAATTTCCCCAGTCTTGCTAGGGTCATCGTGGTTGTTGTAGAAAAGCACAAGGCTGACGCTTCACTGCAGGACTTTATTCCGTGGGTAATACAAATTGGGCGCAGGAGTCGCCGGCGTTCGTTGTTGAGGTTAGGGCAGCAGCAAAGGAGGTGCAGCCAAGATTCCCTCATGTATGAGCACAGACTACAATTTGTGATTTCCCCCCTGCGGGCCCATGCAGGGTTAAAATCAGCAATTCCTAGTGCGCTTACTCTCATGAAAAGGATTTTGTTTCGGGCTTGCGGTGTAAGAGCCTCGCTTAGGTAGGGTTGTGCTTTACCTACCTTGTAGGAATAGTTCAGCAGGTCTAAGTGGAAGCTTGAGCGGAGAGATTTGAGATCAAGATCAAAAGATATTTTTCGCACTTGTCTGTTTATGGCTTTATTCCAGGCATTCAGTGGAATTTCCAGCAACGGTATACTCTCTACTTCGATCTTCAGTATGTTGATCGCTTTGCTGAGGCTGGTGTGCCAGGCCGAGCGTGGCCCCTCGAAGATAGATCTCTTATACATTTTTTAGAGAATCGGCTGGAGCCGTTAGAATCCTTAGATAGAGCTTAGTGATCTCCCCCTGGCACGTCAGATCTGGCCTCGCCAAGCCTAGCTCCAGTCTTAACCTTGATTTTCTCGCTGACCTCGGGATGTGGAGCACTGATTTATATCCTTTGGCTTGGGCTGAGTTGAGGAGGGCGTCCTGTGACCCAGGAAAGGCCAAGTGGCCATAACTAATAGCTGGGAGGAATTTCGCTTTTAAGAAGGTTAATATTGGACCGGCCGATGGGCTTAACAGGTGTTGGTTCAGTTGCTTTAGTAGGTGTGCGACCTTATTGGCCTTGGAGGACTGCTGTTTCAGGTGAACGTTCGCCTTGGCCCGTTCCGTGAGCCAAACCCCTAGATAGTTATACGAGGCCACTGTGTTAATTTGCAGGTTCCCCATTAGCCACTGTGCTTTCTTTTTCAGTCGGTAGCTCCCAAAGATGACGACCTTGGTCTTCCCCTGGTTAACTGTCAGGTTGTTCTCGTTGTTGAAGCGGTTCAGTGTGTATAGGGCTCTTTGTAGGCCCACCTTCGTGTGGTCCATTATAGCTGTGTCATCGGCGTATTGTAACACCGGCAGCCTCACGCTTCCTAGTCTTGGTGCTACTAGACTGGCTCCTTTCAGGGCGTCCCCCAAATCCGCAGTGTACAAGTTAAATAGGATGGGGGCCAGCACGCATCCTTGTTTCAGCCCATTATTCGTTGTTATTTTGGGTGACACTGTGCAGGCGCTTGTTTTAACCCGCACCCAAGTGTCCTCATATAACGATCTTATTGCCTTCAGGAGGTTTGGTGGAATGCCCCAGTTTTCTAGTTTCCACCATAGTCTTCTGCGGACTACTTTATCGAAGGCTGTGCTATAATCGATGAAGCAGCAGAAGAGTGGTGGGTTTTTCTTCTTTGTTGCCAGGGCTGATAGGTGCGCTAGCGCCAGTACATTGTCCATGGTCGAAGACTGTGACCTAAAGCCGGTCTGATAGAAGGCGATGATGCTTTTTTCTGCAGCCCAGGTCTCCAGATCCTTCAGTAGGAGCCGGGCGTAGGCCTTGGCTTTAAGATCAAGCAGGGCCATAAGCCTGTAATTTGATGGCTTTAGACGATCCCCTTTTTTATAAATAGGGACCAATATGGAGCCCCTCCAAGAATCAGGGGTTTTAGCTGTCGAAAAGGTGTAGTTGTAAAGGGGAGTTAGAATTGTTGCCCAGAAGTCGGGGGGCCTTTTTAAGGACCGGTGCAGGTATCCCATTGGGCCCGGGGGCCCCGTCGTTCTTCATGTTTTTAAGGGTCTTGATGATCATTTGAGGGTTTAACTGGACTGGCGGTATGCAGTGCACCTCGGCCTGGGCGCTCTCACCCATGGGAGAGTTGCCAGGGCTTGGAGTCGTTTCTTCTGGCTTTGCACTTAATTGCTGAAGTTGTTCCGCTCCACGGCTGGTCTCTTCTGAGCTGCCTTTGTTTACAGGGTCGATTGAATATAATTGCTTCACGTGGATCAGCCAGTCTTGCTCTGCTACTCCATTTTCTCTTAAGACTCCTCTGCTGCTCAGCTGATTTATATGCCTCCAAAGTCCTGATGGGTTCTTCTGCTTGAGCAGGGAGAAGACTTTGAGCCATTCCCTCTCTGTGAGGGATTTTTTGTGTTCCCACAGTTTCTTCCTTAGGGCTGCCCTCAGTGATGAGACCGGAGGGCCTTCCATTTGACTGCCCCCTCTTTTCTTTGTTGGAAGGGCCTTGCGCAGGAGCCGTTTGCTTTTGCATATGTCTTTGGTTAGGCTGTTGCTTCCAACATTTAGTTGTCCTTTGGACCTGGGGCATTGTAACTGGGGGTGATCCATCCTCGCTTGTAGGTCCTCTACAGTGTTCTCCCAGTCCTTTATGGGTGAGAGCGGCGTTGATAGGCTCCCTTCCTGTTTCTGATCCAACCAGATTTGAAGCTTCTTGCCTATCTTGTCTGACCATTTGATCCTCCTCAGGACACAATGTTTTTCGTCCCCTCTTGACTCTCCGATGACTTGGAGCATGGTAGCTGATTGTACTTCCAGCTGGAACACCGCTCTTAGTGGCCTGTGATCGCTTTCCGTCCTATCCTCGACTACGAAGTCTTCCATGCTGGCCGCCATTGCTTCACTGACCATAATGTAGTCGATTGTTGAGATGTCCCGGAAGGTAGGTTGGGGATGCCAGGAAATCGAGCGTGCTTCTTTCAATACGTGGGTTGTAGTCAGCTTGTGATTGTTGAGGAGGTCGTGAAGGTGAGCTGCCCGGCCCAGTCCCCGAGTGGGGGATTCGGCTTTATCAAGATCCTTCAAGTTGAAGTCCCCGACTAGGATAACCTGGTGCGATTTATATTTATTTAAAAGATCATCTAATTTCCGTGACAATGCCTCCATCTGGTCTTTCGTGGTGGTTTGTGCCGGGTTAATGTAGCAATTTATTAACAAGAGGCGCATTGGATGTAAATTGAGATTCAGGCCTCCGATCTGTAGAGCTTGCAACCCGGATGAGTTCAGATTGATGTCTGTGGCAGTGAGGGAGCTTGCATGTTTTATAAAAACTGATAGACCGCCAGACGGACGGCCGAAGAGATTCCTTTTTGTTGCTGGAACATAATGTTCGTGGTACCCTGCCAGTGGAGTGCTTGATAGAGCCCAAGTCTCTTGGAAGCAGAGTATGTCTCCAAGTTCCAGGAACTGCTTCAAGTTTACGTTTTCACAGATTTTACTGATCCCTGCAATGTTCCATGAGATTATGGTTAATTGCTGCTTAGAAGGTGTTCCTCCCCTGGCCTCTCCCCTGCCGGGCCTGGTGTCCCCACTGTTAGGGCTGCTGCTGCCATCTTCTTGAAATTCCAATTTGGACCGGTACGAGTGGGGTTGCGCAGATGACCCGATGGTTGTTTCTGCATGAAATCCTGATGCCCATGGGGTCCTTGACTCTCGTCCGACTTCTGCCAGGGGATCCTTAGCTGTTTGTCCCGTGCAGGACCGACCAAGGGCCCTTGCCCCCATTATCTAGTGCTAAGACGTTTGGGTATTTTGGGTGCAACAGTCTGAACGCCAATGCCCCACTCGGCGAGTTGTGTGGAATTATTCAGGACAGCTTGTTGTATTTCTATTTGCTTCAGGCCCACCACTGTTGAGTCGCCATGTGTGCCCCCCTTAATGCTCAGAAATCTCACCCATTCTAGATCCCCAGTTTGTATCTGGTCTAGGGTGGCAAGCTGTTTAAAAAGGCGATGAATGTTGCTCCGGTTCAGAATGTCGTGCTGTCCCGTGCTGTTGAATCTCGGGGTGAGTACTACCTCATGGACGCTTGTTGGTGTGCCCGGGGTTTGGGCCGCTTTTCCCCTTCCTAGGGTGTGCTCTACCAAACTTGGTCTAGGGCTTGTGCTTCCTTGTTTGCTTATGGCGGATCCTTCTTGGGATCTCTTACTCTGGCCTTGATTGCTCCTGGTGCCGGACCGGTGCTCGGGGCATTGCTGAGGTGATTTTAAGCCATCCGGCTGCGGCGTTGTTGTGTCCATAGCTGGCTGGGAGATTATTTCCGCGGGTGCAGAACTTGTTCCCGCTATTGATTTGGACTGAACTTGCAAGTGGCTTTTGGCCCTTCACGTTGGGGTTGATTGATAAAATTGGCTGCGTTTGCTAGTCTCCAGGAGGCGGGGCGATGGAAGAGTCATTCTTGCCCCAATTTTTGGCAATGAAGATTGGATAGAGCTGCCTAGCTTTGGCGTCCCCTTGTGGGGGTTGGCGGTCGGTCTACCCTAGCTGCGATTGTCTCTTTCTTAGCTTTGTTTTTTTAAGTTGTTTCTTCAGCTTCTTTTTTGCTCTCCTTAATAGAGTAGGTTTGTGAATGTCCGTTTTGCTGGGAGAGTGTTCTTGCGAGTCTGTTGCCAGGACGTCGCTACCTCTGCTTCCCCCACTATTGGGGCTTTGTGTCCCCTGGGCAACTTTGGATCTGTGGGCGGGATTCTCGAACTTGTGTGCCATTTTTTGGCCCGATCCGACCGTTGTCTCCGGGCCGGTTAGGGCTTCTTCGGTCTGTCTCGCCGCCTGGAGATTGGTGTTAGCCGTCGCCCTATCGTCCGTGTTGCTCGAAGTTGGCGACTCCCTGCTTCCTTTGGCTATCTCTACTATACCCGCTAAGACCTCGGGAAGAGACGCCCATTTTTCCATAAGGATTGAGCAGGAGCAGGAATATTCCCCCGGGTTGGAGGCCAGGTACTGGGCGATCCTATTTTTTAGTTCTTCCACCCTGGAGCTTATGTTGACTAGGCGGCCTGCTATCGATTGCAGGAGATCTAATTGGACTTCCATCTTAGATGACTGCCACAGCAGGGCTCTGTTGGTAGTGATCCAGCGCTACCAATAAAAATAATTCTCCTATTTTCTTTGGTCATCCAGGTGCAACTATTCCTCTAACACACACACTATATCCATATGACGGTGGGGCCCATAACACCGCTTACTCATTTATTCCCTGGATTTCATCCGTCACTAACCTAGGAGAAAAATGATTCGCTGGAAGGAGACGGGATACCTTTTTAATATGATATAATATTTCTCATTTGCTTTAAGGTATTCCGCTCATTGGTCGATGGACCAACTAGTAGGAATCAGTTGATGGTGATTAAGACCAGCTCAATCACAATAAACTCTTTATCCATTACTTTAATCATTGAGCTAAAGAAATCACTGAGTCATTTGTTTAAAGAATAATAAAGTTTATGTAAATTTCTAAGCAAAATGAAGTTTAAGTTTATTATTCAGTTCTTTACATTTATCATCATTATATGAATAAATTAGAACTACAATGCATATCGATTAGACGGGAAAATTAAGGTTATCATAGCAAGAACTCTAAATGCTCAATCTATCTGTCTAAGAAAATCTAATAGTTCTAAATGAAAAATTGAACAGGAATAAAAAGATTCTTCAAAAGCAGCATCCTATACTCAACTGGAAAATAAAATAGCAGCAGCACTTCAGCTCGTCAGCATCAGCACCCGCGACTTTAGCATCTAATTTCTCCAGCAACTCCTTCAGCAACTCTTCTAGCAACTCTTCTAGCAACTCTCCAACAACTCTCCAGCAACTAACTCCTCCCACCAAGAGTAGGTCTTCTTATACCCTAATTCTAGCTTACTCAATAAAAATGTTACATCTCCATGGCGTGATTCTTTTCTCATTGGTCAAATTCAGATCCATATACACTTTTAATCAAACATCCTGGTCTTAACCAGTTTCTTGTGGAATGTCCATGCTTGCATCGTTTCCCACAGTTCATGTCATTGCTCATCCACTTCGATCAGTCCAAATTGTATCTGTTTCTGCTACTTTTTAGATTCAACAGTTCCGTCCATTGATTCAGTTTGGCTTCTCACGCTTCTTGCTGATCATCGTGGCACACATCTGCTCAGAGAGGTCACAATAGCCTTGACCATACTTCCATCTTAGCCTCTCAGCACCAGCACGTGATCATCCTTTTCCCCAGTCTTTCTCCTCTATCACATGGTTCCCTGCTCATGCGTACTCTAGCAAACGGCGGCCATTTTATATCGCTGCTCGACAGGCCTAAGCGCACTATTTTCAAAGATAAACAAAATGGATCACTGACAGAATATCGAATACAAGAATATCGACCTACAACAATATCGAAGTAAAAATATAGAATGACAAAATATCGAATGCCTATCTACAAACAGGTAAGTACAAAAATATCGAATCCAAAATATAGTTGTAAAAATATAGTTAGTCAAAATATCGAATTTTTTAAATATCTTAAAAGTAATGTAAAATTAATGAAATAATATATATAATTAACTAAAACATACTTAAAAATACTTAAATAACTTTAAAATTAATAAATAATTAATGTAAGTTAAAAAAAAAAACATACTTTTTTATTTTTTAATACATATATATATTAACGTAATATTTATAAAAAATATTCAATATTTTTAGCGTAGGATAGCGGGAGGGTAAAATTTACTATTACCACTCCAGTGAGTGCAACAGTAGGGAAAGCATTGGATAGCGGGAGGGTAAACATTACTATTCCCACTCCAGTGAGTGCAACAGTAGGGAAAGCGTTGGATAGCGGGAGGGTAAAAATTACTATTCCCACTCCAGAGAGTGCAACAGTAGGGAAAACGTTGGATAGCGTAGGGGTATAAATTACTATTCCCACTCCAGAGAGTGCAACAGTAGGGAAAACGTTGGATAGCGGGAGGGTAAAAATTACTATTCCCACTCCAGAGAGTGTAACAGTAGGGAAAGCGTTGGATAGCGGGAGGGTAAAAATTACTATTCCCACTCCAGTGAGTGCAACAGTAGGGAAAGCGTTGGATAGCGGGAGGGTAAAAATTACTATTCCCACGCCAGTGAGTGCAACAGTAGGGAAAGCATTGGATAGCGGGAGGGTAAAAATTACTATTCCCACTCCAGAGAGTGCAACAGTAGGGAAAGCGTTGGATAGCGTAGGGGTAAAAATTACTATTCCCACTCCAGTGAGTGCAACAGTAGGGAAAGCGTTGGATAGCGGGAGGGTAAAAATTACTATTCCCACTCCAGAGAGTGCAACAGTAGGGAAAGCGTTGGATAGCGTAGGGGTAAAAATTACTATTCCCAGTGCAGAGAGTGGAACAGTAGGGAAAGCGTTGGATAGCGTAGGGGTATAAATTACTATTCCCACTCCAGAGAGTGCAACAGTAGGGAAAGAGTTGGATAGCGTAGGGGTAAAAATTACTATTCCCACTCCAGTGAGTGCAACAGTAGGGAAAGCGTTGGATAGCGTAGGGGTAAAAATTACTATTCCCACTCCAAAGAGTGCAACAGTAGGGAAAATAATGATTTAATATTTTAATAAAAATAAAATAATTATCAATACCAATAAAAAATTAATTAAAATGACTTACCAATTACAAAATATTTAATAGTTAATTCTAAATACCAATAAATATTATTTCTTAAAAATTAATTACCTATTAATAAAAATCAATTACCAATTATTAAAAATTAATTACCAATTAATAAAAATTAATTACCAATTAATAATTAATTAACAATGAATTATTTATCAATACCAATAAATAAAATTTAATAATTACTTAATTAAATTTAAATTACTTCCCACCCTATTCCCCTATAAACCCACAACCCGCTACAGAACTAAAACGCACAATTAAATTAAATATAATTAATAATTCCTAAAAATTAATATTTAATTTACTATAATTAAATTACTTCCCACCCTATTCCCCTATAAACCCACAACCCGCTACAGAATTAAATTACACAAAAATTAAATAACATAAAATTCATTACTTTATAAAAATTAAAACATACATTACAAAAATAATACATACTTTTAACACATATACTAACACTTAAAACACTATAAAAAATTCGATATTTTTAACAACTATATTATGACTGTCGATATTTTGACAATAGATATTTCTTACCTGAATTTCGAAATTCTTAACCACTATATTTTGGCAATTCGATATTCTGTCCATTCTATATTTACAACTCGATATTTTGGCAATTCGATATTTACAATTCGATATTATGTCTGTTTACCAAACAAAATATTGTTAAAACAAAGAATTATAACCCTTTCGTTTCCCTCCCGTCTTTCTATGTACCCCAATTACGTATTACCTAGCAAAAAGCAACATATAAAGCCGTCCCTTACTTACCATCGCTTTATTTTGCAACCACATGTTTTATTTAAAAGCACAGATCATGCAGTTTTATTATTTGATTAGTACGCAAATATTACGTCATGTTAGACACGTAAACAATCATGAGTAAATTATTTTGCCCATGGAATAGCGTGTTACCTTTAACCCTTCACATATAACATACATTGTTGGTTATTTACTTAAACGAACATGTTTATTAATTATTTTCCGAAAATTATTAGGAGCTTAAATTTTTTCATTTACCCTGCTCCATCAGTAGCGCTGTTTAACTCGGTCGTGGATAATTTCTGCAGTTCTTGGTCTTCTCTATCATTGAGGGTATAGTGGTGTGCTTTTGTATTGGAGACCCGTGGAGGCACTAATAGCCCCAGCCCCAGGAGGTTTGGGGTTAGTTCTAAAGTTCTTTCGATCTTTTGGCCTAGGTTTTGGAGGAACGAAGCTGTGAGCTCCCCTGCCACTGGGGACTCTAGGCACAAATCAGCTGAGTACGACCGTGAGCTCGTAGGTGTTGGTAGGGGCTCAGTGCTCTCCACATTCTGGAGCTCTAGACTGTGGTCTTTAGACTGATGGATTTGCGCCATTGTCACTGCGACATGATCGTCTTTGAACGGAGCTGTTTCATGGTTCTTGCCGATTGTGGAGTCGTGCACCATGTCTATGTCTATGGGTAGAAAAGGGGTTTGTTCAGTGGGTGATCCATTGGTCTGCACTGAAGCCAGTTGCCCGCAGGCTGAGTCAGCCATTTCCCGATCACTGCTGGGCTCCGCGCAGAGGGGTGAACCACCCTCGAGTGTGAAGGTATGCTCGCGGGGCTGTCCATTCAACTTTGTCGGACTGCTCTCGTGGGTGATACGCGGGTCGTAGCCATGGGGCGGTTGGTCCTGGGCTACGTGCACTTGCCAGCCCTTGATGGTGCCCTGGTCAGTACTGGGGGTGCCGTTTTTCTTGAAAAAGTATCTGATCGACCCCCTTTGTTCGGTGTCTTGGGGCATTTAGTTTAAGCTTTCTGTTAGTGATTTGCTCCTTGTGATCCTTTTGATTGAGGAATGACTATTGGCAATTTCCCCAGGGGTCGTATGCAATCGGCCCTTTCTTTTGGGGCCCATTTTGCTGAGTGAAGGGCTATTGGCTCCTGAGCTAGGGCTGGGGCTAAGGCAACCCCCCTATACTTTACTCGTGGCTGGAGCGTCTCTTGTTCAGTGGATTATCCTCAGTTGGCCTTAAAGCCAGTGAAGTAACTACTCCCAGTCCGGAGTCCAAGTGCTCCCTATGCAGCTCAAGATTGACTGCGGGTGATGAAGGCTACTGACAGTGGAGAGATTGGGTGTTGATGTTAAGGAACAGTAAATTTTAGCAAGGCACTGAAGAGCGTGGGAGAGGAAGGCAAATGACTGGCGGGCAAGCAGGCAGTAGGCTGGGCAAAAGACTGGCGGGCAAGCAGGCAGTAGGCTGGGCAAAAGAGGGACCAGGGAGATGGAGACAGAAGAACAGAGGGAGCCAGGGAGCAGGAGAACCGAGAGCAGGGCACACTAGAGAGCCGCAAACCGCACCCAACCTAGTTGGGCCGCTTCTGCGGACTCACCGGGCACGCACTCAGCGGATGCCGCTAGTGGCGACCGCGCTCTCTTACTTGCAAAGTCCGCTCTCTTGTTTGCTCTTACCCGCTTCTGCTGCTACTTCCCCTCGAGTCCCTCGAATCCTCGGGTGTCCAAAAGCGTCCAAACAGCCTGGGGCTGACCTGCGGCTGACCAGCTAACGAGCTATTGCACCCCCGCTGTCTAGGGGCGAGACTGACGGTCTCCTCCTCGGTCCTCGGCCCAGTCTCCTCCTGTGCGGCGGCCGCAATGTTTTAAATGTGGAGTGCAGGGTGCCAAGTGGGACGTGGAGCAGACGTGGAACAGAGTAGACCGTAAGCCGAATTCGGTCTCGTTCTCGCGCCTCTCCCCCGATCTTTCCCTGCTGTGCTTGCGGCTCGCAGCTCGCCGCTCTGCTGCTCCGCTGTGCGTCGTCAGCTGCTCCGCCTTCGTCCTTATTAGTACAAACCTGCATATCCCAGAGACATGCAAAACCACGAACCTGCCTGCCAACGTACTGCAGAAAAAATTGGCAGTGTAGATGAGTAGTAAGTGAGTGGGGTGAGATAGCGGGATTATAGTCGTTAGTTGGGATAGGAGTGTGATAAGAGAATGACTAGGAGTGCGTGGTAGAGTATGAACGAGAACGTTGGACAATGGGTAGAGTTGTAGGATAGGGGTGTGTAAATATGGATACATGTCTATTTAAATATGTCAGAAATGCAATCAGGATGAAATTGTTGTGGCGTGTTGGTGAGTCTGTGTAGTGGGTATGTAAAAGAAAATAATCATGGAATTTACCCCACGAGTCTTATCGTGCCTTATTCTTAGTAGAGCTATTGTGAGTGGCAGGTGTACCTGTTTACTTCTTCTAGGTTGGATTTGGCCAGGGTTTCTGGCCCTCTGCCCTCTCAGGGCCCTAACAGGTAGTACCCTTAACCTGACGCACATTACCTGGTTGCCAGGCTGGACTCCAGAGGTTCTGCTTAAATAAGTGCACTAGGAATCATTTGACCTAGACCCCTGGGAGGCTAGGGCCCTAGAACCAATAGAAACCCAAGCCCTAAACCCTAGAGCCAATAGAAACCATAGCTTTAAAACTAAAAGAGACTCTAGCCATAAGACCTGATACTATGCCAGAGTACCTACTGCTTTCTGGAATGCGTACTCTGCTGCGAAGTGGAAGCATGTACCCTTTATAATATAAGAAGTGCAGGTGGACGGAGTCTGCAAGTGCTTGCTCAGGTAAAGCAGCTGATGGGAGAAGCTGTGGGCTGGAATGGACTTCTGTGCCTTATCTGCCTGCAGCGTCTCAGCCTACTTGTGTATACATGGGTAGATCTCAGACTGGTTATAACACCTTCTACACCATCTCCTTCCGTGTGGCAGTGCTTATGAGTTTCGAGAAAATGATCAGCATTTCAGAGGAGTGGCAGTGAGAAGATTACTGCAAGCTCAGGGCAGACGTGTGAATGTGCTCAGCGTATGTAGAAATGTCTTTGCACATTCATGCATGCCTAATCTTGACCTTGCAATCATCTTCTGGCTAAAGTATTTTTGAAATGATTATCTTTATTGACAGAAAATAATGGCCAGAGGCTTTATGGGTCATTGATAATCCTATGTAGGTGTTGTTGTAGACCCATCCTTCCTGATAAATTGGCAGATATGTCTGATGTTGACTTTTCTACACCTGTATTCTAGTCCAAGAATGGTAAAATTGTAGAGTAGTGATAGATGAGGCTTTCAGGCTGTGTCATGACAAGGACCTAGATGTTTTGATTTATACACTGGAATTCAAGAGACCGTTGTGGTTTTGGGGCAACTCATAAACATGGTCACACCTAGGTAGATTGCCCTATGCATTGGAGGCTGTGGACAAAAACTGCCTGAGTAAACCACCAATGAAGTAAAACTTCGAAGAAAAAGCGGCTGAACAGGAGCCTGTCAAGAAACACAAGCACCCTAGGCCATTTCTGCAGTTAGGCCTCAAAGTGTCCTGCTTTTCCAAACAGATACCCGCTATGCCTGTTCTGCAGCCATCTGCTACATTTCTGCTGACTAGATACCAGCTGCAAAGTCTTTTTAATGCCTGGGCAAAGTGGGCAATCGCCCAGGGCACCCACCTTCCAAGAGGCCAAGGAAAAGTGAACTGTCTCTCCATCTCACATCTTCACATCTATTTCTCTATCTCAACCTTTAATATATGATTTAATATTGTTTGGTATCAGGCGGCTTGAATTAGCAGAAAATTGGTGATAAAATACAAAGGTGCTATGAACAGGGGCCCGACACTATGTTTTTGCTGGGGCACCTAAAATCCTTAAGATAACATTGAACAGTGGGATCCACGGCAGCTCATCCCCTTCTGACGGTTTTCCATTCCAAAGTCCTCAGACCTTCGTTCGGAATTTGCCTAGATGCACCACCACACTGCCACTGCTACCTTCTACTTGGTCTGCCATCTGTAGCTGGGACTACTTATCTTAGCCACAGGGGCCTCTAGTCATTCAGTAATGCTGGAGATGTGTGAGCCCTGAGCAGAGCTGGCTTACATTGTCTCTGCAGTCTTCGGACAGGGAATTGTTATGTTATGCTATGGTTGTTTGTATAGCGCTTATCAGTCATAAGGGTATTCAGGCGCTTTAGCAAGTCGGTAGGCGACTGGAGCCTGGAGTGTATCAAAGAGCCAGGTTTTCAGCTTCTTGCAGAACTCAAGAAGCCAGGAGGAGGCCCTGATTTGGTGTGGGAGGTCGTTACATTCTTTGGGGGGAGAGATAGGAGATGGCACAGCCTCCAGCTGTGGCTTTGCAGAAGTGGGGTATGCTTGCCGGTGAGAGTCCGGTTAAAAGGACGTGTCTGGGAAGTTTGTAGCAGTGTAAGTGGCTGTTAAGGTATGCAGGGCCGGTTTTGTATGTGCTTTGTATGTGTGCGCGAACAGTTTAAATTGGGTGCGGTTGTGGATTGAAAGCCAGTGTAGTTCACTAATGTGTGAGGTGATGTGGGTGTGGCGAGGGAGGTTGAGTACGAGTGTCGCTGAGGCCTTTTGAATGGTCTGGAGCCGGTTCAGTAGCTTTTTGGTGATTCCTGCATTTAGCATATTGCCGTAGTCCAGTTTACTGGTGATCAAGGTCTGAGTGTCTGTTTTCTTGGTGTTCTACGGAAGCCATTTGAAGATGCTACTTAGCATCTTGAGGATGTGGAAGCAGGTGGAAGCCACTGCGCTTACTTTGGCCGTCATATCAAGCTTGTCTTCTATATTGATTCAAAGATTTCTTGCTTTGGTGGAGTCCTAAGGGGATGTTTTCTTTCCAGTGATCACTACTTCCCTTTTGTCAGTGTTGAGCTTAAGGCAGTTTGTTTTCCTTCATCTGGTTACGGCGGTGTTGGAAATGGCCCTTTTTGCAGGGTTATCCCCAAACTTTTTGCTTCTTCCTCCTATTTTTTTCTGACCTGCTGTTGGTGGTTTTAGGACTCTGGGCACTTTACCACTGCTATTCCGTGCTAAAGTGCATATGCTGTCTGTGTACATTGTATTATGGATTGGTGTTTCCAAGATTGGCATATTTGATTTACTAGTCAGTCCCTAGTGAAGTGCACTCAGTGTGCCAGGGCCTGTAAATCAAATGCTACTAGTGGGCCTGCAGCACTGATTGTGCCACCCACATTAGTAGCCCTGAAAAGGTAGCTCAGACCTGCCACTACAGAGTGTGCGCGCAGTTTGTAACTGCCATGTCGACTTGGCAAGTGCACCCACTTGCCAGGCTCTAACCTTCCCTTTTCTTACATGTGCGTCACCCCTAAGGTAGGCCCAAGGTACCCCTGTGGGCAGGGTGCAGTGTGTGTGAAAGGTAGGACATGCCCTGATGTGTGTGGTATGTCCTGATAGTGAAATACTGCCAATTTCGTTTTTCACTATTGAAAGGCTATCTGACCCATAGGAAAGCATGGGAGTTAATTTATAACACCTTATAAATATAACTTCCCATTGGGACCAGATAGGAAAATAATGTATATTAGGCCTGATCCCAGAATCTAAAGATGCATTTTTTAGTGAAGGTGATTTTTACATTCTTTGTTTGAAAATACCACTTTTAGAAAGTAGGTATTTTCTTGCTCAGCCATCCAGTGTGCCTCTGCTGGGGTTGTGGATTGGCTGTCTGGCTTTGGGATGACATGGGCTGGATAGGGGCAGTGGCTCCAGAGAGCCTGATGGGTCAGGGCTGGGCTGAATCGACCTGAGCTGCATTTAGAGTAGTGGGAGGAGATTTCTTTGAGCCTGAATGGGCCTGGTCTGCCTTGCAGAATGCCGTCTCCACCCCCTACCAGGAAGCTGCATCACTGAGGACAGAACTGGTTTGGGCTGGGTACAGACACTCTCTGCCTTCAGAGAACAAAGGATTTGATGGTCTTAATATTGGGGCCAAGACCCCAGAACTTTAGAACTGTTTTGGACCAAGAATACTGCCAAGAAGAAGAGCTGGAGAAGCTGTGAGGAGGAACTACCACTTTGCTGAGTGCTTTGTTGTGTTGGCCTGCAGTGGCTGCTTCTGTCTTGGGCAGTGAAAGGACTGGACTTGAACTTTCTACAACTTCTTTATTGAGTTTCTCCAAGGGCTTGAGGTCTCAGGAACAGCAAAGACTTCAAGTTCTTCTGCCATCAGCACTGGGGACTGTGTGTTTTGTGCTGCAACAGAAAAAAAGCAACCTGAAGCCGTCTATGACGCCGCTGCCGACTCCTTGTCCTGAAAGCTCCGCAGATGGCACCGGGCAACACCGCACCTCAACCCTGGTCTCACCAACGACGCTAGCTGATGCCGCCACCGAGCCGCTGCTTGCACCTCGACCTGTGGGCACCGCACTCCGCACCGCCTCGCTTCACACCGTCACCCTTGTATCCCCGATGCCGCCGCTCCACGATGACTTTGACGCCGCTGCTTGCACCGTGGTTCGAGGGCACCGCTCGTAAGATACACGACGCACCGGCCTCATCCCGCACCGCAGCCTTGGCCTACCGACGCCGGCGCCATCGACTCCAGTTCGTCAGCCGATGACAGCGCTTCATCAACGACGACGCCACTGCTTGCACCGTGACCTGCCAGCACCGCGACGAGCACCGCATCACTTCGCACCGCAGCCCTGGTCTCACCGATGCCGCTGGACAACCGTCACCGAGCCGCTGCCTGCACTGCGACCTGAGGGCACTGCACGCACCACCCCTGCACTTCGCACCGCAGCACCCGACGCCTGCTGACGCCAGCACTCCTGATTTCAACCACGAGGAGTTCGATATGTAACGCGTGTGACTTCAAGGGCCCGACGACTCCTGCACCGACCTCCGGAACCGACGCCTGCGGATGCCGTGCTTCCAGAGCTCAACGAGAGGTCGCCGACGCCCTGCATTTCTAAAAGTACTGTTTTGCGGGTCTTCCCGACACCGTAGCTGGCCTGCGATGCTACGGTGAGCCAGAACTGTTTGGATTTGTTGTTCATGATGCCGTGATAGCCCCAGGCTTCAGCAGGCTTCAGCTGGCTCTCGTTGTGACTAAAAATACTAAACATAGAGACTCAATCCAGCAGTAACTTGGTTACTCATGAGAAGAGTTAGATGTTGGGTTCTGTAAAATCTCAAGTATTATTTTTCTCCACATCGATCAAGGAAACACTCTGACCAGACTGCTCATGCCTCAGGTGATGGAAGTCAAGGAGAAAGAGCTAGTTTGCCAGTATTGCAATCGGAAGATCAACCAGTGACAAAGCAAATGGTGAGCATTTAGCTGCAGGAGCTTCAAGGCATGTTTCAAGCTTTAAATACCAAAACACAGAGAAATACTGACCTCCGGTCCGCTCAAGTATACAAATAATGGGTTGCAAACAAATTTAATGTGATGGAGGAGCCCTGTGTACCTAACTACACACCTGGGTATCAACAGAAATAAAAGGAAAGGGTTACTTTGGAATAGTGTACAAATTGAATGTTATGATATCAACCAGTCTCTTGTCAAGTAAGCACATTTATATATGCATTTTTATTTTGCCTTCAAATGTAAAAATAAATGTATGACGTTACAACGCAAACATTTACAACACATGCCTTTACAACGCAGTTTTTACATCGCAACATCTTTTACAACGCATGATTTTACATTGCGTGCCATCACAACGCATTTTCAGAAACTACCTTTACAACACATTCCATTACAACGCATACCATTACAACGCATAACATTACAACGCATATTACTTTTAGGGCAACAGTAGGGTAAGTGTTGGATAGAGTAGGGGTAAAAATTACTATTCCCACTCCAGTGAGTGCAACAGTAGGGTAAGTGTTGGATAGTGTAGGGGTTAAAATTACTATTCCCTCTCCAGTGAGTGCAACAGTAAGGTAAGTGTTGGATAGTGTAGGGGTAAAATTACTATTCCCACTACAGTGAGTGCAACAGTAGGGTAAGTGTTGGATAGTGTAGGGGTAAAAATTACTATTCCCCATTACTTACCTTATATTGCGTTGTAATGGCATGCGTTGTAGTGACATGCGTTATAATGACATGCGTTGTAGTGACATGCGATGTAATGGCTGCGTTGTAATGGCATGCGATGTAAAGGATGTTGTGTTGTAATGACTGCGTTGTAAAGGTAGTGCGATGTAATGACTGCGTTGTAAAGGTTGTTTCCCGTAAAAACGTGTAAAAAACACAGCATTATATGAACATGGATTGCAAGAGCTTTACACAGTATAAGTAAATGTATCTTTAGCAAATATTTAAAAATCTTAGTAATATTTAATAGACTAAAAATGCACTGATAACAATGAAGGAGGGAAAAGCAATAACAAACCAATAGTTCACCCTCTAAGAAACACTATCGCCATGATTCAGAGTTCAGCAGAGAAGCCTTTTTTCTCCAATAAATTGTAAATGGGCCAATGCTCCTGTGCTCAGATTTACCATGTGCAGGAACAGCAGGACACATTTTACAAGCAAAAGTATCAGACTAGTAAAATTGCTTTTTGGGAGTGGGCTGCTTAGCAGCCTTCATCCGTTTTCTTTCCCCTTTCCGACTCTCAGATGTGGCACAGTCAGTGGCTGGTAATATGTGGACAGTGTAGGGGAGATTGAGAGATTGTTTGGGGAATGAAGGCTTATGTAGAGGTGAGATACTATTAGATTTCTCATTTGTTGTAGGAGATGTGTGGTGTGAGTAGAGGAAGAGCTTAGGAAAGTTAGAAAAGGCAATTATGAGTTGAGATATGTTAGGATAGGTAATAAAGTTGTGTTGGAGTGTTATAGTATATGGATGCTGCCTTGGGAGGAAGATTGGTAGGAGAAGAGGGTAGGAAGGGATAGAAGGGAGTAGTAGAGTGAAGTGGGTGGAGGATGGACATGCGAAATAGGAGGAAGGGGGAGTTGTATTAGTCGTGGTACTAAGGTGTAGCTGAGTAGAAAGTGAGTGGGGTGGGATAGCGGGATCATAGTCAATAGTTTGTGTAGGAGTTTGATAAGAGAATGACGATGAAGTGTCGTAGAGTATGAAAGAGTATGTAGGAGAGATGGGTAGAGTTGTAGGATAGGGTGTGTGAATATGCATACATGTCTATTTAAATACGTCAGAAATGCAATCAGGATAAAATTGTTGTGGTGTGGTGGTGAGTCTGTGTAGTGGTTATGTAGTAGAAAATAATCATGGAATTTACCCCACGAGTCTTATCGTGCCTTATTCTTAGGAGAGCTATTGTGAGTGGCAGGTGTACCTGTTTACTTCTTCTGGGTGGGATTTGGCCAGGGTTTCTGGCCCTCTGCCCTCTCAGGGCCCTAACAGGTAGTACCCTTAACCTGACGCAGATTACCTGGATGCCAGGCTGGACTCCAGAGGTTCTGCTTAAATAAGTGCACTAGGAATCATTTGACCTGGACCCCTGGGAGGCTAAGGGCCCTATACCCAATAGAAACCCAAGCCCTAAACCCTAGAGCCAATAGAAACCATAGCTTTAAAACTAAAAGAGACTCTAGCCATAAGACCTGATACTATGCTAGAGTACCTACTGCTTTCTGGAATGCGTACTCTGCTGAGAAGTGGAAGCATGTACCCTTTATAATATAAGAAGTGCAGGTGCACGGAGTCTGCAAGTGCTTGCTCAGGTAAAGCAGCTGATGGGAGAAGCTGTGGGCTGGAATGGACTTCTGTGCCTTATCTATGTTACCACTCAAAGTCATATCACCCTCCTTACTTGTACGAATACAGATCCCTTCTTTAGTCCTGTCCCTTTTAAATCGTGTTCTCCTTCCTCATTGGGCTTAGAGTCACCACGTGAAAGGGGGTGTGCCTATATCTACATCACTTGAAGCAACATCGAGTTGCTTGGCTTTAAGGTATTCTGTATCAGGATTCAGTGTTGGGTTATCTCTGTTTCCCACCTCCTCTGGATTTTCGCCTCAAACTTTTTCGGTGCACGGCCGCTGCGTTTAGCACGGCCATGCCCTAAATTTCAGGAGCAGTTTCTTTGATTACTTCCCTGTCTTCACGGTGCATGGCCGCTGCCGTTAGCACCGCCACGCCCTAAACTGCAGGAGCAGTTTCTTTGATTACTTTCCTGTCTTTACGGTGCACGACCGCTGCCGTGAGCACCGCCTCGCTAGTTGCCGCTGGAGCAGTTCCTACTGGCTTCTTTTCATTTCCCGGTGTACAGCCCTTGCCGCGAACACCGCACTGCGTATCTCAAGACTGCAGGAGCGGTTACTATTGGTTACTGTTTCCCAGTGTACGGGCCTTGCCGCGAACACCACAACGCGCTTTCCAAGACCGCAGGAGCAGGTTTCTAGTGCACTCTCTCCTTCCCGGTGACCGGCCCATGCCGCGAACACTGTAACGCTTGCCTCAATACCGCAGGAGCGGTTTTCTTTGAAGTCTAAAGTTTATTTTCAACACACAGTCATTTGGGGTTTTGTTCTGCTACCTTCATTCTATAAGAAACCCTGGAGTGGTTTTTGCAACAGTCACCAAGGCTTCTGACAGTCTGCGGATACCCCTCTCCGGGCATAAAGTGCTCTCCTAAATACATGAGGTATTTCCTTCCTTTGCATTATATATTGGGTTCAGTGCGCTGTCCTAATGGACTTTTAGGACTGGTTTATTTTCTACGGTAGAATCATCCCTTCCAAACCTATTTTCCTTCGGATTCTTCAAAAGATTAATCTTTGGTGAGTGAATGCTTTTACGACTTCGGAAAACATAGTATAGGTTCTCCCTATACCTGTTGTATACACCCCCTTTTCTTTTTTGCCTTCTTTGTTTCTAAATCATATTCAATTTTTTTTGTATTTTTCTAACAGGGGTCCTCCCTTGTGACACCAAGATTCTACCTAGGCAGATTCCGTCTCCCATCCTCCTCCCTCCTCAACAGGAAACTCTGTTACCCTCTGGAATTATCCTCTTCTTCCAAGGCCTGTTGGGTGTATCCGCTTCCCTTTCCCCCTAGGATCAATCGCCCATCCTGCTATTGTCAGTGTGGAGGATTGGTCTGGAGAAGAGAGGGGGTATTTTCTCTGTTTCCGCAGTTCCTGGTTTTCAGGTGAGTGGGATTGTGACAAAAAGCCAAGCCCACGAAAATGTTACTGCCCAAGCGGAGATGGATCTAGCGGAGAATGGTGAGTCCCTGCTGAAGATAATCCTGTTACCTCAGTACGGGAATTGGCGGCCGCTTTGCTGGCCATGCAAACCGAAGTCCAAAGCCTTAGACAGGAAAACCAGTCATTAAAAAATGAGTTGTACAGGAGGCAGATAGGCACGTCATGGAGTCCACAGCCAGGGGCTATTCCCAAAACATCCCGTCCTGTAGTACAACCCGCCACTTTCCTATTTGATAAACATCAAACGGGGAGTGGGGTTCAACCTTCTAGCATCACAGTGGTTACTGCTGTTCCTGTCCCTTTAGCCGCTCCAGAGAGGCTTAGTGGGGAAAGTGGTAAATATCGCAGTTTCATGAACCAATGCCATCTACAGTTCATGTGTAAACCTGCAGCTTTTCCAGACGATTCGGCAAAGGTGGCGTTTATAATATCGTACCTTATGGGTACCGCTGCCAATTGGTCTATACCGTTAGTGGAAACAGACGACCCTCTCTTGTACGATTTTCTGCTTTCAAGGAACAGATGAGGAGATTGTTTGACAAACATACATTCAGGCAGGCCAGCGACACAGAACTGCTAAACCTTAGACAGGGTAGGAATCCTCTACTCTCTTACGTGACCGATTTTAATAGGTTAATGGCAGAGACCCGTTTGCCCCTGGACAAAAGAACATCTTTGTTCTATCGGGGGCTTAACGAAGAACTAAAGGATGTCTTGTCCCAAATCGTTGATCCTCCTGAGGACTGTACAGAGTTCATCGATCTAGTGATTAAACTGGACCATCGGCTTCAGGAGCTGCGCGGCGAGAAAGGGAGAAATGAGACCCTCGTGTCTTTATGTATAAAACTGATAAGAAGGAAAATAATAAAGGTCCTTCAGTTGAACCCATGCAAATCGGAGGATTCAGAGGACATTTGACTAGAGAAGAAAAATAAAAGCGCTGTACACTTAACTTATGTCTCTATTGTGGGAAAGGGGTCATTTTGCACGAGAGTGTCCTGTTCGACCCAAATTCTCTATACCCAGGAAGAGTGTTGTTTACGCTCAACTCGATACTACTCTTCTTCATAGTACCTCGGTGGCTCGGGTGCCTCGACACTTTACCATCAGTGTGACCATGGTATTGTCCAATAGTAAGCGCGTGACCCTGTCAGTGTTGTTAGATTCTAGAGCTACGGGCAATTTCCTAGATAACAACCTGGCTAAGTCTCTGGGCATTGACTGTCTGAAAAAGAAAGAGCCGGAACCCGGTAGAGCAGTGGATGGAACTGAATTATCATCAGGACTCATTACATTGCACACATCGCCTTTGACTTTGGTGTGTGATAACGGGCATTCAGAGGACATCTCGTTTGACCTTATAGACACACCTGCTTTCGGAGTAATTCTCGGGGTTCCATGGCTACAACTGCATAGCCCCAAAATAGATTGGATGCGTAGGACTGTGACCTTGGACTCTAGTCATTGTGTCCAACATTGTTATCAGGAGGCAATAGAGTGGGTTTCCCCTCTAGCGTGTGCTTCCTGTACTATCCCGGAACCAATCAAGATACCCCATATGTATCTACAATTTGCAGATATGTTTGATAAAACAAAGGCTACTGCACTGCCTCCTCATCGCAGGTACAATTGTCGCATAGATCTAGAACCCGGGGGGTACTTCCATGTAGTCGAATCTATGCTCTCTCAGAACTGGAAACGGCTCATCTGAAAGAATATCTGGATGAGATGTTAGCGTGTGGGTTCATCAGACACTCCTCCTCTCCTCTTTTCTTCATACCAAAGAAAGAGGGGGGCCTTCGCGCGTGCATAGACTATAGGTCCCTTAATAAAGTAACGATAAAAAACAAATACTCGTTACCCCTCATCCCTGTATTGCTGGATCAGATAAAAGACGCCACAGTGTTTTCCAAGTTAGACTTACAAGGGGCATATCATCTCAGCAGAGTACGTAAATGGGACGAGTGTAAGACGGCGTTCAGAACTATGTTCGGCTTATTCGAATATTGTGTAATGCCGTTCGGCCTCTGTAATGCGCCTGTGGCGTTCCAGTTTTTTATTAATGAAATATTCCGTGATTTTCTGGATCTCTTCTTAATCATCTACATTGACGATATTCTAGTATTTTCCAAAAATCTCACTGAACATGAGGGTCATGTGAAGTTAGTGTTACAAAGACTACGGGAACATAACCTGTTCGCCAAACTTGAAAAATGTATCTTCCACGCTCCCATGGTGGAGTTCTGGGGTTTCGTGATTTCAGCTGCGGGTATCCAGATGGACAAAAAGAAGGTGGAGGCCACCCTTGCTTGGCCAGTACCCACTTGTGTGAAGGACATACACTCTCTGTTGGGTTTTGTGAATTTTTACCGCCGTTTTATCACACATTTTTCAGATGTGGTAACACCCATAACGAGACTGGTAAAGAAAGGGCTACCTTTTGTTTGGTCATCGGATGCACAACATGCTTTTGAATTGCTGAAAGCTAAGTTTACCACAGCCCCTGTCCTAATGCATCCTGATCCTGCTCTTCCTTTTTATGTGGAAGCAGATGCATCCCAATATGCAGTGGGGGGTGTATTGTCCCTGAGAGATATGACTGGACAGACGCACCCTATAGCATACTTTTCAAAAAAACTATTACCAGCGGAACAAAACTATACAATCGCTGAAAGAGAGCTACTGGCCATCAAGAAAGCCTTTCAGGAGTGGAGGCATTACCTCTGGGGAGCTAAGCACACCATAACTATCTATCAATCAATCAATCAAAAATCTTTATTCGGATATAAATATATCCATAAAAGCACAGGTCAAATAGCAGCATGGTGGTCATTAAGAAGAATAAAATCAATTAAAATAGGACATCATAAGAAAACAATTTCCAATTAGGGCCTTTCAGTTTATACATGATCTATATCATAAAAATTGAGAGAAAGTTAATTAACAATGGTCATGGTTACAATATGATATAAAATCGATAAGAAAGAAACAGTCTTCAGAAAGTGCACATAGTGTTACGAGCACGTACTACAGCTTTCAGGAACGAACCTACGCGAAAGATTAATTCTTCCTCTTCCCATTTGAGGATTTTCATGTAAGCTGCTTTAAAATGAACGGGGGAGGTTTTTTTAAAAAAAATGGTATCAAAAACCATTTTGTATATTTTAAGTAAAAATTACAAAAGAATAAAAAGTGTAACATTGTTTGTCTACTTTGATCATCACATGGACATGGCAGTTGGTCGAGATTGTCATTGTACCCCAGAGGAAAGCAAAGTAAAAATTTCAGTGTGCCTGCCCTTAAACGAAAAAGCAGTCCTCTCTCCCAGCAGCCCATCGGTTTTAAAAGGTAGCTGGGTGGCAGGTGAGAGGCAACCTCTATAGTCATGTACCTAGCAACAGAGGTTTTCTGAGCCTCCTTTTCGTGTCTTGCTTTGCTATACTGTAAATACAGAGCCTCCTGAAGGGCTTTTTTGTTTATACCCTCTGAATCAGTGGGATTTTGAAAAATGTGCACAAGGTTCACGCTGCTCAAACTCTCCCTTACAGCGGCGAGCCATGGTATATCCCTGCCCCGCTCACACTTGAGGCAATCTGTTATAATATCCCTAGTAAGGGTCGCTGCCGGGTTCTTCCAGATCACAAGCCAAAATATGGCCGAGCGGGCCTTAATATAATCTTCAACATAAGGCAATTTCAATTCACTATGGCAGACATACTGTGATGTGGAGATCGGGGCTCCCAGGAGTTTTCGACAAAATCTATTTTCTTCACCCTGAACACTATTACACTTTGTGAAACCCCAGACCTCTGCGCCATATGTTGCAGTAGGGATACATTGTGATTTAAAGATCTTAGTGATAGCTAAAACCACCTCTGTCTTTTTGGGTTGCGGAAGACCAAAGATTGAGTTGATAGCTTTGGAAAAATTGTTCCTGCTATACACCACATGGTCGACCCAGGAACCGTTAGCTGCAAATACCAGCCCCAAGTAAGGAAAAGTGCAAGTGCAAAGTAAACTTTGTGAATCTATAGTAATGGTATTTATAGAGTGCTTTTTCGGCCCACAAGCCATTAAAAATGATTTTTTTAAATTGGTATATTAATCTAAACTGGCCATAAAATCTACAAAACCCTGCACTAGGGCGCGTAATGCGATAGGTGTGCGGCCCATTAAGACCGCATCATCAGCGTACAGAAGGGCGGGGAGTGTGTTACCATTGATTTTCGGGACATCGTTAGAAAGTGTAACCAGTGATTTATGTAAATCATTAATATATAAAATAAAACGTAGAGGGGCCAGGACACAACCCTGCCTGACCCCTCTGCCAACTTTAATCTCTTTTGATACCTCCCAGAAAAGACAGTATCAGAAATGGATACGTCCCCTTGGTTGGAACAACCCAATTATTATTTGAAAAACGGGTTACTCTATCATAAGGAACAGTTGTACATCCCGAGTAAACACAGAGACCAGGTATTACAATGGGTCCATTCCAATTCCTTGGTTAGCCACCCTGGGGTTAAAAAAACCAAGGATATCTGTAATAGATGGTTTTGGTGGGAAACCATGGCAGCGGATGTCTTAAAATATGTCACATCATGTCCAATATGTGCAACACAGAAGGTTCCCCATACGATGCCTGCTGGGCTGTTGCAACCTCTTCCTGTACCCCTTTATCCATGGCACACTGTGAGTATGGACTTGGTCACAGATCTCCCTAAGGAGGAGGGACTAACCACTATTTTCGTGGTAGTAGACTCCTTTTCCAAGGTTGCACATTTTGTGCCTCTTCCTAAAGTTCTTACAGCCAGTGAACTGGTATCAGTCTTCATTCAACACGTCAAACGTTTGCATGGGGTTCCCTCCGTGCTGGTGTCAGATAGGGGTCCTCAATTTGTCTCTAAATTATGGCATGAAGTATGTTCCGCTCTGAAAATGGATCTACGACTGTCATCCGCTTATCATCCCCAGACGGACGGTCAGACAGAGCGAGTTAATCAAACCATGGAGCAATACCTTCGTTGTCTATTGGCCTCTCTAACAAGTAGTTGGGTTAAAGCCTTACCTGTGGCCGAGTTCGCATACAACAACAGCTTGCACTCCGCTTTGGGCATGTCACCTTTCTTTCGTGCAATGGGTTTTCACCCCAGAACGGTCCCCCTGCAACCCGTTTTTACGGTTCCAGCAGTGGATTCCCTTTGCATAAAGTTGAAAGAAATATGGAAAACGGTCCAAACACACTTAAGCCAAACTAAAGAAACAATGAAGTCACAAGCTGACAAACATCGTCGTCCTGCTCCTTGCTATGCCCCTGGAGATGAAGTTTGGTTAGCCTCAAAGAATCTCCGTTTGGAGGGTCCCAAGAAATTACAATCCTGTTTTGTTGGACCATTTAAGATCCTTCAAGTTATCAATCCAGTGGCCATGAAACTAGAACTGCCCGATGAATACCAAATACATCCTGTGTTTCACACTTCCCTTCTCAAACTTTTTGTTCCTTCTACTCACCCTTTGACTCCTCCACCACCTCTGCTAGTGAACGATCAGGAAGAGTACGAAGTGAATCGCATCATGGATTCACGGAAACGAAATGGAAAGCTGTACTATTTGGTGGATTGGGAGGGTTACCCACATGATGAGAGAACCTGGGAACCAGCCACTCATGTTCATGCACCTCTATTAGTAAGAAGGCTTCATGCTCGCAACCCTGCCAAACCTCGCCCTGTTAGACAGCCTGTGAGGTAATGTTACCACTCGAAGTCATATCACCCTCCTTACTTGTACGAATGCAGATCCCTTCTTTAGTCCTGTCCCTTTTAAATTGTGTTCTCCTTCCTCATTGGGCTTAGAGTCACCATGTGATAGGGGGTGTGCCTATATCTACATCACCTGAAACAACATCGAGTTGCTTGGCTTTAAAGTATTCTACATAAGGATTCAGTGTTGGGTTATCCCTGTTTCCCACTTCCTCTGAATTTTCACCTCAAACTTTCTTGGTGCACGGCCGCTGCCGTTAGCACCGTCACGCCCTAAACTGCAGGAACAATTTCTTTGATTACTTCCCTGTCTTCACGGTGCACACCCTGAACTGCAGGAGCAGTTTCCTTGATTACTTCCATATCTTCACGGTGCACGGTCGCTGCCGTGAGCACCGCCTCGCTAGTTGCTGCAGGAGCGGTTCCTACTGGTTTCTTTTCATTTCCCGGTGTACGGCCCTTGCAGCGAACACCGCACCACATATCTCAAGACCGCAGGAGCGGTTACAATTGGTTTCTCTTTCCCGGTGTACTGCCCTGGCCGCGAACACCGCAACGTGCATTCCAAGACCGCAGGAGCGGTTTCTAGTGCACTCTCTCCTTCCTGGTGACCGGCCCATACCGCGAACACTGTAATGCTTGCCTCAATACCGCAGGAGCAGTTTTCTTTAAAGTCTAAAGTTTATTTTCAACACACAGTCATTTGCGGTTTTGTTCTGCTACCTTCATTCTATAAGAAACCCTGGAGTGGTTTTTGCAACAGTCACCAAGGCTACTGACAGTCTGCGGATACCCCTCTCCTGGTATAAAGAGCTCTCCTAAATACATGAGGTATTTCCTACCTTTGCATTATATATTGGGTTCAGTGCACTGTCCTAATGGACTTTTAAACTGGTTTCTTTTCTACGGTAGAATCATCCCTTCCAAACCTATTTTCCTTGGGATTCTTCAAAAGATTAATCTTTGGTGAGTGAATGCTTTTACGACTTCTGAAAACATAGTATAGGTTCTCCCTCTACCTGTTGTATACACCCCCTTTTCTTTTTTTGCCTGCTTTGTTTCTAATTCTCATTCAATTTTTTTTGTATTTTTCTAACAGGGGTCCTCTCTTGCGACACCAAGATTCTGCGTAGGCAGATTCCGTCTCCCATCCTCTTCCATCCTCAACAGGAAACTCTGTTACCCTCTAGCATTATCCTCTTCTTCCAAGGCCTGTTGGGTGTATCCGCTTCCCTTTCCCCTTAGGATCAATCGCCCATCCTGCTATTGTCAGTGTGGAGGATTGGTCTGGAGGAGAGAGGGGGGATTTTCTCAGTTTCCGCCTTCCCTGGTTTTCAGGTGAGCGGGTTGTGACAATCTGCCTGCAGAGTCTCAGCCTACTTGTGTATACATGGGTAGATCTCAGACTGGTTATAACACCTTCTGCACCATCTCCTTCCATGTGGCGGTGCTTATGAGTTTCGAGAAAATTATCAGCATTTCAGAGGAGTGGTAGTGAGAAGGTTACTGCAAGCACAGGACAGACGTGTGAATGTGCTTAGTGTATGTGTATGTAGAAATGTCTTTGCACATTCATGCAAGCCTAGTCTTGACCTTGCAATCAGCTTCTGACTAAAATATTTTCGAAATGATTATCTTTATTGACAGAAAATAATGGCCAGAGGCTATAAGGGTGAATGATCAACTTGTGTAGGCATTGTTCTAGACCACACAGGCATATGCGCGCTCTATAAGTTTTCATTCATTCATACTTTCTGAAAATTTGCACTTATGTCCAATAATGACTTCTTCATGCCTGTATTCTTTGTCCAAGAATGGTAATGATGTTGACTAGTTATAGATAAGGCTTTCCGGCTGTGTCATGACAAGCAACTAGATGTTTTGATCTATACACTGGAGTTCAAGAGGCTGTTGCGGTTTTAGGGCAACTTATAAACATGGCCACACCTAGGTAGATTGCACTATGCATTGGAGCCTGTGGACAACAACTGCCTGAGTAAACCACCAATGAAGTGAAACATCAAAGAGAAAGGGGCTGAACAGGAGCCTGTCAAGAAACACAAGCACCCCAGGCCATTTCTGCAGGGAGGCCTCAAAGTGTCCTGCTTTTCCAAACGGATACCAGCTATGCCTGTTCTGCAGCCATCTGCTACATTTCCGCTGACTAAATACCAGCTGCAGATATTTTTTAAGGCCTTGGCAAAGTGGGCAATCGCCCAGGGCACCCTCCTTCCAAGAGGCCAAGGAAAAGGGAACTGTCTCTCCATCTCACATCTTCACATCTATTTCTCTATCTCAACCTTTAACATATGATTTAATATTGTTTGGTATCATGCAGCTTGAATTTGCAGAAAATTGGTGGTAAATTACAAAGATGTTATGAACAGGGGCCCTGAGCTATGTTTTGGCTGGGGCACCTAAAATCCTTAAGATAACATTGAACAGTTGGATCCACGGCAGCTCGTCCTCTTCTGAGGGCTTTCCATTCCAGAGTCCTCAGACCTTCATTCGGAATTTGCCTAGATGCACTGCCACTGCTACCTTCCATGTGCTCTGCAATCTGTAGCTGGGACTACTTCTCTTAGCCACAGGGGCCTCTAGTCATTCACTAATGCTGGAGATCTGTGAGCCCTGAGCAGAGCACAGCAGAGCTGGCTTACATTGTCTCTGCAGTCTTCGGACAGGGAATTGTTATGTTATGCTATGGTTGTTTGTATAGCGTGCTTATAAGTCATAAGGGTATTCAGGCGCTGTAGCAAGTCGGTAGGCGGCTGGAGCCTGAAGTGTATCGAAGAGCCAGGTTTTCAAGCTTTTTGCAGAACTCAAGAAGCCAGGAAGAGGCCCCAATTTGGTGTGGTAGGTTGTTATATTCTTTGGGGAGAGATAGGAGATGGCACAGCATCCAACTGTGGCTTTGCAGAAGTGGGGTATGCTTGCCGGTGAGAGTCCGGTTGAAAGGACGTGTCTGGGAAGTTTGTAGCAGTGTATGCGGCTGTTAAGTTATGCAGGGCCGGTTTTGTATGTTGCTTTGTATGTGTGTGCGAACAGTTTAAATTAGCTGCGGTTGTGGATTGGAAGCCAGTGTAGATCCCTGAGGTGTGAGGTGATGTGGGTGTGGTGAGAGAGGTTGAGTACGAGTGTCGCTGAGGCCTTTTGAATGGTCTGGAGCCGGTTCAGTAGCTTTTTGGTGATTCTTGCATTTAGCATATTGCCGTAGTCTAGTTTACTGGTGATCAAGGCCTGAGTGGCTGTTTTCTTGGTGTTCTCAGGAAGCCATTTGAAGATGCTACTTAGCATCTTGAGGATGTGGAAGCAGGTGTAAGCCACTGCGCTTACTTTGGCCGTCATATCGAGCTTGTCTTCTATATTGATTCAAAGATTTTTTGCTTCGGTTGTGTCCTAAGGGGATGTTTTCTTTCGAATGATCACTACTTCCCTTTTGTCAGTGTTGAGCTTAAGGCAGTTTGTTTTCATCTATCTGGTTACAGCGGTCACACCCCGGGGGTGGACTGGGCCACACCACTGTGTTGGCCATTTGGGTATTGTCTGCCTGTTGGGACACATCTGTGAGCAAAGTAAGTCTAGGTGCTGCACAGATGGAGTCCACTGGTGAGGAGGATTCCCCATGGGTCAGCTTAGTGGGCCCTGAGAGTATGGATAGAGGGATCCAACTAGGTTCAGGAAGGCCTAGACCGTGAATAAACCCCTGCTGTTGCGGGCCAGGTTCCATGTTCTATCGCCCCAAGCAGGGAAGCCCATCGAGGTATGGATTGGTCTACCCTGGCTTTAGGCTGGAAGGGGGTTGTGTTGGAAATGGCCCTTTTTGCAGGGTTATCCCCAAACTTTTTGCTTCTTCCCCCTATTTTTTTCTGACCTGCTTTTGGTGGTTTTAGGACTCTGGGCACTTTACCACTGCTATTCAGTGCTAAAGTGCATATGCTCTCTGTGTACATTGTGTTATGGATTGGTGTTTCCATGATTGGCATATGTGATTTACTAGTCAGTCCCTAGTGAAGTGCACTGAGTGTGCCAGGACCTGTAAATCAAATGCTACTAGTGGGCCTGCAGCACTGATTGTGCCACCCACATGAGTAGCCCTGAAAAGGTAACTCAGACCTGCCACTGCAGAGCCTGCGCGCAGTTTGTAACTGCCATGTCGACTTGGCAAGTGCACCCACTTGCCAGGCCCTAATCTTCCCTGTTCTTACATGAGCGTCCCCCCTAAGGTAGGCCCAAGGTACCCCTGTGGGCAGGGTGCAGTGTATGTGAAAGGTAGGACATGCCATGATGTGTGTGGCATGTCCTAATAGTGAAATACTGCCAATTTCGTTTTTCACTATTGAAAGGCTATCTGGTCCATAGGAAAGCATGGGAGTTAATTTATAACATCTTATAAATATAACTTCCCATTGGGACCAGATGGGAAAATAAAGTTTAGTATGCCTGAACTCAGAATCTAAAAATGCATCTTTTAGTGAAGGTGATTTTTACATTCTTTGTTTGAAAATACCACTTTTAGAAAGTAGGTATTTTCTTGCTCAGCCATCCAGTGTGCCTCTGCTGGGGTTGTGGATTGACTGTCTGGCTTTGGGATGACAGGGGCTGGAGAGGGGCAGTGGCTCCAGAGAGCCTGATGGGTCAGGGCTGGGCTGAATCAACCTGGGCTGCATTTAGAGTAGTGGGAGGAGATTTCCTTGCACCTGAATGGGCCTGGTCTGCCTTGCACAATGCCGTCTCCACCCCCTGCCAGGAAGCTGCACCAGTGAGGACAGAACTGGTTTGGGCTGGGTACAGACACTCTCTGCCTACAGAGAACAAAGTATTTGGTGGTATAAATATTGGGGCCCAGACCCTAGAACTTTAGAACTCTTTTGGACCAAGAAGATTGCCAAGAAGAAGAGCTGGAGAAGCTGTGAGGAGGAACTACTACTTTGCTGAGTGCTTTGCTGTGTTGGCCTGCAGTGGCTGCTTCTGTCTTGGGCAGTGAAAGGACTGGCCTTGAACTTTCTACAACTTCTTTATTGAGTTTATCCAAGGGCTTGAGGTAGAGCTTGCCTCCTGTTCAAGAAGTCTCAGGAACAGCAAAGACTTCAAGTTCTTTTGCCATCAGCACTGGGGACTGTGTGTTTTGTGCTGCAACAGAAGAAAAGCAACCTGACTCCGTCTACGACGCCGCTGCCGACTCCGTGCCCTGAAGGCACCGCAGAGGGCACAGCGCAACCCTGGTCTCACCGCTGCCGCCAGCTGATGCCGCCACCGAGCAGCTGCTTGCACCGTGACCTGTGGGCACTGCACTCCTCACCGCCTCGCTTCACACCGTCACCCTGGTATCCCTGCCGCCGCCGTTCTACGTCGACTTCGACGCCGCTGCTTGCACCGTGGTTCGAGGGCACCGCTCGTAAGATACACCACGCACTGTCCTCATCCCACACCGCAGCCTTGGCCTACAGACTAAGGCGCCATCGACTCCAGTTCGTCAGCCGACGACAGCGCTTCAGACAGGGCGATGCCGCTGCTTGCACCGTGACCTGCCAGCACCGCGATGAGCACCGCATCACTTCGTGCCGCAGCCCTGGTCTCACCGATGCCGCTGGACGACCGTCACTGACCCACTGCCTGCACCGAGACCTGAGGGCACCGCACGCCACACCGCTGCACTTCGCACCGCAGCACCCGACGCCTGCCGACGCCAGCGCTCCTGACTTCAAAAACGAGTTTGATCTGTAACGGGTCTGACTTCAAGGGCCCGACGACTCCTGCACCGACCTCTGGAACGGACGCCTGTGGATGCCGTGCTTTCGGAGCTCAACGAGAGGTCGCCGACGCCCTGCATTTCTATAGGTACTGTTTTGCGGGTCTTTCCGACACAGTGGCTGGCCCGCGACGCCGCAGTGAGCCAGAACTGTTTGGATTTGTTGTTCACGACGCCGTGATAGCCCCAGACGGAGCTATCGACTTCAAGGAACTTTATTTCAAGTTTATTTTGATAACTGAAGATTTCTAAGTACTGTATTGTGGATTTTTATTGTTTGGTCTTGTCTTAAATATATAAAAATATTGGATATTTTTCTAAACTGGTGTGGTGTCCTCTTGTAGTGCTTACACTGTATTACTGTTGGTTATGTGCAAATGCTTTACACACTGCCTCTAAGATAAGCCTGATTTCTCGTGCCAAACTACCAAGGGGGTGAGCAGGGGTTATTTTAGGAGTGTAACTCCCTTATCCTGACTAGAAGGAAGGGTCCCTACTTGGACAAGGTGCAAACCATTGCCAACTAGAGACCCCCATTTCTAAAAAGCGGTCATGCATGTGGGGTCTTCTTTGATAGGGAGAGTATCATCTGGGTCTTGTCTGCATAGGAGAGCATGTTGATGATGTATAATCTGATGAGTTCAGCCAGTGTGGTCATGTAGATATTGAATAGCGTTGGGCTGAGGGATGATCCTTGGGTTACTCCACAGATGAGTTTCGTGGCCTTGTTGTGCAGGCTCGTCAGTTAACTCTTTCTATCGTTTCCGTGGGAAAGGAACTGAACCAGTTGAGAAGGGGTCTGTGTATGCCTGTCTTCCGTAGTCTTCTGATTAGGGTGGGGTGGGAGATGGTGCCGAAGGTGGCAGAGAGGTCAAGTAGTATGAGGGCTGCTGGGTCTCCACGGTCTACAATCAACCTGATGTCATCGGTTGCTGCAATGAGGGCAGTCTCAGTGCTGTTAATTGGCTGAAATCCTCATTGCAACTTGTCAAGGAGCTGGTGTGCGTTGAGGCGGCAGGAGAACTGAATATTTATGGATATTTCCTTTATTTTGGCCGGGTAGGGGAGAAGGGAGATACAAAGGGGATGATGGACTGAACGCTTGAGCCAATCAACCACTCACCCCCAGTCAACTGATCTGGGTTAAATCCATCATCATTCTTTAGCTCACTCCACCACCCCAGTTCAGACATGGCCATATGCAAATCAGTCTGACCCTGTGCCTCATGGGAACAGTCCAGCCAGAACTGCCAAGCCATGTCTTCCCTGGACCGGAAACAAGCATCCTAGGACCGGTTTCTGGCATTCCAGCCGTCATCAGCCAGGCTTGCTTGAATCCAGTGGCAAAGTGAGCAAGGGACCCACGTCTGGGCATACCCCGCCAACTTAGGGCGAACAAAGCGATACAAAAGGGGATGATGGACGTCCATCATCCCCTTTGGTATCGCTTTGTTCGCCCTAAGTTGGCAGGGTATGCCCAGACGTGGGTCCCTTGCTCACTTTGCCACTGGATTCAAGATAGCCTGGCTGATGAGGGTTTTGAACCCGAAACCGGTCCCAGGATGCTTGTTTCTGGTCCAGGGAAGACATGGCTTGGCAGTTCTGGCTGGACTGTTCCCATGAGGCACAGGGTCAGACTGATTTGCATATGGCCATGTCTGAACTGGGGTGGTGGAGTGAGCTAAAGAATGATGATGGATTTAACCCAGATCAGTTGACTGGGGGTGAGTGGTTGATTTGCTCTAACGCTCCGTCCATCATCCCCTTTGGTATCGCTTTGTTCGCCCTAAGTTGGCAGGGTATGCCCAGACGTGGGTCCCTTGCTCACTTTGCCACTGGATTCAAGATAGCCTGGCTAATGAGGGTTTTGAACCCGAAACCGGTCCCAGGATGCTTGTTTCTGGTCCAGGGAAGACATGGCTTGGCAGTTCTGGCTGGACTGTTCCCATGAGGCACAGGGTCAGACTGATTTGCATATGGCCATGTCTGAACTGGGGTGGTGGAGTGAGCTAAAGAATGATGATGGATTTAACCCAGATCAGTTGACTGGGGGTGAGTGTTTGATTTTCTCTAACGCTCCGTCCATCATCCCCTTTGGTATCGCTTTGTTCGCCCTAAGTTGGCAGGGTATGCCCAGACGTGGGTCCCTTGCTCACTTTGCCACTGGATTCAAGATAGCCTGGCTGATGAGGGTTTTGAACCCAGAAACCGGTCCCAGGATGCTTGTTTCTGGTCAAGGGAAGACATGGCTTGGCAGTTCTGGCTGGACTGTTCCCATGAGGCACAGGGTCAGACTGATTTGCATATGGCCATGTCTGAACTGGGGTGGTGGAGTGAGCTAAAGAATGATGATGGATTTAACCCAGATCAGTTGACTGGGGGTGAGTGTTTGATTTGCTCTAACGCTCCGTCCATCATCCCCTTTGGTATCGCTTTGTTCGCCCTAAGTTGGCAGGGTATGCCCAGACGTGGGTCCCTTGCTCACTTTGCCACTGGATTCAAGATAGCCTGGCTGATGAGGGTTTTGAACCCGAAACCGGTCCCAGGATGCTTGTTTCTGGTCCAGGGAAGACATGGCTTGGCAGTTCTGGCTGGACTGTTCCCATGAGGCACAGGGTCAGACTGATTTGCATATGGCCATGTCTGAACTGGGGTGGTGGAGTGAGCAAAGAATGATGATGGATTTAACCCAGATCAGTTGACTGGGGGTGAGTGTTTGATTTGCTCTAACGCTCCGTCCATCATCCCCTTTGGTATCGCTTTGTTCGCCCTAAGTTGGCAGGGTATGCCCAGATGTGGGTCTCTTGCTCACTTTGCCACTGGATTCAAGATAGCCTGGCTGATGAGGGTTTTGAACCCGAAACCGGTCCCAGGATGCTTGTTTCTGGTCCAGGGAAGACATGGCTTGGCAGTTCTGGCTGGACTGTTCCCATGAGGCACAGGGTCAGACTGATTTGCATATGGCCATGTCTGAACTGGGGTGGTGGAGTGAGCTAAAGAATGATGATGGATTTAACCCAGATCAGTTGACTGGGGGTGAGTGTTTGATTTTCTCTAACGCTCCGTCCATCATCCCCTTTGGTATCGCTTTGTTCGCCCTAAGTTGGCAGGGTATGCCCAGACGTGGGTCCCTTGCTCACTTTGCCACTGGATTCAAGATAGCCTGGCTGATGAGGGTTTTGAACCCGAAACCGGTCCCAGGATGCTTGTTTCTGGTCAAGGGAAGACATGGCTTGGCAGTTCTGGCTGGACTGTTCCCATGAGGCACAGGGTCAGACTGATTTGCATATGGCCATGTCTGAACTGGGGTGGTGGAGTGAGCTAAAGAATGATGATGGATTTAACCCAGATCAGTTGACTGGGGGTGAGTGTTTGATTTGCTCTAACGCTCCGTCCATCATCCCCTTTGGTATCGCTTTGTTCGCCCTAAGTTGGCAGGGTATGCCCAGACGTGTGTCCCTTGCTCACTTTGCCACTGGATTCAAGATAGCCTGGCTGATGAGGGTTTTGAACCCGAAACCGGTCCCAAGATGCTTGTTTCTGGTCCAGGGAAGACATGGCATGGCAGTTCTGGCTGGACTGTTCCCATGAGGCACAGGGTCAGACTGATTTGCATATGGCCATGTCTGAACTGGGGTGGTGGAGTGAGCTAAAGAATGATGATGGATTTAACCCAGATGAGTTGACTGGGGGTGAGTGTTTGATTTGCTCTAACGCTCCGTCCATCATCCCCTTTGGTATCGCTTTGTTCGCCCTAAGTTGGCAGGGTATGCCCAGACGTGGGTCCCTTGCTCACTTTGCCACTGGATTCAAGATAGCCTGGCTGATGAGGGTTTTGAACCCGAAACCGGTCCCAGGATGCTTGTTTCTGGTCCAGGGAAGACATGGCTTGGCAGTTCTGGCTGGACTGTTCCCATGAGGCACAGGGTCAGACTGATTTGCATATGGCCATGTCTGAACTGGGGTGGTGGAGTGAGCTAAGGAATGATGATGGATTTAACCCAGATCAGTTGACTGGGGGTGAGTGTTTGATTTGCTCTAACGCTCCGTCCATCATCCCCTTTGGTATCGCTTTGTTCGCCCTAAGTTGGCAGGGTATGCCCAGACGTGGGTCCCTTGCTCACTTTGCCACTGGATTCAAGATAGCCTGGCTGATGAGGGTTTTGAACCCGAAACCGGTCCCAGGATGCTTGTTTCTGGTCCAGGGAAGTCATGGCTTGGCAGTTCTGGCTGGACTGTTCCCATGAGGCACAGGGTCAGACTGATTTGCATATGGCCATGTCTGAACTGGGGTGGTGGAGTGAGCTAAAGAATGATGATGGATTTAACCCAGATCAGTTGACTGGGGGTGAGTGTTTGATTTGCTCTAACGCTCCGTCCATCATCCCCTTTGGTATCGCTTTGTTCGCCCTAAGTTGGCAGGGTATGCCCAGACGTGGGTCCCTTGCTCACTTTGCCACTGGATTCAAGATAGCCTGGCTGATGAGGGTTTTGAACCCGAAACCGGTCCCAGGATGCTTGTTTCTGGTCCAGGGAAGACATGGCTTGGCAGTTCTGGCTGGACTGTTCCCATGAGGCACAGGGTCAGACTGATTTGCATATGGCCATGTCTGAACTGGGGTGGTGGAGTGAGCTAAAGAATGATGATGGATTTAACCCAGATCAGTTGACTGGGGGTGAGTGTTTGATTTGCTCTAACGCTCCGTCCATCATCCCCTTTGGTATCGCTTTGTTCGCCCTAAGTTGGCAGGGTATGCCCAGACGTGGGTCCCTTGCTCACTTTGCCACTGGATTCAAGATAGCCTGGCTGATGAGGGTTTTGAACCCGAAACCGGTCCCAGGATGCTTGTTTCTGGTCCAGGGAAGACATGGCTTGGCAGTTCTGGCTGGACTGTTCCCATGAGGTACAGGGTCAGACTGATTTGCATATGGCCATGTCTGAACTGGGGTGGTGGAGTGAGCTAAAGAATGATGATGGATTTAACCCAGATCAGTTGACTGGGGGTGAGTGTTTGATTTGCTCTAACGCTCCGTCCATCATCCCCTTTGGTATCGCTTTGTTCGCCCTAAGTTGGCAGGGTATGCCCAGACGTGGGTCCCTTGCTCACTTTGCCACTGGATTCAAGATAGCCTGGCTGATGAGGGTTTTGAACCCGAAACCGGTCCCAGGATGGGTACCAGGGGCTGCAGCATGTATTGTGCCACCCCTGGAAAGCCATCCAAAATGACACCACAGGCTACTGCAGCCTGGGTAAGGTGGTGCATGCACCCCTTACTGTGATATAGGTTACCTATATCACTACATACCTACACACATATAAACCTATAAGTCACTCCTATGGCAGGCCTTGTCAATCCTGAAGGCAGAGTGCATGGTGCATGGTTCCTATGTGAGAGGGTGCCCCTGCATGAGCAGGGCCCCTCTGCAGCATTCGGAGACCCTTCTCTGATGCTGTTTGTAGTGCAGCCTGACCATATACTCTTAAGTGCATTATAACCTCGCGTTAAATGCTAACTTTGGGATGGCTGCACAGAAACATGTCATGTTTGGTGTCAAACATCTTGGAATACTACCCCCCCGCCAATTCTGGCGGCGGGGGTAGCATTCCACCCTTCTAGAGGGAGAGACATGTTAACACTGGCTTGCCCGGTAACTTCTTTCCAAAGCCCTGGCATCACAAAATGGATGCTGCTGCCACAGACACAAGTCTGGCCTCCTGCTGCTGACCGAAACTCCGGCAGGGGAGGCCTGGACAATAGGTTTCCTGTCGCAGGGAGGTGTAACCACCTCCCCAGACAGGATAGTGTGTATTGGGGCTGGGCGGGAGCACTCTCTGGTGCTTTGAAGTCCTGCACTGGGGGCACACTTGGTGTCCCTGTGCATACCCCAGTTCAAACCGGATCAGGGGCCTCCAGCACCTGCTCTGGCGCGAACTGGACAAAGGGAAAGGGGTGTAACCACCCCTCTGCCCTGACCCACCCATAGGTGGGACCACAGAGTAAGTCCAACCCCCTACCTTAGTATAAGTATGGGACCCCAGTCCTTAGGACTTTAGATATTCCCTGGACGAAACTCTGATACAAAATCCTGGACCTTCGACGCTCTACTTCAAGATTAGAGGACTGAAGAATCTCCCTTGGGGTCAAGGAGTGACTCCCCTGCTTGGCAGGCACCAACGAAGCAATTGTCCGGTCTGCATCTCTGAAGCTCCCGTCGGACGCCGAAGTCTTTGCATCACCAGAGGTGGATTTCTAGACTTCCCCGAGGCTGCCCTAAGTCCCCAGCAAAGCTGAGGCCCGTAGCTGTCGTGGGTAACGTGGAACCGTGACCCCTGGACACCGAGCACATTTGCAAGTGCATCCTCTTCCTGGACTCCCACGAAGTTGTGCTTTGGGCTCCGAGTAGCCCCCGCCTCCAGCACCGACTGCACCGAAGATCACTGGCCTCCACTCCACGAGTGTTCTGTGAGCCACCTCCACGTGCGTCGACTCGAGGCTCCTTCGCGGTTGCTAGTCCGTTGGCTAGTAGCCCCTCACGAAGGCCAATCTTTTCCTGCTTGGGCTTCCCTGGTTGCTCCAGGCTTGTCCTGACTTACCCTTGCTGGGTGAGTCCCTCAGACCTTACTGCACCATCGTCCTTCTTCACTTTCCACGAGACTTGCCGTTGCCAAGGCCTGTTGGGTCCAATTCGGTCGCCGACACCTCAGCAATCGACAAACGTCGTTAGACAGTCCGAATCTCGCTCCTGGTTGCCGACAACGCCTCCTGGACCTCGTGGCTGAAGAGTCAAGACTACCTGAAGCATCCGACAGCGGTGGGCATCTGCTCATCGCCTTCCTGGTCACTGGCTAGTGACCCAGACTCTGTCCCCTCTGCTTACAGGTTCTTCAGATCTCCGATCCACCCTTGGATCCACCCGGACACTTTTCACTTGGTCGCCAGCAGCACTTTGCAGCAGATCGCCATTCAAATCGACGACGAAACCCGACCCCGAAAGGCACCTATGCACCTGGCTCCCCTGGGTGAGGTAACACGAGTACTCTGGTGCTTCCGTGGGTAGAGACTCTAGAACGACCTAGTTCTCAAAGGGTTTGCTCCCAGTCCTCTTTTAAGTGTCCCTTTTCTTTAAATTCCTAACCGCGACTTTCCCCATAGAAGTTAACGGCGATTCGCGGCTGTGTTACTACACTGCACGCGTCCCCCGTGGGTCCCCTGTGTCACTACATTGGGTGGTTCCTTGTGGTCCAAGCACTTCTACAGGCTCTAGGCCTTGTGTCTAGCTCAGTCGTGGTTCTTATACCACTTTATTGGTATATGGTTTGGTACGCCCCTAGGGCTCAAACGTGTATTTGTGCTATTACTGTGAATAACTGACTTATAATTTATGTACTTCGAACTCTAGCCTCATAAAGAAACTAGAGGGGTGTGTTTAGTAATAAATACATATATTTTGAATATATACCTGGTGTGGTCCTCTTTCATTTGGTCACTCAAGAGATTATAGACTGGTAAAACAAGCTGCTTTACATTCCTTCAAGACTTAGCCTGAAGGCTGCTCTCCATAGCTACCACTAGGATAGCTTTCAATAAAGGTTGTCTTTAACCTATCTCCAATAAGGGGTTGTTTGGACTGGTGCAAGGTGCCCACTATAATTAGTGGACAGCATATACCAGGCCAACTTCTCACAGGAGTGTTATAGTATATGGATGCTGCCTTGGGAGGAAGATTGGTAGGAGAAGAGGGTAGGAAGGGATAGAAGGGAGTAGCAGAGTGAAGTGGGTGGAGGATGGACATGCGAAATAGGAGGAAGGGGGAGTTGTATTAGTCGTGGTACTAAGGTGTAGCTGAGTAGAAAGTGAGTGGGGTGGGATAGCGGGATCATAGTCAATAGTTTGTGTAGGAGTTTGATAAGAGAATGACGATGAAGTGTCGTAGAGTATGAAAGAGTATGTAGGAGAGATGGGTAGAGTTGTAGGATAGGGTGTGTGAATATGGATACATGTCTATTTAAATACGTCAGAAATGCAATCAGGATAAAATTGGTGTGGTGTGGTGGTGAGTCTGTGTAGTGGGTGTGTAGTAGAAAATAATCATGGAATTTACCCCACGAGTCTTATCGTGCCTTATTCTTAGGAGAGCTATTGTGAGCGGCAGGTGTACCTGTTTACTTCTTCTGGGTGGGATTTGGCCAGGGTTTCTGGCCTTCTGCCCTCTCAGGGCCCTAACAGGTAGTATCCTTAACCTGACGCAGATTACCTGGATGCCAGGCTGGACTCCTGGGAGGCTGGACTCCAGAGGTTCTGCTTAAATAAGTGCACTAGGAATCATTTGACCTGGACCCCTGGGAGGCTAAGGGCCCTATACCCAATAGAAACCCAAGCCCTAAACCCTAGAGCCAATAGAAACCATAGCTTTAAAACTAAAAGAGACTCTAGCCATAAGACCTGATATTATGCTAGAGTACCTACTGCTTTCTGGAATGCGTACTCTGCTGAGAAGTGGAAGCATGTACCCTTTATAATATAAGAAGTGCAGGTGCACGGAGTCTGCAAGTGCTTGCTCAGGTAAAGCAGCTGATGGGAGAAGCTGTGGGCTGGAATGGACTTCTGTGCCTTATCTATGTTACCACTCAAAGTCATATCACCCTCCTTACTTGTACGAACACAGATCCCTTCTTTAGTCCTGTCCCTTTTAAATCGTGTTCTCCTTCCTCATTGGGCTTAGAGTCACCACGTGAAAGGGGGTGTGCCTATATCTACATCACTTGAAGCAACATCGAGTTGCTTGGCTTTAAGGTATTCTGTATCAGGATTCAGTGTTGGGTTATCTCTGTTTCCCACCTCCTCTGGATTTTCGCCTCAAACTTTCTCGGTGCACGGCCGCTGCGTTTAGCACGGCCATGCCCTAAACTGCAGGAACAGTTTCTTTGATTACTTCCCTGTCTTCACGGTGCATGGCCGCTGCCGTTAGCACCGCCACGCCCTAAACTGCAGGAGCAGTTTCTTTGATTACTTTCCTGTCTTCACGGTGCACGACCGCTGCCGTGAGCACCGCCTCGCTAGTTGCCGCAGGAGCAGTTCCTACTGGTTTCTTTTCATTTCCGGGTGTACAGCCCTTGCCGCGAACACCGCATCGCGCATCTGAAGACTGCAGGAGCGGTTACTATTGGTTACTGTTTCCCAGTGTACGGGCCTTGCCGCGAACACCACAACGCGCTTTCCAAGACCGCAGGAGCAGGTTTCTAGTGCACTCTCTCCTTCCCGGTGACCGGCCCATGCCGCGAACACTGTAACGCTTGCCTCAATACCGCAGGAGCGGTTTTCTTTGAAGTCTAAAGTTTATTTTCAACACACAGTCATTTGCGGTTTTGTTCTGCTACCTTCATTCTATAAGAAACCCTTGAGTGGTTTTTGCAACAGTCACCAAGGCTTCTGACAGTCTGCGGATATCCCTCTCCGGGCATAAAGTGCTCTCCTAAATACATGAGGTACTTCCTTCCTTTGCATTATATATTGGGTTCAGTGCGCTGTCCTAATGGACTTTTAGGACTGGTTTATTTTCTACGGTAGAATCATCCCTTCCAAACCTATTTTCCTTCGGATTCTTCAAAAGATTAATCTTTGGTGAGTGAATGCTTTTACGACTTCGGAAAACATAGTATAGGTTCTCCCTATACCTGTTGTATACACCCCCTTTTCTTTTTTGCCTTCTTTGTTTCTAAATCATATTCAATTTTTTTTTGTATTTTTCTAACAGGGGTCCTCCCTTGTGACACCAAGATTCTACCTAGGCAGATTCCGTCTCCCATCCTCCTCCCTCCTCAACAGGAAACTCTGTTACCCTCTGGCATTATCCTCTTCTTCCAAGGCCTGTTGGGTGTATCCGCTTCCCTTTCCCCCTAGGATCAATCGCTCATCCTGCTATTGTCAGTGTGGAGGATTGGTCTGGAGAAGAGAGGGGGGATTTTCTCTGTTTCCGCAGTTCCTGGTTTACAGGTGAGTGGGATTGTGACAAAAAGCCAAGCCCACGAAAATGTTACCGCCCAAGCGGAGATGGATCTAGCGGAGAATGTTGAGTCCCTGCTGAAGATAATCCTCTTACCTCAGTATGGGAATTGGCGGCCACTTTGCTGGCCATGCAAACCGAAGTCCAAAGCCTTAGACAGGAAAACCAGTCATTAAAAAATGAGTTGTACAGGAGGCAGGTAGGCACGTCATGGAGTCCACAGCCAGGGGCTATTCTCAAAACATCCCGTCCTGTAGTACAACCCGCCACTTTCCTATTTGATAAACATCAAACGGGGAGTGGGGTTCAACCTTCTAGCATCACAGTGGTTACTGCTGTTCCTGTTCCTTTAGCCGCTCCAGAGAGGCTTAGTGGGGAAAGTGGTAAATATCGCAGTTTCATGAACCAATGCCATCTACAGTTCATGTGTAAACCTGCAGCTTTTCCAGACGATTCGGCAAAGGTGGCGTTTATAATATCGTACCTTATGGGTACCGCTGCCAATTGGTCTATACCGTTCGTGGAAACAGACGATCCTCTCTTGTACGATTTTCTGCTTTCAAGGAACAGATGAGGAGATTGTTTGACAAACATACATTCAGGCAGGCCAGCGACACAGAACTGCTAAACCTTAGACAGGGTAGGAACCCTCTACTCTCTTACGTGACCGATTTTAATAGGTTAATGGCAGAGACCCGTTTGCCCCTGGACAAAAGAACATCTTTGTTCTATCGGGGGCTTAACGAAGAACTAAAGGATGTCTTGTCCCAAATCGTTGATCCTCCTGAGGACTGTACAGAGTTCATCGATCTAGTGATTAAACTGGACCATCGGCTTCGGGAGCTGCGCGGCGAGAAAGGGAGAAATGAGACCCCTCGTGTCTTTATGTATAAAACTGATAAGAAGGAAAATAATAAAGGTCCTTCAGTTGAACCCATGCAAATCGGAGGAATCAGAGGACATTTGACTAGAGAAGAAAAATAAAAGCGCCGTACACTTAACTTATGTCTCTATTGTGGGAAAGGGGTCATTTTGCACGAGAGTGTCCTGTTCGACCCAAATTCTCTATACCCAGGAAGAGTGTTGCTTACGCTCAGCTCGATACTCTTCTTCTTCATAGTACCTCGGTGGCTCGGGTGCCTCGACACTTTACCATCAGTGTGACCATGGTATTGTCCAATAGTAAGCGCGTGACCCTGTCAGTGTTGTTAGATTCTAGAGCTACGGGCAATTTCCTAGATAACAACCTGGCTAAGTCTCTGGGCATTGACTGTCTGAAAAAGAAAGAGCCGGAACCCGGTAGAGCAGTGGATGGAACTGAATTATCATCAGGACTCATTACATTGCACACATCGCCTTTGACTTTGGTGTGTGATAACGGGCATTCAGAGGACATCTCTTTTGACCTTATAGACACACCTGCTTTCGGAGTAATTCTCGGGGTTCCATGGCTACAACTGCATAGCCCCAAAATAGATTGGATGCGTAGGACTGTGACCTTGGACTCTAGTCATTGTGTCCAACATTGTTATCAGGAGGCAATAGAGTGGGTTTCCCCTCTAGCGTGTGCTTCCTGTACTATCCCGGAACCAATCAAGATACCCCATATGTATCTACAATTTGCAGATGTGTTTGATAAAACAAAGGCTACTGCACTGCCTCCTCATCGCAGCTACGATTGTCGCATAGATCTAGAACCCGGGGGGTACTTCCATGTAGTCGAATCTATGCTCTCTCAGAACTGGAAACGGCTCATCTGAAAGAATATCTGGATGAGATGTTAGCGTGTGGGTTCATCAGACACTCCTCCTCTCCTCTTTTCTTCATACCAAAGAAGGAGGGGGGCCTTCGCGCGTGCATAGACTATAGGTCCCTTAATAAAGTAACGATAAAAAACAAATACTCGTTACCCCTCATCCCTGTATTGCTGGATCAGATAAAAGACGCCACAGTGTTTTCCAAGTTAGACTTACAAGGGGCATATCATCTCAGCAGAGTACGTAAAGGGGACGAGTGTAAGACGGCGTTCAGAACTATGTTCGGCTTATTCGAATATTGTGTAATGCCGTTTGGCCTCTGTAATGCCCCTGTGGCGTTCCAGTTTTTTATTAATGAAATATTCCGTGATTTTCTGGATCTCTTCTTAATCATCTACATTAACGATATTCTAGTATTTTCCAAAAATCTCACTGAACATGAGGGTCATGTGAAGTTAGTGTTACAAAGACTACGGGAACATAACATGTTCGCCAAACTAGAAAAATGCATCTTCCACGCTCCCATGGTGGAGTTCTTGGGTTTCGTGATTTCAGCTGCGGGTATCCAGATGGACAAAAAGAAGGTGGAGGCCACCCTTGCTTGGCCAGTACCCACTTGTGTGAAGGACATACACTCTCTGTTGGGTTTTGTGAATTTTTACCGCCGTTTTATCACACATTTTTCAGATGTGGTAACACCCATAACGAGACTGGTAAAGAAAGGGCTACCTTTTGTTTGGTCATCGGATGCACAACATGCTTTTGAATTGCTGAAAGCTAAGTTTACCACAGCCCCCTGTCCCAATGCATCCTGATCCTGCTCTTCCTTTTTATGTGGAAGCAGATGCATCCCAATATGCAGTGGGGGGAATATTGTCCCTGAGAGATATGACTGGACAGACGCACCCTATAGCATACTTTTCAAAAAAACTATTACCAGCGGAACAAAACTATATAATCGCTGAAAGAGAGCTACTGGCCATCAAGAAAGCCTTTCAGGAGTGGAGGCATTACCTCTGGGGAGCTAAGCACACCATAACTATCTATCAATCAATCAATCAAAAATCTTTATTCGGATATAAATATATCCATAAAAGCACAGGTCAAATAGCAGCATGGTGGTACACAAGTCATTAAGAAGAATAAAATCAATTAAAATAGGACATCATAAGAAAACAATTTCCAATTAGGGCCTTTCAGTTTATACATGATCTATATCATAAAAATTGAGAGAAAGTTAATTAACAATGGTCATGGTTACAATATGATATAAAATCGATAAGAAAGAAACAGTCTTCAGAAAGTGCACATAGTGTTACGAGCACGTACTACAGCTTTCAGGAACGAGCCTACGCGAAAGATTAATTCTTCCTCTTCCAATTTGAGGATTTTCATGTAAGCTGCTTTAAAATGAACGGGGAGGTTTTAAAAAAAAATGGTATCAAAAACCATTTTGTATATTTTAAGTAAAAATTACAAAAGAATAAAAAGTGTAACATTGTTTGTCTACTTTGATCATCACATGGACATGGCAGTTGGTCGAGATTGTCATTGTACCCCAGAGGAAAGCAAAGTAAAAATTTCAGTGTGCCTGCCCTTAAACGAAAAAGCAGTCCTCTCTCCCAGCAGCCCATCGGTTTTAAAAGGTAGCTGGGTGGCAGGTGAGAGGCAACCTCTATATTCATGTACCTAGCAACTGAGGTTTTCTGAGCCTCCTTTTCGTGTCTTGCTTTGCTATACTGTAAATACAGAACCTCCTGAAGGGCTTTTTTGTTTATACCCTCTGAATCAGTGGGATTTCGAAAAATGTGCACAAGGTTCACGCTGCTCAAACTCTCCCTTACAGCGGCGAGCCATGGTATATCCCTGCCCCGCTCACACGTGAGGCAATCTGTTATAATATCCCTAGTAAGGGTCGCTGCCGGGTTCTTCCAGATCACAAGCCAAAATATGGCCGTGCGGGCCTTAATATAATCTTCAACATAAGGCAATTTCAATTCACTATGGCAGACATACTGCGATGTGGAGATCGGGGCTCCCAGGAGTTTGACAAAATCTATTTTCTTCACCCTGAACACTATTACACTTTGTGAAACCCCAGACCTCTGCGCCATATGTTGCAGTAGGGATACATTGTGATTTAAAGATCTTAGTGATAGCTAAAACCACCTCTGTCTTTTTGGGTTGCGGAAGACCAAAGATTGAGTTGATAGCTTTGGAAAACTTGTTCCTGCTATACACCACATGGTCGACCCAGGAACCGTTAGCTGCAAATACCAGCCCCAAGTAAGGAAAAGTGCAAGTGCAAAGTAAACTTTGTGAATCTATAGTAATGGTATTTATAGAGTGCTTTTTCGGACCACAAGCCATTAAAAACGATTTTTTAAAATTGGTACATAAATCTAAACTGCCCATAAAATCTACAAAACCCCGCACTAGGGCGCGTAATGCGTTAGGTGTGCGGCCCATTAAGACCGCATCATCAGCGTACAGAAGGGCGGGGAGTGTGTTACCATTGATTTTCGGGACATCGTTAGAAAGTGTAACCAGTGATTTATGTAAATCATTAATATATAAAATAAAACGTAGAGGGGCCAGGACACAACCCTGCCTGACCCCTCTGCCAACTTTAATCTCTTTTGATACCTCCCAGAAAAGACAGTATCAGAAATGGATACGTCCCCTTGGTTGGAACAACCCAATTATTATTTGAAAAACGGGTTACTCTATCATAAGGAACAGTTGTACATCCCGAGTAAACACAGAGACCAGGTATTACAATGGGTCCATTCCAATTCCTTGGTTAGCCACCCTGGGGTTAAAAAAACCAAGGATATCTGTAATAGATGGTTTTGGTGGGAAACCATGGCAGCGGATGTCTTAAAATATGTCACATCATGTCCAATATGTGCAACACAGAAGGTTCCCCATACGATGCCTGCTGGGCTGTTGCAACCTCTTCCTGTACCCCTTTATCCATGGCACACTGTGAGTATGGACTTTGTCACAGATCTCCCTAAGGAGGAGGGACTAACCACTATTTTCGTGGTAGTAGACTCCTTTTCCAAGGTTGCACATTTTGTGCCTCTTCCTAAAGTTCCTACAGCCAGTGAACTGGTATCAGTCTTCATTCAACACGTCATACGTTTGCATGGGGTTCCCTCCGTGCTGGTGTCAGATAGGGGTCCTCAATTTGTCTCTAAATTCTGGCATGAAGTATGTTCCGCTCTGAAAATGGATCTACGACTGTCATCCGCTTATCATCCCCAGACGGACGGTCAGACAGAGCGAGTTAATCAAACCATGGAGCAATACCTTCGTTGTCTATTGGCCTCTCTAACAAGTAGTTGGGTTAAAGCCTTACCTGTGGCCGAGTTCGCATACAACAACAGCTTGCACTCCGCTTTGGGCATGTCACCTTTCTTTCGTGCAATGGGTTTTCACCCCAGAACTGTGCCCCTGCAACCCGCTTTTACGGTTCCAGCAGTGGATTTCCTTTGCATAAAGTTGAAAGAAATATGGAAAACGGTCCAAACACACTTAAGCCAAACTAAAGAAACAATGAAGTCACAAGCTGACAAACATCGTCATCCTGCTCCTTGCTATGCCCCTGGGGATGAAGTTTGGTTAGCCTCAAAGAATCTCCGTTTGGAGGGTCCCAAGAAATTACAACCCTGTTTTGTTGGACCATTTAAGATCCTTCAAGTTATCAATCCAGTGGCCATGAAACTAGAACTGCCCGATGAATACCAAATACATCCTGTGTTTCACACTTCCCTTCTCAAACTTTTTGTTCCTTCTACTCACCCTTTGACTCCTCCACCACCTCTGCTAGTGAACGATCAGGAAGAGTACGAAGTGAATCGCATCATGGATTCACGGAAACAAAATGGAAAGCTGTACTATTTGGTGGATTGGGAGGGTTACCCACATGATGAGAGAACCTGGGAACCAGCCACTCATGTTCATGCACCTCTATTAGTAAGAAGGCTTCATGCTCGCAACCCTGCCAAACCTCGCCCTGTTAGACAGCCTGTGAGGTAATGTTACCACTCGAAGTCATATCACCCTCCTTACTTGTACGAATGCAGATCCCTTCTTTAGTCCTGTCCCTTTTAAATTGTGTTCTTCTTCCTCATTGGGCTTAGAGTCACCATGTGATAGGGGGTGTGCCTATATCTATATCACCTGAAGCAACATCGAGTTGCTTGGCTTTAAAGTATTCTACATAATGATTCAGTGTTGGGTTATCCCCGTTTCCCACTTCCTCTGGATTTTCACCTCAAACTTTCTTGGTGCACGGCCGCTGCCGTTAGCATCGCCACGCCCTAAACTGCAGGAACAATTTCTTTGATTACTTCCCTGTCTTCACGGTGCACTCCCTGAACTGCAGGAGCAGTTTCCTTGATTACTTCCATATCTTCACGGTGCACGGCCGCTGCCGTGAGCACCGCCTCGCTAGTTGCCGCAGGAGCGGTTCCTACTGGTTTCTTTTTATTTCCCGGTGTACGGCCCTTGCCGCGAACACCGCACCGCATATCTCAAGACCGCAGGAGCGGTTACAATTGGTTTCTCTTTCCCGGTGTACGACCCTGGCCGCGAACACCGCAACGCGCTTTCCAAGACCGCAGGAGCGGTTACTATTGGTTTCTTTTTACCGGTGTACGGCCCTTGCCGCGAACACCGCAACGCGCTTTCCAAGACCGCAGGAGCGGTTTCTAGTGCACTCTCTCCTTCCCGGTGACCGGCCCATGCCGCGAACACTGTAACGCTTGCCTCAATACCGCAGGAGCAGTTTTCTTTAAAGTCTAAAGTTTATTTTCAACACACAGTCATTTGCGGTTTTGTTCTGCTACCTTCATTCTATAAGAAACCCTGGAGTGGTTTTTGCAACAGTCACCAAGGCTTCTGACAGTCTGCGGATACCCCTCTCCTGGTATAAAGAGCTCTCCTAAATACATGAGGTATTTCCTACCTTTGCATTATATATTGGGTTCAGTGCACTGTCCTAATGGACTTTTAGGACTGGTTTCTTTTCTACGGTAGAATCATCCCTTCCAAACCTATTTTTCTTGGGATTCTTCAAAAGATTAATCTTTGGTGAGTGAATGCTTTTACGACTTCTGAAAACATAGTATAGGTTCTCCCTCTACCTGTTGTATACACCCCCTTTTCTTTTTTTGCCTGCTTTGTTTCAAATTCTCATTCAATTTTTTTTGTATTTTTCTAACAGGGGTCCTCTCTTGCGACACCAAGATTCTACCTCGGCAGATTCCGTCTCCCATCCTCTTCCATCCTCAACAGGAAACTCTGTTACCCTCTGGCATTATCCTCTTCTTCCAAGGCCTGTTGGGTGTATCCGCTTCCCTTTCCCCTTAGGATCAATCGCCCATCCTGCTATTGTCAGTGTGGAGGATTGGTCTGGAGGAGAGAGGGGGGATTTTCTCCGTTTCCGCCTTCCCTGGTTTTCAGGTGAGCGGGTTGTGACAATCTGCCTGCAGAGTCTCAGCCTACTTGTGTATACATGGGTAGATCTCAGACTGGTTATAACACCTTCTGCACCATCTCCTTCCATGTGGCGGTGCTTATGAGTTTCGAGAAAATTATCAGCATTTCAGAGGAGTGGTAGTGAGAAGGTTACTGCAAGCACAGGACAGAAGTGTGAATGTGCTTAGTGTATGTGTATGTAGAAATGTCTTTGCACATTCATGCATGCCTAGTCTTGACCTTGCAATCAGCTTCTGACTAAAATATTTTCGAAATGATTATCTTTATTGACAGAAAATAATGGCCAGAGGCTATAAGGGTGATTGATCAACTTGTGTAGGCATTGTTCTAGACCACACAGGCATATGCGCACTCTATAAGTTTTCATTCATTCATTCATACTTTCTGAAAATTTGCACTTATGTCCAATAATGACTTCTTTATGCCTGTATTCTTTGTCCAAGAATGGTAATGATGTTGACTAGTGATAGATAAGGCTTTCTGGCTGTGTCATGACAAGCAACTAGATGTTTTGATCTATACACTGGAGTTCAAGAGACTGTTGCGGTTTTGGGGCAACTTATAAACATGGCCACACCTAGGTAGATTGCACTATGCATTGGAGCCTGTGGACAACAACTGCCTGAGTAAACCACCAATGAAGTGAAACATCAAAGAGAAAGGGGCTGAACAGGAGCCTGTCAAGAAACACAAGCACCCCAGGCCATTTCTGCAGGGAGGCCTCAAAGTGTCCTGCTTTTCCAAACTGATACCAGCTATGCCTGTTCAGCAGCCATCTGCTACATTTCCGCTGACTAAATACCAGCTGCAGATATTTTTTAAGGCCTTGGCAAAGTGGGCAATCGCCCAGGGCACCCTCCTTCCAAGAGGCCAAGGAAAAGGGAACTGTCTCTCCATCTCACATCTTCACATCTATTTCTCTATCTCAACCTTTAACATATGATTTAATATTGTTTGGTATCATGCAGCTTGAATTTGCAGAAAATTGGTGGTAAATTACAAAGATGTTATGAACAGGGGCCCTGAGCTATGTTTTGGCTGGGGCACCTAAAATCCTTAAGATAACATTGAACAGTTGGATCCACGGCAGCTCGTCCTCTTCTGAGGGCTTTCCATTCCAGAGTCCTCAGACCTTCATTCGGAATTTGCCTAGATGCACTGCCACTGCTACCTTCCATGTGCTCTGCAATCTGTAGCTGGGACTACTTCTCTTAGCCACAGGGGCCTCTAGTCATTCACTAATGCTGGAGATCTGTGAGCCCTGAGCAGAGCACAGCAGAGCTGGCTTACATTGTCTCTGCAGTCTTCGGACAGGGAATTGTTATGTTATGGTATGGTTGTTTGTATAGCGCGCTTGTAAGTCATAAGGGTATTCAGGCGCTGTAGCAAGTCGGTAGGCGGCTGGAGCCTGAAGTGTACCGAAGAGCCAGGTTTTCAAGCTTTTTGCAGAACTCAAGAAGCCAGGAGGAGGCCCTGATTTGGTGTGGTAGGTTGTTACATTCTTTGGGGAGAGATAGGAGATGGCACAGCATCCAGCTGTGGCTTTGCAGAAGTGGGGTATGCTTGCCGGTGAGAGTCCGGTGGAAAGGACGTGTCTGGGAAGTTTGTAGCAGTGTATGCGGCTGTTAAGTTATGCAGGGCCGGTTTTGTATGTTGCTTTGTATGTGTGTGCGAACAGTTTAAATTAGCTGCGGTTGTGGATAGGAAGCCAGTGTAGATCCCTGAGGTGTGAGGTGATGTGGGTGTGGTGAGGGAGGTTGAGTACGAGTGTTGCTGAGGCCTTTTGTATGGTCTGGAGCCGGTTCAGTAGCTTTTTGGTGATTCCTGCATTTAGCATATTGCCGTAGTCTAGTTTACTGGTGATCAAGGCCTGAGTGGCTATTTTCTTGGTGTTCTCAGGAAGCCATTTGAAGATGCTACTTAGCATCTTGAGGATGTGGAAGCAGGTGGAAGCCACTGCGCTTACTTTGGCCGTCATATCGAGCTTGTCTTCTATATTGATTCAAAGATTTTTTGATTCGGTTGAGTCCTAAGGGGATGTTTTCTTTCCAATGATCACTACTTCCCTTTTGTCAGTGTTGAGTTTAAGGCAGTTTGTTTTCATCTATCTGGTTACAGCGGTGTTGGAAATGGCCCTTTTTGCAGGGTTATCCCCAAACTTTTTGCTTCTTCCTCCTATTTTTTTCTGACCTGCTGTTGGTGGTTTTAGGACTCTGGGCACTTTACCACTGCTATTCAGTGCTAAAGTGCATATACTCTCTGTGTACATTGTGTTATGGATTGGTGTTTCCATGATTGGCATATTTGATTTACTAGTCAGTCCCTAGTGAAGTGCACTGAGTGTGCCAGGGCCTGTAAATCAAATGCTACAAGTGGGCCTGCAGCACTGATTGTGCTACCCACATGAGTAGCCCTGAAAAGGTAACTGAGACCTGCCACTGCAGAGTCTGCGCGCAGTTTGTAACTGCCATGTCGACTTGGCAAGTGCACCCACTTGCCAGGCTCTAACCTTCCCTTTTCTTACATGTGCGTCACCCCTAAGGTAGGCCCAAGGTACCCCTGTGGGCAGGGTGCAGTGTGTGTGTGAAAGGTAGGACATGCCCTGATGTGTGTGGTATGTCCTGATAGTGAAATACTGCCAATTTCGTTTTTCACTATTGAAAGGCTATCTGGCCCACAGGAAAGCATGGGAGTTAATTTATAACATCTTATAAATCTAACTTCCCATTGGGACCAGATAGGAAAATAAAGTTTAGTATGCCTGAACTCAGAATCTAAAGATGCATCTTTTAGTGAAGGTGATTTTTACATTCTTTGTTTGAAAATACCACTTTTAGAAAGTAGGTATTTTCTTGCTCAGCCATCCAGTGTGCCTCGGCTGGGGTTGTGGATTGACTGTCTGACATTGGGATGACAGGGGCTGGAGAGGGGCAGTGGCTCCAGAGAGCCTGATGGGTCAGGGCTGGGCTGAATCGACCTGGGCTGCATTTAGAGTAGTGGGAGGAGTTTTCCTTGCACCTGAATGGGCCTGGTCTGCCTTGCACAATGCTGTCTCCACCCCCTGCCAGGAAGCTGCACATGTGAGGACAGAACTGGTTTGGGTTGGGTACAGACACTCTCTGACTTCAGAGAACAAAGGATTTGCTGGTATAAATATTGGGGCCCAGAACTTCAGAACTCTTTTGGACCAAGAAGACTGTCAAGAAGAAGAGCTGGAGAAGCTGTGAGGAGGAACTACCACTTTGCTGAGTGCTTTGCTGTGTTGGCCTGCAGTGGCTGCTTCTGTCTTGGGCAGTGAAAGGACTGGACTTGAACTTTCTACAACTTCTTTATTGCGTTTCTCCAAGGGCTTGAGGTAGAGCTTGCCCCCTGTTCAAGAAGTCTCAGGAACAGCAAAGACTTTAAGTTCTTCTGCCATCAGCACTGGGGACTGTGTGTTTTGTGCTGCAACAGAAGAAAAGCAACCCAACGCCGTCTACGATGTCGCTGCCGACTCCGTGTCCTGAAGGCACTGCAGAGGGCACCGCCGCAACTCAACCTTTGTCTCACCGCCGCTGCCACTGAGCCGCTGCTTGCACCGCAACCTGTGGGCACCGCACTCCGCACCGCCTCGCTTCACACCGTCGCCCTGTTATCCCCGACGATGCCGCTCCACGACGACATCGATGCCGCAGCTTGCACCGTGGTTCGAGGGCACCGCTCGTAAGTTACACGACGCACCGTCCTCATCCCGCACCGCAGCCTTGGCCTACCGACGCCGGCGCCATCGGCTCCAGTTTGTCAGCTGACGACAGCGCTTTAGCAACGACGACGTCGCTGCTTGCACCGTGACCTGCCAGCACCGCATCACTTCGCACCACAGCACTGGTCTCACCGACGCCGCTGGACAACTGTCACCGAGCCGCTGCCTGCACCGCAACCTGAGGGCACCACATGCCGCACCGCTGCACTTCGCACGGCAGCACCCGACGCCTGTCGACGCCAGCGCTCCTGACTTCAAGCATGAGGAGTTCAATCTGCGACGCGTGTGACTTCAAGGGCCCAACGACTCCTGCACCCACCTCCCGAACCGACTCCTGCGGTCGCCATGCTTTCGGAGCTCAATGAGAGGTCGCCGACGCCCTGCATTTCTAAAGGAACTGTTTTGCGGGTCTTCCTGACAGCATAGCTGGACCACGACACCGCGGTCAGCCAGAACTGTTTGAATTTGTTGTTCACGACGCCATGATCACCCCAGATGGAGCTATCGACTTACAAGGAACTTTATTTCAAGTTTATTTTGATAACTGTAGATTTCTAAGTACTGTATTGTGGATTTTTATCATTTTGGTCTTGTCTTAAGTATATAAAAATATTGGATATTTTTCTAAACTGATGTGGTGTCCTTTTGTAGAGCTTACACTGTATTACTGTTGGTTATGTGCAAATGCTTTACACACTGCCTCTAAGATAAGCCTGACTGCACGTGCCAAGCTACCAAGGGGATGAGCAGGGGTTATTTCAGGAGTGTAACTCCCTTATCCTGACTAGAAGGAAGGGTCCGTACTTGGACAAGGTGCAAACCATTGCCAACTAGAGACCCCCATTTCTAACATTGGTGGCAGCGGTGGGATAGGACTTGCGTTTGCACTTGACTTACAGTGATTGGTGTGCACTACAACCATATCGCAGACCATTACGTACCACATACTGTTTTCCCTGTTTGCCTTTGGAATTTGGTTGTGGAGCTCTGGTTAGTTGTTGCACCTGTGGGGCCTTGGCCAAATGGAAATCAACTTTTGGCACCTGCCCATCTACAAGATGAGGGAACTAAAAGTCTTTTGCAAAGAGAGGGGGCTACCTGTGAAGAGGAGATCCACAAGGCAGGATCTTGAGGCAGCCCTCATAGCTATGAGGTGCTTCGATGGGAGGCAACACTATCAGATGACTCTGAGGAGGAATCTGAGGGGGAGGATCCCCAGCCAGAATATCAAGAGGGCAATGGCCCTGAGGAGGAAACATTCTGGGAAAGAATGGCTCGTGAGGAGAGGAATCGTATTCGTGCTCGTGACCGGAGGCTGAGGCAGCTAGACCTGGAGTGCGAGGAGATGGAGCGAGCCTTAGCTGAAGAGAAAAAGTGTGCAGCTTATGAAGTGAGCTTGGCTGGGCTGAAGGTGGAGTCCAGCTGAGATGGTGGCAGCAAAAGTGTTAGTTATGTCCAGTACTGAGGGTGAGGTACACACACACACACACAGATTCGGTGCCCTGCTTCAAGGAGGGGGTTGACATACACCAGGGGGTTCAGGATTGTGAGGTTACTCCAGTGGTGCGCAGTGTCCCAGAGGGTGATTGAGGAACTGGCACAGGGGATCGTATTCCCGGTGGTGGGAGGGACACTCTACTGACTCTAGATGAGAAGTGCAGGGAGAGGGGTCCCCCCATGGTAGAAGCCCTGGTGAGTATGGAGACCAGCCAGAAGAGTATGGGTTGAGGGACAGCAACAGTCAGACACTGTCTCACCAGTCTTGCGAGAATGATGTGGGGTACTTTTCTGAGGCACTGGATGGTTGGGTGAAGGGTAGTTTGGTTAACACCTGTGTGGGGCTGTGTGATTCAAATGTTGGAGAGCATATTTTAAGTCCCTGTTTTCCAGAGCTATGCCAACACCCGGTGGAGTATGAGTTCTCTGACCCCAGAGAGCTCACAATGGAAGGAGACCTTTTGGTGGATTCCAGGGGGTCTGGAGAAGCATCTGGGGGTGATCCTGCAGGAAGTGGCTCAGGTATTTCCCATCCGAGAGTGGTGGGAAAGGTTTGTGGTAGGCCAGATAGGTCCTGGTGTCGTGGGAAGGGTGTAGGGACTCACGTCCTGTCTCCGTGGAGAAGGAGTGGGAATGGGCTGCGGCCCAAGGTGCCCGAAACCCGGTTCCAGAGCCTGGGTGGTTCCACAAGGGAACACCAGGTGGGGAGCCTAAGCGGTACTGGAAGGCCACCCATTGAGGGGGTTCCCCTAGTGTCTGGGGAACTGGGGGGGACTGCTGTAACGAGCATCCCCACGGTTCTGGTGTCTGGCAGCGCTGCTCCAGTTGGGAGGGTGCATGAGTCCAGAGAAAAGGGTGAGGGGGGGACGCCGTCCCCAGTGGAAGGACCAGTGGGTCAGGGGTTGGCAGCTCTGAGGTCAGAGCACCCCAGGACTGACCCTGGTGAGGCCACTTCTGGCCTGGGGGGTCTTCATGCTCTGTCAGGTGGACCGAAGGCTGGAGCCCTGCGCCAGGCAGACTCTCACACAACTCATGAGGAGTGGGTTTCCCTTGGGGGTGGGGGGTTGGTGTATTCCCCCGGAAGTCCTGGGTTGCCAGGCACAGGCCCAGCCTATGGGTACAGACCCTGGGTCGGAGGACCAGCTTCAGGGTGTGCCCCCTGACCTGGAGGAAGGGGCGACTGCTAACAGTGCCCCTACCAGTTTGTCTTCTGGGGTGCTGCTCCTGGTGGGGGGATGCAGAGCCTCGGGGAGGGGGACCGGGTGTGGGTGAGCCCACCCCAGTCTCCTGTCCAGCCACAGGGTACAGAACCTGGGCTGGTGGTCCAGTGTCAGGATGTTATACCTGACTTGGTAGGAGAGCGAGTGGAGAAAGGGTGCCCGGCACCTGGGGCTACCGCCCCTCACTCTCTGACGCCACAGAGGTTAAAGAGGCCTGAAAGGCATAAGGCCTGGCTCTCATTACTGACAGCCATCAGTGACCACTGTAGCTTGCTGTCCTGGTGGACAGAGTTGCCCCTGCGAGTGGGACAGGAGTCACACCCCGGGGGTGGACTGGGCCACACCACTGTGTTGGCCATTTGGGTATTGTCTGCCTGTTGGGACACATCTGTGAGCAAAGTAAGTCTAGGTGCTGCACAGATGGAGTCCACAGGTGAGGAGAAGGATTCACCATGGGTCAGCTTAGTGGGCCCTGAGAGTATGGATAGAGGGATCCAACTAGGTTCAGGAAGGCCTAGACCGTGAATAAACCCCTGCTGTTGCGGGCCAGGTTCCATGTTCTATCGCCCCAAGCAGGGAAGCCCATCGAGGTATGGATTGGTCTACCCTGGCTTTAGGCTGGAAGGGGGTTGTGTTGGAAATGGCCCTTTTTGCAGGGTTATCCCCAAACATTTTGCTTCTTCCTCCTATTTTTTTCTGACCTGCTGTTGGTGGTTTTAGGACTCTGGGCACTTTACCACTGCTATTCAGTGCTAAAGTGCATATGCTCTCTGTGTACATTGTGTTATGGATTGGTGTTTCCATGATTGGCATATGTGATTTACTAGTCAGTCCCTAGTGAAGTGCACTGAGTGTGCCAGGGCCTGTAAATCAAATGCTACAAGTGGGCCTGCAGCACTGATTGTGCCACGCACATGAGTAGCCCTGAAAAGGTAACTCAGACCTGCCACTGCAGAGTCTGCGCGCAGTTTGTAACTGCCATGTCGACTTGGCAAGTGCACCCACTTGGCAGGCCCTAATCTTCCCTTTTCTTACATGAGCGTCCCCCCTAAGGTAGGCCCAAGGTACCCCTGTGGGCAGGGTGCAGTGTATGTGAAAGGTAGGACATGCCCTGATGTGTGTGGCATGTCCTAATAGTGAAATACTGCCAATTTCGTTTTTCACTATTGAAAGGCTATCTGGTCCATAGGAAAGCATGGGAGTTAATTTATAACATCTTATAAATATAACTTCCCATTGGGACCAGATGGGAAAATAAAGTTTAGTATGCCTGAACTCAGAATCTAAAGATGCATCTTTTAGTGAAGGTGATTTTTACATTCTTTGTTTGAAAATACCACTTTTAGAAAGTAGGTATTTTCTTGCTCAGCCATCCAGTGTGCCTCTGCTGGGGTTGTGAATTGACTGTCTGGCTTTGGGATGACAGGGGCTGGAGAGGGGCAGTGGCTCCAGAGAGCCTGATGGGTCAGGGCTGGGCTGAATCAACCTGGGCTGCATTTAGAGTAGTGGGAGGAGATTTCCTTGCACCTGAATGGGCCTGGTCTGCCTTGCACAATGCCGTCTGCACCCCCTGCCAGGAAGCTGCACCAGTGAGGACAGAACTGGTTTGGGCTGGGTACAGACACTCTCTGCCTACAGAGAACAAAGAATTTGGTGGTATAAATATTGGGGCCCAGACCCTAGAACTTTAGAACTCTTTTGGACCAAGAAGATTGCCAAGAAGAAGAGCTGGAGAAGCTGTGAGGAGGAACTACCACTTTGCTGAGTGCTTTGCTGTGTTGGCCTGCAGTGGCTGCTTCTGTCTTAGGCAGTGAAAGGACTGGACTTGAACTTTCTACAACTTCTTTATTGAGTTTCTCCAAGGGCTTGAGGTAGAGCTTGCCTCCTGTTCAAGAAGTCTCAGGAACAGCAAAGACTTCAAGTTCTTCTGCCATCAGCACTGGGGACTGTGTGTTTTGTGCTGCAACAGAAGAAAAGCAACCTGACGCCGTCTACGACGCCGCTGCCGACTCCGTGTCCTGAAGGCACCGCAGAGGGCACAGCGCAACCCTGGTCTCACCGCTACCGCCAGCTGACGCCGCCACCGAGCAGCTGCTTGCACCGCGACCTGTGGGCACTGCACTCCTCACCGCCTCGCTTCACACCGTCGCCCTGGTATCCCTGCCGCCGCCGTTCTACGTCGACTTCGACGCTGCTGCTTGCACCGTGGTTCGAGGGCACCGCTCGTAAGTTACACCACGCACTGTCCTCATCCCACACCGCAGCCTTGGCCTACAGACTAAGGCGCCATCGACTCCAGTTCGTCAGCCAACGACAGCGCTTCAGACAGGGCGATGCCGCTGCTTGCACCGTGACCTGCCAGCACCGCGATGAGCACCGCATCACTTCGCGCCGCAGCCCTGGTCTCACCGATGCCGCTGGACGACCGTCACTGAGCCACTGCCTGCACCGAGACCTGAGGGCACCGCACGCCACACCGCTGCACTTCGCACCGCAGCACCCGACGCCTGCCGACACCAGCGCTCCTGACTTCAAAAACGGGTTCGATCTGTAACGGGTCTGACTTCAAGGGCCCGACGACTCCTGCACCGACCTCTGGAACCGACGCCTGTGGATGCCGTGCTTTCGGAGCTCAACGAGAGGTCGCCGACACCCTGCATTTCTATAGGTACTGTTTTGCGGGTCTTTCCGACACAGTGGCTGGCCCGCGACGCCGCAGTGAGCCAGAACTGTTTGGATTTGTTGTTCACGACGCCGTGATAGCCCCAGACGGAGCTATCGACTTCAAGGAACTTTATTTGAAGTTTATTTTGATAACTGAAGATTTCTAAGTACTGTATTGTGGATTTTTATTGTTTGGTCTTGTCTTAAATATATAAAAATATTGGATATTTTCTAAACTGGTGTGGTGTCCTCTTGTAGTGCTTACACTGTATTACTGTTGGTTATGTGCAAATGCTTTACACACTGCCTCTAAGATAAGCCTGATTTCTCGTGCCAAACTACCAAGGGGGTGAGCAGGGGTTATTTTAGGAGTGTAACTCCCTTATCCTGACTAGAAGGAAGGGTCCCTACTTGGACAAGGTGCAAACCATTGCCAACTAGAGACCCCCATTTCTAAAAAGCGGTCATGCATGTGGGGTCTTCTTTGATAGGGAGAGTATCATCTGGGTCTTGTCTGCATAGGAGAGCATGTTGATGATGTATGATCTGATGAGTTCAGCCAGTGTGGTCATGTAGATATTGAATAGCGTTGGGCTGAGGGATGATCCTTGGGTTACTCCACAGATGAGTTTCTTGGCCTTGTTGTGCAGGCTCGTCAGTTAACTCTTTCTATCGTTTCCGTGGGAAAGGAACTGAACCAGTTGAGAAGGGGTCTGTGTATGCCTGTCTTCCGTAGTCTTCTGATTAGGGTGGGGTGGGAGATGGTGCCGAAGGTGGCAGAGAGGTCAAGTAGTATGAGGGCTGCTGGGTCTCCACGGTCTACAATCAACCTGATGTCATCGGTTGCTGCAATGAGGGCAGTCTCAGTGCTGTTAATTGGCTGAAATCCTCATTGCAACTTGTCAAGGAGCTGGTGTGCATTGAGGCGGCAGGAGAACTGAATATTTATGGATATTTCCTTTATTTTGGCCGGGTAGGGGAGAAGGGAGATAGGGTGTTGGTTTGCTAGTTGCTAGTGGTCTGCAGATGGTTTCCAGAGAGCCAGGAACATCTGGTTAGTGGTAGGAGTGTTCATGATGCAGGTGAGGGCTTCGCTAATGTGATCGGCTCCTATGTTGATGATGTGGTGCGGGCAGGGTCGGAGGGTGCCCGGGAGTGGATGGCTCTCATGATGCTGGCTGTTTCTTATGTGGTGAATGTTCTCCAGGCCATCGGGGTTTTGTCGTGAGTGCGTGAAGAGAGGCTGGAGGCGATTCTGTAGGGGTTTGGTTGAGGGTCAAAGTTTTTGTATATGGTTTAGATTTTGTCGTTGAAGTCTGAGAGGTTGTCACCTATTTCCTGCGAGGGGTGATGCAGTTGTTGGTGGTGGTTGGAGAGGTGAAGTCTTTTATGATTGTGAAGATTTCTTTTCTCCTGTTTGAGCTGTTGCCTATGCACTCCCCTAGGTCCTTTTTCTTTGTTTCTTTGATTAGTTGGTAGTTGGGTTGTTGGGAGTGGAATCACTGCCTCAAAGGAACTCCCAACATTCTTTCCTAGCTGTCTTGCTTCATCGCCAAATGTAAGAGTAGCTGGTGGGATCTGGTGCTGCAGTACAGTCTTGCCTGTACTTCGGTAACTTGTGACAGTGAATTCTGGCACGGGACAGTTGCTTTTGCATTTCCATAAATGAATATCTCTTGAGAGCTAGGTGTATGGGGGGGGGTTCGATTTAGGCTGAAATAGGGTTAGCCAAGACCCCTGACCAAGGATTGTGCTCCAATCTCTCCTGGCAGCTTTGACTGTATACAGTGATGGTCATGGACGAAGAAGCAGTACTACGGACATGAGCAATAGGTGTACACTACCTATAAACAAGGTGTATCCTCACTGTCTACCGTGTTGTGCCCTAGAGATAGAAGGACACACAAAATGGAGAGCAGATCCTAAATTCATTACAGCAACTTTAGACTAGGTCAGCATTCTGTTTACTAACCAGGCTTCAGCTGGCTTTCGTTGTAACTAAAAATACTAAACATAGAGACTCAATCCAGCAGTAACTTGGTTACTCATGAGAAGAGTTAGATGTTGGGTTCTGTAAAATCTAAAGTATTATTTTTCTCCACAGCGATCAAGGAAACGCTCTGACCAGACTGCTCATGCCTCAGGTGATGGAAGTCAAGGAGAAAGAGCTAGTTTGCCAGTATTGCAATCTGAAGATCAACCAGTGACAAAGCAAATGGTGAGCATTTAGCTGCAGGAGCTTCAAGGCATGTTTCAAGCTTTAAATACCAAAACACAGAGAAATACTGACCTCCAGTCCGCTCGAGTATACAAATAATGGGTTGCAAACAAATGTAATCTGCTCATGTGATGGAGGAGCCCTGTCTACCTAACTACACACCTGGGTATCAACAGAAATAATAGGAAAGGGTTACTTTGGAATAGATTGTGTACAAATTGAATGTTATGATATCAACCAGTCTCTTGTCAAGTAAGCACATTCATATATGAATTTTTATTTTGCCTTCAAATGTAAAAATGTGTAAAAAATACAGCATTATATGAACATGGATTGCAAGAGCTTTACACAGTATAAGTAAACGTATCTTTAGCAATTATTTAAACATCTTAGTAATATTTATTAGACTAAAAATGCACTGATAACAATGAAGGAGGGAAAAGCAATAACAAACCAATAGTTCACCCTCTAAGAAACACTATCGCCATGATTTAGAGTTCAGCAGAGAAGCCTTTTTTCTCCAATAAATTGTAAATGGGCCAATGCTCCCATGCTCAGATTTACCATGTGCAGGAACAGCAGGACACATTTTACAAGCAAAAGTATCCGACTAGTAAAATCGCTTTTTGGGAGTGGGCTGCTTAGCAGCCTTCATCCGTTTTCTTTCCCCTTTCCGACTCTCAGATGTGGCACAGTCAGTGGCTGGTAATATGTGGACAGTGTAGGGGAGATTGAGAGATTGTGTAGAGGTGAGATACTATTAGATTTCTCATTTGTTGTAAGAGATGTGTGGCGTGAGTAGAGGAAGAGGTTAGGAAAGTTAGAAAAGGCAATTGTGAGTTGAGATATGTTAGGATAGGTAATAAAGTTGTGTTGGAGTGTTATAGTATATGGATGCTGCCTTGGGAGGAAGATTGGTAGGAGAAGAGGGTAGGAAGGGATAGAAGGGAGTAGTAGAGTGAGGTGGGTGGAGAATGGACATACGAAATAGGAGGAAGGGGGAGTTGCATTAGTCGTGGTACTAAGGTGTAGCTGAGTAGAAAGTGAGTGGGGTGGGATAGCGGGATCATAGTCAATAGTTTGTGTAGGAGTTTGATAAGAAAATGACGATGAAGTGTCGTAGAGTATGAAAGAGTATGTAGGAGAGATGGGTAGAGTTGTAGGATAGGGTGTGTGAATATGGATACATGTCTATTTAAATACGCCAGAAATGCAATCAGGATAAAATTGTTGTGGTGTGGTGGTGAGTCTGTGTAGTGGGTATGTAGTAGAAAATAATCATGGAATTTACCCCACGAGTCTTATCGTGCCTTATTCTTAGGAGAGCTATTGTGAGTGGCAGGTGTACCTGTTTACTTCTTCTGGGTGGGATTTGGCCAGGGTTTCTGGCCCTCTGCCCTCTCAGGGCCCTAACAGGTAGTACCCTTAACCTGACGCAGATTACCTGGATGCCAGGCTGGACTCCTGGGAGGCTGGATTCCAGGGAGGCTAAGGGCCCTATACCCAATAGAAACCCAAGCCCTAAACCCTAGAGCCAATAGAAACCATAGCTTTAGAACTAAAAGAGACTCTAGCCATAAGACCTGATACTATGCAAGAGTACCTACTGCTTTCTGGAATGCGTACTCTGCTGCGAAGTGGAAGCATGTACCCTTTATAATATAAGAAGTGCAGGTGGACGGAGTCTGCAAGTGCTTGCTCAGGTAAAGCAGCTGATGGGAGAAGCTGTGGGCTGGAATGGACTTCTGTGCCTTATCTGCCTGCAGAGTCTCAGCCTACTTGTTTATACATGGGTAGATCTCAGACTGGTTACAACACCTGCTACACCATCTCCTTCCGTGTGGCAGTGCTTATGAGTTTCGAGAAAATTATCAGCATTTCAGAGGAGTGGTAGTGAGAAGGTTACTGCAAGCTCAGGACAGACGTGTGAATGTGCTCAGTGTATGTAGAAATGTCTTTGCACATTCATGCATGCCTAGTCTTGACCTTGCAATCATCTTCTGGCTAAAGTATTTTTGAAATGATTATCTTTATTGACAGAAAACAATGGCCAGAGGCTATAAGGGTGATTGATCAACTTGTGTAGGCATTGTTCTAGACCACACAGGCATATGCGCGCTCTATAAGTTTTCATTCACTCATACTTCCTGAAAATTTGCACTTATGTCCAATAATGACTTCTTTATGCCTGTATTCTTGTCCAAGAATGGTAAAATTGTAGAGTAGTGATAGATGAGGCTTTCAGGCTGTCTTGACAAGCAACTAGATGTTTTGATCTATACACTGGAGTTCAAGAGACTGTTGCGGTTTTGGGGCAACTCATAAACATGGCCACACCTAGGTAGATTGCACTATGCATTGGAGGCTGTGGACAAAAACTGCCTGAGTAAACCACCAATGAAGTGAAACATCGAAGAGAAAGCGGCTGAACAGGAGCCTGTCAAGAAACACAAGCACCCCAGGCCATTTCTGCAGGGAGGCCTCAAAGTGTCCTGCTTTTCCAAACGGATACCAGCTATGCCTGTTCTGCAGCCATCGGCTACGTTTCTGCTGACTAGATACCAGCTGCAACGTTTTTTTAAAGCCTGGGCAAAGTGGGCAATCGCCCAGGGCACCCACCTTCCAAGAGGCTAAGGAAAAGTGAACTGTCTCTCCATCTCACATCTTCACATCTATTTCTCTATCTCAACCTTTAACATATGATTTAATATTGTTTGGTATCATGCGGCTTGAATTATCAGAAAATGGGTGACAAAATACAAAGGTGTTATGAACAGGGGCCCTGAGCTATGTTTTAGCTGGGGCACCTAAAATCCTTAAGATAACATTGAACAGTTGGATCCACGGCAGCTCACCCTCTTCTGAGGGCTTTCCATGCCAGAGTCCTCAGACCTTCATTCGTAATTTGCCTAGATGCACCACCACACTGCCACTGATACCTTCCACTTGCTCTGCCATATGTAGCTGGGACTACTTATCTTAGCCACAGGGGCCTCTAGTCATTCAGTAATGCTGGAGATGTGTGAGCCCTGAGCAGAGCTGGCTTACATTGTCTCTGCAGTCTTCCGACAGGGAATTGTTATATTATGCTATGCTTGTTTGTATAGTGCTTATCAGTCATAAGGGTATTCAGGCGCTTTAGCAAGTCGGTGGGCGACTGGAGCCTGGAGTGTATCGAAGAGTCAGGTTTTCAGCTTCTTGCAGAACTCAAGAAGCCAGGAGGAGGCCCTGATTTGGCGTGGGAGGTCGTTCCATTCTTTGGGGGAGAGATAGGAGATGGCACGGCCTCCAGCTGTGGCTTTGCAGAAGTGGGGTATGCTTGCCCTTGAGTCCGGTTGAAAGGACGTGTCTGGGAAGTGTCTAACAGTGAATGCAGTGTTAAGGTATGCAGGGCCGGTTTTGTATAGTGCTTTGTATGTGTGTGCGAACAGTTTAAATTGGGTGCGGTTGTGGGTTGGAAGCCAGTGTAGTTCCCTGAGGTGTGGGATGATGTAGGTGTGGCGAGGGAGGTTGAGTACGAGTGTCACTGCGGCCTTTCGAATGGCCTGGAGCCGGTTCAGTAGCTTCTTGGTGATTCCTGCGTATAGTATGTTGCCGTAATCCAGTTTACTGGTGATCAAGGCCTGACTGAGTGTTTTCTTGGTGTTCTCAGGAAGCCATTTGAAGATGCTTCTTAGCATCTTGAGGATGTGGAAGCAGGGGGAAGTCACTGCGTCTACTTTGGCCGTCATATCGAGCTTGTCTTCTATAATGATTCCCAGATTTCTTGCTTTGGTGGAGTCCCAAGTGGATGTTTTCTTTCAGAAGATCACTACTTCCGTTTTGTCCGTGTTGAGCTTAAGTCAGTTTGTTTTCATCCATCTGGTTACAGCGGTCATGCATGTGGCAAAGTTGGTTTTTGTGGTGGGGGTTTTATTTGATCAGGAGAGTATCATCTAGGTCTCGTCTGCATAGGAGAGCATGTTGATGTTGTATGATCTGATGAGTACAGCCAGTGTGGTCATGCAGATATTTGGCCGCGTAGGGTAGAAAGGAGATAGGGTGGTAGTTTGCTAATTGCTCGTAGTCTGCAGAGGGTTTCTTGAGCAGTGTGTTCACAATTGCATATTTCCAGAGATCCGAGAACATCTCGGTAGTGATAGGAGTGTTCATGATGCAGGTGAGGGCTTCGCTAATGAGATCGGCTCCCATATTGTAGATGTGGTGGGGGCAGGGGTCAGAGGGTGCCCTGGAGTGGACTGCTCTCATGATGCTGGCTGTTTCTTGCATGGCAAATGTTTTCCAGGCCATCTGGATTTTGCCGTGGGTGTTTGATTGGAGGGTGGTGGCGATGGTGTAGGGTTTGATTGACTGCCGAAGTTGTTGTATATGGTTTTGATTTTGTCGTTGAAGAAGTCTGAGAGGTTGTCACATATTTCCTGCGAGGGGATAATGCAGTTGGTGTTGGGGGTTGGAGAGATGAAGTCTTTTATGATTGTAAAGATTTCTTCTCTCCTGTTTGAGCTGTTGCCTATGCAATCCGCTAGGTCCTTCTTCTTTGTTTCTTTGATTAGTTGGTAGTTCGGTTGTTGAGAGTGGAATCACTGCCTCAAAGGAACTCCCAACATTATTCCCTAGCTGCCTTGCTTTATCACCAAATGTAAGAGTAGCTGGTTCGATCTGCTGCTCCAAAACAGTCTTGCCTGTACTTCGGGAACTCTTGACAGTTTATTCTGGTATGGGACAGTTGCTTTTGCACTTCCATAAATGAATATCTCCTGAGAGCTGGGATTATGGAGTGGGTTGGATTCCAGTGGGTTGGAACAGGCTTAGCCAAGACCCCTGACTAAGGATTGTGCTCAAATCTCTCCTGGCAGCTCTGACTGTATACAGTGTTGGTCTTGGATGAAAAAGCAGTACTACAGACATGAGGAATAGGAGTAGACTTCCTATCAAGTAAACAAGGAGTATACTCATTGTCTACTGTGTCCTGCCCTAGTGATAGAATGGCAGGCAAAATTGGGAGCAGGTCGTAAATTCATTACAGCAACTTCAGACTCGGTCAACATACCGTTTACTAACCAGGCTTCAGCTGGATCACATTGTAACTAAAAATTCTAAACATAGAGACTCAATCCAGCAGTAACTTGGTTACTCATGAGAAGAGTTAGATGTTGTGTTCTGTAAAATCTCAAGTATTATTTTTTTCCACAGCGATCAAGGAAACACTCTGACCAGACTGCTCATGCCTCAGGTGATGGAAGTCAAGGAGAAAGAGCTAGTTTGCCAGTATTGCAATCGGAAGATCAACCAGTGACAAAGCAAATGGTGAGCATTTAGCTGCAGGAGCTTCAAGGCATGTTTCAAGCTTTAAATACCAAAACACAGAGAAAAACTGACCTCCAGTCCGCTCGAGTATACAAATAATGGGTTGCAAACAAATGTAATCTGCTCATGTGATGGAGGAGCCCTGTCTACCTAACTACACACCTGGGTATCAACAGAAATAAAAGGAAAGGGTTACTTTGGAATAGATTGTGTACAATTTGAATGTTATGATGTCAACCAGTCTCTTGTCAAAAAAGCGCATTCAAATATGCATTTTTATTTTGCATTCAAATGTAAAAACATTTAGAAAAAGGAACATTATATGAACATGGATTAGAAGAGCTTTCCACAATTCAAGTAAACGTATCTAATGCAATTATTTAAACATCTTAGTAATATTTAATTGACTAAAAATGCACTGATAACAATGAAGGGGGTAAAAGCAATAACAAACCAATAGTTCACCCTCCTAAGAAACACTATCGCCATGATTCAGAGTTCAGCAGAGAAGCCTTTTTTCTCCAATAAATTGTAAATGGGCCAATGCTCCGGTGCTCAGATTTACCATGTGCAGGAACAGCAGGACACATTTTACAAGCAAAAGTATCCGACTAGTAAAATCGCTTTTTGGGAGTGGGCTGCTTAGCAGCCTTCATTTGTTTTCTTTCCCCTTTCCGACTCTCAGATGTGGCACAGTCAGTGGCTGGTAATATGTGGCCAGTGTAGGGGAGATTGAGAGATTGTTTGTTTGGGGAATGAAGGCTTATGTAGGGGTAAGATACTATTAGATTTCTCATTTGTTGTAGGAGATGAGTGGGGTGAGTAGAGGAAGAGGTTAGGAAAGTTAGAAAAGGCAGTTGTGAGTTGAGATATGTTAGGATAGGTGATAAAGTTGTGTTGGAGTGTTATAATTTGGGGATGCTGCCTTGGGAGGAAGATTGGTAGCAGAAGAGGGTAGAAAGGGATAGAAGGGAGTAGTGGAATGGGGTGGGTGGAGGATGGACATGTGAAATAGGAGTAGGAGGAGTTGTATTAGTCGTGGTACTAAGGTGTTGTTGTATTCCGCTTTAGGGGTCCGTATATAGGTTTTCCTGAATCATGTCCTTATATAGGCACAATTTGCATTGCCCTTATATAGGCATAGAATCCCTGTCCTTATTTAGGCATTAACCGTACACTCCAAATACAGGCATGGTCACCGACATCCGTCCACCCTAACGTCACAATGAGTTCTTAGAAACCAGACCCTTAAGCTCGGGAGTTCCCCTAGCACAGGACTATTGATTTCTCCAAGAACTCATCTATTATGGATGAACCGTTATACCTTAAGGGTTCATTCCTGGCGTCTTCCTCTGTCCGACTTCACGTCAATGCTAACCTTCCACGACACCTACCAGGTATAAATATACCTTCCCTTGCCCAAGCAAGTTAGAGGAGACCTTGACTTCAGAGGAGCCCGTATCCCGGCCTGACGCACTGAGAAGACGCTGTCATTCCTGGACGCAGACTAATCCGGCTTCCAGTGTTCTGACTCCATTCGCGGGGTGTTAGAGTTCCAGATCCGGCAGGAGATTCCCACCTCTCTCATTCTCAAGGTATGGAGCTGACTAGATCCTAGAGGGACTCTTGGCATACTAGACTTAACACACTCTTAGTCTACCATACTAGAGAATACTCCACCTACTTCTATCTTTCCCTACAACTAGACTAGGTTAGGCACATTTGGGTAGAACTAGCTTAGAGACGCATCGAATGAGTACCCGCATTCTTAGCTCATGTTATTTATGTACGTGAATATATGCTAAAAGATAATGCTAGCGCATTATTTATTTCTTCTGCTTACGCTGTACATTATTTATCTTGCATACTGTCTTGTGATCATAACAGCACATCTCTCTTACACGAGAAACAAGACTGTTGAATAAAACCCTTTTTATTGAAATGCCCGTCTTTTCTTTCTGTGTAACTCTGTAGAAACTAAGCATGCACGATTGAATGAGTGAAACTGTTATCTATTGTTTCCACGATTCTGAGACATGTTCCGCTTCTAAAGGGAAACAAAGTTGTCATGTTTTTCGGTTGCCAGAAACTACTCCCTTCTTGTTCTCAAGGAGTTTCTAGTGGCCTCTGAGCTAGCTGGCACAGGTAATTAAGTTTAATATAATCGATAGGGACATACCGACCTTAGTCCTATGTCAAACCTATAGGTTATATTAGTCCAATGCGCAGAGCCTATTAGGGAAATAGGAACTACACTACATGGCGCCCAATGGTTTGGTAAGGCAGTAATTTAACGCTAGATACTGAGTAACTCATTCGTGCTTTTCTCAGAGACCCCATCTCACATACTCCATAAGACGTCCGGAGTGGGTAGGGCTAAATATCCGCCGTAACTAAATAGGGAAGCACCCTATATATTAGTTGTTTGGTTTGTTCAACGTTGAAGGATACAGTGTTCCAAAATATTGTGCACCTTATCTTTTTGTTTCCTTGAAACTTGTTCTACATTTTTCAAAAAACAAAATGCCTGACTCCGACAACGGTGACGTTGCGGGTCATCCAGCTTTAACAGCTTATAACATCACAGGTTTTATTGAAACCGAGGAGGGTGTCATGGACATCAATCCAAACTTAAGAAGAGCCATCACTCTAAAACTTATAAAACATGGCCTACCACCAAGAGGAGGTAGAGCAGTTTTCGTGATAGAGGCAAACGAATCCTTTCAGACAGAGGTATTCTATTCATGGGTCGTATTTCCTGAATCAAATTCAGTAACAAGACTGTTTCACTTCTACAAAGAAGATGATCCACCAGAGGAATATATTCCTTTCGAGGATATTGAAATTCCACTAACATACCAGGAGCATCAGCTCTGGTTCAAAGGCACCCTAAAACATCACAGAAACATTACCAGGCTCGGTCCACTAGGTAGACCAGGAGCAACATGGCCGAATCTAGCCGGCTACACTCCTCATCCTGAACTGGATATAATGACAGATGAGGAATTACTTACTCAACTACAAGAGTTAATAAAAATCTACATACACCTAGTCCAATATGTCATGCAGACTTTTCACAGTCCAACCACCATTGACAATTCCAAATCAAACCCCTCAACAGGGGAATACACTAAAAATTACACCACAGACTTTATACGCAGTCATGGGAAAAATGCCCACAAAACGTGAGCAAATTCCATTCTGGATAGCTCAAAAAATTACTCAAATCGAAGCAGTATTTTCAAATACTAGCCCGTATGAGAAACACAGAATCCTAACAATCTGTTTACCGATGGGGATCACACCACAACTGGAAGACTGTACCACTTGGGGCTCAGTCTTTGCTGCCATCTATACTAAAACACATGGTATTCCATCAATTGCAATAATACCAGATGTCCTGAAACAAATTCAAAACGAATACGAGGCAGAGCCTGCTCTGAATTTAGGTATGAAATTACTGAAAAATTTCGACCAGGTCTCAACAATAATATTATCTAATATTAAAGGGGAAGCAGCAGCAGTGGCGATCCGCCAACGATTAAGGGAATTTGATGTTACAGAACATCAAACTGAGCTACCCAGAATAATAGAACAATCATATGCAGAATTAGGCAGAGATAGTTTGGGTCGAAGACCAGTGAAGCCAAAACTATCCGAAAGTCCTGAGAAGGACTCTATTAAACAAACTCCTACATCTTCTAAAAAGAAGTGGGAAACTAATAAAAAATAATTCAGAGAAACATTCTCAATCCTGAGGTAGGTCTCCTCAAAAGGAGCTCTCTGAAAGGAGGTATAATCTCAGGAATAGGGATAATTTGAAAAAGCCTGACAGTTATCAAGATACTGATACACATTCCTCTCGTACCTTTCAGATCTCGTCACAGACATTGGAAAGAAGAGGACGGTCAGAACATAGAGAAGAATGCGTGAAATCGAAAAACGACAAACACGTTCCGAAAAACAAATCAAAACCTCAATTCTCAAAGAAGAAGGTAGCAGGTCTGAAGATCAGACATGCCGAGGATACTGAGAACACAACTCAAGAACGGAGAATGGGCTCAGACAATGCTGGACAGTGCAGCAGAAGTCACAATAGCTCGCCAGAACCTGAAGGAACTTCTGGAGATAGTGGACTTGAATGAGTACATTACAGTTGAGACTGTAGACACCAGGGTTAGTACTCCACAAAAGTTATATGAAATAACACTCCGGATGGAGGGAGACATGCCTAGACAGGTGAAAGCACTTTTTTGGGAAAAACTTTCAAGGGGCTATGACATACTTCTAGCAGAAAAAGACTGGCCACCACAATTTGTCAGGGAGTGCCCACATGGCGAGGACATTATTATGCCTGCCTTCTCCAACCATATTCCAATTCACCTAAAGTATACTTATGCCAGGAAATGGGCAGTTGCCCAGGCCCCATCATTATATAAAAATCATGTAGGATGGGATGAGGATTCACCTCACCATAAAATACATCTGAAAAATGAACCTACTGCACAAAGGCAGTACCCAATAAAGCAAGAAGCTAAAAAACAGGTCAGGGAGATCTTAGATCAACTTGAATACCAGGGGATGATTGAAACATGCACCTCTTCAATGAACAATCCTTTGTTTCCTGTCTCCAAACCAGACAATACATATCGTCTAGTTTTGGATTACAGACACTTAAACACTTGTTCAAAAACATTTTCAGTGCAAAATGCACACAGTACAGCATTAATGAATAACATTGTGCGTAAAAAATATAAAACCACATTAGACATCTCAAATGGTTTCTTTTGTCAAAATATAGCACCTGAAAGCAGGTACTTAACAGCTTTCTCAATAATGGGGACCCAGCGTCAATTTTGTCGACTCCCACAAGGGTTCAAGAACAGCCCGGGGTTATTCTCAGCGAGAGTAACGGAGTTACTACAAATTTATGATAATGAGGCATTGTCATATGTCGATGACATCTATCTGACAGACGATGACCTGGACAAACACTTGAACAGGGTGAGCACCATTATACTGGGCTTCGCCTCTGAGGGCTATAAATTCAACTTCAAAAAGTCCAGAATTGCCCATCTCAATGTCCTGTTTCTAGGATATGAGCTTTCAAGTGAAGGCAAGAGCTTGGCAGCCACCTTTTAAGAAAGGTGTGCGCTGCTCCAAACTCTGACGCTGAAAAATTTACAATCCATCCTGGGTTTCCTAAAATTTGGAAGAACTGACATTCTAAATTACGCAGAAAGGGTTAAACCTCTCTACGCATTAATCAAACCTGATTTTTCAATCAAATATTGGACACAGGAACACACAGAAATCTTGCGTTCACTCCAGGCTAACATGTTAGCAACAAATCACTTACAAACATGCGTAAGTCAACGCAATTTAGTGATCCGAATAATTTCGGGTCAATGCGGATTCACCTACTTAACATTTAATGACGGTGAGAAAGTACCAATTGCATACAAATCACACTTGTATACACCAGCAGAAATGCGCTTCACTTCAACAGAAAAAATTCTAACAGCAGGTCAAACCGCTGTAGCAAAAGGAAGAGCTCTAGCCCAAAGGAAACGCATTGTTGTCGTAAACCCAGTACCGGCCTTAGAGGCGGTAACAAAAGCAAGCATTCCAAATGCTAAAGCATTACATCCTAGATGGATACAATGGGTTAATTCTCTTGCTGCAACAGATGTTGAATATGTTTTTGATCCCAATCTAAAAACACAAGCGTTCCTGCAATATGAACATGAATGTCCTCTGCCCACTGAGATTCGGCCTCTCGATCAGTACGAATTCATAATTTACACTGACGGATCCGCACAACCCGCAACAGGGAGTAAGCAAGCTTACAGTGCAGCGTGCGCAATCGTTAAAGGTCGCATGCGCGATGGCAACTTCAGACGTATGGTCACAAAAACCCAATCTCTAGGAGATTGCACAGCTCAGCGAGCTGAACTACAAGCATTCAAACTGGCACTTGAAAGTACAGATCGAGAATTCCCCACACTAATAGTGTGCGATTCTTTCTACTGTGTGCAGTCGTATAATGAATATATACAAACTTGGCTTGAAAACGGGTTCAAGGATGCAAAAGGTGGCACAATAAAGCATAAAACGCTTTGGGAACAAGTAGTTCAGTTAAAAAGCAAACTAGGAAAGGCTCACGTGATCCATACACTGAGTCATCAACGTGATGGCGTTCACGTTGCAGGGAATTAATTGGCTGACGAAGCTGCAAATGGGGCTGTTCAACCGCCATCCATAGCTGCGATCAGTCGTTCAAAAACGAAAATAGACAGTGAGATAATGTTGGCTGTCAATGCTACGAGCAAAGGAAGTGGTGCAGCGATACCAAAAAAGTTTCCACTCAAGTACTCATATGTAATTGATACGAACAACGTTCCTTTTGCTCGAATCCCTGGAGTGGGGGATAGAGTAATTCCAAACATGGAACGTAGAGCAGCTTTGATTTATGAAACACATTTGGGGGAGGGTCTGTCACATCAAGGTATCTCTAAAACAATATTGACATTAAAAGAGATGTACTGGTGGCCTGGGATGAATACAGAAATACACATATTCATCAATAACTGCATAGACTGTAAATTACAGCGAGAAAGCCACCAGACACCATGCTACGAATGTAGCTGCCCAGTACAGACACCATTGTTAGACAGCATTAGACTATCCATGCACAGACGTCCTCAAGGACAAGTGCAAGCCCACAAATACTAAGTCAAGGTTCCTATGGATATAGCCTCAGCGCTCGGCTGACGCTCGAACTGTTATAAAAGATTTGTGAGTCTTTATCGGCACATACGCAATAGGCACGCTACATTCTGACCAGGGCCCTGCGTTTAGCTCTCGGGCTTACAAAGACGCCATGGCCAGTCTGGGCATTGCATTGCAGTACTCCTCTCCGTTTCATCCTGAGGGAAATTCTGTTGTGGAAAGGAAAAACCGGGACATAAAGCAGTCTATAACAGCTAGGGTATTAGGTTCGGGTGATGGGTGATGGGTGGGTCAAACATCTTTATGGGGTCCAACGCTCATTAAACAACTTGCCAAGAAGTTCTCTAGGGGGGTCACTCCATATGAGGTCCTATTTGGGACAAGAATGTGGGTGCCCGATCTGGAATGCAGTGGCACAGTGGTGGAAAATAAACCCTTTGCTATCAAAGATCGTTTGGCTGTTTTACAGGACCTGAATGAACTAAGATCGAAACAAAGCAACGTATTCCTGCAGCCAACCACCACTGGGGAAAAACCGGCGGTCCCAGCAAGGCCTGTCTGGATTCCAAAAGTTGGGGATCTAGTCAGAGAAGAAATTGCGGACAAGAAGGAATTTGGACTTTCTTACAGACAACCAGTACCTGTCCTAGCCATACACGGAACAAGAACAGTACTTCTGCCGCCTCTTGCTGGAAAAAAGGAGAAAAGATTTGTGTCCATCGACCTCATCAAACCACAGTATGTGGCCAATACTAAATAGTAGGCCTCGTGGACTCGACCTAGTAGCAGACACACTCCTCTCGCTACTATCCAAGAGGTTCAGACTGAAAGACTGATAACCATCGAGAATTCAGCAGTAACAGATGAAGGACTGAGCAACAATGCTGTGGAACTCATCCCTCTTGAAACACAAGTAACAGTTCGTCCAAATACACCTGTCTACACCAATGTAACAAGTGATCAACTGGTACCAGCGATTTCTACAAATCCTGATGCAATTCCAACAATTGACAGAACTGCTTCTGGCTACTTCATTAACTTTGATATGTTTTCTGAGGATCCGAGTGAGCCCGAGACGTCGCCAGCATCAAAAACTTTTAAATAGCAAGTACAAGACTTTTTAAATGTTTTTGAAAAAGACTTATCTAGTTTCACCATGATTGAACTTTGGGTAATTTCTGGAATATTTTTCTTCCTGCTTTGGCTAGCTTTGGTGATGACTATGAGCGTGCTTATAAATGGGAGATACATCCATTTGGACATTGAAAGAAAAGAAGTGAACTTACTTTTGAAACCTCACAAATCATCCCATCGTGAAACAAGAGACTTGTCTGCAGTGAACATCACAGCCGTTCCTATACAGGATGGTATAGTGTGGGACAAAACTGATTTTGATATTTTTGGCCCGACGGAACATTTGAACATTCCACATTTATTTAAGATCTTACTAAGTGATTTTGTTTCATCCAGTACCTTTTCTGATGATTGGGACTTTGAAACTGTAAATAATATGATGTTTGACCTAGAAAAATCTGCTGCATTTTCTAATAATGTATATTTAGAGGGTTCATCAGACTATGAACAGCTGTATTGCTATAACCACTATGGTCATCATTTTTGCATAAAACTGCAACACCTAGAAATGTGTTTATGTTTAACCAATGGGAGCATTGTCCTACACCACCAAAAGGTAGTTCAAAAACATTTGCTAAGAAGTTTCCATATTTTTCAGGATACAATACATCTGATCCAGAAACATTTTACTATAGAAATGTAAACAAAACAGGACTGAAAATTATGTTAACAAATACAAAACAGATTTACTCTGCAGCATTTATTTCCCAACTGTCTAGACAGGGTTTCGACTTATGGAAAGACACAATAGACACAAAATCTGTCTGGGGTACTAAAGATTGGCAAGTGCAGGGGATAGAAGCTTTATTTAGAGCCTGTATCGTCCCTCAGCAAATAATGTTTTTGAATGACACGGTCCAACAAACGTCTTGCCTTGGGTTAGCCAAGATTAAAGACATGAAAACACCTTCTGTACCAACACATGCTAGTGATAACAATACACAGGCAGCGGTTACAGTTGACACCATACTACAACTCAGCAGAACAAATCCTGATTGGAGAAAATGGTTGATCTGGCCCACAGACACAAACAACTGTCAAGCGAGATTCCTGAATAAAACACAGGGGTTTACTATTCATAGGCCAGACCCACGATACGTCCAAAGACAGCATCCGGGGTAGTAACAACATACAGTGTAGGAAAATTATGCCTCGATTGGCTGCAAAAATCTACACTTAAGGATGTGAAACAACACTTATCTTTACTTAAAGAAGACGCAGACCTTAGGGAATTCTTGCTTGGACCAAGAAAACCGCGTCAAAAACATTTCATATATGCCGGCATTTATGCTGTTTATAATGAAGCATGGAAGGTGTCACAGATGGAGGCCGCAGAACGAATACGTGAACTTGATCGTATTAACTTAGAGAAAACTCTCTCTGTGGTCGACAATGGGTTAACAACTTTTTCCTCCAGAATTTATTCATTGGACAGTATTGTATCCTCTGCTATCGACATACTGGAACAAGATTTAGCCATGTTACAGCAAGGCCAATCTCAATTAAGTTCTATTATGTTATTAAGCTGGACGCTGCAATCTTTGCGTGCGGGCTATGTGCCTTGGCGTTTTATCAACACGTCGGCTCTGTTTGCAGAATACAATCTAACTGATAAACAGATCGAACTGGCACAAAGGGGAGCAAAGCATACAGTACTGAGCATTGAAAAACTTGAAAAATTACCATTCACAGTGGCAGAAAAACCAGCTACAGAATGGCTTATTCATGACAAAATCAGTCTACCTGTGACTACTTTCCAGTTTCAGTATTGCCTTAAACAGATGCAAGCAGGCAAATATGAAAGGTTGGGTAAAGAATACATTAAGACATCCTGGAATTTACCTTACACCTATAGATGTTGGAGTGGGGATCATGAAGTGTTTCTAAGCGGTACACACTGTGAAAGTGCACTAAGTGGTTCACTGATTTGTCAGGACATTTCTTTACACGGGGCTTGTAATGGTTCTGTGGCAAACTTGTCCTGCCACCAGCAGGGTACACCAGCTGCTGTGATTAATCCAACGTTTGGACAACTTTCTAATGGGAGTTACCTCATGTTGAATGATCAGAGTTGCTGTGGCATGTTGCCAGGCATCCCATATCTAGTAACGGTCAACTCCAGGGTCACTTGCTGTATGCAAGTATTGTTTGCCCCAATAGACAAAGTCAGGGAGTCGCCTCTATGGCCTTCGTTGAATGTCTCTTTTATACGATTTGATACTTTAAGCAGAAAGAAAGCCATGCTTATACAACAATCAGTGCCTTTGACCTCGGCCAAAGAAACCTATGATCTACAAGTTGCAAGGACTTCGGCTGAGATACAAGCTTTAATTCGTACAAACTGCCCTATACATTTCGTAGAAATGATAGGACGTATCTTCAACATGTCAGATACAAGCGGAATTGTACATGTATTTAAGACCATCTGTTCCGGACTATTAGCACCTTTCCAGGCTGTCCTCGGAATCATCCCAAACTTCGCACATTCGGTGTTTGGTGGTATGCCGTTAATTCTAGCACTTGTTGCAGGAATTCTGTTTCTATTCCTCCTACTACGCTATGGCAAGCCTCTTCGCCAACATCACTCCGAGCGATGTGGAGAGAGCCCTCCTTGAACGGAAATGCTGTGAGCGAATAGTACAGCTTTTGGGCATGCCTCGTCTAAGAGAACTTAATACAACATGGTTCCTGTCATTCAGACCAATCTGGCAAGATTGCATCTTACCTGTTCTACGCTGCCTGTTTTGCGGTGAAGAATGCATGCTAGGCATGTGTCTAACACTCCCATCAGTCATGCCAACGGATATCGATACTCTGCTGGACCCGATAACGGCCCATGCTGTGTGTTGTCCCCAGAGGCTTCCAATCCTGATGGCGGCATTCATTGAGATCTCACAGACGCTTCCGACTGCTACTGAGGTACGAGATGGATCAACGGGCACACAGGTAACAACGGACGCGAACATTGCATCTTCTGCTGAAGGCGATGTTTCTCATCTCTGTGCAATTAACCTTCTGAACGAGGTGTTCCAAATGTCACCAACTTCGGTGGACGATATTTTGGCTACGGAAATAGATGATCTAAACTTTACGCCAGACCCATACACTGACTTTGATTCGGCTCACAGTGTACCAGGGCAACAATGAAATTTGGCCTTCATATTTTTCAAACTTGGAACTTTTCCCAGAATTGAACTTTTTTCTTTTTTTTACTTTTTGAAATGACATGGCAAATGAACAATCTGCTTACAGTAGAACTAGTCTTATAAAACGGACTTCTTTGAATACTTCCAGGGACATATTGTCACCTTACTTGTCTAACATTTCATTTACCTCCATGATATGCAAATGACTTTGATTGTATGAACTTATCGACCATATATATATATTACTGTTTCATTCACTTTGCATTCCACTTCCGTTATATGCTTAGAATGAAAGCAATGCTTTAATGTACAGTACCTATTGCATTTCAACAGTTTTGAGCTTCTTTTAAAATGCTTTTAGAAATGTGTTTAGCAATATGTGGTACTCAATGTTATGTTTAGCATTTATAATGTTTAGCATTTAGTATTATCGTTCAATCGAAGATGGAGTGGGTGTTGTATTCCGCTTTAGGGGTCCGTATATAGGTTTTCCTGAATCATGTCCTTATATAGGCACAATTTGCATTGCCCTTATATAGGCATAGAATCCCTGTCCTTATTTAGGCATTAACCGTGCACTCCAAATACAGGCATGGTCACCGACATCCGTCCACCCTAACGTCACAACGTGTTCTTAGAAACCAGACCCTTAAGCTTCGGGAGTTCCCCTAGCACAGGACTATTGATTTCTCCAAGAACTCATCTATTATGTATGAACCGTTATACCTTAAGGCAGTGGTTCCCAAACTTTTTTGACCTACGGCTCCCTTGACCAATTGGCCATTGGCCGCGGCTCCCCATTACAATACTTTTTTTTTGTGTGTGTGTGTGTGTGTGTGTGTGTGTGTAAGTGTAAGTAATCCCGGCCTCTGTAATGCATCCATCTAAAACCCTAAAAATGATTGGGATGAAGGTAGGGAGAATAGTGCGTGCACTGCAAAGATATGTCTGCTCTCTCCAATTCCAGTGGCTTGTGCTCATAAAAAATACCCAAATACCGAACTGTTTCCTGTCCTGCTGTCCTCGCGTGGGGATTGTTCAGCAGATGCTTAAACAAAGTGAAAACACTTTCAATGAGAGCAACGTCTGCTACCGTGTGTTTCTTCACTTATGATAAATTATTACACTACGAGGCAGCAAGTGCACCACCTAGTGGTCGCCAGGCACTGCACACACGGCCTGCATTACAGAGGCTGGTGTAATTCAGAATAGATTTATATGATCAGCATGCGACCGCAGCGCCCTTGGCTGGTTTTGGCGGCGCACCAGGGTGCCGCGGCGCACAGTTTGGGAACCACTGCCTTAAGGGTTCATTCCTGACGTCTTCCTCTGTCCGACTTCACGTCAATGCTAACCTTCCACGACACCTACCAGGTATAAATATACCTTCCCTTGCCCAAGCAAGTTAGAGGAGACCTCGACTTCAGAGGAGCCCGTATCCCGGCCTGACGCACTGAGAAGACGCTGTCATTCCTGCACGCAGACTAATCCAGCTTCCAGTGTTCTGACTCCCTTCGCGGGGTGTTAGAGTTCCAGATCCGGCAGGAGATTCCCACCTCTCTCATTCTCAAGGTATGGAGCTGACTAGATCCTAGAGGGACTCTTGGCATACTAGACTTAACACACTCTTAGTCTACCATACTAGAGAATACTCCACCTACTTCTATCTTTCCCTACACCTAGACTAATCATTCTGGCAGCTTGTAAAATGGGGCCGTGAAGGCCAAGGAAATGCCCCGTCAAATCATATTGCCCCAGACCAATGGGTATCATTTTTTAAGCATCAATTTGCTGTTGTTGAGAATACTCTCTTATTTATAGTTCCAAGTGTAGTAACCCCGGTAAAATTCTCTTTAAGGGAAGTCGAAATTGCTGTGACCTCAGCACCAAAAGGTAGGGCACCCGGTCCTGACTGCATCCCAGTGGACTTATTTTTATCCGATAAAGAAAATTGGTTTAGGTATATTTTGTTTCTAGCAAATGCGATTGCCAGGGGAGCTACTATTCCTGACTCTTGGCGTGGGGCGGAAATCCTCCCTATTTATAAGAAGGGGGACCGTTCCAGCCCCAAAAACTATAGGCCCATCAGCCTGATCGATTCCACCCAAAAGATCATGGCTAGATTGGTTCTGAATAGAATACAGACATGGATAACGGAGAATAACATACTATCCCCCTTCCAAGCAGGTTTTAGGGCTTTTGTAAGCACGATAGATCAAGTTTTTATTTTGTATTAATCTATTGGCGTGTTGTATTGTTAGCGGGTGGAACTATTTATGCCACTTTCGTAGATCTTAAAGCAGCTTTCGATACGGTCCCGAGAAACAAGCTCTGGGTCGTATTGAGAGACCTGGGAATTCCCCTGAACTTTTGCAGCTGGTGGTAAAATTGCATGAATCAAACTTTGCGCAGGTTCGATGGGGAGCCCAAGGGAATACTACCCCCAAATTTCCAATTTTAAAAGGGGTACGCCAAGGATGTGTGCTGGCTCCAACCCTGTTTTCACTTTTTATAAATGGTGTGGTTAGATATTTTTCTGATTACCCAACTGATGCTCCCTCTGTTGCAGGTATCAAAGTGCCAATTCTCATGTTCGCGGATGATACTTTAATTTTATCCAAAACCCAAGCTGGGCTGCAGAAAGCCCTGATATGTTTTGAAAAATTCTGCAAGGAACATGAGTTATTGGTAAATGTGGATAAGACTAAATTTATGGTGTTACATAACCACAAAGTTATCAAGTCAAGGGTTGTTATGAACAACGAGTCTTTAGAGCAAACAGATTTATTTACCTATCTTGGAGTAAATATCAATCGTAAGCTAGATTGGAAGCCCCAAATTGAAATAATGGCGCTCAAACATTCTCAGATAGCAGGGGTGATTTTGAAAGAACACAGGCTTTCTCAGACAAAGCCTATCGGCCCTGCACTCAAGATTTACCATGTAAAGGTTATGGCGTCCATCTTATATGGGGCAGAACTCTGGGGGTTCGAAAATCTGTCCACCCTAGCACAGGCCCAAAAAGCTTCCTGAGAGGTTTGGTTGGTCTCCCTCAGAGTACTCCTCTTACTCCTTTATATTTTGATCTGGGGTGCCATTCACTAACAGAGGTTGCTAGGTTTAAACCATTGGCCTATTGGAGAAGGCTCTGGTCTACTCCGGAACTAGCCCATTATGCCTCAGCTCTTATGGACATCAGGGAATTGACACTTCTCATAAGATCAGGTGGCTACAACAGGTCAAAAGATCCCTGGTGGACATGGGCATGAGGCAGCTTTGGGAGGAACCAGCACATAACACTTTTCCTTCTAAAAAGGTATTTAAAGATGCGTACTGGACTATGATTAGATCTGGTATTCTGAGTTCCTCCAGATCGTCATCGTTGACCAGTACCTTCTTGGATCACAAGCTGGAACCATTATATGAAGAATTCTGGGATTTTATAACCAAGCCCATTGACAGAAAACGTTATTTTCAGTTCCGGATAGGAACGTTGCCAACTAAAGTTTTCACCAAGACCTGGCACCCTTCCCAAGATAGCAAATGTCAATTTTGCCAGAGTATGGATGAAACAATCTCCCATATATTTTTTGCTTGTCCAGCATATTGTTCTCCTCGGAGAAAATGGCTCAAACCAATTTGTCAGAACCTTGGTACTAGGCTGAGCGATACTGCGCTAAGATTACTAAAGACTAGTACCCAAGAGGCAATTGTGATTGCTGTAGCGAAATTCTTGGGATGGGCCTGGAGAATAAGACAAAAGGCCGAAAACAAGCAGACTGCAACAGTGTCTATTAATGCTCTGTCTTCTGCTTAGTTTTCTAGTTCTGTTACACATATATTCATAATTTTTTTATATTTGTATAGGGGCCAGATGGTATAGATCATTTTATGAAATGTTTCCTTTTAAGTCTGTATCGTTTTTAAACTTTTGTAAGGGAACTATACTAATTAGTTTTTAGTAGATGTCTTTGTTGTCTTTTAAATTTGTATTTGTATAGTCTTGATGTGAAATGGATTTTATATATGTATTATGTGATGATGTAAATATTTTTGTCTTTTATGATCATTTTGGTCGAAATAAAGACTGACAAATGAATGAATGATTCCCACCTCTCTCATTCTCAAGGTATGGAGCTGACTAGATCCTAGAGGGACTCTTGGCATACTAGACTTAACACACTCTTAGTCTACCATACTAGAGAATACTCCACCTACTTCTATCTTTCCCTACACCTAGACTAGGTTAGGCACATTTGGGTAGAACTAGCTTAGAGACGCATCGAATGAGTACCCGCATTCTTAGCTCATGTTATTTATGTACGTGAATATATGCTAAAAGATAATGCTAGCGCAGTATTATTTATTTCTACTGCTTACGCTGTACATTATTTATCTTCCATACTGTCTTGTGATCATAACAGCACATATCTCTTACACGAGAAACAAGACTGTTCAATAAAACCCTTTTTATTGAAACGCCCGTCTTTCCTTTCTGTGTAAATCTGTAGAAACTAAGCATGCACGATTGAATGAGTGAAACTTATCTATTGTTTCCACGATTCTGAGACATGTTCCGCTTCTAAAGGGAAACAAAGTTGTCATGTTTTTCGGTTGCCAGAAACTACTCCTTCTTGTTCTCAAGGAGTTTCTAGTGGCCTCTGAGCTAGCTGGCACAGGTAATTAAGTTTAATATAATCGATAGGGACATACCGACCTTAGTCCTATGTCAAACCTATAGGCTATATTATTCCAATGCGCAGAGTCTATTAGGGAAATAGGAACTACACTACAGTGTAGGTGAGTAGTAAGTGAATGGAGTGGGAAAGCGGGATTATAATTGTTAGTTGGGATAGGAGTGTGATAAGAGAATGACTAGGAGTGTGTAGTAGAGTAGGAACAAGATTGTTCAAACGATGCTGCCAGGTTTCGAAGTGGGTTGGCGGATGTCGCAGGGTGGATGACCACCAACTGTCTTCAGCTCAACGCCAGCAAGACCGAGGTCCTGCTGGTAGGAAAAGATCCTGAGCTTTGGAACGGGCATTGGTGGCCCACCACCCTGGGTCCGGCCCCCACTCCCAAACAGGTAGTGAAAAATCTTGGCGTCTGGGTGGACTCGGCGCTTAGTTTCCGAGATCAAACTAAGAGGGTAGCTGCGACCTGTTTTGGTATTCTGCGCAGCCTCAGGCCCATTTTGGGCTTTTTGACTCCTCTATCCGCCAGACGATAGTACAGGCTTCTGTGCTGTCAAGATTGGACTATGCCAGTGTGCTCTATCTGAGCACCAATAAGGCCGAGATCGCTAGATTGCAGAGGGTTCAAAATGTCGCCGCTAGAACCCTTCTTGCCATGCCCAGATGCTGTTCCACCTCCAGCATTATCCGGCGGCTACACTGGCTGCCAGTAGAGAGGCGGGTGGAGTTCAAGTCTCTCTGCTTCGCGTTTAAGATTCTGAAATACCCGACCCTTGGGGTATTATCTGATCTACTCTCTGCCTATATTCCTATGCGTCAGTTACGTTCTGCAGACCAACAGCTTGCTTGCATCCCATGTGTGAGGAGAGCCCGCGCAGGTGGGCGATCTTTCCGCGTGATGGCGGCCAAGTTGTGGAATGGCCTTCCAAGCCAGATACGGAGCATGGACAACTACTTTGCTTTTCGAAAGGCTCTAAAAACCCACTTATTTCCTTACTAGGTTACCTGCTCCACTGACTGTTATTTCTATGTTTTTTCTGGTTTCTTTTCTGCTCTGCTAGATGGGATTCTCGCAGTCAGTTGCTACTATTGCTCTTAGCGCCGGGACGCCCCTTTGCTGGGGCAGCTGAGCGCTTTACAAAACTGCTTAACTTAACATAACATAACATAACAAGAACGTAGGAATATGGGTAGATTTGTAGGATAGGGTGTGTGAATATGGATACATGTCTATTTAAATATGTCAGAAATGCAATCAGGATGAAATTGTTGTGGCGTGTTGGTGAGTCTGCGTAGTGGGTATCTAGTAGAAAATAATCATAGAATTTACCCTAGGAGTCTTATCTTGCCTTATTCTTAGGAGAGCTATTGTGAGTGGCAAGTGTACCTGGAAGGCTTGGGCCCTATAGCCAATAGAAACCCAAGCCCTAAACCCCAGAACCAATCGAAACCATAACTTTAGAAACTAAAAAAGACTCTAGCCATAAGACATGGAACTCTGCCAGAATACCTACTGCTTTCTGGAATTTGACACTGCTGCGAAGTGGAAGCAAGCACCCTTTATAATATAAGAAGTGCAGGTGCACGGAGTCTGCAAGTGCCTGCTCAGGTAAAGCAGGTGATGGGCGAATGTGTGGGCTGGAATGGACATCTGTTCCTTAGCTGGCTGCAGAGTCTCAGCCTACTTGTGTATACAACCGTAGACCATGGACTGAGTAAAACACTGTCCATATGAATTTCTCAGAAATCTAAATAAAGTGTAAGTGCTACTCATTCTAGGAGCGCCATTTTACTTATAACCATACCACTGCACCGTCGTGAACTAACTATCAGATAGGTGGCAGCCCAGGAGGCACTATGACTACTTTCATGAACGAGAGGCTGAACAGAGATAAGGAGGCAGATGACCTCTTCAATAATATTTCTAGTAACAATGCTATGACCTCGCTTGCACAGGGAGGACAAAAATTGAGACAAGAAGGTTTGAGAGAGAAATTTATTAAGTTAGAAAGACTCAGAAAGAGCAAGATGTCTAAATGGTGGGACGCAGAAACCTTGAAACAGTACATTAAAGTAAAAAGAATCCCCAGGGGTCTTAGGTCTCAGATAATACCTACGTACGATGACCTTGAAACAGATCTGTTACTAGCATGGGAAAGAGAATTGACAGACAATTCCAATAGATCGTGCTTTGTTTTTAATCGTGACACGTATTGAGCAGTGCACACACACTGGGTGCACGCAGTTAGATACTGACAATCAGGACCTTTTTTATGGGTTCTCTCCATCACCACTGGATATACGGGGTGAGATTATTATGGCCTACGTCTAACAACCCATTATTTCTCATGCTTTGAAAGGAGCACGGTCCATTGGGCAAGGATCCCTGTGCTTGCCGCAAAAATTCGTATAGAATACCGCTATGCACACGGGTGAGGTTTGATGGGTGTATTTAATACACCTGTTATGTGTAATTTTACAAAAGGGCTTGTATTTGTTTTGTATATACAGCCTTGAGAAAGTCGCGGGACAAAATTCCTTTGTGCGACGAAACACGTGTTGGCTGATGCAAGAACAAGAGAATAAAGAAAAGATACCAAGCTCGAAAATTTCTTTGTATCATTTGTGCTTGACTAAAAACTGGATAATTGCATATTACTTAAAAGACGTGTATTGAGGATTGTGTTTAAAACACTGTCTACACCATCACTCTCCGTGTGGCGATGCTTATGATTTTGGAGAAAATTACCAGCATTTTAGAGGTGTTTTAGTGAGAAGATTACTGCAAGTTCAGGACAGATGTGTGAATGTGCTCAGTGTATACACACAATAACCCTACTACTCAATAGGGGAGGGAACAAGAGGCTACGGGGCAGTCAGGGTAAGCTGGCCTCCAAGTAACATAGTAGTGTTTGACAAAGGTCAACCTACCAAAGTGGATTTATCTTAGTCTGTTAGAGACTAGATAGGAGCCCTCTTTTTCACGTCCTGATGAATGCCATGGACCCTCCTGGCCACGATGGCAGAAACATGTTGACGACACTGATGGGGATGGGATATTAAACCCCCGTGTCCCCACTCTTAGGGGCATATTAGCAAGGGCACTATCGCCGCTTTAGCGGCACTTTTTGCCGCTAAAGCGGCGATATTTTTATCGCCCTATCAGCAAACTGTCTCTAACAGCAGTTAGCGACAGTTTTCGGGCATTAGCGCCCGTTTTTACCGCTTTGCATGTCAGCGATATTTATCGCTAATGACATGCAAAGTGGGCGTTCCTCACTATAAATACACGTAGACAGTCGCAAACACAACTTCACACTATTAGCAAGGCCCGCGAAGCGATAAAAAAATGTGCGCTAACCCCGATTAGCGATGGATTTTAACACCTGCTAGAAACCTGACTTAGCCATTATAGTCTATGGGAGGTGGATTCTACGGTTAAGTCCCCACCTGCCTATTAGCGAGTGTTAGAACTGGGGGTCTCTAGTTGGCAATGGTATACACCTTTGTCCAAATAGGGACCCTTGCTTCTAAGTCAGGGAAAGGGGATTACACACCTGGATAACCCCTGCTCACCCCCTTGGTAGCTTGGCACGAGCAGGCAGCTAAGAGGCAGTGTGTTAAGCATTTGTGAACACATACAGTAATACAGTGAAAACACTACAGATGGACACCACACAGGTTTTATAAAAATAAGTATTCTTTATATAGGTTTGTCACAAGACCACAAACGACAAAAATCCACAATACTGTAATCAATAATACTTCAAGATGGTAGAAATGGTTTAAAAATAGGTTCTTCACTTAAAAACAGTCTTTAGCAACAAATAACCCCAACTGGAGTTATCACGACGTTGAGGTCAAAAAAATCCCAAAGTACGGCGCCGACCGCGAGGTGCGCAGCGTCGGACCTGGAGTCAAAACAGACCCACAAAGAACAGTACCTTGGAAAAGCGGAAACAAAGACAGCTCATGGCGTCGGGGAGATGCGGCGTCGTTGGCACGTTGCGGCGTCAGTTCCTTGCTTCGGAGGAGATGATGCGTCGGGACCTGGATGCTTGCGCAGGCAGGGGAGGCGTCGGTTCCGGACCAGAGAGGAGGTGACGTCACGATGGCGCCGAGGCCGCAGTTCCGTACGATCTCACGATGTCGATAGATTCTTGACCACCCACGTCGATGATCGGCTCCGCGATGATGTCGGCTTCGGAGTCGATGCGGCACAGCAGCAGGCGTCGGGCCGGCGCCGTAAGTTGGAGCAGCGCTCACGGCTATGGCAGGCTTACGATGTCGCTTGCTGGCGTCGATGGGGCACGGCGGTCAGCGTCGAGTCTTCGTTGCAAGTCGGAGCAGTGCTCACGGCTTCGATGCAGGAGACGGCGTCGCTCGCCGGCGTCGGTGTTGCAATTTCCTTCTGTAGCACCAGAACAGCAATTTCCAGATGCAGGCAAACAGAATTCTGGTATCCCTTAGACTTCGGTCAGGAGGCAAGTTCAAATCAAGCCCTTGGAGTAATATTCTGCAAGATGATGAAAGTTCTTTAAAAGTTCCTTCTCCTTTCCTTGGCAAATGAAGAAACCACTGCAGGCCAACCCAGCAAACAGCACACTTGGCAGAGGGGCAGTCCAACTCCTGCAGCTTCCTTGGTTCTTCTCCTTGACAAAAGGGGTCGTCTTGTTGTTCCAGAAGTGATCTAATTTCCTAGGGGTCTGGGTCCCCTTTTTATACACCTTTTCTCTTTGTTCTCTGAAGGCAGAGAGGCCTGTGCCTAGTCCAAAACCAGTTCTGGTCAGTCCTGGAGCACTTTGTTTACAGGACCCCTTCTTTCCTTTCAGAATGTGGGGCAGGGTGCTCAGTCGCCCAGCAGGAGGCGGAGCCAGCATTGTGGAAGGCAGGCACAGCTCTATTCAGACCCAGGTGCTTACTCCTCCCACCAATTGGATGCAGATCTCTCTATTCAGCCCTGTGCTGACTCACCCTGTCTCCTGGAGCCACCCCCAGCCCCTGTCACTCACGAAGCCAGACACACAATACACAACCTAGCAGAGGCAGGTTTGGAAGGTTAGGCAAAAAAATACACACTTTCTAAAAGTGGTTTTTTCAAACACAGAATGTTAAAATCAACTTCACTAAAAGATGTATTTTATCATTCTGAGTTCAGGCATACTAAATTCGTTTTTCTACCATGTTCCCTGGGTCAGTTAGGATTATAAAATGTAATAATCCAACTGCCCATTCTAGCCTATGGAGAACAGGTAGCCTTGCAATAGTGAAAAACGAAAATGGCTGTAATTCACTATTAGGACATGCCACACACACCAGGGCATGTCCTACCTTATACTTACAATGCACCCTGCCCTTGGGCCTACCTTAGGGGTGTCTGATATGAAGATAAGGGAAGGTTTAGGGACTGGCAAGTGGGTGCACTTGCCAAGTCGACATGGCAGTCACAGACTGCACACAGGCTCTGCAATGGCAGGCCTGTGACACACTTTACAAGCTGCTTCTGTGGGTGGCACAACCAGTGCTGCAAGCCCACCAGCAGCATTTGATATACAGGCCCTGGGCACACATGGTGCACTATACTAGGGACTGACAAGTAAATCAAATAACCCAATCATGGAGTCACTAATCAATACATCACTTTAACATAGGGAGCACTTGCACTGTGGCACTGAATAGCAGTGGCACAGTGCCCAAAGCATAAAACCAGCAAAAACATATCAAAACAGAGGAGGCAATCAATAAAAAATGGAAGGGAGACTCACGCCAATGATACCAGGTCTAACACGTGTCCCCTCCAGCTGAAATGTGGGGAGAACTACCCTTCCCCTAGGGAGTCCTCTTCACTAAGGCGGAAAAATCTGGACAGACCATCAGCATTGGCGTGTTCTGTACCAGGGCGGTGTTCCACAGTGAAGTCCATACCCTGTAGGGAAATGGACCACCTCAACAACTTTGGGTTCTCACCCCTCATCTGCATCAGCCATCTGAGGGGCCTGTGGTCGGTCTGAACCAGGAAGTGAGTCCCAAACAAGTATGGTCTCAACTTCTTCAGTGCCCAGACCACAGCAAATGCCTCACGCTCAATTGCACTCCACCTCTGTTCCCGTGGAAGTAACCTCCTACTGATGAAGACTACAGGTTGGTCTAGGCCTTCCCCATTAATCTGTGATAGAACAGCCCCCACACCATGCTCTGAAGCGTCTGTTTGAACAATGAATTCTTTTGAGAAGCTGGGTGCCTGAAGCACGGGTGCTGTGCACATGGCAGTCTTCAGGGCGTCAAAAGCCTTCTGACAGGTGTCAGTCCAGTTCACTTTCTTGGGCTGCTTCCTGGAAGTCAGCTCAGTCAAGGGTCCAACAATGTTGCCATACCCCTTGACAAACCTCCTGTAGTACCCCGTGAGTCCTAAAAAGGCTCTCACCTGTGTCTGAGTCTTTGGGGGTTCCCATGCCAGGATGGTATCAATCTTGGGCTGTAGGGGCGCCACCTGGCCGCTTCCTACCTGGTGCCCCAAGTACACCACAGAACCCTGCCCAATCTGGCACTTACTCGCCTTGATTGTGAGGCCCGCCTTCCGCAGCGCCATCAACACTTCCCAAAGGTGTTCCCAAGTGAAACTAAACACCGCAATGTCATCCAGGTAGGCGGCACTGAAATCTTCCAGTCCGTTCAACACCTGGTTGACCAACCTCTGAAAGGTGGCAGGGGCATTCTTCATCCCAAAGGGCATAACCCGGAATTGGTAGTGCCCATCTGGTGTGGAGAATGCTGACCTCTCCTTGGCCCCATCAGTTAAGGCAATCTGCCAGTACCCAGACGTCAAATCAAACGTGCTGAGGTACCGGGCAGCTCCCAACCGATCAATGAGCTCATCAGTTCTGGGGATGGGGTGCGCGTCAGTCCTGGTGACTGAATTGAGTCCTCGGTAGTCCACACAGAACCGGAGTTCGGGTGTGGCACCATGCGCGGCAGCCTTTGGAACCAAAACCACTGGGCTGGCCCAAGGAAGGTTAGAGGACTCAATCACCCCTAAGGCAAACATCTTGGAGACCTCCTCCTTAATGTAAGCTCTGACCCTGTCAGTCACTCTGTAAGCCTTGTGCTTCACAGGAGGACTGTCCCCAGTGTCCACATCATGGATGCACCACTCAGTGACACTAGGAACCAGGGAGAACAAATCAGGGAATTGCCCCAGCAGTTGGCGACAATCTTGCTGCTGTTCAGGGGTCAGTGTGGCAGAGAGGCCAACACCATCCACTGACCCATCTTGCTCCGCTGCAGACAGGAGGTCAGGAAGAGGCTCAGTCTCCTCCTCCATTCCATCATCTGTCGCTAGGAGCATGCCCACTTCGGACCTTTCTAAGTGGGGCTTCAGGCGGTTAACAAGCAGGACCCGCAAAGGGTTCCTGGGAGACCGCAAGTTCACCAGATAGGTGACATCACTCTTGCGCTCCACCACCTCTAATGGACCGGTCCACCTGTCCTGGAGCGCACAGGGCTCCACAGGGGCCATGACCCAAACTTTCTGTCCAGGCTGAAGCTCAATCAGAGTGGCATTCTGATCGTACCACCGCTTCATCTCTTCCTGGCTGGCTTCCAGGTTCGCCTGAGCGAGTTCTCTGAAACGCCGAGTCTGGTTCCTGAAGGCCAGCATGTAGCTATATACATCCTGGGGAGGTTTCCTGGGAGATTGCTCCCAGCCTTCCTTGACCAGACTCAAAGGTCCTCTTACCGGATGACCATACAGCAGCTCAAAGGGGCTGAACCCTAAGGACTTCTGAGGCACCTCACGGTAAGCAAACAACAGGCATGGCAAGAGGACGTCCCACTTACGCCTCATAGGTTCCTCAAGACCCATAATCATGCCCTTAAGGGTCCGGTTGAATCTCTCAACCAGCCCATTACCTTGGGGGTGGTAAGGAGTGGTGAACTTATAGGTCACACCACACTCCTTCCACAGGGACTTCATATAGTTAGATATGAAGTTGGTACCACGGTCTGACACCACCTCTCGGGGGAACCACATGTGGGAAAAAAAAACATCATTGCACGTCCCACCACGGGGGCCGTCACTGTCCTGAGAGGGATGGCTTCCGGGTACCAGGTAGCATGGTCCACCAAGACCAGGATAAACCTGTTGCCCATGGCTGTCTTGGGGTCCAGTGGCCCCACAATGTCAATGCCCACCCGTTCAAAGGGGGTACTGACTACAGGGAAAGGTTGGAGAGGAGCCTTGTGCTTCCTTCCACTTTTCCCACTTGCCTGGTAAGTTTGGCAGGTCCTACAATGAGTATCTGAACTCTTGCGCATCTGGGGCCAATGAAAATGGGAAACAAGCCTTTCAAAGGTCTTGTTCTGCCCCAGATGTCCAGCTAAAGGAACGTCATGAGCCAAACCCAGTAGGAAGGCTCTGAAGCGCTGGGGTACCACCAGCACACGGGCTGACCCAGGCTCAGCAACCTTAGGCTCGCTATACAGGAGGTCGTTCTCCCAGTAGATCCAATGTGATCCGGACTGATCACCTGCTGCCTGGTTTGTGGCCTGTTGCCTCAAACCCTCAAGAGAAGGGCACTTCCTTTGCTCCTCACAAAATTCCTCCCTGGAGGGACCTCCTTCTTGCTGCCAATGGGTCAGCTCAGGCAGGTCTCCCAGTTCAGCAACTTGTTCCCCTGTAGGTTCCAGGGAATCCCCTCAAGGTCTGCCTCCTCCTGGACCGTGGGAACTATGGGGGCTGGATTCCCGTGCCCCCTACCTCTTCTCTTTAAGGCAGGGGTCTGGGCCATATTCTCAGGCTCCAGAACCTCTTGATCACCCTTACTGGCTGCCATGGACCGAGTGGTTACACACGCCCACTCAGGCAGACCCAACATCTCTAAATGAGACCTTCTCTCCACCTTAGCCCAAGGGGAGTCCTCTAAATCATTACCCAACAGACAATCAACAGGCATGGCTGGCCTCACAGCAACTTGGAGAGTACCTGAGACCCCCACTCCAAAGGGAACTTGCGCCACCTCACACTAGCTCTGTGAGTTGTCTGCAGCAACAACAGGGAAGAATGCATGGGGGACAACCTGCTCTTTGGACACCAACCGACAACTGACAGCTGTCACACTTGCACCGGTGTCTCTTAGAGCTTCCACCCTATGGCCATTGATGGTCACCCACTGCCTGTACTTTTTAGTGTTATCAGGCAGCGGAGTTTTAGGGACCATCTCAAAGTCTCCTAATGAGACAAGGGACATCTCTGCGGGATCCCACCCACCTTGGGCACCCATCTCCTCCCCCAGGGCTACACTGGCAATCTGACGGGGTGGTGCACGGGGTGGTGCTTTGGGATCTCTCATGGGACATTGAGGATCATACCAACGGTGGCCCAATTGACCACACGTAAAACATTTACAGGGGCCCCTCTGAACAGGTTTACCTGTCGGGGCCTCTTGCTTCTTCTAAGGGGAGGCTGGGAACCCTTCCCTTGGTTCCCTTGGGAATTACTTTGGGGCCCTTTTTGGAACTCCCTCTGTTTACCCTTGTCCCCCCACTCTTCTGCTGGGGACCCTGCCCACCCTTGGCGGAGTCTCCCACATGACCCTTGTGGACCCGGGTGCTTACCCAGCGGTCCGCCTCCTCAGCAAGTTTCCTAGGGTTAGTTAACTTGCTATCAATAAGGTGCTGGCGTAGCTCTGGAAAACAGCAGACAAGTGCTCCCATGCAAACAAATCATAGAGAGCTTCAAAAGTATCTACTTTGCTACCCTTCATCCAACCATCCATAGCTCTGCAAAAGAAAGACTGATACTCCACCCAGGTAGTTGCCTCCAGTTTCTTACAATTTCTGAACCTCTGTCTATAGAGTTCTGGGGTCAAACCATACCTTGTCATAAGGGCTTCCTTCATATGGGCATAAGACATCCTATTCTCACTGGGCAGGTTTAACAAGGTATCCCTCCCATCACTCACAAAGCGGCCCCACAACCCTGCTCCCCAATCCTTCTCAGGAACCGGTGGGCCAACATTGATATCTCATAGGCTGCAAACCACTGCCCAATATCTTCCTGTCTGTGAAACTCTTTGATGACATCTTTGGGAATATAAACTTTACCTTCTGCAGGCACAGATGGTGTGCTGCCACCAGAGGGGTTGATTCCTAAGCCCTGCGCTTTCAGCTCCAACTCCCTCAACATTCTCTCATGTTCCAACCTCATTTTCTCTCTTTCCAAGGACAACCTGCTATTCTCTAGGTCCCTCTGACCCTCCATTTTGAGCCTTGCCATCTCCAGCTTGTGCACCCTATTTCTCTCCCTGTCTTCCAGCTCTCTGGGGGACAGGTCTTTGGAAGAGATGCTACTGCCAGGTGGGGACGGTACCCCTCCCCTGGCTGGAAACTCTGGCCTATCCAGTTGCCCACTTGCATCCCCAGCTGGCTCCACCACCAACGCAGGGTCATTTCTTGCTTCTACCCAGGCCCTCAGCGCCTTCTGGTAGTCATCCTTTTTAGAAATGCCTGGTGTAGCAACTTTCAATTTCTTGCAGAGATGCTTGAGCTGTTTCAAAGTATAGCTTTCTAACCTCTCCTCCTCAAAATCTAGATCCATAGATGCAACAGATGCTGGTGGACTCATGGCAATAAGAATTGGCAGTTCTCAGAAAAATAACAGTCCAAGGAAATAAAATTCTACCAAAAGTATGTGGTCGCGTTTGGTCTGCACTCACTAGTAGTGTACACCAATCACTGTATATGAGTCACAAATGCAAAGTTCAAATCCTCACCGCTGACCACCAATGTTAGAACTGGGGGTCTCTAGTTGGCAATGGTATACACCTTTGTCCAAATAGGGACCCTTGCTTCTAAGTCAGGGAAAGGGGATTACACACCTGGATAACCCCTGCTCACCCCCTTGGTAGCTTGGCACGAGCAGGCAGGCTTATCTAAGAGGCAGTGTGTTAAGCATTTGTGAACACATACAGTAATACAGTGAAAACACTACAGATGGACACCACACAGGTTTTATAAAAATAAGTATTCTTTATATAGGTTTATCACAAGACCACAAACGACAAAAATCCACAATACTGTAATCAATAATACTTCAAGATGGTAGAAATGGTTTAAAAATAGGTTCTTCACTTAAAAACAGTCTTTAGCAACAAATAACCCCAACTGGAGTTATCACGACGTCGAGCTCAAAGAAATCCCAAAGTACGGCGCCGACCGCGAGGTGCGCGGCGTCGGGCCTGGAGTCAAAACAGACCCACAAAGAACAGTACCTTGGAAAAGCGGAAACAAAGACAGCTCACGGCGTCGGGGAGATGCGGCGTCGTTGGCGCGTTGCGGCGTCGGTTCCTTGCTTCGGAGGAGATGATGCGTCAGGACCTGGATGCTTGCGCAGGCAGGGGAGGCGTCGGTTCCGGACCAGAGAGGAGGTGACGTCACGATGGCGCCGAGGCCGCGGTTCCATACGATGTCACGATGTCGATAGATTCTTGACCACCCACGTTGATGATCGGCTCCGCGATGATGTCGGCTTCGGAGTCGATGCGGCACAGCAGCAGGCGTCGGGCCGGCGCCGTAAGTTGGAGCAGCGCTCACGGCTATGGCAGGCTTACGATTTCGCTCGCTGGCGTCGATGGGGCACGGCGGTCGGCGTCGAGTCTTCGTTGCAAGTCGGAGCAGCGCTCACGGCTTCGATGCAGGAGACGGTGTCGCTCGTCGACGTCGGTGTTGCAATTTCCTTCTGTAGCACCAGAACAGCAATTTCCAGATGCAGGCAAACAGAAGGGGGTGAAGTCTGGTATCCCTGAGACTTCGGTCAGGAGGCAAGTTCAAATCAAGCCCTTGGAGTAATATTCTGCAAGATGATGAAAGTTCTTTAAAAGTTCCTTCTCCTTTCCTTGGCAAATGAAGAAACCGCTGCAGGTCAACCCAGCAAACAGCACACTTGGCAGAGGGGCAGTCCAACTCCTGCAGCTTCCTTGGTTCTTCTCCTTGGCAAAAGGGGTCGTCTTGTTGTTCCAGAAGTGATCTAATTTCCTAGGGGTCTGGGTCCCCTTTTTATACACCTTTTCTCTTTGTTCTCTGAAGGCAGAGAGGCCTGTGCCTAGTCCAAAGCCAGTTCTGGTCAGTCCTGGAGCACTTTGTTTACAGGACTCCTTCTTTCCTTTCAGAATGTGGGGCAGGGTGCTCAGTCGCCCAGCAGGAGGCGGAGCCAGCATTGTGGAAGGCAGGCACAGCTCTATTCATACCCAGGTGCTTACTCCTCCCACCACTTGGATGCAGATCTCTCTATTCAGCCCTGTGCTGACTCACCCTGTCTCCTGGAGCCACCCCCAGCCCCTGTCACTCACGAAGCCAGACACACAGTACACAACCTAGCAGAGGCAGGTTTGGAAGGTTAGGCAAAAAAATACACACTTTCTAAAAGTGGTATTTTCAAACACAGAATGTTAAAATCAACTTCACTAAAAGATGTATTTTATCATTCTGAGTTCAGGCATACTAAATTCGTTTTTCTACCATGTTCTCTGGGTCAGTTAGGATTATAAAATGTAATAATCCAACTGCCCATTCTAGCCTATGGAGAACAGGTAGCCTTGCAATAGTGAAAAACGAAAATGGCTGTAATTCACTATTAGGACATGCCACACACACCAGGGCATGTCCTACCTTATACTTACAATGCACCCTGCCCTTGGGCCTACCTTAGGGGTGTCTGATATGAAGATAAGGGAAGGTTTAGGGACTGGCAAGTGGGTGCACTTGCCAAGTCGACATGGCAGTCACAGACTGCACACAGGCTCTGCAATGGCAGGCCTGAGACACACTTTACACGCTGCTTCTGTGGGTGGCACAACCAGTGCTGCAAGCCCACCAGCAGCATTTGATATACAGGCCCTGGGCACACATGGTGCACTATACTAGGGACTGACAAGTAAATCAAATAACCCAATCATGGAGTCACTAATCAATACATCACTTTAACATAGGGAGCACTTGCACTGTGGCACTGAATAGCAGTGGCACAGTGCCCAAAGCATAAAACCAGCAAAAACATATCAAAACAGAGGAGGCAATCAATAAAAAATGGAAGGGAGACTCACGCCAATGATACCAGGTCTAACAGCGAGTATTTCCTTAGCGATGAGAATTTATCGCAAGGAATTCTCGCGCTAATGCTTGGAATTGCCGCTATCGCTGGATTTGTATCGCATTGGAGATAAAACGTTGCTAATAACGCGTTATCTCTGCAAATGAATCCAGCGATAAAAAAAACACGCTAAGTGTGGTTTGCGTTAATTAACGCACGCTGTTGGTAACAGGCCCCTTAGTTTTAATATTGAGCAAATTCTGCGTATTTTTAAATCACTCACTCACTTTCCCAGCACGGGTCCCCACTTAGTTGTAGAAGTGCCTCCCTGTCTTCAGGTGAAGGCTCGCTCTTTATCAAACGTGGTTTTTAAAGAGAGAGGACTGCCGAAGATGAAGCATGACATCTGGTGGTGTGTGAGGACAGTCCTTACAATTTTTTGAGATGCCCAACACCACATAGTTAAAAGGCATAGTGTGCCCTTGTCTGCCTTTAGAATCAGACACTCAGAGTAGCTTCTTGTTGTGTGTACAATGTGCTCAGTGTGACACAAGGACACTGCAAGTGCATGGTAAATCTGGCACTTAGTAACAAGCATTGGTTGACCTAGGGCACTCTGCCCTCATCCTAGCTCTGGTCGATCTACCGGTACGGTTCCTAATCCTGACTTTCACATACTAGTCTACAAAAGGAGGAGGGGACCCTTCTGCCGAATCTGAGTGCTGTAGCAACCCATGGTCAAACGTTGGATTCCCTTCTGCTCACAATTTGTATCTGCCTTAACCTTTTTAGTCACATTAGGACTATCTTATTGAGCATCAGTATACAGATCATCCAAACATAGGCCATCAATGTCACTGAACTGTCTTTCATGTTGACCACCAACCACATTCACACCTTAATCTTAACAAAAGGAACTTAAGTCCGTTTTCCCCTGCGGAATTGAACCACCACCAAAACCCTCCTGTTCCTGCACATTATCTACCACCACCAGGTGTTTGCTTTTCATTAATTTTTTGCCCTTTCAGGGTGCAGCCAAGGAGATTGTTAGTGTGGTTTCACTTAGTTCCCTATATCTGTGGCCATATTTTTAAAACAAGGTGAAAACTTTTTAATTGAGTATGACATAGATGTGTCAAGAAATTCTTAAAGCTTTTTCTTAAAAATGTTCTCTTTTTGCAACACTGGCATCAGACATGTGGTCTCTAATATTCTCATTATTCATGACTGTTGCACAAAATTAGGGATTTGAACCCCCACCATGTCGATTCAAAACAAATATGCCTATATAAATATCTATAAGTATTTTTGACTGTGCAGGAAAAAAAACCCTCTCACCAAAATGAGCTACTAACACTGACTAACCAAGCTTCATATATCAAATACATATAATTTTAAGCAGAAAACATTTGTCATGTTTAAAAAATCAAATAAACATTTAAAAAATAAACATATTTGCATCAATGAATCAGAATAAGTCAATTCTAAGTGAGACCAAGTCTCGAACTCTTCAAACATAAAGTAAAAACCTAGTGCCGGGCCACTGGGCCACACACCTCCCTAAGCTATTCCTGCTCCAGTAGCAAAGAAAACCTTGCACAAACAACTTGGCAATAAGCAGAGAATGAATGAAATTGACTCCTCTGATGAGACCACGCGCCTGTTCCAGTCTGTTACAAAATGACTACAAATTAACAAGCTGCCTGCCACTGCTCCAATTAGGCTTGCAGGACCATAGACACTCTCCCCTTACAAAGCGCCAAGTTTTAAAGTCAACTATCACCACACCACATACACCACATGCAAAACTTAAGTTCCAGCAGTAATTAAAGAGGGAGTTACTTATGGACTGCCCTATTAGTAGGGTTATAATGACTTATCTGTTGTTACTCCCTGCCTATGTGAGCAAGATTATGGGAATTGTAGTCGCTTTTAAGTGCTGTAAACCAAACTGTGAGAAAAGAGACTATTATGTAAGCCTCCAGTCTTGTAATCAAATTATGCTGCCACCATTGTCCAGCGAAGTCATTGGTCGTTTTAGGTGTTTTCATCTTGGAGTTGTAGCAGCTTGTTTTCCAGTGGCCAAGAAGTGGATGCTTATCCTTGCCAGGAGTTAACCTCTCAATCTGGGCTTTGGGAGAGGGTTTATGCCCTGACTTTCATGACTTCCTTTATGTATACTGCCATTGCATTTGTTGTCCTTGAGCTGATGGCACTCAGAAAAAAAGAATCAGATTCCTCATGAGTTGCCTAGAAGTTCTTCTTCACTCGTCTTCAAGACGGGTTTGAATTTACGATTTCTGACCTCTCATAGGGAGCAGTGGTGGGTGAGGTGGTAGGTTGTCTGTTAACTTTGTTTTGCATACAGAGACATTTTTTTAGGCATAGGCAGAAGTGGGCTATTGCCCAGGGATCCACCTTCCAGGAAGCCCCTTGGTAAAGTGATCAGATTAGTTAGAGGTCCAACTGTAACAGATATGATAAAAAAGACTATTTTTTAAAATTGACAACTGGACAGGCCCACTGTACAGAAGATTAGTGTGCATGCCCACCCTGCCCAACCTTAAACCTCACGCTCTTATAGAGTTAGGGAAATTACATAAAAAATTAATCTGCATTATGTTTCTCTCCATACTTCATGTCAGCTCTTCTGCCTCACCTCCCTCTCTTTGCCTCTTTATATGTCTCCTTCTCTCTTCCTATCTCTGTATCTCTGCATCTCTGTGTACCTACCCCCGCTCAACTCGCTGTAACTCTTTTAGATTGACCTCACCTTTCTTTTAATTTACCTCTCTCTACTCAACCTCTCTCTCACAACCTCACCTCTCTGTTCATACCACTCTATGCTTTCCGCTACGTCGCTGCCTCTCTACCCACTCTCTCTACGTCAACTCTTTCACCCTCACCTACCTCTCTGCACCCCAGTGCTCTATTTGCATCTCACCTTTCTTAAACTCATCTCTCTTTACCTCACCTCTCCATTTCTCCTTCTCCCAATACCTAGCTTTTCTATGTCTCTGTCAGCTCTGCCTCTTCCTCACCACTCTCTACCAAGTTTGTCTCACTAACTTATGTCTCTCTCAACCTCCTCTCTCTCACTTTACCTTTCTCTTGCTTTCTCTCTCTCACTACCCAACTTCTCAGTTTACTTCACCAATCATTCAGTACCTCACCACTACCTCTCTCTCTCTCTTACTACCTCTGTTCCCTCTACTTCACTTCTCACACTATCGTACTTATTTCTCACTCCCTTTCATTCTCCATCTCTACCTCTTTTTGTATGCCATTACCCCTCTCTCTCTCATTTCTCTCTGTAGCACCTTCTCTGTTTCAACTTACAATCACTCTACTTCTTTCGTTTTGTACATGTGTATACCTCACCTCTTCCTCTCAACTTCTGTCTTTACTTCTGTAGCAACCATCTCTTTCCTAACTGACTCTACTTCACTTCTTTCGCTCTATGACTTGTCTTTTTCTACCCTTCCATCCTCTCTCTAGCTTTTCTACTCTCTTTACCTGGCTCATTTATAGCTCTTCTCATTTTGCCCCTCTCTGTACTTCGCCAGTCTCGTTCATTACATAGTATCTCTCTATACTTTTCTCACTGTGTCATCTCTCCAATTATCTCTGCATCTCTCTGTCTCTACCTCTCTCTAACTCCCATGTGTCAGTCTTACCTATCTCTTGCTCTCGCTCACCTGTCTGTGTACCCCACTCCACATTCCCTCTCTACATTCCCTTTTCCCTCTTCCTATCTCACTGTCTTTCTCCCACACTCTAAACCCTTACCTTTCTCCCTGCCTCTCTTTTTCTACCTGCTTCTTCTTTCTACCTCACTGTTACCGAGACTCTGACCTCCCCTGTCAGAGACAAATCTTAGCTGACACTTGGCCAGGGCTGTTCTTTTGTCCACCCAGCCAGGCAGGCTCCAATCATAGTTTTTGACATTACAGTGTCACATACTGTTTGATACGTCTGATGGGTTTACCTATAACATTTGGGGTGCACTTTAAAGGGCAAAGAGGGGATGCCAAAACAATTCTTGGCATCCCATGTGTGGTTGCTGCTAACTCAGATGTGTTCTACCAGACTTCTGTCTCTGAGATTGTTGTGGGTACAGAGACCGAATCAAACTGGATTTTGATGGTAGATATAGGAGGACATAGTTCACTCCCCACACACACCCCAAGCCCTCAGAGCTCAATTTTAGTGTGGCTGAAGATTTCAGACGTCATGAAAATGCCCAAAGTGGGTAGAGTTAGCCCAGAAACCTTTTTCCTTTTAGTTAGGGCATCCCCAGGGGCCATCGCCACCAACTAGATCCTGCCAGGCATAAGTGTGACATCTCCAGACATTCACCTCAGAAGACTTGTGGCAGATCAGAAGAGAACTGAGCTTGCTGAGACCTTAGAAGAGCCTAGAAGACTCGACCTGCTCTCCCTCTTGTACCCAGGACAAACATTGGACTCCAAAGGTCATAACTCTGGCCTCCTGTTAAAGCTACAGTGACACACCAAGCTACAAGAGGCCTTTTCCCACAACTGTGTAGCTAAGTTGTGGCAACTAGCCCTGGACTGCCTGCCCCCTGTGAGTCTCTAAGTGCCTCCCCTGAGGTCCTGGGGGGACTTCAGAAGTGTACTCTTGTGATGGATTGGGACTTAGGGGACTGAAGTCAGAAGCTAAACTCTTTGACCAGGACGAACCTGGTTAGTTTATCAGACCCACGTTCCACCACAGTGAGCCTCAGATTGTGCATAGGTCCTGTTCTACCGTGCCTATTGGCTATTATTGGTACTTTGCTCTTCTTGGTGCAATTCTACTTAAAGCTTTAAAAATTCACATCTTTGCTTCCCCTTATATTTTTTTGTCATTTTGGTGTCATTTTGATTATTAAATGTTGCTTTGTTTTTCTAACTCTTTTGGGATTTATTTTTCATTTCAGCTTTATTACTGTTTTAGTGCTGCATAAATGCTTTACACATTGCCTCTAAGTTAGGCATCCTTGCTGTGTGCCACAGCTACTAGGGGTTGAGCTCAGGGTTATTTAGTGACAGTAGTGCACCCTGACAAAGTTTGTGATTATTACTTGAGGTGGGCACTTACCCCCTTCAATTATTACCCAATTTCTTACATTTGGTATCTAAAGAGCTTGAAGTAATAGAAAATGGTTGACATATTAGTAAGTTCAAAGTTGTTCTGAACAGGGGTCCCAAGAATTTGTCTTGACCAGGGTCCCAAAATTCTCAAAGATGGCACTGGTTGAATAGACAGCCCTCATTGGTTGTTTGGCCCAGCCACGGCTGCTAAGGAATGGGGCTAAGTAGTGGGACATAAAATATATGCGCTCTTAAACCAGCTACGTAAGCAACCATCATAGCTTCGTCCTTAATGTCACTTAGCCTACTAGTTTCCCGTCAATCAATCAATCAATCATAGCATTTTTAGAGCGCACTACATACCCGTGAGAGTCTCAAGGTGCTGTGGGGGGTGAGGGGGGTGCTGCTACTGCTCGAAGAGCCAGGTCTTGAGGAGTCTTCTGAAGGTCAGCAGGTCTTGGGTCTGCCGTAGGTGGATGGGGAGGGTGTTCCAGGTTTTGGCGGCGAGGTGGGAGAAGGATCTGCCGCCGGAGGTCGCTCTTCGGATGCGGGGGATTGTGGCGAGGGCGAGGTCGGCGGAGCGAAGCTGGCGGGCGGGGGTGTAGAGGCTGAGTCGTCTGTTGAGGTACGCAGGTCCGGTGTTGTGGAGTGCCTTGTGTGCGTGGGTGAGGAGCTTGAAGGTTATCCTCTTGTTGACAGGGAGCCAGTGCAGGTCTCTCAGGTGAGGGGTGATGTGGCTGCAGCGAGGGATGTCGAGGATCAGGCGTGCAGAGGCGTTCTGGATGCGTTGCAGCCGCTTCAGGAGTTTGGCAGAGGCTCCAGCGTAGAGGGCGTTTCCGTAGTCCAGCCTGCTGCTGACGAGGGCCTGGGTGACCGTTCTTCTCGTCTCGGTGGGGATCCACTTGTAGATCTTGCGGAGCATGCAGAGGGTGTTGAAGCAGGAGGAAGAGACGGGCGTTGACCTGCTTAGTCATGGAGAGGGTGGAGTCGAGGATGACTCCTAGGTTGCGTGCGTGGTCGGTGGGTGTTGGAGCTGTTCCCAGTGCAGTCGGCCACCAGGAGTCGTCCCAGGCCGAGGGGTGGATCCGAGGATGAGGACCTCCGTCTTGTCAGAGTTCAGCTTCAGTCGGCTGTTCCTCATCCATTCGGCGACGGCCTTCATTCCTTCGTGGAGGTTTGTTTTGGCGGTGTCGGGGTCTTTGGTGAGGGAGAGAATCAGCTGGGTGTCATCGGCGTAAGAGATGATGTTGAGGTCGTGCAGTCGGGCGACGTGGGCGAGTGGTGCCATGTAGATGTTGAACAGCGTTGGGCTGAGGGATGAGCCCTGGGGTACGCCGCAGATGATCTCGGTGGCCTCGGAGCGGAAGGGGGGGAGGCAGACGCTCTGTGTTCTGCCGGAGAGGAAGGAGGTGGTCCAGTCCAGGGCCTTCTCTTGGATTCCGGCGTTGTGGAGGCGTGAGCGTAGTGTGTGGTGGCATACTGTGTCGAAGGCGGCTGACAGGTCCAGGAGGATGAGGGCTGCAGTCTCTCCGTTGTCTAGCAGGGTCCTGATGTCATCGGTGGCGGCGATGAGGGCAGTTTCGGTGCTGTGGTTGCTGCGAAACCCGGACTGGGACGGGTCCAGGATGCTGTTCTCCTCGAGGTAGCGGGTCAGTTGTTTGTTGACGGTCTTCTCGATGACCTTCGCCGGGAACGGGAGCAGGGAGATGGGCCGGAAGTTCTTGAGTTCCTTGGGGTCCGCCTTGGGTTTCTTGAGTAAGGCGTTGATCTCGGCGTGCTTCCAGCTATCCGGGAAGGTTGCTGTCTCGAAGGAGATGTTGATGGCTTTCCGGAGATGGGGTGCGATGGCGGTGCTGGCTTTGTTGAAGATGTGGTGTGGGCATGGGTCTGACGGAGATGCGGAGTGGATGGTGTTCATGATCTTGATGGTGTCATCGTCGTTTATGTTGGTCTAGGAGAGCAGGCGGTTGGTGCGGATGTTGGTCGTGGGGGCGGAGATCTCAGTGGTTGTCGGGGCGATCGTGGTGTTGAAGCTGTCGTGGATGTCAGCGATCTTGCGATGGAAGAAGGTGGCCAGCGAGTTGCACTGGTCTTGCGAAGGTGGGATGTCGTTGGTGTTGGAGCTGGGGTTGAAGAGTTCCTTCACGATGTTGAAGAGCTCTTTGCTGTTGTGTGCGTTGTTGTCTGGGCGGTATTGGAAGGAGGCCCTTTTGGTGGATCTGATGAGGTGATGGTGTCTGCGGGTGGCGTTCTTGTGGGCTGCGTAGCTGTCCGGTGTTTGTTCACGGTGCCAGTTCTTCTCTAGCTTTCGGCAGGTTTGCTTGGAGGCCCGGAGGTCTTCAGTGAACCAGCTGGCTTTCTTGCTGGTGTGGCTGTTGGGGGGATTCTTGAGCGGGGCGAGGGTGTTGGCGCAGTCATCGATCCACTGTCTGAGGTTGCGGGTGGCGGTGTCTGGGTCGGTGTGGTCGGCTGGTGGGCACCGGGCTAGGGTGGTGGTTAGCTGGTCTTCGATTACTTTGCTCCAGCAGCGGCGAGGCATCTGTTGGGTGCGGTGGTGTGTGGTGGCTTTCTGGAAGGTGAAGTGGATGCAACGATGGTCGGTCCAGTGGAGTTCGGTGGTGTGACTGAAGGTGACGTGGGAGCTTGCGGAGAAGATGGGGTCAAGCGTGTGGCCGGCGGAGTGGGTGGGAGTTGTGACGAGTTGTCTGAGTCCGAGGTTGGCGAGGTTGTCGATCAGGGTGGTAGAGTTGGTGTCGTTGTTGTTCTCGAGGTGGAAGTTCAGGTCCCCAAGGAGGATGTAGTCCATGGAGGCGAGGGCGTGAGGGCTGACGAAGTCGGTGATGGAGTCGCTGAACTGTGGTCGGGGTCCGGGGGGTCTGTAGACGAGGGTTCCTCTGAGGGTGGTGTTGGGGTCGGTGTGGATCTGAAAGTGCAGGTGTTCGGCGGTGCTGAGGGTGTCGTCGTTGTTGGTCGAGACTCTGAGAGTGTTCCTGTGGACGATGGCGATTCCTCCTCCTACTCCGTTGGTGCGGTCCCTGTGGGGAGATCTTGTAGCCTTCCGGGATGGCAATGGCGATGTCGGGTGCCGAGGAGGGGTTCAGCCAGGTCTCCGTCAGGGAATGCGACGTCAGGGAGGTTGAGTCGAGTAGGTCCCAGAGTTCAACGGCGTGTTTGCGGGCGGCGCGGGTGTTGAGAAGAATGCAACTGAGGTGGTTGGGTTTGTTCCTGGTCGGCGGGTTGGCGGGCTGGGTGCTGGTGAAGCTGCAGTTCCGGCAGGAGAAGGGTCCTTGGGTGCGCCTCGGGGCGGACAGGAAGCAGGTGCGCGATCGCCGTCCGGTGTGGAGTGCGTGGAGGGTTCTGGAGTCATAGCGGAGTCAGGCGTCGTGGCGAGCACGGGGACCAGGGGTTCTGGCGCTGGGCGCGGTCCAGGCGCGGACGGGCACAGACGGGCTTGCCTTAGGCGCGCTTTTGGCGCATCCGCTGCGCGGCTGCGCAGCGGCTGCCATATATGGGGAGGTGGGAGGGAGGAGCAGCTGGGAGGCAGGAGGCGGTAGGCAGGGCAGGGGCAGCGAATGGGCGGTCAGGGGGGCGGGGCCGCAGGGGACGCAGCGGCTGGAGCGGGAGCGGTGAGGGGCGACGAAGGGAACAGAAGGCAAGAATGGGCACAGAATTACAGGGGCAACGAGGGGAACAGAAGGCAAAACGGGCTCACAGTAATGGGGGCAACGAAGGGAACAGAAGGCAAAACGGGCTCACAGTAATGGGGGCAACGAAGGGAACAGAAGGCAAAACGGGCTCACAAACACGGGGGCAACGAAGGGAACAGAAGGCAAAACGGGCTCACAAACACGGGGGCAACGAGGGAAACAGAAGGCAAAGCGGGCTCACAAACACGGGGGCAACGAAGGGAACAGAAGGCAAAACAGGCTCACAAACACGGGGGCAATGATGGGAACAGAAGGCAAAACGGGCTCACAAACACTGGGGCAACGAAGGGAACAGAAGGCAAAACGGGCTCAAACACGGGGGCAACGAGGGGAACAGAAGGCAAAACGGGCTCACAAACACGGGGGCAGTGAGGGGAACAGAAGGCAAAACGGGCTCACAGTAATGGGGGCAACAAAGGGAACAGAAGGCAAAACGGGCTCACAGTAATGGGGGCAACGAAGGGAACAGAAGGCAAAACGGGCTCACAGTAATGAGGGCAACGAAGGGAACAGAAGGCAAAACGGGCTCACAAACACGGGGGCAACGAGGGGAACAGAAGGCAAAACGGGCTCACAAACACGGGGGCAGCGAGGGGAACAGAAGGCAAAACGGGCTCACAGTAATGGGGGCAACGAAGGGAACAGAAGGCAAAACGGGCTCACAGTAATGGGGCAACGAAGGGAACAGAAGGCAAAACGGGCTCACAAACACGGGGGCAACGAGGGGAACAGAAGGCAAAACGGGCTCACAAACACGGGGGCAACGAGGGGAACAGAAGGCAAACAATAAAGGCAAACAAGGATACAAAAAGGCAAACAAATAAAGGCAAGCAATGAGGTACAAACCTACGGCCTACCACTGGCCGCCAGGGATGAGGCGCAGGTGGTAGCCTGCGGGTGGAGGAGGGCCTCGGACTTCCTCAGCAGCGGCAGCTGGGGCAAGGACACACAGGCGGTGCTGTGCGGAGGGGGAGCGACCTACCAACAGGTCAAGGGTCGCTCACGTCCTTTGTTTGTGAGCACCTGCTCTTCTTTTTTCACATTTAGCTTACTGCTTTTTTGTTAAATGTTTCTGTTTTGTGCTACTTTTCTATTTAAGGTCGACAGTACACAGTCAGCATTTACCAGGTGAAGGTACAATGATCAAAGCACATCCCAGACTAGTGGTGTGGGGCAGATGCTCCCACTTGACTTCTGTGCACCCATTTTGTTTAATTAGAATAAAGGGTGACACTTCAGCTTTCTAATTTATATTCGCGATCAGAAACGAAAGCAGCAAACGCACCAAAAGAACCCCAAAGGAATTGGAAAGCTCCAGACACAGACCAACAATGTAAATAGATGCTGAATATAAGAAACCCCTGCATAGCAGATTATTGAAAGTTTGCTCTGTGATCTGCTGACATATGATTGTTCTTGCTCATCAGGCACAAATTTCCACTCGTAACATGTGAGCAAATTATTACAGTTTTGCACCCTGTCCTCTGGATTGAGACAACGCAGTTTGAACTCTTTGTACGATTGAACTAGTAAATATCGACACCGATAATATCGAGATGCAAGAATATCGAGGAACAAAATATCGAAAGGTCCGTGCATATAGGGATGCATAGATGAACTATTCCTAGCCCCACATCTACGTCCAGTGAATATATCTCTACCGCATAAGTACATGGATGTCGAGTTAGGTATAGAAAATCTAGACTACTTACCTGCTGATATTTTTTTTTAATATTGTGTCCCATCAATATTTGGTGGTCGATATTCAGGGTTCACACCTCTATTATTTCTTGACCTCTCTCTAGAGAAACATATTTTAAGAACAAATGCAAAGGCTTCAGCGTGTGGCTCTCTCTCTCTCTGGGTTCTGCACCTTTGCAGAGAGAGTTTAACCTGATTTTCACTGGATCCCTGTGCACATGCATACGACATAACATGCGCATGTGTTACTCGAATATGAATTTACCTTAAATAAATGAAAAGACAAGAGGTCTTTGGCAAAACAGGAACAAGTCGGTTTAATTAAACGCAGTGGCCGGGAGAGAGTCAACAGAGTGCGTCTGAGGAAAGTTTCTCAGTGTACAAAGTTTCGGCTGACAATTCATACATCTCATGAGGTACAATAAAAGTGATTTTACATTCTTGAAAAGGCATCTCAGTCATAAATAACAACTTTTGGTCATCTGAAGGACACAGATGGCTCTCGACCTTGATGAGAGCTAGGGTGGACCACTGTGTATGTGTCCAGATGCCTGGTATGGGGGGCGCGTGATCACTATGTGTGGTGTGCATGTCTTGTCCTGACTGGCTTAGTGTTTCTATCTCCATGTGGCAGCTGGGTTTGTGATATTTTTTTGGGGGAGGAACGCATGCCTCTGACCAAACTGGTTTTATTGGGGCTAATTTCCTCTGCCCTGTTGTGGTGTAGCTGACTATCTGTGGGATTGATCAGGGTTTCCCTGTGAGCACGTTTGTCTCCGGGCTAAGCAGGGCCCACCTGTGACTTGCCACCGATAACCATGGGTTGGGGTCGCAGGGCCTGTCTAACCACATATTTCTGACTCGGGTTGTTGGGGAGGTCACCTTGGGTGAATCTGACAGCAATGATATGAGCTCATCAGAACTCTTACGAATAATGTAGCAGCCGTTGATATTATTTTTACTGACCCCCTCAATATATTGTGTTCAGTTGTCATAGTGTACACTGATTTTGTCTTTAATGGTTTTGACATCGTTCTGTGTATCTCAAACAGGGCGAACATTGACTCAATCTCCACTGGTACTGGTATTGGTATTGCCATGCAGACATGGAATATGACATACTTTGTCATTGTTTCTACCGGTGTCGTAATTGTTGCACGGACATAGTTCATTGCCTTCTTTGACACTGCTTTCATAGGTATGGTCATTGCAGTGCAGGCATCGGTTATGGCATACGTTGACATTGCCTTTATTGCCATTGCCGTTGTCGGGCCTGCACGCATCACGGTACACATTGACATCATATTCACCCATTCCAACATACTCATGGTTTACTCTCTCTCATTACAGAAAGTGAAGCTGGAAAAATCACCAGAGGTACCTGTACCACAGTCTCCTGAACCTGGTATGGGGAAGAAGACAACAGAGCCCCAACAAAAAGAAAGAAGTTTCAAGTTTCAAATTAAGAACAAAGAAAATACAATATCAGTTGATGGAGCGTATAACACACCTGTAATCAGTGTCATCAAAAAATCCGAATACTTCCAAAGTGAATTAGAAAAGTCGAAAAACAAGGGGCTCCTCCTTCATGCCAGCACCAAACTTAAATCCATGGTGAAGTCCAACATGCCTTGCGCCTTGATCCCACAGGATGAGCTTGTGATAATCACATTCATTAAAGTGGAGCAAAGGATGGAAGACGCTGTTTCCGGATGTGACGTGAAGCTCTTCTATGTTGAATCCAATGGTGAAACAAAGAATGGAGCCCATCGGATAATTCTGGAATGTGAGCACCTGAGACGTAAGAATGTGCGCTTAGCTGTATGTGGGCATCCTAACCAGGACCTCCAGGAGGCGTTGACAGCTGATGGAAGGTTCATGCAAGAACATCTGCAGAATACATTTTATCTTCGTCCGACAGATGGCAGTGGTGACTTTGAACCCACCGCTCATGTACGTCATCTAAAGAAAGTGCCCTATAAAATGATAGTCACAAATGATCGCCTGCGCTCTTTTCCAAAAGCAAATGGTGGACTTCCTGCAAAGGAGTCAGTTGGTCTAGAAAACGCCCTGGAAGAAGAGGCGGTAACAGAAGACAGTGCGAGCTGCAAGGTAAAGGTATGTTCACTCTTCCAGTTGGCTGTACTGGAGCCTTTAATTGGAATCTTAGTGTGTGTGCCAGTTTTGTATTGGGTGTTATTTGTATTGTATGCCTCGACATAGAATATTTGAGGGGTTCCTCAACCTGGCGGATATATAACAGGCTGCTGGTCTATGTACCCGTAGTGATGTCCCAAGGCACCAGGATGACCAGGCCGCACAGAGATGCAAATGGTTTGGCCCCTTTAATTAACAAAAGTATTCTCCCCTAGGTTTCCTGCCCATGTCGTTGTTAGTAAAACCTAGAATGATATGGAACTTTTGATGTGAGTGAGCCGAAGGGTTTTCTGTTTCTTTTCATCCCTTTGACAGCAGTGCTGCTATGCATATATGTATGTGTAGGGCATTTCTATAGGGTGAACCTAGACACAAGGCAGCAGAGCACCACCTTACCCATGTCAATTCAATAAAGGCATTTCATGAATACAGAGGAAACTAAAGAACAATGCAAAGAAATAATATTTCCATAAATTCCTAGGGGGAAGGCAGGCAGGAGCTGAGGTTGGGGACAGAGGCAGTCTGCCACCAGAATATCATAACTAAGATATCATCTGGCGTAAGTAATGTGCCCTCAATATTGATGATTGATGATGGGGACAGAGGCAGTCTGCTACCAGAATATCATAACTAAGATATCATCTGGCACAGTATATCGCCCACTGAAGATAATAGTAGAAGATCTACGCACAATGAGACAGTATTCTCACAAATGATATTTAGTAGATGAAACTGCTGTCAGACAATATTTTAGCTAATGATATTGTGCCATAAGCTGCAAGGACTCAGAGTGTGATACAGGCCACTGCTCAAGGTGTCTCGTGGTCATGGATGCTGACCAAACACCTGCAGGTAGCCAGTGTAGTGGAACCATCATGCCCTGTATTGTGGGGCTCTCAGCGTGTGATGAGCCAGCACACGGGATGCCTGGATGGGTAACAGACACTGGTCTCAGAAAAAACAGAGGTGTGTTTGATTGTAGCAGTGTAACTTCTCAGCCTCACACCTTCAACTGCAGGGACTCACAGTGGTGATGGGCCACCAACTAGGGGTACCTGTTGTGGTACACTATGACCTTGTATATGCATCAGCAGGAGCTCACAATACCGGTGGGCCACCAATTGAGGGTTCCACACATGGGCCTCATACCTGCAATGACCTTAGGCCCATATCTATCAAGGTTTTGCATCGCCCTTGTGCCACGCAAGGGGACGCAAGGGTGATGCAAAACATAAATGAGATTCACCAAGCCACACAAGGCCTTCTTGCATGGCCTTACGTGGCTTGATAAATCTAGATAACGCAAGGCAGCGCAAATCGCGGCCTTGAATTACTCTGTGGCGGGGAGGCGTGCCATGGGTGGAGTGTGGGTGTTCGCACGCATCCATCGATCCATTATGACACATTCCCAGATTTACCAACAATGGTAGACCTGGAAATGTGTCTGAATTGTATACCTTCGCACCAGCAGGGCAACGAGGAGAAAGATCTTTATTTCTCCTGGTTACTTCCTCTTTCTTCACACTTAGAAAGAGGAAAATGCCCCTGAGGATTGTTTATGTGCAGGAAGGTGCCCCTTCCTTCACAAACACAATCCTGCCTACAATGCAGGCACTCTTGCAAGGGTACCTGCATTGGCATTAGGCAGCGCCAGCGCAGGCAGAGAGCAGGCGAAGGCAGAGAGCAGGAATGTACTGTATAATGTTAAATACGGCTCATTCCTGTCCTCTCCCTTTCACGGAGCGCAGCAAGGTGGCTTGCTGCGTTGTGTTGCGTGAAATATTGATAAATATGGGCCGATGGCCCTTGAGGATGCAGTTTAAGTCTGCTGGCTTCTTTGGATTGGGCTGACAGGCACAACTGGGGCACAAGCTGTCAGGCTTCAATGCATGTTACTACATCGAGTGACAAAATATCGTCCTGCTATAATATTCTATCGCCTACCATAATACTGTGAAGGCTAGTAGGCTAGTAAACATAGGTAAGTGTAGATATAATATTCTGAACTTCACATCTAAGTACCTTGAATATGTTATCTACTGGCGGTCGCCAGTAGATAGTTATAGTTACAACCTATTATCCATAGGAAATCCGCGACATTCTATTTGAAATAACTCTCTTGCCGGTTGACGTATCTTCGCGAAATTTTCAAACTTCGTGGGGCGCTCCGGTCCGCTCCTACCCTGAAAGTCTCGGGGTGATACGTCAAGCGGGGGCCGAGAAAAAGGGGTCCCAAAGCGCGCTTTCCCCATGCATTTTCCCATAGGAAACTTTAGACACGGCTACAGCCCGAACTGCTGAACGGAAATACACCAAATTTGGCAAAGAGGTAGTTCTTGGTTCAGAAAGAACCCTTTTGTTAAATGGTGTAAATCCGTTCAGTAGTTGCTGAAAAATGAAAAGTAAAAGTTAGTGATATCTAGGGACGAGTAGGGTCCGCGTACCCTCCCGATCACGAGCTGCATGTTAATTGGCTGTCAGCTGGCTGTCAACATTCCGATTCAGGAAATGTTGGCAGCCATTTTATCCCTCGGTAGAACCGAGGGACAGAAACAAGTGCGCAAAGCGCACAAAGGGAGCAGGGTAGAAACACCCTGACCCCCTAGGTTTGCTCAGGGGTCCCACAAGGACCCCCTGGGCAAAAAAAAATTTTTTTTAAAAATCGGCAGGATGCGCTCAGGGTGCGCGAATCCTGCCGGAAAAAAAAAATCGAAGCGCGGTCTCCCGCGCTTCGATGTTAATTGGCCCCCGGGTGGCCCAAGTCCCGGGGGCATGGTGGGGGATAATTTAATGTGTGGGGGCCTCAAAGGGCCCCCAAGCCCGAGGACCGCCACCCCCGGGGCTTTTAAAAAATGGTGCGGGAGGGCTCTGAGCCCTCCCGCAGCCCCGGGACCACCACCTCCCGGGGCTTTTTAAAATACATTATTAAACCTGTGTGGGGGGGCTCCAGCCCCCACACGCCCGAGGACCACCACCTCCCCGGGGCACTAAACATTTTAATATGGGGGTCCGTTACGGACCCCCAGAGCCCGGGGACCACCACCTCCCCGGGGCTGTGTACTGAATGGGAGGGGGCCGCGCGGCCCCCTCCTGGAGCCCTTGATGGCCCTGGGGACCACCACCCCCAGGGCCGGCTCCTGCAGTGTCCCGGGTGCCTACCCCGGGACACTGTAGTTTGCTATGGCAGGACGGGAGCCTCGGGGCTCCCGTCCTGCCATAGCAAACTGCTTTGGATATTGGAAGAGAGAGCAGGAAACCTGCTCTCTCTTCCAATATCCAAAGCGATGCTTTCCACATGGGGAGCAGCATGTCAGCTGCTCCCCATGTGGAGCTAGCAATGCCGGCTCCCAAGGGACGTGGGGAGCCGGCGGGACTGTGGGGGATTGGGGACCCCCACAGTCCTCAACGTAGAGGGCCAGCCCCGGGGGATGGGGTCCCGGGGCAAGTAGTGGCCCGGGAGGGGGGCCACGCGGCCCCCTCCCCAAAAAGAGGAAACATTTAAAAAAAAAAAAATGGAAAGGCCGGCCCCGGGAGATGGGGTCCCCGGGGCCTTAAAATGGCCAGAGGAGGGGGCCACGCTGCCCCCCTCAAAAAAATAAATATAGAGGCCATGCCCGGGGGATGGGGTCCCCGGGGCCAATACAGGCCCAGGGAAGGGGGCCACGCGGCCCCCTTCCCGTTTTTTTAAAAGGTAATTTAAAAAAAGGTGTAAGGCCCTGGGGGATGGGGTCCCCAGGGCCCAAAAGAAAAAAAGGAAGGGGGGCCACACAGCCCCCCTTCAGGGAGAAAAAAACAGAAAAAAAAAACGATCGGGCCCGCAGGCCCCGCCCCTTCTTTCACCACTCTGCAAACGCGCCCCTGGCGCGTTTGCAGAGAGAAACAATTCCCCTTGAATACTGGGGGTCCCTGAGGGCCAACTAGCCCACCAGGTACCTCCAGTATGCGCCAGGGAGCTGCCTTGCAGAGAGGTGTACAGAGGCCACGCCCCTTTTACACCTCTCTGCAAGGCAGCTCTGTGGCGCTTTTGGAGGTATATGGTGGGCTAGTTGGACTCCGGGGACCCTCAGGATTCAAGGGACTTAATCCCCCAACTTAAAACGCGCCACGGGCGCGTTTGCACAGTGGTGAAGGGAGGGGGCGGGGCTTCAGGTGACATGTGTGCAAACAGGCCCTGTGGCGCGTTTTAAGATGGGGAATTAAATCCCTTCAATCCTGAGGGTCCCTGAGGGCCAACTAGCCCAACAGGTACATCCAGAATGCGCCACAGAGCTGCGTTGCAGTGAGGTGTAAAAGGGTGTGGCCTCTCTACACGTCTCTGCAACGCAGCCCCTGGCGCATATTGGAGGTTCCTGGTGGTCTAGTTGGCCCCTAGGGACCCTCAGGATTCAAGGGGACTTATTCCCCCAACTTAAAACGCGCCACGGGGCGCGTTTGCAAAGATGTCACCTCAGGCCCCGCCCCTCCCTTCACCATTGTGCAAATATTCCTCTAAAATCAGCCGAAATAGGAATTCCGATTTACTCACCTGTTATCAGGAGAGACCTCAGTGCTGCATCTTTCAGCCCAGTACTGATCCTGAAAAGTAATTTTAACCGTACTTACCGGTAACTTGAATTTCCTTCATAGGCTAACATTGACTGGTTTCACTTGGAAATTCTTCTAAGTGTTGATTTTTGAAACATACAAATATTCCTCTAAAATCAGCCGAAATCCGAATTCTGATTTACTCACCTGTTATCAGGAGAGACCTCAGTGCTGCATCTTTCAGCCCAGTACTGGTCCTGAAAAGTAATTTTAACCGTACTTACCAGTAACTTGAATTTCCTTCCATAGGCTAACATTGACTGGTTTCACTTGGAAATTCTTCTAAGTGTGGAGTTTTGGAACTTTAAAATATTCCTCTAAAATCAGCCGAAATACGAATTCCGATTTACTCACCTGTTATCAGGAGAGACCTCAGTGCTGCATGTTTCAGCCCAGTACTGATCCTCAAAAGTAATTTTAACCGTACTTACCGGTAACTTGAATTTCCTTCATAGGCTAACATTGACTGGTTTTCAGCAAAAAGTTTCAAAGTGTTGATTTTCACAAACTACAAATATTCCTTAAAAATCGACAGTTTGACTTAAACGCATTCTTTCAACTGTTTACAGGAGATGCACCAGTGCTGGATCCAGGATCCAACACTGAGTAAGAAAAAGTAACGATAACAGTTTTTACCTGCTAAGTGAATTTCCTTCCATAGGATAACATTGGTGATTCTATGAGAAAAAGTTTCAGTGTCAACTTTTAAAATACAATAATATTCCTTAAAAATCACGACTGTAACCAAAACGCTTTTACTCAACTGTTTACAGGAGATGTACCAGGACTGAATCTAGGATCCAGTCCTGTGGTTACAAAAGTAATCCATAAAGTAACTAATTGCATTTAACTAGAAATTCACATTGAGCTGAATGTTGCATTGTGTTTGAAAATGTGTTGCCCATTGCAACAACTGTAACTACTGTACTTAAAAGTCTATTGCCTATCTGCAAAGTATTTAAACTAAAGTAATTCATTCTGATAAAGTATTTTTGTAATGTAATGTATAATGTAATTACAATGTAATTTAAAAAATAAAATATGTAAAAAAAAATTGTTTCTAAAAATGTAGTAAATCAGTATGAAAAAAATTAATATAACAATTAATACATTTAAAAATTGTCATTTACAAAACCTTTGAAATTCACTGAAAAAACCGTAGGTTTCAGGCACGTTATAGTTAGAAATTAGCATTTAAAAAACCTTTGAAATTCACTGAAAAAACCATAGGTTTCAGACACGTTATAGTTACAAATTAGCATTTAAAAAACCTTTGAAATTCACTGAAAAAACCATAGGTTTCAGACACGTTATAGTTACAAATTAGCATTTAAAAAACCTTTGAAATTCACTGAAAAAACCATAGGTTTTAGGGACAGTTATAGTTACTTGGACATTGCACTCGTACAAAACCCGTGAAATTCCCCGTTATAGTTAGTTCAGCTAACTATAACTCGCGCCCCGCAATGCACTGCTGATGACGTCACATATTACATCACTCATGACATGGTCAGTGACATCACTGATGACATCACTGATGACATCTCAAATGACATCACTGATGACATCATCCACGTGATAATCTGATGCACCTCCTCACACCCTAATATAACCTTTGATACACCCACTCTAAATTACAGACTGCCATTCGCAAAACCATAGACACTCCAACACCAATAACTACATACCCACTCACTGATTCTTAGGTCTACACACACACATCCACTCACTCACCCGTACAGTCACTCATACTTACGGTCACTCAGTACAGGACTATCATATGCACTCTTACTCCTATATAGACACTCAAACAACGCCACTCATCCATAGAGATACTCACACACCTAGTCAGTCATGCAAATAATTAAACACACTACCATTTACTCACCTATACAGTTATACACACACCAGCTCACTTACTCATACAAATACTAGCACATTCTTACGCTCTTATACAATCACTGATACAAGCACACACTCATCCATACAGCCACTATCACAATCAGTCATTCTCGCTTATAGCTATTTATATACTCCAACACACATATATACTGCCTTTCACATATGTAGTTACTCACACATGTACCACTGGGACATACATTCACTCACTAACACACTCTTACACACACTTACCCACCCATAAAGTCTATCACAGATGCACTCTTGAAACCATCCACCCAGTGAATCACCCACTCACACATCTATGCACAGAGTCGCACACACCCCTCCCACACAAACACTCAGGCACCCATACAGATACTCACACAAGCATTCAATAACTCAAATAGACACTCATGTAGCTATTCACAAACACATGCAGCCACTTACACAGCAACAGACAGACGGATACAGACATTCACCCAGTTTAGTCACTAACCCATGCATTCAGTAAGATACGTTAAATCACTCACTTATACAGTCAGTCACGCACCTACTAAATCATCCATACAGACACTTACACACCCACTCATTCTTCAATACGTCTTTTCCTATATATATTAAAAATATTTAAACTTTAGAGAAACACACAGTCACTGGATGATGTCATCAGTGATGTCATTTGAGATGTCATCAGTGATGTCATCAGTGATGTCACTGACCATGTCATGAGTGATGTAATATGTGACGTCATCAGCAGTGCATTGCGGGGCGCGAGTTATAGTTAGCTGAACTAACTATAACGGGGGAATTTCACGGGTTTTGTACGAGTGCAATGTCCAAGTAACTATAACTGTCCCTAAAACCTATGGTTTTTTCAGTGAATATATATATATATATACATACATACATACATACACATATATAAATAGTTAAGATGTATAGATGTGGAGTTCAGTATGGTAAATCTATACTTACCTATGTATTCTGAATGCAATATTTTAGCAGGACGATTTTTAAAACTCAGTCTTGTGGATGAAGAACATCAGGCTTTGGAAGTGGAAGGAATATTGTACATTTTCCGTTCAGTCTACCTTCTTCTTAAGCAAGGCTCTGTAGTAGGCATCTTCCTCTTAGTCCTAAGGGTCTAGCCTTTACCGAGTCTACCTTCTTCTTAAGCAAGGCTCTGCAGCAGGCATCTTTCTCTTAGTCCTAAGGGTCTAGTCCATATGGGTCTACCTTCTTCTTAAGCAAGGCTCTGCAGCAGGCATCTTCCTCTTAGTCCTAAGGGTCTAGTCCTTACTCGAGTCTACCTTCTTCTTAAGCAAGACTCTGCAGCTGGCATCTTCCTCTTAGTCCTAAGGGACTAGTCCTTACGGGTCTACCTTCTTCCTAAGCAAGGCTCTGCAGCAGGCATCTTCTTCTTAGTCCTAAGGGTCTAGTCCTTACCCGAGTCTACCTTCTTGTTAAGCAAGGCTCTGCAGCAGGCATCTTCCTCTTAGTCCTAAGGGTCTAGTCCTCCCAGAGACTACCTTCTTCTTAAGCAAGGCTCTGCAGCAGGCATCGTCCTCTTAGTCCTAAGGGTCTAGTCCTTACCCAAGTCTGCCTTCTTCTTAAGCAAGGCTCTGCAGCAGGCATCTTCCTCTTAACCCTAAGGGTCTAGTCCTTACCGAGTCTACCTTCTTCTTAAGCAAGGCTCTGCAGCAGGCATCTTCCTCTTAACCATAAGGGTCTAGTCCTTACCGAGTCTACCTTCTTTTTAAGCAAGGCTCTGCAGCAGGCATCTTCCTCTTAACCCTAAGGGTCTAGTCCTTACCGAGTCTATCTTCTTCTTAAGCAAGGCTCTACAGCAGGCATCTTCTTCTTAACCCTAAGGATCTAGTCCTTACCGAGTCTACCTTCTTCTTAAGCAAGGCTCTGCAGCAGACGTCTTCCTCTTAGCCCTAAGGGTCTAGTCCGTACACGAGTTTACCTTCTTCTTAAGCAAGGCTCTGCAGCAGGCATCTTCCTCTTAGCCCTAAGGGTCTAGTCTGTACCGAGTCTACCTTCTTCGTAAGCAAGGCTCTGCAGCAGGCATCTTCTTCTTAGTCCTAAGGGTCTAGTCCTTAATGAGTCTACCTTCTTCATAAGCAAGGCTCTGCAGCAGGTATCTTCTTCTTAGTCCTAAGGGTCTAGTCCTTACCGAGTCTACCTTAAGCATGACTCTATAGCAGCCATCTTCCTCTTGGTCCTCAGGGTTTAGTTCTTACCCAGTGTACCTTCTTCATAAGCAAGGCTCTGCAGCAGGTATCTTCTTCTTAGTCCTAAGGGTCTAGTCCTTACCGAGTCTACCTTAAGCATGACTCTATAGCAGCCATCTTCCTCTTGGTCCTAAGGGTCTACTCCTTACCGAGTCTACCTTCTTCTTAAGCAAGACACTGCAGCAGGCATCTTCCTCTTAGCCCTAAGGGTCTAGTCCGTACCCGAGTCTACCTTCTTCTTAAGCAAGGCTCTGCAGCAGGCATCTTCCTCTCAGCCTTAAGGGTCTAATCCTTACCAAGTCTACCTTCTTCATAAGCAAGGCTCTGCAGCAGGTATCTTCTTCTTAGTCCTAAGGGTCTAGTCCTTACCGAGTCTACCTTAAGCATGACTCTATAGCAGCCATCTTCCTCTTGGTCCTCAGGGTTTAGTTCTTACCCAGTGTACCTTCTTCTTAAGCATGGCTCTACAGCAGGCACCTTCCTCTTAGTCCTAAGGGTCTAGTCCTCCCCGAGACTACCTTCTTCTTAAGCAAGGCTCTGCTGCAGGCATCGTCCTCTTAGTCCTAAGGGTCTAGTCCTTACCCAAGTCTGCCTTCTTCTTAAGCAAGGCTCTGCAGCAGGCATCTTCCTCTTAACCCTAAGGGTCTAGTCCTTACCGAGTCTACCTTCTTCTTAAGCAAGGCTCTGCAGCAGGCATCTTCCTCTTAACCATAAGGGTCTAGTCCTTACCAAGTCTACCTTCTTCTTAAGCAAGGCTCTGAAGCAGGCATCTTCCTCTTATTCCTAAGGGTCTAGTCCTTACCCAAGTTTGCTTCTTCTTAAGCAAGGCTCTGCAGCAGGCATCTTCCTCTTAACCCTAAGGGTCTAGTCCTTACCGAGTCTACCGTCTTCTTGAGCAAGGCTCTGCAGCAGGGATCTTCCTCTTAGTCCTAAGGGTCTAGTCCTTACCGAGTCTACCTTCTTCATAAGCAAGGCTCTGCAGCATGCATCCTCCTCTTAGTCCTAAGGGTCTAGCCCTTACCCAAGTCTACCTTCTTCTTAAGCAAGGCTCTGCAGCAGGCATCTTCCTCTTAGTCCTAAGGGTCTACTCCTTACCGAGTCTACCTTCTTCTTAAGCAAGGCTCTGCGGCAGGCATCTTCTTCTTAGTCCTAAGGGTCTAGTCCTTACCCAAGTCTACCTTCTTCTTAAGCAAGGCTCTGCGGCACGCATCTTCCTCTTAGTCCTAAGGGTCTACTCCTTACCGAGTCTACCTTCTTCTTAAGCAATGCTCTGCAGCAGGCATCTTCCTCTTAGTCCTAAGGGTCTAGTCCTTACCGAGTCTACCTTCTTCTTAAGCAAGACTCTGCAGCAGGCATCTTCTTCTTAGTCCTAAGGGTCTAGTCCTTACAGAGACTACCTTCTTCTCAAGCAAGGCTATGCAGCAGGCATCTTCCTCTTAGTCCTAAGGGTCTAGTCCTTACCGAGTCTACCTTCTCCTTAAGCAAAGCTCTGCAGCAGGCATCTTCTTCTTAGTCCTAAGGGTCTAGTCCTTACAAGAGTCTACCTTCTTCTTAAGCAAGGCTCTGCAGCAGGCATCTTCCTCTTAGTCCTAAGGGTCTAGTCCTTACCGAGTCTACCTTCTTCTTAAGCAAGACTCTGCAGCAGGCATCTTCTACTTAGTCCTAAGGGTCTAGTCCTTACAGAGACTACCTTCTTCTTAAGCAAGGCTCTGCAGCAGGCATCTTCCTCTTAGTCCTAAGGGTCTAGTCCTTACCGAGTCTACCTTCTTCTTAAGCAAGGCTCTGCAGCAGCCATCTTCCTCTTAGTCGTAAGGATCTAGTCCTTACCCGAGTCAACCTTCTTCTTAAGCAAGGCTCTGCAGCAGGCATCTTCCTCTTAGTCCTAAGGGTCTAGTCCTCCCCGAGACTACCTTCTTCCTAAGCAAGGCTTTGCAGCAGACATCCTCCTCTTAGTCCTAAGGGTCTAGTCCTTACCCAAGTCTGCCTTCTTCTTAAGCAAGGCTCTGCAGCAGGGATCTTCCTCTTAGTCCTAAGGGTCTAGTCCTTACCGAGTCTACCTTCTTCTTAAGCAAGGCTCTGCAGCAGGCATCTTCCTCTTAGTTCTAAGGGTCTAGTCCTTACCCGAGTCTACCTTCTTCTTAAGCAAGGCTCTGCAGCAGGCATCTTCCTCTAAGTCCTAAGGGTCTAGTCCTCCCCGAGACTACCTTCTTCTTAAGCAAGACTCTGCTGCAGGCATCTTCATCTTAGTCCTAAGGGTCTAGTCCTTACGGGTCTACCTTCTTCCTAAGCAAGGCTCTGCAGCAGGCAGTTCATCTTAGTCCTAAGGGTCTAGTCCTTACCGAGTCTACCTTCTTCTTAAGCAAGGCTCTGCAGCAGGCATCTTCTTCTTAGTCCTGAGGGTCTAGTCCTCCCCGAGACAACCTTCTTCTTAAGCAAGGCTCTTCAGCAGGCATCTTCATCTTAGTGCTAAGGTGTAGGAAGGTGGAATCTGACTAAATGGTTGCTCCCACTTTTTTCCTGGTGTTTTGCTGGTTTATGACTTAGTTGGACTGGGACCCTGCTATTCAGGGCCCCAGTCTATCTGCTCTCTCTAAACGACATGGAGTGCACTCTAGGTGCACTAGTGATTGGATACAGTGGTGCCTTATGAGTCCCTAGTATATGGTACCTTAGGTACCAAGGGCATAGGTACTTCACAGGCCTACCAGGGGCTGCAGCATGTATTATGCCACCCCTGGGAAGCAGTCTAAATCTGACACCACAGGCCTGCTACTGCAGCCTGGGTGAGGTGGTGCTAGCACTCCTCACTGAGATATAGGTTTCCTATATCTCTCCTGCACACACATATAAACCTATCAGTCACCCCTAAGGCAGGCCCTATCAATCCTGAGGGCAGGGTGCTTGGCTTCTATGTGAGGGGGTGCCTCTGCCTGAGCAGGGCCCCTCTGCAGCTCTCAGAGTCTATTCTCTGGGGCTGTTTGTGGATGCGGTTAAACCATATACTCTTAAGTGCATTATATCCTCGCGGTAAAATGCTAACTTTGGAATGGCTGCATCAAAACATGTCGTGTTTGGTGTCAAACATCTTGGAATACTACCCCCCGCCAATCCTGGCGGCGGGGGTAGCATTCCACCCTTCTAGAGGGATAAGACATGTACCTGCTGTGGAAACGCGGTAGAATCCTAAAGAGCCCTGGCATCACAAAATGGATGCCACCAGTCACAGACACTGGGCTGCCCTCCTGCTGATGACTGAAACTCGCAGTGGAGGAAGCCCAACAATAGGCATCCTGTCACAGGGAGGTGTAACCACCTTCCAGACAGGGTTTAGTGTATTGGGGCTGGGTGGGTGCACTCTTAGAGTGCTTTGAAGTCCTGCACTGGGGGAGCAGAAGGCTCCTCTGTGCATATGCCAGTTCAAACCAGCTCAGGGGCTACCTGCCCCTGCTCTGGCGCGAAACTGGACAAAGGGAAGTGGGTGTAGCCACCCCTCCCTTGACCCTCCCATAGGTGGGGTCATAGAGCTAGTCCATCCCCTCTTTTTAGTATAAGAGGGGGAACCTTGCCATTGCAAAGCAGATAACCCCTGGACGACGCTCTACAGAAGAATCCTGGCCCTTCGACGTTCCACTACCTTTGGAAGACAGAAGAATCTCCCTTGGAGTCAAGGAGTGACTCCCCTGCTTGGCAGGCACCAAAAACGACAACGACGGTCGCAAACTACGCCGCTCCCGCCGGAGTCCGAAGTCCCTGCAGCCCAAGAAGTGGATTTTCTGACCTCTCCCAGGCCATCGTGAGTCCCCAGCGAAGCTGAGGCAAGTGGACCCCACGAGTAACGAGGAACCGTGACCCAAGGGTACCGTGCACTATTGTCGAGTGCAACCCCTTCACAACGTTCTACGAACCTGTGCTTTGGACCACGTGTGGTCCCGACCTCCAGCAGGAATCCCTCCAAAGATCAGAGGCCTACACCGTCCCGAGTGACAGTGAGCCCCTGTTGAGTGATTCCGCCCGAGGTGTCTTTGCGATCCCTTGCCCGCTGGCTTGTGGGTCTCCAGAAGACTTCTTAACCAAACCAAAGGGCTCCCCTGGTTGCTCCAGGCCTGCCCTGACTTACCTTCGCTGGGTGAGTTCCACAGACCTTGCTGGTCTGCGCCATCGACTTTTCTTCATCTCCCCGAGACTTGCGGCTGCCAAGGCTTGTTGGCTCCGATCGAGTTGCCGACACCGCAGTCAGCTGCAGACGTCGAGGACACACCGAATCCAGCTCCTGGTCGTCGTCAACCCCTCCTGGACCACGTGGCTGAAGAGTCAAGGCACCCGCAACCGACCTGAAGCGACCGACGACGGTGGGCATCCATCTTCCTTGCCCCGGGTCACTGCCAAGTGACTTTGAACACTGTCCCCTCTGCTTTCAGGTCATCCTTCTTCAGAATCCAGGCTTGGATTCCACCGGACACTTCTTCAGCTCCCGCAAGCAGCAAGTCTTCTTTGTTCGCCATTGAAAACGACGCCGCGACCCGACACCAAAGGACACCTGTGCACCCGGCTTCCCTGGGTGAGGTAACTCCAGCACTACGGTGCTCCTGTGGGTGTGGGCCCTAGAACTACTTACCCTGTAAGTGACTTGCTTGTAGGTTCTCCCGAAGTATCCTAAAACTCTTTATTTCCAACCGCGGCTTGCTCCATTGAAGTTAACGGCGATCCGCGCCTGTGTATCTACACTGCACGCGTCCCCCGTGGGTCCTTTACTTACCTGCCTTGGGTGGTTTCGTGAGGCCCCAGCACTTCTGAAGGCCCTAGGCCTTGTCTCCCTGCAAGTCGTTGTCCCTAAGTCTCTTACTTAGTATATGGTCTGGTACGCCCCTAGGGCCCCAGCCATATTTTGTGCTTAACTTATTGTGAAACGTTGATTTGTGCATATGTTTGTCTTCTAATCTCATAAAGAGATTAGTAGAGAGTTATTTAGAAATAAATACATATATATTTGATATATATACCTGTGTGGTGTCTTTTCATTTGGTGATTCAAGAGATTATATGGTAAAACAAGCTGCTTTACATTCCTCCGAGACTTAGCCTGAAGGCTGCTCTCCACAGCTACCACTAGGATAGCTTTCTTTAAAAGGTTGTCTTAAACCTATCTACCATAAGAGTCGATTTGCCCTGGTGCAAGGTGTCCACTTTAATTAGTGAACAGCATATACCAGGCCAACTTCTCACATAAGGGTCTAGTCCTTACGGGTCTACCTTCTTCCTAAGCAAGGCTCTGCAGCAGGCAGCTTCCTCTTAGTCCTAAGGGTCTAGTCATTACCGAGTCTACCTTCTTCTTAAGCAAGGCTCTGCAGCAGGCATCTTCTTCATAGTCCTAAGGATCTAGTCCTTACAAGAGTCTAACTTCTTCTTAAGCAAGGCTCTGGAGCAGGCATCTTCCTCTTAGTCCTAAGGGTCTAGTCCTTAATGAGTCTACCTTAAGCATGACTCTATAGCAGCCATCTTCCTCTTAGTCCTAAGGGTCTACTCCTTACCGAGTCTACCTTCTTCTTAAGCAAGACACTGCAGCAGGCATCTTCCTCTTAGCCCTAAGGGTCTAGTCCGTACCCGAGTCTACCTTCTTCTTAAGCAAGGCTCTGCAGCAGGCATCTTCCTCTCAGCCTTAAGGGTCTAATCCTTACCAAGTCTACCTTCTTCATAAGCAAGGCTCTGCAGCAGGTATCTTCTTCTTAGTCCTAAGGGTCTAGTCCTTACCGAGTCTACCTTAAGCATGACTCTATAGCAGCCATCTTCCTCTTGGTCCTCAGGGTTTAGTTCTTACCCAGTGTACCTTCTTCTTAAGCATGGCTCTAAAGCAGGCACCTTCCTCTTAGTCCTAAGGGTCTAGTCCTAACCGAGTCTACCTTCTTCTTAAGCAAGACTCTACAGGAGGCATCTTCCTCTTAGTCCTAAGGGTCTAGTCCTTACCGAGTCTACCTTCTTCTTAAGCAAAGCTCTGCAGCAGGCATCTTGCTCTTAGTCCTAAGGGTCTAGTCCTTACCGAGTCTACCTTCTTCTTAAGCAAGGCTCTGCAGCAGGCAACTTCCTCTCAGTCCTAAGGGTCTAGTCCTTACCGAGTCTACCTTCTTCTTAAGCAAGGCTCTGCAGCAGGCATCTTCTTCTTAGCCCTAAGGATCTAGTCCTTACCGAGTCTACCTTCTTCTTAAGCAAGGCTCTGCAGCAGGCATCTTCCTCTTAGCCCTAAGGGTCTAGTCCGTACCCGAGTCTACCTTCTTTTTAAGCAAGGCTCTGCAGCAGGCGTCTTCCTCTCAGCCCTAAGGATCTTATCCTTACCGAGTCTACCTTCTTCGTAAGCAACGCTCTGCAGCAGGCATCTTCTTCTTAGTCCTAAGGGTCTAGTCCTTACTGAGTCTACCTTCTTCTTAAGCAAGGCTCTGCAGCAGGCATCTTCTTCTTAGACCTAAGGGTATAGTCCTTACTGAGTCTACCTTAAGCATGGCTCTACAGCAGGCGTCTTCCTCCTAGTCCTCAGGGTCTAGTCCTTACCCAGTCTGCCTTCTTCTTAAGCATGGCTCTACAGCAGGCATATTCCTCTTAGTTCTAAGGGTCTAGTCCTTACCAAGTCTGCCTTCTTCTTAAGCAAGGCTCTGCAGCAGGCATCTTGCTCTTAGTCCTAAGGGTCTGGTCCTTACCAAGTCTACCTTCTTCTTAAGCAAGGCTCTGCAGCAGGTAACTACCTCTTAGTCCTAAGGTTCTAGTCCTTACAGAGTCTACCTTTTTCTTAAGCAAGGCTCTGCAGCAGGCAACTTCCTCTTAGTCCTAAGGGTCTAGTCCTTACAGAGTCTTCCTTTTCCTTAAGCAAGGCTCTGCAGCATTCATCTTCTTTTTAGCCCTAAAGGTCTAGTCCTTACAGAGTCTACCTTCTTCTTAAGCAAGGCTCTGCAGCAGGCATCTTCTTCTTAGCCCTAAGGATCTAGTCCTTACCGAGTATACCTTCTTCTTAAGCAAGGCTCTGCAGCAAGCATCTTCCTCTTAGCCCTAAGGGTCTAGTCCTTACAGAGTCTACCTTCTAAAGCAGGGCTCTGCAGCAGGAATCTCCCTCTTAGTCCTAAGGGTCTAGTCCTTAAAGGGTCTACCTTTTTCTTAAGCAAGGCTCTGCAGCAGGCATCTTCCTCTTAGCCCTAAGGATCTACTCCTTACGGAGTCTACCTTCTTCTTAAGCAATGCTCTGAAGTAGGCATCTTCCTCTTAGCCCTAAGGGTTTAGTCCTTACCAAGTCTACCTTCTTCGTAAGCAAGGCTCTGCAGCAGGCATCTTCTTCTTAGTCCTAAGGGTCTAGTCCTTACCGAGTCGACCTTCTTCTTAAGCAAGGCTCTGAAGCAGGCAGCTTCCTCTTTAGTCATAAGCGTCTAGTCCTTACCAAGTCTACCTTAAGCATGGCTCCACAGCAGGCGTCTTCCTCTTAGTCCTCAGAGTCTAGTCCTTACCCAGTCTACCTTCTTCTTAAGCATGGCTCTACAGCAGGCATCTTCCTCTTAGTTCTAAGGGTCTAGTCCTTACCGAGTCTACCTTCTTCTAAAGCAGGGCTCTGCAGCAGGAATCTCCCTCTTAGTCCTAAGGGTCTGGTCCTTACCGAGTCTACCTTCTTCTTAAGCAAGGCTCTGCAGCAGGCAACTTCCTCTTAGTCCTAAGGGTCTAGTCTTTACAGAGTCTACCTTCTTCTTAAGCAAGGCTCTGCAGCAGGCATCTTCTTCTTAGCCCTAAGGATCTAGTCCTTACCGAGTCTACCTTCTTCGTAAACAAGGCTCTGAAGCAGGCATCTTCCTCTTAGTTCTAAGGGTCTAGTCCTTACCGAGTCTACCTTCTTCTTAAGCAAGGCTCTACAGCAGGCATCTTCTTCTTAACCCTAAGGATCTAGTCCTTACCGAGTCTACTTTCTTCTTAAGCAAGGCTCTGCAGCAGACATCTTCCTCTTAGCCCTAAGGGTCTAGTCCGTACCCGAGTTTGCCTTCTTCTTAAGCAAGGCTCTGCAGCAGGCATCTTCCTCTTAGCCCTAAGGGTCTAGTCTGTACCGAGTCTACCTTCTTCGTAAGCAAGGCTCTACAGCAGGCATCTTCCTCTCAGTCCTAAGGGTCGAGTCCTTAACGAGTCTACCTTAAGCATGACTCTATAGCAGCCATCTTCCTCTTGGTCTGAAGGGTCTAGTCCTTACCGAGTCTACCTTCTTCTTAAGCAAGGCTCGGCAGCAGGCATCTTCCTCTTAGCCCTAAGGGTCTAGTCCTTACCGAGTCTACCTTCTAAAGCAAGGCTCTGCAGCAGGAATCTTCCTCTTAGTCCTAAGGGTCTAGTCCTTACCGAGTCTACCTTCTTCTTAAACAAGACTCTGCAGCAGGCATCTTCCTCTTAGCCCTAAGGGTCTAGTCCGTACCCGAGTCTCCCTTCTTCTTAAGCAAGGCTCTGCAGCAGGCATCTTCCTCTCAGCCTTAAGGGTCTAATCCTTACCAAGTCTACCTTCTTCATAAGCAAGGCTCTGCAGCAGGTATCTTCTTCTTAGTCCTAAGGGTCTAGTCCTTACAGAGTCTACCTTACGCATGACTCTATAGCAACCATCTTCCTCTTGGTCCTCAGGGTTTAGTTCTTACCCAGTGTACCTTCTTCTTAAGCATGGCTCTACAGCAGGCACCTTCCTCTTAGTCCTAAGTGTAGGAGAGTAGGATCTGCTTCACATGGGTACCCCCACTTTTTGCTGATGCTTCACTGGTTTTCGACATTAGTCTGGCTGGGGCCCTGCTATTCAGAACCCCAGCCTAGCTGTTTCCTCTTTAAAAGGGTCTCCATGTGCCTTAGGCACATCACTGATTGGGATCTGGAGTGCCCTTATAAGTCCCTAGTATATGGTATACTATGTACCAAGGGCATAGGTACCTCAGAGGCCTGCCAGGGGCTGCAGCATATATTATGCCACCCCTGGAAGGCCATCCTAACTGACACCACAGGTCTGCTACTGCAGCCTGGGTAAGGGGGTGCATGCACCCCTTACTGTGGTATACGTTACCTATATCACTAAAAGCATACACACATATAAACCTATAAGTCACTCCTAAGGCAGGCCTTATCAATCCTAAAGGCAGAGTGCATGGTTCCTATGTGAGAGGGTGCCCCTGCATGAGCAGGGCCCCTCTGCAGCGTTCGGAGACCATCTCTGATGCTGTTTGTAGTGCAGCCTGACCATATACTCTTAAGCGCATTATATCCTCGCGGTAAAATGCTAACTTTGGAATGGCTGCACCTAAACATGTCGTGTTTGGTGTCAAACATCTTGGAATACTACCCCCCCGCCAATGCTGGCGGCGGGGGTAGCATTCCACCCTTCTAGAGGGAAAGGCATGTTAACTCTGACGAGTCCGGTAACTTCTTTCCAGAGCCCTGGCATCACAAAATGGATGCTGCTGCCACAGACACGAGTCTGGCCTCCTGCTGCTGGACGAAACTCCGGCAGGGGAGGCCTGGACAATAGGTTTCCTGTCCCAGGGAGGTGTGACCACCTCCCCAGACAGGACAATGTGTATTGGGGCTGGGCGGGAGCACTTTCGGGTGCTTTGAAGTCCTGCACTGGGGGCACATTTGGTGTCCCTGTGCATACCCCAGTTCAAACCGGATCAGGGGCTCGCAGCCCCTGCTTTGGCGCGAACTGGACAAAGGGAAAGGGTGTAGCCACCCCTCTGCCCTGACCCACCCATAGGTGGGGCCACAGAGTAGTCCATCCCCTATTTTTAGAATAAAGGTAGGAACCCAGTCCTTAGGACTTTAGATTATACCTGGACGAAACTCTGACACGGAATCCTGGACCTTCGATGCTCTACGACAAGATTAGAGGACTGAAGAATCTCCCTTGGGGTCAAGGAGTGACTCCCCTGCTTGGCAGGCACCAAAGAAGCATCTGTCCGGTTCGCATTACTGAAGCTCCCGTCGGACGCCGAAGTCATCGCATCACCAGAGGTGGATTCTCAGACTTCCCCGAGGCTACCCTGAGTCCCCAGCAAAGCTGAGGCCCGTGGCTATCGTGGGTGACTTGAGACCGTGACCCCTGGACACCGAGCACATTTGCAAGTGCACCATCTTCTGGGTCTCCCAAGAAGTCGTGCTTTGGGCTCCGAGTAGCCCTAGCCTCCAGCACCACCTGCACCGAAGATCACTGGCCCCCACTCCACGAGTGTCCTGTAAGCCAGCTCCACGTGCGGCGTCATGAGGCTCCTTCGCGGTCGCTAGCCTGTTGGCTAGTAGCCCTTAACGAAGGCCAATCTTTTCTTTACTTGACATCCTGGTTGCTCCAGGCCTGCCCTCACTTACCCTCGCTGGGTGAGTTCCCCAGACCTTGCTGGTCTGCATCATCGACGATCTACATCTTACTCGAGACTTGCCGTTGCCAAGGCTTGTTGGGTCCAATCCGGTCGCCGACACCTCAGCACTCGACAGACATCGAGCACCAGCCCGAATCCTGCTCCTGGTCGCCGACAACACCTCCTGAACCTCGTGGCTGAAGAGTCAAGACGACCGTCACCACACCTGAAGCACTCGACATCGGTGGGCATCTGTCCATCGCCTTCCTGGTCACTGGCTAGTGACCCAGACTCTGTCCCCTCTGCTTTCAGGTTCTTCAGAACTCCGATCCACTCTTGGATCCACCCGGACACTTTTCTCCTGGTCGCCAGCAGCACTTTGCAGCAGATCGCCATACGAAACGACGACGAAACCCGACCCCGAAAGGCACCTATGCACCCGGCTTCCCTGGGTGAGGTAACACGAGTACTCCGGTGCTCCCGTGGGTAGAGACTCTTCAAAGTCCTAGATCTCAAAGGGTTTTGTCCTAGTCCTCTTTTAAGTGTCCCTTTCCTCTATTTTCCCGATCCCGACTTTCTCCATAGAAGTTAACGGCGTATCGCGGTTGTGTATTTACACTGCACGCGTCTCCCGTGGGTCCCCTGTGTCACTACCTTGGGTGGTTCCTTGTGGTCCAAGCACTTCTAGAGGCTCTAGGCCTAGTGTCTAGTTCAGTCGTGGTTCGCATACCACTTTATTGGTATATGGTTTGGTACGCCCCTAGGGCCCAAACGTGTATTTGTGCTATTACTGTGATTTAAGATCTTATAACCTATGTATTTCGAACTCTAGCCTCATAAAGAGACTAGAGGGGTGTGTTTAGTAATAAATACATATATTTTGAATATATACCTGGTGTGGTGCTCTTTCATTTGGTCACTCAAGAGATTATAGACTGGTAAAACAAGCTGCTTTACATTCCTTCAAGACTTAGCCTGAAGGCTGCTCTCCATAGCTACCACTAGGATAGCTTTCAATAAGGTTGTCTTTAACCTATCTACCATAAGAGTCGATTTGGACTGGTGCAAGGTGCCCACTATAATTAGTGGACAGCATATGCCAGGCCAACTTCTCACATTGGTGGCAGCGGTGGGATTCCAGCTTGCTATTGTTTTACCAGATAATCTCAATTGAATTGATCAACTGAAAACCACTAAAGGTACCTAAGGTACATATAATTTAAGCTTAGAATAACAATAAGTTCTACTGAACGTAGAGTTGTGTGTTAAGGGATAGCACAACCCTTTCTACAACTCAAGAGAGTTTAGTAGGCCACACTAGAGTAGGTAGTGCATACACCACACCACACTAGTAATGTCTTTAAAAGCAGGATCCAAAGATTCCTTGCAGGAAGCCATTGAGCTTCCACCCTCCAAGTATGATACACTCCAATTCTTGGAATTGAGAGCTTTATGTAACGTGAGGAAATTAAGGACAGGCCAAAGTCCCACCACCCAACACCTCAAGGAGTTGTTGGTGGCTTATGATCTTAGTAAGTCCTCAGAGACTGAAGGGGTAGGAGCAGAGGGTGGGCCAGCAGATGAGGAAGGGGCCAGGGGTACCACTACCCCCAGCCCCCCTCTGAAACTGACCAGGAGGGTGACAATGACCCTGACCTGGAAAACCCAATCCCTTCTGGGGAAGATGAAGATGAGGATCTAGAGAACCACACCTTTGTCCCCCAGGAAGGATTATGAGTGTGCTCAGAAAGTCTAGGTCTCCTTCTCAGGAGTCTAACCACTCTGGCACCTCCATAGGGAGCTCTGTTTCTTCTCACAGGAGGGAATCCTCTCATGAGAGAAGAAAGAGACTGGTCCAGTATGAGGAAACTCAACTAGAGATCAGGAAGAAGCAATTGGCTTTAGATAGAGAATCCCTAGATCTCCTTAGAGAGAGAAGAAAGTTGGGACTAGAGTCCCATGGTGGCAGCCATGTCCCTAGAGATAGGGAAAGGTCCTATGACCATAGGAACCTGAGCAAGATTGTCCCTCCCTACCAGAGTGGGGATGATATCCACAAATGGATAACTGCTTTAGAGAGGGCCTGTAAAGTACAGAAGGTCCCTCAGGAGCAGTGGGCAGCAATCTTGTGGCTCTCCTTTGCTGACAAAGGTAGAGACAAGCTCCTCACTGTTAGAGAGGAGGATGCTGACAATTACAAGGTCTTGAAGAGTGCTCTTATTGATGGGTTTGGCCTAACCACTGAACAGTACAGGTTGAAGTTCAGAGACACCCAAAAAGCACAGACTCAAGACTGGGTAGACTATGTGGATTGTTCTGCCAAGGCTCTGGAAGGCTGGTTGATGGGCAGTAAGGTGTGTGACTTCTCAGGATTGTATAATCTGATAATGAGGGAGCAGATTCTTAATAACTGTCAAAATCAGCTGTTGCATCAATACCTGGTTGACTCTGATCTGACCTCTCCCCAAGAATTGGGAAAGAAGGCAGACAAATGGGTCAGAACCAGGGTGAAGCAGAAGGTACAGAACCAAGGTGGGGAAACCAAGAAGCAAGATGCTAAGAACTCTGACAAGGGTGGGGAGAAGGGTAAAGATCAAAAGTCTTCATCAGGCCCCCAAAAATCTTCTTCTGGTGGGGATTCCCAGTCTACCAAGGGTAAAGGCCAAAGAAAACCATGGTGCAAGGTCTGTAAGCAAAAGACCCACTGGACCAGTGATTGCACCAAGTCCAAAGACTCCAGTCCAGCACCCACCAATGCCCCTAAGGCACCTGTTCCCCCTAGTACAGTTGGTGGAAGTGCTCCAGCAAAGGGTTTAGTAGGGTTCACCCTGGAAACTGAGTTGGGCTCTGACCTAGTTAGAGAACTGACTCAGGCTGTGTTAGTCTGTGATGGAGGCATGGATGTGCCCTCCTCTATGAGTCCCAGTAATCTGGGCAAGTACAGACAACAGCCTTTAATCAATGGACGAGAGGCTTTGGCATTTAGGGACACAGGGGCAAGTGTCACAATGGTGACACAAGACCTTGTGCTACCTGGGCAAGTTATGCTTGGTGAAATGTACCAAGTGACCAATGCTAGCAATGTCAGAACAGACCATACTCTGGCAGTTGTTAACTTCTCCTGGGGAGGGGTAACTGGCCTTAAGAAGGTTGTGGTAAGTGCAAACCTACCAGTCGAATGCTTGCTTGGCAATGACTTAGAGACTTCTGCTTGGGCAGAAGTGGAGCTCAGGACCCATGCAGAAATGCTGGGGATCCCTGCAGATGTGTTTGCTGTGACCAGGTCACAAGCCAAAATGTCTAGCACTGAACAGGCCTTGGATTCTGGAAGAATGGACCAAGTGCCTTCCAAGAGGAGGAGTAGTAGGGTTAAGGCAGTGCCTTCCCCTTGGCTCAGGAGGAAGATCAGTCCCTTGAGGGGGATGATCTCAGCCCTGAAGAAGGAACTGTCCCAGAGGAACTTGAACCTGACCAGGTTGAGTTCTTGGGGACAGGGGGACCTTCTAGGGCAGATCTGAGCCAGGAGCAGCAGAGCTGCCCCTCCCTTGAACCCCTCAGACAGCAAGCTGCTGCTGAGGCTGCTGGGAAAGCTAGTGGTCCCCATACAGTGTATTGGGATGATGGACTCCTGTACTCAGAGAGTAGAGACCCCAAGCCTGGTGCTAACAGGAGGTTGGTAATACCTTTGAAGTTCAGGGGCTTCCTATTGACCCTAGCCCATGATATTCCCTTAGCAGGACACCTGGGCCAGAACAAGACTTGGGACAGAATTGTCCCTCACTTTCACTGGCCCCACATGTCTGAAGACAGTAAGGAGTTTTGTCGCTCCTGTGTAACCTGCCAAGCCAGTGGCAAAGCAGGTGGCACTACAAAGGCCCCCTGATACCACTACCTGTGGTTGGGGTGCCCTTTGAGAGGGTAGGGATTGACATTGTTGGTCCCATGGATCCCCAAACAGCCTCTGGGCACAGGTTTATCCTGGTGGTAGTGGATCATGCCACCAGGTACCCAGAAGCTATTCCCCTCAGGACCACTACAGCACCTGTGGTGGCAAGGGCCCTCCTGGGAATCTTCTCAAGAGTGGGCTTTCCTAAGGAGGTAGTATCAGACAGGGGTGCTAACTTCATGTCTGGGTACTTAAAAGCAATGTGGAAGGAGTGTGGAGTGACTTATAAGTTCACCACACCCTATCACCCACAATGCAATGGTTTAGTTGAGAGATTCAACAAAACCTTGAAGGGCATGATTAAAGGGCTCCCAGAAAAGCTTAGGCGTAGATGGGACATACTCTTGCCCTGCCTTTTATTCGCATATAGGGAGGTGCCTCAGAAGGGGGTTGGTTACAGCCCTTTTGAACTTCTGTTTGGCCACCCTGTGAGGGGTCCACTGTGCTTGGTGAAGGAAGGATGGGAGTTACCTCTCAAGCCCCCAAAGCAAGATATAGTGGACTATGTACTTGGTCTCCGCTCCAGGATGGCTGAGTACATGAAAAAGGCAACCAAAAACCTTGAGGCTAGCCAGGAACTTCAGAAGGCCTGGCATGACCAAAAGGCTGTTCTGACTGTGTACCAGCCAGGACAGAAGGTGTGGGTGTTGGAGCCAGTGGCCCCAGCAGCTCTCCAAGACAAATGGAGTGGACCCCACACTATTGTTGAGCAGAAGGGTGAGGTCACTTACTTAGTGGACCTGGGAACACCCAGGAGTCCCCAAAGGGTTCTCCATGTCAACAGACTAAAGCCATATGTGGACAGGGCAGACATGGGCTTGCTCATGGCTACTGATGAAGGGCAGGAGGAAGAGAGTGACCCACTCCCTGACCTGCTCTCACAGAACCCTGACGATGGGTCAGTTGATGGTGTAGCCTTGGCAGGCAGCCTCACTACCCAGCAACAAACTGATTGCAGGCAAGTCCTCAATCAGTTTAGACATATGTTTTCACTGACACCCAGTCAGACCACCTGGTGCACTCATGAAGTGGACACTGGGGACAGTCTGCCTATTAAAAACAAGATTTATAGGCAACCTGACCATGTCAGGGACTGTATCAGGACTGAAGTCCAGAAAATGTTGGAGTTGGGAGTAATTGAACCCTCAGATAGCCCTTGGGCTAGTCCAGTAGTCCTGGTACCGAAACCTCACACCAGTGGTGGGAAAAGAGAGATGAGGTTTTGTGTAGACTACAGGGGTCTCAATGCAGTCACTAGGACTGATGCCCATCCCATACCCAGGGCAGATGAGCTCATAGATACTTTGGCCTCTGCCAAATATCTCAGCACATTTGACCTAACAGTTGGCTACTGGCAGATCAGACTAGCTGATACTGCAAAGCCCAAAACAGCATTTTCAACCCCTAGTGGGCATTATCAATTTGTGGTAATGCCCTTTGGTCTGAAAATGCACCTGCCACTTTCCAGAGGTTGGTGAACACAGTTCTCACAGGACTGGAAGCCTATAGTGCAGCTTATCTAGATGATATTGCTGTCTTTAGCTCCACCTGGGAGGATCACCTGGTCCACCTCAGGAATGTTTTACAGGCCCTGCAAAAGGCAGGCCTGACTATCAAGGCCACTAAGTGCCAGATAGGGCAGAGTCAGGTTGTGTACCTGGGCCACCTTGTGGGTGGAGGCCAGGTTCAACCTTTGCAGAGCAAGATCCAGACCATCATGGACTGGACTGCTCCCACTACCCAGACTCAGGTGAGAGCCTTCTTAGGCCTGACTGGGTACTATAGGAGATTTGTCAAGGGGTATGGATCAATAGTGACACCCTTGAATGACTTAACTTCTAAGAAAATGCCCAAAAGGTTCAGTGGACAGTTAGCTGTCAAAAGGCATTTGATGACCTCAAGCAGGCCATGTGCACTGCTCCAATTCTGCAGAGTCCTGATTACTCCAAGAAGTTCATTGTTCAAACAGATGCATCTGAATTGGGGGTAGGGGCTGTACTGTCACAATTGAATGAAGAAGGTCAGGATCAGCCAGTAGCTTTTATTAGCAGAAGGCTGACCCGTAGAGAGAAACGTTGGTCAGCCATAGAGAGGGAGGCCTTTGCTGTGGTCTGGGCTCTGAAGAAGTTGAGGCCATACTTGTTTGGTACACACTTCCTGGTTCAGACAGACCATAAGCCCCTCTTATGGCTAAAACAAATGAAGGGTGAAAACCCCAAACTGCTTAGGTGGTCCATTTCCCTACAGGGGATGGACTTTACAGTGGAACATAGGCCTGGGAGTAACCATGCGAATGCAGATGGACTCTCTAGGTATTTCCACTTAGAACATGAAGACTTAACTGGGCAAGGTTAGTTTAATGTCCCTACGTTTGGGGGGGTTGTGTAGGAGAGTAGGATCTGCTTCACATGGGTACCCCCACTTTTTGCTGATGCTTCACTGGTTTTCGACATTAGTCTGGCTGGGGCCCTGCTATTCAGAACCCCAGCCTAGCTGTTTCCTCTTTAAAGGGTCTCCATGTGCCTTAGGCACATCACTGATTGGGATCTGGAGTGCCCTTATAAGTCCCTAGTATATGGTATACTATGTACCAAGGGCATAGGTACCTCAGAGGCCTGCCAGGGGCTGCAGCATATATTATGCCACCCCTGGAAGGCCATCCAAACTGACACCACAGGTCTGCTACTGCAGCCTGGGTAAGGTGGTGCATGCACCCCTTACTGTGGTATAGGTTACCTATATCACTAAAAGCATACACACATATAAACCTATAAGTCACTCCTAAGGCAGGCCTTATCAATCCTAAAGGCAGAGTGCATGGTTCCTATGTGAGAGGGTGCCCCTGCATGAGCAGGGCCCCTCTGCAGCGTTCGGAGACCATCTCTGATGCTGTTTGTAGTGCAGCCTGACCATATACTCTTAAGCGCATTATATCCTCGCGGTAAAATGCTAACTTTGGAATGGCTGCACCTAAACATGTCGTGTTTGGTGTCAAACATCTTGGAATACTACCCCCCGCCAATCCTGGCGGCGGGGGTAGCATTCCACCCTTCTAGAGGGAAAGGCATGTTAACTCTGACGAGTCCGGTAACTTCTTTCCAGAGCCCTGGCATCACAAAATGGATGCTGCTGCCACAGACACGAGTCTGGCCTCCTGCTGCTGGACGAAACTCCGGCAGGGGAGGCCTGGACAATAGGTTTCCTGTCCCAGGGAGGTGTGACCACCTCCCCAGACAGGACAATGTGTATTGGGGCTGGGCGGGAGCACTTTCGGGTGCTTTGAAGTCCTGCACTGGGGGCACATTTGGTGTCCCTGTGCATACCCCAGTTCAAACCGGATCAGGGGCTCGCAGCCCCTGCTTTGGCGCGAACTGGACAAAGGGAAAGGGGTGTAGCCACCCCTCTGCCCTGACCCACCCATAGGTGGGGCCACAGAGTAGTCCATCCCCTATTTTTAGAATAAAGGTAGGAACCCAGTCCTTAGGACTTTAGATTATACCTGGATGAAACTCTGACACGGAATCCTGGACCTTCGACGCTCTACGACAAGATTAGAGGACTGAAGAATCTCCCTTGGGGTCAAGGAGTGACTCCCTGCTTGGCAGGCACCAAAGAAGCATCTGTCCGGTTCGCATTACTGAAGCTCCCGTCGGACGCCGAAGTCATCGCATCACCAGAGGTGGATTCTCAGACTTCACCGAGGCTACCCTGAGTCCCCAGCAAAGCTGAGGCCCGTGGCTATCGTGGGTGACTTGAGACCGTGACCCCTGGACACTGAGCACATTTGCAAGTGCACCATCTTCTGGGTCTTCCAAGAAGTCGTGCTTTGGGCTCCGAGTAGCCCTAGCCTCCAGCACCATCTGCACCGAAGATCACTGGCCCCCACTCCACGAGTGTCCTGTAAGCCAGCTCCACGTGCGGCGTCACGAGGCTCCTTCGCGGTCGCTAGCCCGTTGGCTAGTAGCCCTTAACGAAGGCCAATCTTTTCTTTACTTGGCATCCTGGTTGCTCCAGGCCTGCCCTCACTTACCCTCGCTGGGTGAGTTCCCCAGACCTTGCTGGTCTGCATCATCGACGATCTACATCTTACTCGAGACTTGCCGTTGCCAAGGCTTGTTGGGACCAATCCGGTCGCCGACACCTCAGCACTCGACAGACATCGAGCACCAGCCCGAATCCTGCTCCTGGTCACCGACAACGCCTCCTGGACCTCGTGGCTGAAGAGTCAAGACGACCGTCACCGCACCTGAAGCACTCGACATCGGTGGGCATCTGTCCATCGCCTTCCTGGTCACTGGCTAGTGACCCAGACTCTGTCCCCTCTGCTTTCAGGTTCTTCAGAAGTCCGATCCACTCTTGGATCCACCCGGACACTTTTCTCCTGGTCGCTAGCAGCACTTTGCAGCAGATCGCCATACGAAACGACGACGAAACCCGACCCCGAAAGGCACCTATGCACCCGGCTTCCCTGGGTGAGGTAACACGAGTACTCCGGTGCTCCCGTGGGTAGAGACTCTTCAAAGTCCTAGATCTCAAAGGGTTTTGTCCTAGTCCTCTTTAAGTGTCCCTTTCCTCTATTTTCCCGATCCCGACTTTCTCCATAGAAGTTAACGGCGTATCGCGGTTGTGTATTTACACTGCACGCGTCTCCCGTGGGTCCCCTGTGTCACTACCTTGGGTGGTTCCTTGTGGTCCAAGCACTTCTAGAGGCTCTAGGCCTAGTGTCTAGTTCAGTCGTGGTTCGCATACCACTTTATTGGTATATGGTTTGGTACGCCCCTAGGGCCCAAACGTGTATTTGTGCTATTACTGTGATTTAAGATCTTATAACCTATGTATTTCGAACTCTAGCCTCATAAAGAGACTAGAGGGGTGTGTTTAGTAATAAATACATATATTTTGAATATATACCTGGTGTGGTGCTCTTTCATTTGGTCACTCAAGAGATTATAGACTGGTAAAACAAGCTGCTTTACATTCCTTCAAGACTTAGCCTGAAGGCTGCTCTCCATAGCTACCACTAGGATAGCTTTCAATAAGGTTGTCTTTAACCTATCTACCATAAGAGTCGATTTGGACTGGTGCAAGGTGCCCATTATAATTAGTGGACAGCATATGCCAGGCCAACTTCTCACACTAAGGGTCTAGTCCTAACCGAGTCTACCTTCTTCTTAAGCAAGGCTCTGCAGGAGGCATCTTCCTCTTAGTCCTAAGGGTCTAGTCCTTACCGAGTCTACCTTCTTCTTAAGCAAAGCTCTGCAGCAGGCATCTTGCTCTTAGTCCGAAGGGTCTAGTCCGTACCGAGTCTACCTTCTTCGTAAGCAACGCTCTGCAGCAGGCATCTTCTTCTTAGTCCTAAGGGTCTAGTCCTTACTGAGTCTACCTTCTTCTTAAACAAGGCTCTGCAGCAGGCATCTTCTTCTTAGACCTAAGGGTATAGTCCTTACTGAGTCTACCTTAAGCATGGCTCTACAGCAGGCATCTTCCTCCTAGTCCTCAGGGTCTAGTCCTTACCCAGTCTGCCTTCTTCTTAAGCATGGCTCTACAGCAGGCATATTCCTCTTAGTTCTAAGGGTCTAGTCCTTACCAAGTCTGCCTTCTTCTTAAGCAAGGCTCTGCAGCAGGCATCTTGCTCTTAGTCCTAAGGGTCTGGTCCTTACCAAGTCTACCTTCTTCTTAAGCAAGGCTCTGCAGCAGGTAACTACCTCTTAGTCCTAAGGTTCTAGTCCTTACAGAGTCTACCTTTTTCTTAAGCAAGGCTCTGCAGCAGGCAACTTCCTCTTAGTCCTAAGGGTCTAGTCCTTACAGAGTCTTCCTTTTTCTTAAGCAAGGCTCTGCAGCATTCATCTTCTTTTTAGCCCTAAAGGTCTAGTCCTTACAGAGTCTACCTTCTTCTTAAGCAAGGCTCTGCAGCAGGCATCTTCTTCTTAGCCCTAAGGATCTAGTCCTTACCGAGTATACCTTCTTCTTAAGCAAGGCTCTGCAGCAAGCATCTTCCTCTTAGCCCTAAGGGTCTAGTCCTTACAGAGTCTACCTTCTAAAGCAGGGCTCTGCAGCAGGAATCTCCCTCTTAGTCCTAAGGGTCTAGTCCTTAAAGGGTCTACCTTCTTCTTAAGCAAGGCTCTGCAGCAGGCATCTTCCTCTTAGCCCTAAGGATCTACTCCTTACGGAGTCTACCTTCTTCTTAAGCAATGCTCTGAAGCAGGCATCTTCCTCTTATCCCTAAGGGTTTAGTCCTTACCAAGTCTACCTTCTTCGTAAGCAAGGCTCTGCAGCAGGCATCTTCTTCTTAGTCCTAAGGGTCTAGTCCTTACCGAGTCGACCTTCTTCTTAAGCAAGGCTCTGAAGCAGGCAGCTTCCTCTTTAGTCATAAGCGTCTAGTCCTTACCAAGTCTACCTTAAGCATGGCTCCACAGCAGGCGTCTTCCTCTTAGTCCTCAGAGTCTAGTCCTTACCCAGTCTACCTTCTTCTTAAGCATGGCTCTACAGCAGGCATCTTCCTCTTAGTTCTAAGGGTCTAGTCCTTACCGAGTCTACCTTCTTCTAAAGCAGGGCTCTGCAGCAGGAATCTCCTCTTAGTCCTAAGGGTCTGGTCCTTACCGAGTCTACCTTCTTCTTAAGCAAGGCTCTGCAGCAGGCATCTTCTTCTTAGCCCTAAGGATCTAGTCCTTACCGAGTCTACCTTCTTCGTAAACAAGGCTCTGAAGCAGGCATCTTCCTCTTAGTTCTAAGGGTCTAGTCCTTACCGAGTCTACCTTCTTCTTAAGCAAGGCTCTGCAGCAGGCATCTTCCTCTTAACCCTAAGGGTCTAGTCCTTACTGAGTCTACCTTCTTCTTAAGCAAGGCTCTACAGCAGGCCTCTTCTTCTTAACCCTAAGGATCTAGTCCTTACCGAGTCTACTTTCTTCTTAAGCAAGGCTCTGCAGCAGACATCTTCCTCTTAGCCCTAAGGGTCTAGTCCGTACCCGAGTTTGCCTTCTTCTTAAGCAAGGCTCTGCAGCAGGCATCTTCCTCTTAGCCCTAAGGGTCTAGTCTGTACCGAGTCTACCTTCTTCGTAAGCAATGCTCTACAGCAGGCATCTTCCTCTCAGTCCTAAGGGTCGAGTCCTTAACGAGTCTACCTTAAGCATGACTCTATAGCAGCCATCTTCCTCTTGGTCTGAAGGGTCTAGTCCTTACCGAGTCTACCTTCTTCTTAAGCAAGGCTCGGCAGCAGGCATCTTCCTCTTAGCCCTAAGGGTCTAGTCCCTACCGAGTCTACCTTCTAAAGCAAGGCTCTGCAGCAGGAATCTTCCTCTTAGTCCTAAGGGTCTAGTCCTTACCGAGTCTACCTTCTTCTTAAGCAATACTCTGCAGCAGGCATCTTCCTCTTAGCCCTAAGGGTCTAGTCCGTACCCGAGTCTACCTTCTTCTTAAGCAAGGCTCTGCAGCAGGCATCTTCCTCTCAGCCTTAAGGGTCTAATCCTTACCAAGTCTACCTTCTTCATAAGCAAGGCTCTGCAGCAGGTATCTTCTTCTAAGTCCTAAGGGTCTAGTCCTTACAGAGTCTACCTTACGCATGACTCTATAGCAACCATCTTCCTCTTGGTCCTCAGGGTTTAGTTCTTACCCAGTGTACCTTCTTCTTAAGCATGGCTCTACAGCAGGCACCTTCCTCTTAGTCCTAAGGGTCTAGTCCTAACCGAGTCTACCTTCTTCTTAAGCAAGGCTCTGCAGGAGGCATCTTCCTCTTAGTCCTAAGGGTCTAGTCCTTACCGAGTCTACCTTCTTCTTAAGCAAAGCTCTGCAGCAGGCATCTTGCTCTTAGTCCGAAGGGTCTAGTCCTTACCGAGTCTACCTTCTTCTGAAGCAAGGCTCTGCAGCAGGCAACTTCCTCTCAGTCCTAAGGCTGTTGTCCTTACAGAGTCTACCTTCTTCTTAAGCAAGGCTCTGCAGCGGGCATCTTCTTCTTAGCCCTAAAGATCTAGTCCTTACCGAGTCTACCTTCTTCTTAAGCAAGGCTCTGCAGCAGGCAGCTTCCTCTTAGCCCTAAGGGTCTAGTCCGTACCCGAGTTTACCTTCTTCTTAAGCAAGGCTCTGCAGCAGGCATCTTCCTCTTAGCCCTAAGGGTCTAGTCTGTACCGAGTCTACCTTCTTCGTAAGCAAGGCTCTACAGCAGGCATCTTCCTCTCAGTCCTAAGGGTCAAGTCCTTAACGAGTCTACCTTAAGCATGACTCTATAGCAGCCATCTTCCTCTTGGTCTGAAGGGTCTAGTCCTTACCGAGTCTACCTTCTTCTTAAGCAAGGCTCGGCAGCAGGCATCTTCCTCTTAGCCCTAAGGGTCTAGTCCTTACCGAGTCTACCTTCTTCTTAAGCAAGGCTCTGCAGCAGGCATCTTCCTCTCAGTCCTAAGGGTCAAGTCCTTAACGAGTCTACCTTAAGCATGACTCTATAGCAGCCATCTTCCTCTTGGTCTGAAGGGTCTAGTCCTTACCGAGTCTACCTTCTTCTTAAGCAAGGCTCTGCAGCAGGAATCTTCCTCTTAGTCCTAAGGGTCTAGTCCTTACCGAGTCTACCTTCTTCTTAAGCAAGGCTCTGCAGCAGGCATCTTCTTATTATTCCTAAGGGTCTAGTCCAAACCGAGTCTACCTTAAGCATGGCTCTACAGCAGGCGTCTTCCTCTTAGTCCTCAGGGTCTAGTCCTTACCCAGTCTGCCTTCTTCTTAAGCATGGCTCTACAGCAGGCATATTATTCTTAGTTCTAAGGGTCTAGTCCTTACCGAGTCTACCTTAAGCAAGGCTCTGCAGCAGGCATCTTGCTCTTAGTCCTAAGGGTCTGGTCCTTACCAAGTCTACCTTCTTCGTAAGCAAGGCTCTGCAGCAGGCATCTTCTTCTTAGTCCTAAGGGTCTAGTCCTTACTGAGTCTACCTTCTTCTTAAGCAAGGCTCTGAAGCAGGCAGCTTCCTCTTTAGTCCTAAGCGTCTAGTCCTTACCAAGTCTACCTTAAGCATGGCTCTACAGCAGGCGTCTTCCTCTTTAGTCCTCAGGGTGTTGTCCTTACCCAGTCTACCTTCTTCTTAAGCAAGGCTCTGCAGCAGGCATCTTCCTCTCAGCCTTAAGGGTCTAATCCTTACCAAGTCTACCTTCTTGATAAGCAAGGCTCTGCAGCAGGTATCTTCTTCTTAGTCCTAAGGGTCTAGTCCTTACCGAGTCTACCTTAAGCATGACTCTATAGCAGCCATCTTCCTCTTGGTCCTCAGGGTTTAGTTCTTACCCAGTGTACCTTCTTCTTAAGCAAGGCTCTACAGGAGGCATCTTCCTCTTAGTCCTAAGGGTCTAGTCCTTACCGAGTCTACCTTCTTCTTAAGCAAAGCTCTGCAGCAGGCATCTTGCTCTTAGTCCTAAGGGTCTAGTCCTTACCGAGTCTACCTTCTTCTTAAGCAAGGCTCTGCAGCAGGCAACTTCCTCTCAGTCCTAAGGGTCTAGTCCTTACCGAGTCTACCTTCTTCTTAAGCAAGGCTCTGTAGCAGGCATCTTCTTCTTAGCCCTAAGGATCTAGTCCTTACTGAGTCTACCTTCTTCTTAAGCAAGGCTCTGCAGCAGGCATCTTCCTCTTAGCCCTAAGGGTCTAGTCCGTACCCGAGTCTACCTTCTTTTTAAGCAAGGCTCTGCAGCAGGCATCTTCCTCTCAGCCCTAAGGATCTTATCCTTACCGAGTCTACCTTCTTCGTAAGCAACGCTCTGCAGCAGGCATCTTCTTCTTAGTCCTAAGGGTCTAGTCCTTACCGAGTCTACCTTCTTCTTAAGCAAGGCTCTGCAGCAGGCATCTTCGTCTTAGACCTAAGGGTATAGTCCTTACTGAGTCTACCTTAAGCATGGCTCTACAGCAGGCGTCTTCCTCTTAGTCCTCAGGGTCTAGTCCTTACCCAGTCTGCCTTCTTCTTAAGCATGGCTCTACAGCAGGCATATTCCTCTTAGTTCTAAGGGTCTAGTCCTTACCAAGTCTGCCTTCTTCTTAAGCAAGTCTCTGCAGCAGGCATCTTGCTCTTAGTCCTAAGGGTCTGGTCCTTACCAAGTCTACCTTCTTCTTAAGCAAGGCTCTGCAGCAGGCAACTACCTCTTAGTCCTAAGGTTCTAGTCCTTACAGAGTCTACCTTTTTCTTAAGCAAGGCTCTGCAGCGGGCAACTTCCTCTTAGTCCTAAGGGTCTAGTCCTTACAGAGTCTTCCTTTTTCTTAAGCAAGGCTCTGCAGCATTCATCTTCTTTCTAGCCCTAAAGGTCTAGTCCTTATAGAGTATACCTTCTTCTTAAGCAAGGCTCTGCAGCAGGCATCTTCCTCTTAGCCCTAAGGGTCTAGTCCTTACAGAGTCTACCTTCTAAAGCAGGGCTCTGCAGCAGGAATCTCCCTCTTAGTCCTAAGGGTCTAGTCCTTACCGGGTCTACCTTCTTCTTAAGCAAGGCTCTGCAGCAGGCATCTTCCTCTTAGCCCTAAGGATCTACTCCTTACGGAGTCTACCTTCTTCTTAAGCAATGCTCTGAAGCAGGCATCTTCCTCTTAGTCCTAAGGGTCTAGTCCTTACCGAGTCTACCTTCTTCTTAAGCAAGGCTCTGAAG